>OY757216.1:18346713-19546713 GCA_963583965.1 Nomada ferruginata
TACATCGGGGCTCATTAATTAGATTCACATGAACAATAATAACGTCGCCTCTTTTTTTAAATAATTCCCACAACAGGTTTCACTAATGACGAGTGCAATATGCCGTTGCGATAGACGGGGAAAGTGTATTATTCATTCGCGGTTAAAGAATCTAAAATATTCGCCGATTTTATAGCTGATCGTAATTTTCTTGCAATTAGTAAAGTAAGAGGTCGAGGTTGGAAATTAGAATACGAATCATCCGTGATCAAAGAAGCACAATTGTGCAACAGGCACATATCTGCCTTGAAAGTATTACGACACTTCTGAACAGTAACATAAACGATGTTATAATGTTAATTTCAATTAATGTCTCCGCGGGCTGTAGCCCTTACGATTTTTTTCAATTTTCCCTTTTACTTCCTTTGTCGTTTCCGGTGCAACATAATCACAGCGATAGGATAACTAAAAAGTTGTTACATTCTTCGCCACACCAATGATCGCACGAAAAGCTATTGCGCAATCTATATTTTCTTTTCGCGCATTCCTCAAATTGGCTTAATAAAAAATTGGGTGAATTAAACTGTGAGAAGAATCAATTTTCCAAACGTTTGGAAATTTAAAAAAACATGTTTGTAAAACTTGAAACGCCAGATATAAATAGAAGCTCTACATATTTG
This sequence comes from Nomada ferruginata, assembly GCA_963583965.1. NCBI lineage: Eukaryota > Metazoa > Arthropoda > Insecta > Hymenoptera > Apidae > Nomada > Nomada ferruginata. The sequence continues at coordinate 18,347,373 of OY757216.1, forward strand.
TATAAGTTGAAACGCGAAAGTGAACCAAGTTACTCGCGAAGCAAGTTTCTAATACGAATGCAGTGCTGTACGTGCGTGGTTTATCCGGAGAATCAAGGAAAGTGTGATTGCATGCTCTTAATTTTAAAGAACGGTCCGCGCAAATATAATCCAATGCAATGGCCTGCTATGAAAGTGACCAGATAGCGCATGTTATTTATACAGATCGAAGGAAAAGACATTATCAATCAAAGAATATCAAAGTACTCGAACCGAGGCGACGCGTGTAACGTTCAACGGTTTACGTAATAATGAAACAAAGGTGTACAGTGCTCCAAAAAAGGTACGCAAATTATACCTGCTACGTGGTCCCATTGCACATTAATTAATTCTGTGAATCGATGTACATTATGTTTCGTGCAATATGGATTGCAAAATTGTTAATAGCCCATTGTTTTTAAGGTCGGCAAATAAAACGAGTATATTTGGAGCAAGAACATGCTGTCACTCCCTTGTTATCCAATTTCCTCGTACGATTTCCGGTACATCGATATCGAGCGTATAATTATGAATGAACGAACACATGATTCGATCATATGGCACATGCACACAGTCCTCGTTTTTGAATAAATCCCAAAGCAATCATCACAGAACATAATAACAATCACCAATCGATATTATCACTAGATTATTCGTCCTTGCTCCATGAAAAGCATGATGTAGCACACTCACCTGCGAGGATAAGCAGCCACATGGTGAACAAATGGGTGACGAAGCGCCGAGTGAATGTTCGGCAGAAGTGGATTCCTAGTGGTTTTATAGACGAAGGGGAAAGGCCGCACCCGGACAGCCCAGGTGGGGTTGTTAACCACTTTTCCGCGACGAACCGTTTCTAACTGCACATCGCGGGTACACGAGGTGCAGAAAACAAAGACGTTTCCGTGCATCGGTTTCGCGAGCATCGTCTTGTGATACAGCTGTAAAATTCTGCTTTCGACAATGCCACTGCTGAATCGACTTATGAATGCGCTTTTATAAATTGCAGCTTCGCATCATTCGTTGCCAAGTGATGGGCGCGGGGTGATAAAAATGCTAATATCCAATTCATGTATAAATATATCTTTCTACGCAGAGAATTTATTAAATACACATTTTATGTCCCGATATGAAATTAAACAGTTAGAGTGGATCGAAATGAAATTAAAATGGGCGGTGAAATACCCTCTGTTCAATTTTTTCGATGAAAATTGGGTAAATAATTTTATGCTTATGCTGACGTTGGGGATAAAATAATTTTGCAATACGATGCAATTGAAAATATACGAAATTTACGAAACTTCCAATTTATGTTAACAGTTGTTGATAATTATCTATTGTATTTTGTCATCTTCATTAATTATTATCTATTCGATACAGTAATGAGAAAAATGGAAGACATTGCGGAGGAAAGGTTGCAAACAATGAAATCGTATACACCAAAAGCTAAAAAGCTAATAATATCGGTGTATGTAATACTCCATTCGTAATTGCGTACGAATAAAAATTTGTCTCTACTGATTTACAAAGGCCTTTAAATTAATACTCGACTAATTTTTAATGCACCACGGCGATCATTAGCGAAAAGAAGCCATTTACATGACAATATGTATATATGTACACGTATAACAAAAAGTACTTAGTTTTCAATTTATTTATTTTTTATTTACTATGCTTATCCTTCGGCGTATTTTGTTGTCAGGATCCTTGAAAATAGCGCACAGGTATATAAAGTGGTTTTATAAAGTACGTGCATAGTAAGGGAATTGGTCGAAAGGAAAGCACGACGTTCTATACTCCTAGGTGAGTGCAGAATGGTGAATGTAAGAAATTCGAGAGCAAATCACCGGGTTACTAGGAGCTGGACCACTGTTTGGAAATGTGATTAAACTGGGATGCAGCGAAACAAATAAAACCAATCGTGGTAATCAAAATCGGAAACGTTGTAATTGTAAATTATTCATCTGGCTGCATTGAAATTTGGAACATACATAGATACATATGTATGTAACATTAGTATTTCTTTTAACAAATCAATAAGTCTGGTGTGGTGATAATTAATAAAATAATTAATAATGACCAAATGGTTTTATTTGTTCAATTATCAGTGGAAAAAAATTAAACCACCAGAGTATAATAAAAAACCATCTTCAAAATAGAGCCGTATTAATATTAATAGCCGTATTAATTATTCACATACTGTTAAAGAAAAACTTGACGTATCATTAACGTTTAAATAGAAGTACATTCTGCATTAAATGCAACGCTTGCTTTAACGTTGCACCCCTAAACCAACATTTTACTACCAGCTAATTTCACCACGGTCAAGTACAATATTATACACTTATGCACAGGTGAACCTAAATTACTGGTGAACTTGAAACGCTTTTTATTGTTCCCACGGTGCATGAAGTTATAATATGTGTGAGCCATTGAAAAGGCACTTCTTATCAGAAATAGGTAAGTTCGCGACCACGTTAATATCTTGCAAAGTTACATAATTCGGCATTATAAATAAAGCGTAACAAGTCGATTGAAATACGGCGTGCCGTGATAAAAGATTGTTTCGGCGATCTAATCGCGCTCAGAGATTCTACACGTTTAATTTTCAAACTGGATCAGTGCCGATGTTTTACGATTGCAACAGACAATCGCCCTCGCAATGAGAATTTCTCATAGCAAACCGTATGTTAAGTTTACCCGTGTATGTGCACGCTCGTGTGACTAAGAGCGCACGACAGACTGTAATATAAACGCGGTTATGCTCTTGTACGCCGCCGTGGGAAAGGTAATCGGTCAGAAGAAAAGCAGACTAGTCGCGTACATGTGTACGGGGCGGCACTCGCTTTCAATCTCCTGTTATATGATCTAAATAATTTTGTAGCGGAAACCGATCGCTATCCTAAAACTTCCCTTCGCGTTTCCTTCTTTTTTTTCGTTCTTTGCCGTGCAATCTGCAGAGCCAGCATCACCCGTTATTGCGAGACTGGGCATTTCGTTTCGTTTTTACGAGAATCGCTCGAAATCGTGCTAAAGTTAAAATCGTGTTGTTTAAAATCATTCACCCCTATCATTGAATTAAATAAAATTACGTTTTAAACAATAGTGGAATAAGAGAAACGGATGAGGGGTAACATTTGTTAAAGATGATCGTAAGGACCACAATATTTTTATGCGCTATGAGGGAATGAACGCGTTCGAAGAGATTCGAATTAAAACACATGCGAGTCAAGGGGCGTATTAGTGACAAACTCGTATGAACAATTCAGCCCTGTTTTACAGATATTACAAGTCAAATTTATAACTTGTTCGAACTCATTACTCTAGCATGTCGAGAAGCCGTGATAATTTCGATGATCCGGAGAACAGTTTCGACGGTATTTACATTGTTAATCATTTTTAAACCACAAATGCCATATTGATGAAAATGTAGGGGAAGATAGCTATAGTTCGTAGCTTTAATTTGAAACCAATTCCAGTTAAAAAATACCCCCTGGATGCCGAGAGAACGGCAATTGTTTAAATTAACGATATACCTCTAGCTATTTCTCTAGCTTGCCAGGAACTCGAAATAATTGCATTTGTTTATAATACCCCTCTCGTCTAACATCTAATTATAGTTGTGCTTGGTATCGTTTTTATTGTTCATTTCAAATTACAAATCCTGAAACTTAATGAGAACTTTGATTTAATACACGTGTTATCGTCTTTGTAGCTTACGATAGAATGAATGTTCAGAAGCTCACTTTCAACTTTAAAGATTAAAACATTTAACAACTTGGTTTCCCGCCAATTAAAATTAACGTAAGTTTCTCAAATTAATTAAAACTATTCTTATTGGCTAATATTTTATAATTGACAGATAATCAATAAATAATAAATAGTTCACGCCGTAGCAACGGAATTTGTGACAGTTAATCAATTAATACCGAGTATTAAACGCCAAAGCAATGCAATTTAAATTCCGCGCGTACTGGTTCGCATAATGCTCGGTAGAGAGAGAATGCAGCAAATTGAAGGTGGACAAAACACCATATTGCAATCGAAAATTTGATTTAGTGCTCCATTCAGAAAAATTCTATTTAAGAAGTGTATATATATTGTACTATATTATATTGCATTAAATTTAATAAAATGTTGTCAATTGTTGCTCACCCCTATTTTATAAAAGAAATAAAAATTCCAAACTCCCGCCATAAGTAACAATATATCACTAGACTAGTTCTCTAGCGTACAGTGTCAGTTTGCATGACGTATGACTTCTAGAGTTAACCCTCTAGATTAATTAGTTCATGGATGCATTAAACTTACTAAACTTGTTATTACCACTGACGAGATATAGGAATAGACAAGTCATCCAATGTATTTTTTCGGCCACGATTTCTGGGTTCCGGGGAGCCATTACCATTTCCGTGTCACTCGCAACGTTACCCACAGATTATAGAAAACGAAGCAAAAATTAAATAATTTTAAAGAATTCTTTTGTTCTTTGCCGTAATGAAAGGCAGCCAAGGATATGAAACATTTAATGTTAATCGAAAAGCTTTTAATTAAAGAAACACATGATAACAAGTTATCTTATTTCAATTGTACTATCAATAAATGAAATAATTTTTAAAGTTATACTTTACATTATTTTCTGATAAATGACAAAAAAATGACAAAAAAAACGATCGCTCCGAGCCGAGGCGAAACGCTTTTCGATCCCTCCGAGCCGTGGAGGCACGCTTTTGACCACCTGGTTCTTTAATTGCCTGATTCTTTAAAAACATAAAAGCATACTACAATAATCATGGGTATCTTATAATATAATGGGCATACAATACAATACAGTACAATACAACACAGCATTCTGTGAAAACGTTGACCTGAAATAAACCTCCGCGGTCAACCGCGGTGATATTGGAGGAACTCAAGAAGGCAATTAAGTGTAATGTTAGGAATAGGAGAAATTTAAAAAATCGCAGCCGATTAGCTCGACATTTTTACCATATAATTAACAATTAAATCACAAAAGTATAAGTGTTAAAATTGGTAACTGTATGGTAAATAAAATCGATTGCCCAGGTCTCACCACGTGGAGGTTGCTGCGAATGGAGACCCGCGCGGCCGCAGCCGCAGCAGCGCACCTACCACCATTAAATTACAAAAGTTATTATTTACAAATTAAACGCTACTTCCTTCTGATGTATATTTGCAGCGCGGTTGATATGCAAACTGGATATAAAAATTCTGTTAAACCTAAATCAACTAAAAAATCAACATTATAATATAAATTAGCTTATACATTGTTTGAGAAAGTAAAATGTATTAAAATAAATAATTGTAACGAAAGCTGAAAATAGAAATTCTGTTAGACCTGACTTAACCTAAAGAATAAGCAATATAATATAAATTAGCATGCACATAATATAAATTAGCATGCACGTAATTCAAATACATTCTACCTTTAATTAAGGTAAATTAAATCTCAACTTAAAACATCCTACCTGACTAAAAAGCTAATTCAATTTAGAAGTATCCTATCTAATTGAAAATCTGATTATTTCTGAAAATTCTGTTAAACCTTTTGAAATAAAAAATAAGGATTGTAATACACATTAACTTATAGTTAGTTTAAGTAAATAGGGGGTATTAAAATTATTCATTATGGGGAAAGCTGAAAATAAAAATTCTGTTAGACCTGACTAAAACCAAAGAATAAGCATTATAATATAAATTAGCATGCACGTAATTCAAATACATTCTACCTTTAATTAAGGTAAATTAAATCTTAACTTAAAACATCCTACCTGACTAAAAAGCTAATTCAATTTGAAAATATCCTATCTAATTGAAAATCTGAAAGGATAGGGATATTTCATGATGAATCTTCTTTCGCTAAAATTGTGATCGCGTAACCTGAAACAGATCGAAGTTCATAAGAATTTAGTGATATTCCTTAGGTATCATATGATTTCCTTCGATTTATTTGATCCATACAACATCACTTTTGAGCCTCTGATTACTTACATATTGGAATGTATGTTATTTAATGTACTTGACGCAATATTCTATTCCTTTGACATCTCCTTTAACTTAACAATTCTGTAACAGACTTTTTTATGAGAATAGTAATTGTGAAAAAATAGTACAGTAGTACAAAGGGAGCATGTTCTTCCAAAATGCAAATATGCTGAATAATAATTGTTAATTACAAATACAAACATTTACTTGGATACTAAGATGAAACAACTCGTTTTAATGTTAATAAAAAGGGGAGAGGCGAAGAAGAATAATAAATTAGAACATTGAACACACAAACTCAATAGCCAGAGGGCCATTCTACTATTAATTATCGTCCACTTATTATAAACCCGATTGAAACCCGTAAGTGGATTATCTCTTTCTTTCGCAACCCTAATTAACTGCATTACTTGCAAAGTCAATCGCGTATAGTGTTTCGTTATCTCTAATATAGTATTTCGGATATATTAAAAAAGATAGGAAAAAATAATTCACTGCACCCATCATTTTTAACTCGCAATACTAATAACGAACGAGTCATGGTAGTCGCATCCAAGACTACAATTGCAGCAATCACCTTATGCAGCTTTAGTAGCTGCCTTTCGTGACTCAGGAACCACGTTGGGCATTTCATTGTGGTCGCAACGCTACTTAAAAATCGCGACCATTTCTCATCGCAACACTATATGAAAATCTAAGAAAAATATTCGCGATAGAAAGATATCGCAGCACTCTAAGTGCTAATTAAAACCTGTGTAGGAAAGGAACGCGAAAATTATTGTCGCAACGCTAAAAGCAAGTACGTAGCGCAAGTACAAATTAATACAAAAGCAACTCTAATTCAAGCCACGATATATTTAATCGCACCTGTAAAAAAAATGGCGCGACCTGGGTCTATCCGTAACTCTAGTTGCAATCGCGATGTGATTTTATTCGCAACTCTAATGCAAACCGTATTCAATCGTACGCGACGCTAATAAAAATCGCGATTTGCCCAATGCGATGACGGTGGGCCAGGCAATACTGCCGGCCAAACAATAAACTACAACTACGACATGCAAAAGCGAGCATAGTGACAAAATAGTAACAAAGAATGACTCTCCATCCGAAGGATGCAGAGCCATTGATAGTTGCCCTCTTGAGAGACAGTTTGTCGGGCCTCTTCGGCTTTTAGCCTCTTCTTTTCTTCGGGCGCAATGCTCGCTGAAACTTAGTCTAGGCTCGAGACTCTATTCGCAAACAAACAAAACTAAATAAAAGGCTAAATCGCGTAGCTAAACGGAACACACGTGGACGAATCACGACCAAATAAAATCGTAAAATTTGCGATTACAGAAAATCGTAAAGATTGCGATTAAAATTGTAATCGATCATCGCCTACACGTGCAGCCTCGAGCATAATGTGACACGTTCGTTTCGAGACCAAACCGCGATCGCGACCGCGAAAAATTCGAAAAATCGATAGGCAAAGCCAGAGGCGAACGCATTCTCGTTCGCGCCACAGTTTCGCCGTCGACTTTTCAAATCAGATTTCCTGAAACAGGTTGAACACGCGAAATAGTGCCTACCCGATCAGAGACTGTGTCAACCTGCCCGGCCCTACCTACTTATATCTATCAGGCACACCAGAAGGTATACTACCTATCCTACCTAGACCTATATTTAAAAAATGGCAAAGCATTCACACAAACACACATCATTCAACGTTTCTCAATCAAACACTCGGGCGCATGAACCTACACTAGAGAGACGTCCCGGGACGCCTCCGACACCCGAGCTTGGCATACAATCATTCACACTCTAAGGGTACGTACCAGTTCCTGAAATCGGCTGACAAAGGCTAGCGACCATTGCGTAAATTTGCGCAAACGTATATGCTTATGCATTACTTTCGTATGATATATTGATTGCTCAAATATGTATATTGTACATTTTCTTTCTACTATGTACGCTTGGTTTGTATAATACTCTATTCATTGCCATATTTTCATAATTCGTTACGGCATTCAATGTGTATTTGCAATTGTAAAACATATTGCTATTTATGAAATCATAGTATTGTAATTTGTTATGAAATTCCCGAGCCGACGCAATTCCACGGCCTAGCCACACACACACATAATGTGGAAAATGCGTCGTGCACGGTACGCTAGCAAATGTCAGCCGCCAAACATTGTTAGAAATTTAAAAACCATATGATCATCGTGCCCATTGCCTCTCACTCACCCAAGTAGCACCTGGGCACGTGAGTGAGTTCCTGGCAATCAACACGGAAGGGATTAAACCTGAAAATCCTGATCTAAAAAGATGATTAGTACACGTAAAATTGCAACAGCTAAAAATATATTTTATTTTCAATCTCTTTAAACATGACTCGACTTTGTAATATATGAAATATCAATAAAGACTTAAAAATTACTGATAAATAATTTATTTATTAAGGGAAATGACTGTCATTGAAACTGATTTTACTAGAATAAGTAATGCAATTCAATTTACTTGGAAAATAGACAAGATATTAAATAAGCCTCAGGTGATTCCTTAATCGAAGTAAATTGTTCAAGATAGTTACTCCGATTTTAAAATCTACCCGTATACAAAGTGCCTTCTTGTACATAATGTGTAATAAATTTCATTCGAAATGGACTCGACTATAGCATTTGAAAATTAATATTAAATGCTATCATTGGCTATGCATATTCAATGCCGATTTCAATAAACGTATCGTTATATTTATTTACTTTAATACATGATTGTTATAATCATGTAGCACTTGCAGTAACGAAGTCGGGGGGCATCCGACTTCTGCACTGCTTAACAGTGAAAACAAATTTCAACTGATTATAAATGCAATTACAAATTTAATATGCAATGTCCTCAATATATGTACATTTGTGCAATGTATTTGTTACTGTCATCATATATTTTTATCGAAATAGAGGAACCTACAGGATCAGTGCTTCTTTGATCAAATATTTATTTGAGTAAGAAATATTTCTATGGTCCTTAATCTTTTTATATTAAAAAACGCGGAGTACAAGAAGGCAGATCTAACCTCGTATAAGAAATAATACACATGAAAATAACGTCACAACTAACGGGTATAAAAATTATTCCCGTAGTCACTATGCTCGCAAAACTACTAAAAAATACAACCAGTCACCCGTGCCGCTTCGGACCAATCGTCCTACGGCATGATTGGGGACCGGAGGAACTAAAACACATGCGACTCACCAACTCGTTGATTGCAAAAGTAGAGCAAGTACTCGTGGAAGACATCAGGAACATCACCGGGGCAGCTGAATGGAACTCAATCGTCAGGAAGTATGCAAACTGTAACTAAACAGCAAAGCAAAAAACATAAAAATCTACTGCTAAATCTACAGAATTTAACTCTTCATAGAAAACTGAGATTTATTTTAAAAATACTTACATTTCTCACTTCATCGGTGTCGCATAAAACATCCCCCTCAGTGATGCACTGACTCTGCTTCCGATAGCGAATATAAGACAAGAATAAAAATAAAAGACTATGTACGCGACCGCAAATTACATCGGCGAACAAATTAAGATGCTACTATCGCGATTGAAATAATTGAAGAGGAGCACCGGTGCTCCCATAATCGAATTAATAACTACTAGGCGAAAAACACTGACTCTACAATCGCGTGTAGGTAAACTGTAAACGAAAATTTAAGCAGAGCCACTTGCTCTGGAAATACTAGAAAACTTGCGGAGAAACCACTGACTCTACTGACCGCATTGCGCGCGGTCACAAAATTTTCTGAAATAGAACATGTTCATCCTATCGAGTGTTTGTTATCAAATATAGATATCTATTTGTTTTTGTAAGTATTTTAACTTTTGTTGTTTCATCTTAGTTAGTACCAGTCACAAATTATACACACCTCGATACTTACCTCACTGAGATGTCTACCATACGTTTTGTCGGCTCGGCGTCAAGTAGTAGAATGACGACCTTCGCCATCGCCCTTTGCTGTTCGGCTATGTTCGACATCCGACTAAAACCAAACACCATTTTTGTTTACCATCGCTTGTGTTTCCTAGAAATATTTCAACGCACGCGTTACTCGATAAGTGGCTTTTTTTGTTTCGCGATATATTGTTGACATTTTCCACGAAAAACAAGCTTCCCGACCACAGGCAGAAACAAGATATAGCCGCAAATAATGGCTTCTATTATGTTACTACTTATCTACAACGCGACTGTATATCATACAAGTTTTATGCGTGGTACGAATTATAATTTAATAGAGACATATTACTAAAATTCTACTTATTTCCACAAGAAATTTGAGGAATGCTTACCTGTAGGCGAGAAGTTGATTTACCAATATGGCGCCGCGTCACTCTGCTCCTGCGCATTCCCGTTTGAAAGTGTCGCGTTCGCGCCATTTCTGATTCGAACCAAGCGAAAGAGACGCCATGGAACAGGATCGAACTGAAATTTCAAATAAATGTATTAAGAATAACCAAAATTATAATAATATTGCTAGAAACTGCAGAATATATTGCAAGATAATGAAATTTGGGGCCTGAATATGTATATCTATACGTAGGAGTAGTGTTAGATACAAAAAATGCACGTTGGGCGAGTCCACTTGCTACGCAATTTTTCTCACGTTCTACTAAAATATGACTTAACAGTAACAAAAAACACTACAGAACTCTCAGGAGACGGGAAATGAAAACAATTGATATAATATTATGCCTTTAGGAATATGTTAGACTATGTGACATACCTTAATTCGTCGGACACTCTGAACACGTCTAATCACTATGCGATCCGTTGGGCGAAAGAGGCAGAATTTTGAAATAGATTGCGCTGATTGGCTGGTAGCTGATTGGGCGATGGGGGTGATGTTCTTTACTTATGGCGCGTGTTTTTGAATATCATATCGAACTGAATATTTTTTATTGCAAGTGTTACAGTATGGATATTAGTCGAATAGTAGGATGCAAATATATTTATTAGTAATAACAAACACATCTGTGTAATAGAATGTTTGTAATGTTTGTTGCACTATAGAATAAGTAAACTATTTCCGTCCAACTAATATTTGTTTTTCTTTAACTTTATTTAAATTACAATTCCTACCGTTGTGAGCGTTCAGATAGTTTTCTAGCATCTTTTCACACAGACGAGATATAAGAGATCATTTCACTGACGAGATATAGGAATTCATATATCTCGTCTGTGACCGTAGCTCAATTTTCCTACCGAAACGTTGACCGAGAAATAGCTATCCTGATTTCCCCCAAGGCATTCACATATATTCACACAATCGTATGAGTCCTGCCCCACTACTTCAGTAAATAATAGTTCTTCAAGTGATCACTGTTCATGAGCAGGGGACGCTCAAATCAGTGTCGGATTTCTGAGTCGGTATGGCCGTCACGTTGGGCCACGAAAGTCCATAAGATGTCCTGTCTATTCCTATATCTCGTCTGTGTTATTACTACTATTTTGCAATTTATTCAAAAATAAATAAATATGGAATGCACGTCCTTCGCATTTTTCTGTAAAATAGAAAATTGTTTTCGTGAAAGTAACATCACCTTCGATAAAACCTGTCGCAGGATTATTTACAATTACATAAACTTACGTCGGTGCACGTAAAATCGATGTAAATATATCGAGTAAATAATATATTAATAACGGTAGAACAGATTTTTAGGACATGCAAACCTATTGAATCGATATAATAATATATATTATAGCATAAATGAATTTAAATAGAACTTTCTAAAGACGACGCTATCTTTTTTTACTTCTATGACTCAAGATATTTTCCGCCATCATGGTGTATGGTGTACAATATGCATCAATGGTTACGAAGGAGTGAAAATACGTTTAAAAGAAGATGTGAAAACAGTGATAACGTATTGCATACTGTGTCTGCTGTGTTACTTTGCACTTTGTTACGTTCCTCCCAAGTAAAATATGCATTATCGCCGAAATGAGTTGCGAAACGTAACATCGAAGTACTAAATGAAACTAAAGTAGTGTAGTAGAAATGTATGTATTATAGATTAATAAACGGAAGATTACAAAACCTCTTGTAAAACTTCTTCCAAACTGGTGAGTACAACGAAAGTTTTCTAGTAAAACATTTTTTATGTCGTAAATCATTAAATTGGTCCAATAAGTGTCGCTACTTTTCAATTAAATACACGTAAAGCTAAAAAATATGCAGTACCTAGCACAGAGTCTCCAATGATTTCTATAGTTGCTTTCATTTATCGATGTTTCAAGTTACCTGTAATTATACGAGGACGCATTGTCTCATTCCACAGCTGAAAATGACAACAGAATATAGCAGAAACGTTTTAAGAATGGCGGTTGCTCAAATCTGCCAAACAATCGGATGGCATTCAATTAATTCTACGCCGTTAGAATTTATGGTTGATCTTATGCAGGAATATATCATGAGAATATCAAAACTTAGTCATCAATATGCAGAAATTTGTAAGTGGCTTTGTGTATTATAAGAGACAAATGACTTAGGATAAATTAGAATTTTTCTAATTGTACAGGACGATTAATTCGCTAGTGGGCTTAAAAGTAATACCGTCGAACACGCTGCTGTAAGAATATATTTGATCTGTCGCAGGGGCAATCTTGTATTCCTCTTTCACAGTGAAGCAAGGTTCACATATCGCAAATACTGATGCTGCATTATCATAGAGTTTTACTCAACGGTTTTGTCTTTGCGTTCACTAGCTAGCAAGTCGTTCTGCATAAGTTTGAACTTGTAATTATACTGTAATGACAACTGTGCTGCATATATAAATAGATTTATTCTATTTCATTCTACAATTTAATGTTCAATGTTTTTTTAGTGGGAAAAACAGAAGGAAACCTTGATGATGTAGGTTTAGCGTTTCGACATATGAATATTGATGTACACGAGCTGGCAGAATATATTAAAAATGTAGACTCTGTTCCAAGTCCGATAGTGATACCAAAATTTCCCGTTCGACGTGAGAATCATTTGAATTTTCTGAAACCTGGCAGTCGAGAAGTTGTAACAAGGCCGGTACATGTACATGAGCATTTACCAGCCATGTATCCTGATACTGAAGGTAGAGTATATTGTAACTAAAGTCGAAGCTCTACAACTCCAATGGTCTGTAAGATCCACGATTTTGTTAGAAAAACCTGCTAGAAAAACCTCTGCAACTCGAACTGTAAACTTCGTATAACTCGAATTTTTGCGACATGTTTTAGATACATTGTTTTATCTCTGTAACTCGATTTTAGAGAAGATTGATCGGTGCAAGTCCAAGTTACCATGCCTAATTTAGATTGTAGGAGAGAAAGAAGTGGTGAATATCTTGCCATTGAGGAGTGTTCGTTAAAGTGGCTTAAACAGTACAGACATAAAAATGTTAGCATAGGAAGTCCAATGTTACACGAGAAAGCCGAGGTTTTTCCTAAGTAACATGGTCATAATAACTTTAAGGCTAGCAATGGTGGGTTAGAAAAATTTAATACTGATCCATGCGCAAAGATTCTGTAAGTCGAATTTTTGTTCCCTAAACTTCTCTTTTACTCGAAAACTTGGAAGAGACGAAACCTTTATAATTCAAAGATTTAGCTCTTCGCTTGAAGCTTCGAGGTACCAAGGTTCGACTGTATATTCATATATATTTTGTATATTTGCAATTGAGGGTCAAACGTCAAAGATTGTCGCAAAGAATTTTGTTCTGAAGAAAAATAAAGCAACAGAAAAATACACTTCAAATAGCCACTGAAGTTTTAATTTTAGACACATTAAACAAATTTTAATCTTGCAGAAGAATATGTAGCGGAGAAGGCCGAAAATTTAATAAATGGAACGTCAGATGTGACATCCAGCAATGGAGCGGCAAGCAACGGTGCTATGAACGTGTCACCGCATAGAATGTCGCCACAAGTAGTTTTTAAACGACCGGGAGATCCTGTCTCATTCGAAAGTCCTATAGTAAAGCGTGTAAAAGTATTAGAAGAGGGTAGACCATTACGTGAGATTCATAGTGTAATGATGACAACTTCAGGTTTTTTATCACCCGCTCGAGAAGGCAAATTGCCCGAGGCAAGAACGCCGCATCAAACTCGTTCGGATTCACCCCAGCCTAGTTCGTATCCTATGGTGCCCCCTGAACTAAAATTCGATAAGAAACCCAAAAAGATTATAAAGAAAGGAATGGAAGATGGTAAACTTGATAAGGAAAACAAGAAAAAGAATCGCGCTAAAGAATTGTTTAAACCTGACAAGATAGACGATAATAAAATTAAAAAATTGGCCGGTATGAAAGAATTAGCTAAATTGAAACCTCTGAAGTCGGTGGGTGGGAAGTTACAAAGTACTATGCCAAGCTCGTCGAGCAGACCATCCACGCCTAAGTTATCGTCGCCTAAAACAACCGGTAGTCCGAAATTGCAAAAAAGTACACAACCAAAGACAAAGGCAGAAAAAGTAGTAGACCTTACGGGAAGTTCACCATCGCCTAACGAAAGAAAAGTGGATAATATTGATAAACTGCCGTCAGAACCAGACAAGCAAAAGCTGAACATTTTTAAAAAAATCTCAAAACCGCGGGAGGATAAAGATAAGGACATATCAGAGCAACATAAACATAAAGAACTTGATTCGAGGGAGAGTTCACCAGGTTTAGTGATTGATGAAAATATCGAGAAACAAGCACTCCTTCGCAATGAGAATAATGATGCGAAACGAGAAGAGAAAAAAGCTCCTCACACACCGGACGTCCATATTCAGCCCGATGGAGGAGAATTAATTGATATACAAAGCCCTGGATCAGATGTATACATGTTCGATGATATGTCACCACCAGGAACACCTAGTACTCCAAGAACCCCTGAATTAAACATGCCTACAACGCCCACAGATCACAAGAAGAAGAGGAAAGAAAAGGTCAATAAGAAAAAGGAATTAAAGTCAAGAAGTCCAAAACATTGTGTCAGTCCAAAGAAGGTAGGATGGTTTTTGTTTATTATATAGAATTACATCGTATTAACACAAGTGCACGCGTACGTGCACATGTATGCAAGCACTGTTACAGCTTGAAACATGAGAAAAGTACCGAAAGATATCGTCGATACGCGATTACCATTTTTCAGACAAAACTTATCAACGATGCGCCAGAAGTGGATATACTAGATCGACCAAAAACACCACAGGCACCTGAACCTCAGATTTCCAAAGAACCAAGTTTCCCACCGACGCTACCGTTCCCTTTCTTTCCACCGTTTCACCCGGCTCCTGGTTTAATACCGCACCCTATGTTTCCTAGATTTCCATTACCATTAGGAAGAGGTAGTACAGGTCCACATCCTGCTATGCCAAATTTGCCATTACCACCTCGATTCTTAAACCTACCACAAAAGTCCGAAGATTTCTCCCCCTCACCAAAAAGTAAAACTCTCGAACGTGAAAAACTTCCTACGACACCTTCCTCCACTGAAGCAACGCCTCCAACAACAAAACACGAAAAAGTGGAGAAAGAAAAGGGAGATAAATCAAAGGCGGTTAAACAGGACAAAGAGATACCTCCGCCAGTTCCTACAACTATCGTTGCACCGCCTTTATCATCTGCACTCGCAGCACCAATTACGTATCCTACACCAGTACCCATTGTGCCGTCATTACCTACAAAAACTCCCAAAGCTGAAAAGCAAGATAAAAATGATAAGGTAATTTTATACTTTATTAGTATTTAAAATTTTCTTTTGGTTTTAGATAATCGTCACGATTTTCACAGACAAAAGTTAGGTATTATTATCAAAGTTCAATATTTCTGGTATGTACACGGTTGTGTAAATGCGAAAATATTTAAATGAAATAATAGATTCCTTCCAAAGATAAAATATATTTGCCTGGAATATGATCCAGTATTTTAGATATAATATGTCGCACGCAACTAGAATCTATAAAATAGTAAGTCTTGGAAGAACAATATCGTTTTGTCTGTAATAATTTTATAGGCGATGTAATTTCGCTGCCTACAAAAAAAGTATTAGCAATACTTATGGCTTAAATTATTATTCGATTCAATGATACGTGAATAATAAATGATCTGTCAAAAACACAGCTATTTTCAATTGAGTGTGGCACGCTGTATATAATGTCCATTTCTTCGCTTTTATTTACTTTAACAAACTAAAAGACACTATTAGACACTATTACTTTAACTAACTAAAAGACTGTACTATTCAACAAAATTGGTGAAAGTTCATTAATTTTATAAACACACCATTATTGTATTTGTTTTTAATAACAGTTCGAACAAATTAAAGTAAACGAAAAATTCAGATATATAATAAATATTTATAAATATATGATTCAAATTTAACGAAAACCCTAACAAATTTGTCAGATTACACTGCTTTCGTGTTTTTAAAGAAGAATACAATGAAAAGAGACAAAGATACAAAAAATAATTTCAATAACGATTAATATATAAATACCTCTATTTTCAGAAATCAAAGGAACATAAAAAAGAGAAGAAGGACAAATTAAAGAAGAAAAAAGACAAGAAAGAGAAGCATAAAGAGAAGGGAGAGAAAATAAAAGAAAAGAAGGATAAGGTCGATAAGAAGGAAAAGATAGAGAAAATTAAGGAAAAGAAAGAAAAAAAAGATAAACGGAAAGAAAAAGAGGTACAAATGTGGACATTTATTTTTCTTTCCCACCTTCATGAAAAATGGTATTTACGATCGAACAATTAATATCTGAATGTAATTTTATTATAGAAGGACGACAAAACTTCAGAATCCGTACCCAAAATAACACTGAAATTAGGAACAGCTTCTCCAAGGCCACCAACACCAGATGCTACTCCAATGAAGAAAATGTGAGCTTACAGTTTCCCTTATTATTTTATTAATTACATATTTACCATCTATTTTTTTAATGCTTTGCAATTATATTTATTACTTTCTGCACGTTGTATATACTATATTTCTTTATTTCCGCTATGTGTAAACGCTATACAGTAGAGTCTTGATTATCCGATAATCATAAAGGGTATTGTGATAACGTAATATCATATATGTATATAACTTTAATTAATTACTCAATTGATTGAAACTTTTGATTAGCTGCCTTAACAATATCCTACTATTTTTTACACTTTTCTACTCCTTGTATTAAAGTTTTACACACCGTGTAACCGAGACTCGACTGTATTAAAATCAATATCCAGCAGCATTCACTTATTTGCGTTGTAGAAATATATTATGTGTAAATATTGAATACATTCCTTTGTATTTAATAACACATACGTTATGATTAGGGAAATGTGTTATAGAACTATAAAAACATTGCTGAAGAAGCCTGAGGATGAGACGAAACGAGAACCAAGTCCAGAGTTGGCGAAAATATCAGCGTTAATAACACGACCGCCAAAGCAAAAGTCGGCAAGTAAGAAAACAGAGGAGGGAACGTTAGATGGAAGCCCTGCTCTTCCTACAGATACTTTCTCTGCCACTCTTAATAGTGTGCCACTCGCGACAGTTCCTCGAGCAAAGAAATCTCTCTTCAAAGCCTTACCTCAAAGAGAGACTCCTCCGTCTCAATTTGATCCTGCTCCTAAGCTCCCAACTCCTGTGACGCAACAACAACCACCGTATTATTTTGTAAGTACGTTTTATATAGTACACCTTGAATTTGAAATATATAAAACTATTACATCTTCAACTTTTTCAGAACATTTCAAACTTATTGATAATAGAATACATAGGATCAAAGTTGAAAACATTATATACAGGGCTGTCAATGCTTTCAGATTCAAAGAACACAATTCTACGAGTAATTTTCATAGTCACTCTGATGCATTCTTTGTAATAGGTAGATATTTTTCGGTCGTATTGTTCTTGAATAACTTTTTCATTACTTGTTGAGCACTTATTGATTGAATAGCTTTATGTCGAAAGATATACATTGGTTAAAGTAATAAAGTAATAAAGAAACTTAAAATATTTCTAGTAAGACGAGATGACAGCCCTCTTTTTATTAATAAGATCATGAATCATGACTATTTATAATTTTATTCACATCGCTAGAACTATAAAGCTTAAAGTTATTTAACGTTATTAATATTATAAATATAATATAACGAGGAAAAAACATTTTTAAGTACTTCTTAAGTAGGAATATATTTCAAATAATTTATTCGTTTTGAAGAAAAAAAGAATTACATCTAGGTATCATATACCTTAATAATTTTACATGGTAACTGATGTTGCTCTTGCTGCAACGATTAACTCAACCCATCGACACCATTCGAATATCACCTCATCCAAAAACCCCTTCATCTTCCCGATATTTCATTTTTTTTTACTTTCTAAGCGTTCATGACTTGCGGTGACGGGGTAATTTTCATTTGGCCTGCTTTGTTTTATAGTTACATTTGTCTGAAATATATATATATTTATATATATGTAGAATACTTTCATAGCCTATATTAGAATTAAAATGTATTTTCGTGTTGTGATACCAAGTTTCTTAAGTGTTTCGAATTTTAGCACCTCTGTCACACTCAGTTTGGTGAAACTTTTTATGACAAAGGAAGTCTCACGACTTAAATTGATTGTGTGTTTTGTTTCTTTTTGGAAGTACTATTCACTGCCTTTCTCTAATCTTGAAGTATGTTAATGCTGTCTATTACTTAGTGATCATGAATGTTACACTTAAGTTTAAGAAACCAATTCTTAGACCCTTTTTTCTTGGTTTACACTGCTGTTCAATTGGGTTTCAGACTTTCTTTTCTGCTGCAATGCAAGTGCACATATGGTATACCTAGAGTAGCTTAAAAGAGAAATAACACAACGAATACGAATTAATCTTATTGGGGAAAAGAAGATATGTATATGAATGAATCATAATCCCAGAAATCGTAGACAAGTTTAGATGGGCGGGGTTTTTAGATTATTATAAAAGCAAAATTTATCTATGACATGCACATGCCATGTACACAGTTAAACTGTCACTCGTTGTTTCAACAAATATTAAAGAATTTCGTAGATAGAATAAGGTATTTGCGTATAATATTGCAGTACTGTTTTCGAATAAATTATACATATTTTCTCCCAAATACGGTATAAAAGATGAACATGGTGTACCTCTATGCACTACTCTTAGTGCATTTCTTCTTTTTGGACAATCTGATCACATTTGTATGGAAAAGTTGAAATTTACATCTGCATATCCTAAATTGATTTGCTATCGTTCCAAAAAGCATAAATTATCTAATATTACACATTAGATATTATGCGTATTAAACATTACATTTCATTGCAAAAAACATCAGTATATATTTTACAGACATTTGAATTGGAAAATTATGTGTGTTATGTCTATACGTTGTGAAACTCCGTAAAATGAGTTTTTTTAAATTTAATATTGTTTATGGAATTATTTAGTTATTTGTTTCATACTTAACTCAGTTTTGGGGGGGAAATTTTACATCCACTCTTACGCCCACTTGGAATAGAAATTTGATGAGAATATAGAATATTTTAAAGAACATTACAAATATCTCCAAGCCACTAAATGTTTTACGGAACAGTTGTGTCTGTAGTATTACAAAATATAATATTCCAATTTCACCGCAGCATTTGTATTTAAGAAGACTGTAAAAGCATGCAATGCTTCATGTCAATGATAGGTAGTCAAAAGTAATACTTTCAAAATATCTCGTTTATGGCTTATATACATGTGTATAAGCACCAATCTAAGTAAGATGTGCTCTAATTAAAGTATTTGTAACTTTTTGCAAGAATCGATATATTTACATGATTAATAGTAATTATTATGTACAAAGAATCCTAACATGACATGCAATGTGAAACCATCTAAGGACTTTTAAAGTAATCTTTTGGTATTAATAGTTGCCTTACAAAAGGGAGCAAAACTCCTTATTATGAATTATACGGGGGACAGAATATCATTTTATGATGCATTCCGATGAATAATGTAATCTATAATAGTTCAAACAGTAGTGCCATATCGTTCTGCTGTTTCCACTGTTAATAAAAGCAAATTACTACCAGCATGTTATAAAACACTCTCTTAAGGAGTGTCCAAAAAGAACAAAATGTTTGATAGAATGTTGAAATTACACCAATTGTAGTTTAGTAATTGTACAGTATTTGGCAAATTAATGTCTAACAGTAAACGGAAATTGAAAAAACTATATTTATTCATTAATTCGCATTTTGTAGTAATACATATAGTAAATTTCTTTGTGAAATGCTTAAAATGATCTATCGTTATATAGATATATAAAAATATGATTAATATGTTTCTTTTTAGTTTCCCTTTTTTTACTTTGTTTAGTAATGGAAAAGGAATATTAGATTACAAAATTATTGTTCCGATATTATCGTTAATAAACTTCGTTCTAATATGTATTTACAAAATTCCAATTAAATTCAAATCAAGAACAAGATAACTACTACCTCTTACATTGTGCAAAAATAAGAAATTCCAATTACAAAAAAAGGTTTCAGCAACAAACGGAAACATGTTTCAAGAAACAAAGTAAATAGTTATTGCAATAAATATGGGGAAATATTAAGTAACAAGTAATATACAAAATAGTAAAGGATTGATTGATTGCATGCAATCTGCATGTTGTTATTAAACATAGCATGCAAATCAGTTAGGAATATAACCAACGGTTTTAACGGCACAGAGACGAAAGCAGATGCAGCTCTTAAAAAGGATGATGCTAAGGAAGACAAAGAAAATGGCAGGATCGCGCTGCCCCCAACACCAACCACTACTGTGGTGAGTACATTCCCATTCTAAACAAAAGTCATTAGGTACTCCTTGTAAAGTACCATCTATTTTCTATCTGTGTCACTCTAATAGGAATACATGGGTTTGTGCGTTGTTTTTAGCTTTTGCCTGAATTTATGAACTTAGGATTATGGTTCTAGAAAACCTTTCAACTTATAATTTAAAAGTTTCAGCTGGTATAAAATCCTCATAAAGTTCGTCACATAAGTACTTAACTCAACGTGTGTGATTAAAATAGCTAGATATATAATTTAACATACAAGCAATAACATAATACAAAATATTTACATACGCTTTCTATTATCCAATTAAACCACTTTTAAATTGAATACATTATTTTGCATATGCTTATGCTTAATTGCCGATTACATTATTTTGTTTGTTTTACTAACAGTAGTACATATAGGTGAAACATAGATAATACTTCAGAAATTTCTGAAATATTGCCATGTTTAAATAGAAGTTGGGGGTGATAAAAGTGTACATTGGATACTCTAAAAGGTGAACTTAGAATCCTGCTAAGCCAAAATAATTTTGGTAACAAAGAATTATTTAATTTCAATGCTACATTTATCAGTAATTTATTAATAAATGAAATAGTACAATTTCCATAAAATGTCCATGGCACTTGACAATTTGATTTAAAGTTATCAATGCCTTTTGGTTGTTATTTACAAAGTTATAAATTTATAACATCTAGTGGATAGTTAGAGGTAGAAACTTCTAAATATGACTGATGGGCATTAATTATGTACTATAAATTATTAGTTAGACTAATAATACAAACATTATTAAAAAAAAGTTAGTAAGGTTTTAGAGTCACTATAAGAAAATTAAGTAGTTTAGGACTATTGCTCTGGTAAAAAAGGAAATGTTACTTTATCATTTTGTTTTAGAATCAATTTTAAATAATTAAGATCTTCAATAACTTTACATTTATATGATAGGTGCTCCAATATAAGTAATATATTGATGACAGGTACAGAAATTGCATATATCTGTTATACATTCAAATTGCTAAATGGACATTAGGAGTAAATATTTATAGCACACAATATATGTCTTGATGTTCATACATTGCATTGTCTTATATCTATAGATATATGTATAATTATTAGAAGCACTACTTCTTAGCTATTTACAGTTTATTTTATATAATCTTTCCCCATTTAAAGACAAAACTTTAATGAATTCTCAAGACACAAGCACATCTGTATGAATTTAAGCACCTATTGTGCCTCTAAGCAGCCTTAGGTGTCCGGTAATGAATACTGAACGATTTTCAGTAGCAAACAGTTTTGCACATTTAATGTTAACGCAACAAATAGTCGATTAATTTAATTACCATACCATAAGTTAAAGAAGTAATTCTTCAAGTGACAATTCATTATGAAAGTTTCTCATCTAATGGCCAAATGAAAATTGGTTTAAGTGCCGCAAGTAAACAACATAATTTTTTACATACATATATCACCCCTTTCCTATTTATAATCATATACATTATAACATGCATTAGCCATAATAACTACGAACGTCATTCCCTTCAAGCACAAAGAGTACGTAATAATTGATATAAATATATTCTTCCGAACTACATGAATTCGGCATTACTTTGAAGATATTTACTAAAAAGTTCATAGTGCGCTTCTGTTTCATAATAGGTATCCTTCTAGTTTCACATGAATTATTATTTAAATCCATTCACAGCAGCGATAGTTATCTTCACTTCAAAAACATTTCATTTGTATCTCAGTTTGTGAATGGTATTATGTATTTGTGTATAAACAATTACATAGAACTATTTTGTATGTATCTAGCAAAGTGTGTCACATAACTGCTACATGCTGCATTTCTTTTATGGCTGCAATAGAAAAATATGACAGAGGAAAATGTAGAATGCCTCAAAAATATCAACTATATATATCGTAAATGTTGTCTTTTACACAAATGTAATATGCCATCTCCAATATATATTTGTTTTAATAGAAGACACTTTATAGTCTTCTATAATCTATAGTCTGTGAGACACATTTATTAATTCTGATTTTGAAACATTACTTTAATTATAGACTGTGTATCACATAAATAATTACAAGACGTGTTCTCCAAAACCTTTACAAGAATCAGAGAAATCCTTTTCTTTATTATTCGGTGTTATCCTTTAAATGGTGGGGGATTTATATTTTCATACTTTGCACAATTACGTTGATAAGCCGTTTATACATGCATTAAAACCCCGAACCAAGGAAATCAACTTAGCACAGTGTATGTGGAGCAAGCACTATTGTATCCCAATAATTAGTTACTAAACTTCAGCTTCTGCAAAAATTATAAAGTGCACGAAGCCCTACTCTGCCATTACCACGAGAGATGGAGAATGGTTTCTCATTTGTCGTTAATGGCCATCATTGAACAAGATTAGAAGATTGCAAGAATTTCTTTGTTATGGAGAAATTATCTTGTAGCCTTTATGTGATACACCCTGTATATACAAAAAAAGAGATTGATTTATACAGAAAATAGATGCAACTATATATATATTGCAAATTCATCACCGCATCACAGAAATGACAGGATCATAACAAAATAGATCTCCCTGCATCGTCCAATACTTTTGTCTATCATTATTGTCCTAATGCAGTAAAACATAAAACATGCCTTGTTGCTTTAGATATTTCGATCCCTAATGTAACATTTACAAAGTGTCATGTTCATTTCAAGATATAATAATCT
The DNA here is from genome assembly GCA_963583965.1 of Nomada ferruginata. NCBI lineage: Eukaryota > Metazoa > Arthropoda > Insecta > Hymenoptera > Apidae > Nomada > Nomada ferruginata. The sequence continues at coordinate 18,370,958 of OY757216.1, forward strand.
GTATCATTAGCAACAACATTAACCATTTTTATCAATCTCTTTCTTATCGGTTTCACAATTCGATAAGTAGAGATTGAATGCAAAATTTCAACGACTAAATAAAGAGTTTATTATATCCTACACATTTTCATATCAACAAATTATGCATTTTTCGTTTTACTATTCAATACATTTTTATGTTTCAAAATGTTAAAGAAACAGAAGATGGGTTGGGTTATTCATAGATATAATAAACCAAGATATATCGTGTTTTTATCGTGACATGAGTCTTTCAGGATCAAGGTGGTCACCAAGTTTGGATATGCCCTGCATGTGGCAACCAGGATGATGGATCTCCTATGGTTGGTTGTGATGACTGCGATGCATGGTATCATTGGTAAGTAAATGTTAATAATTCAGCAAGTGTTTGAGATCAGTTCGCCGTGTTAATTCCTTTGAAAAGAAAAAAGGGAGGGAAAGAAAAGGATATAGGTCTTCGTTATAATTACTCTTTCAATATATAACAAATTAAGAAACAATTTTCATCTTGAAACTCATTTAGCTTATTCTGATATTCTATATTAAATTTCTATATTTTTAATCGTGCAGGGTGTGCGTTGGTATGCAAGTACCGCCAGCTGATAATGAGGACTGGTACTGCCGTTTTTGTATAGCAAAAAAGCAAGAACTACATCACGATAAAAAGAAGAAAAAGCGGAAGAAAAAGGTGAAAGTTGCTGCCTAGTACAAGCTACCCGGATCTTGTGTGAGATCCGGCATAGCGATTCAAACTGCTACCAAAGTTAAAAAAGACAGCAAGCTCAGTGTGAAGGGTATAAAGAACAAGAAATTGTCGAAAACTGAAATGAAGTTGCAAATGAAATCGTTGAAAGAGAAAACTGTGTCCACGAAGGGAAAAGCTGGAAAGACTATCATAAAAGTTAAGACTGTAAAGAAAAAAAGTAAAAAGATGAAAGATAGTGCAATGCAATTAACTTAAAAAAATATCTTTTGTGATAATTAACACAAGTTCATAATTTAATTTTAACACGTTGATAGCTAAAATAAGCGTCGCAAAATTATATTAAAGTCTACACTTTATGTTCAGTCATATTAAGTTTTTCAGTAAGTTCTAATAAAAAAAGACCACACGCAATATCCGCATTATACTGGTACAAGTATAACATATAACTAGTTATTTAAAATATACTTATAATTCAGCCAGAACAATAACGATTTAAGTTAACAAAAATTATACATTTGCATATATTGTTGCAAATTTACTCAATTTACATACTTTTGATACCACCTTTCGAATTGCATATAAACACATTAATAAGTAAATTCTTTGAATAATTATTATATACAAAATTAAGATTACTTTAAATAATATTTGTAACTATTATCCAGATGTTTATTTAGATTCGCTTTGAACAATTTGTTTTAGGAAAAGATGAGAAATGTACATAAAAGTAAGAGGCATGTAATAAAATGTTATACTTATTACAGCTATCTTGTATATTTATAATGAGTTAGTTCAGTACAACATTTTAAAAGGAAAGTACAGAGTTTCATGAATTTCAATGAGAATTATAGATGGACCTCGTTTTATACATGTTCTTCTCATTATAAATTATAATTGTAGAAAGCAATTGTTACCAAAAATATTCAGTAAAGTCCATCTATAAACATCGAAGCTGTTCATATCTTTCTTTTTTTTTATCACTACGTATTCATTGTTGTATAGAATATATTTTTTTATATAAAGTGTGTTAATTGAAACATATTATATCATTGGAATGTTTAGAAATCTTTCAAAGAATTACGTATGTATATAGTAAGTATGTAACATTGAGTGTTATGAATTTAAAAAATTGAAACCAAAAAAAATGTTCGATTTCAGTTATCAAAAAATATAGATCCAATCGTTTACAACTTACTTATATAAAAAGAATATTGAAAATATCGATATAAATAAATGGTTCATAGCAGTCAACGTGTTAAAACTAATAATGTAAAATTAAAAATGATATAGTAAGCAGATTCTATTTTCTTTTATTAAAGCAGATACTTCTGCATAATAATACATTGTGTACATTTTTTCACCTATATTTAGTGCATTCAAATAATCCTGTAATTATGGACCAGTGCGATTATAATTATAGAAAATTGATCAATTGTTTTGCACTCGTAGTATTAACCCTTCGAACTCTAATTGTTTTCCAACATATATTCTACTTTGTAAATAAAGAAAGTTTTTCACGCGTCTATTTCTAAATAATTGTGAAATATACAGTGCATGATATGTACACTATAAAATATATTTTTTCATAGTACTGTATATAGCGTAATTGCTGATCACATTGAAACTCATGCGAATAGATTTACCTGTTCTATAGACTGATAATGAACACTTAAATAAGTAAATCTATCTATTTAATCGACAATAAATATTACAGAATAATTATTTATTATATAATTTAATTAAAGTCGAATTATTGTACATATTATTGTATAATGTAATACAAAAGCGTAAATATAGCAATGCGTTCAAGAATGGACATACAAACAGACATTAAAAATGTAATTGCGTTAATTGAGTTTCGGTGTGATAGCAATACAAATTTAGTCAAGTGAATTGATTAATAATATGTTAGCATTGTATTTACTATTTATTGTTTCCAGCATGAATAACTAAGTTAAATTTTATTTTATTTCTAAACAAAAAAAATTCTTGTTTAAATATTAGGTAAGAAATTCGTAAGTATTAAATTGCGAGTAATAGCAAAATTTCGAAGTTGTAGGGTTAATTTTACTATCATGTCGAACAAAAATATGAAAAGTAATATATTAAATATTATACGCCATTCGGATGATATATTTTATTTTTTGTTGTTACATGAAACTTTATAAGTATACACTACTAGGAATGGGCTTACGAAGTTGAATAAAAAGGGAATTACGCAACGTATGTTATAATTTATAGTTTATATTGTACCTTAATTGACAAACTCATAGTAATATTGTAATAATAATTACAACAGTGATGGCGGCGATGGTGAATGGTAATGTATACAGGTCAAGCTGATTTCAAAGTAAACGATAACTGTCTTAAACGATTTTTATTATAAAAACAAAAGTTCATGTAATTAACAAAACTACAAGAGATGGATGTTTTAAACGCATATATAATGTATATCATTTTTATTGTATTATGGAAGAACTTTGCACGGGCAATAAGATGATACATGCATGTACCATGGTTCAAAAAAATTTGCAAAATGTGCAACATAGTGCAAATTTGAGAAACATCATATACATTTTTTCTAACTTATTGTGCGTAACTTATTCTAATCTAAATAGTTGTTCGATAAATTTTGTACTTTATCATATATATTTCTATTGCGTTTTTAACATTTTCGTCCATACAATCAGAATATATACTCAATTTGATAAAAGAAATTACATCTAATTGTAAGTACATTTTAATTCGTTCAAAAGTAATTAAATGCCGTGTTGTAATCTTAATTACACTGATGGATAGAAATTATGTATCTATATATGATGTCAATGAAATATTGATTCGTAATTTAACAATTGAATCATTATAATTATCAGTAGGATAAATCAATATTCAATTATATGAAAAAAGAATCCAGATCGTCATCAAACGTGCAATTTCAAGCATAGCTATCGATTTATGGAAAAATGGCGGACCATGAACCATTATCAATGTATTTACATATGTATGCAATATTTCTTGCAAAAACATTACTTCAAATGTCAACGTTTTTCACCTTTAATCATTCTTTCTTTCAAATATTCATCAACATTAATAAGCATTGTATAATCTAGTTGGTTTTTAATTTGCAATATACATATATTTTACAAAAGAACTGTCGTTTTTGAAATATCAGATTTGCCGGACTAATAATGGTATTTATATATTCGAAGCATACTAACACGAGATATTGTATAACTATATATTATAAAAAAAGAAGAAGTGTAAAATGCAAATCGTGAAATACGAAAAGAAGTAACATATATTTGAAATTATTTAAACCTGTAACAAGGATTTGTAAACTACCGGCGACATGACATATATTCATTACAGATGATTTAGATAAGTTGAGATATCTAAAAAAAACAAAGCAAGCATAACAATTTATATATTCACACGTGCGTTAATATAAACTAAATCATTAACCAAGATATAATTTTTTTTCTAATCAAAAAATCACGAGGGAAAAATAAGATTGGGGGATCGAAGATTCCACCGAATAAAAATCTTCATGTTACCTCTATATCTACTGGTCTTACCCCTACCCTTTATCCGATTGCAGACGAATAGAATAAGGTCTATCCGAAAGGCGGCTAAGAAATATCCAATGAAATGTTGCGTAGTATCGTTGTGTTCAGTACATCGCTCCATAGAATTAAGATGGCATCCGAAACTGGTACAAGTATCGTGTCAAACGAACGGTGTGATGTAAATAATACGATTCAGGAAGTATTCGAGCCGTTAGAAACGGAAACAACTGGTGTGAAAGTGCCGAGAGCATCGTGGACCGGTGTTATTGAAGAGACAAACGAATATTCGGACAATTTCGCTTTACGTCCGACCAGGACGCCCACGATTTTCCCTACAGCGTCATCGTATAATACAAACACGGAAGGGAACGAGTTACGAAGAAGTGCGAATTTCATGAGCTCCTCTGGTGATGTGGAAGAAGAACGTATTAATTATAAAACCGCTGTCATCACGAAATTACATACAACATCGTTGGAGCCGCACAGCATGTCGAATCAAAAGAATGATCTGGACAGTGTTGCCCGCCTTTCAGAACAGCCAGACGGTAATATTATTTAATGCCACTTGTTATCGTATAAATACACGACTACGATTGTTGTTTTATACAAAGAATTACATATTATACGAAATGTATGAGATGAGAAGCTTCTGTTGATATTTACATCGATGCAGTTATTGTTTATAGTTACTTAACACTTTATTGAAACAACATGAATAACTGAAACAAAGGTTTTAATATAATTACCATTAATTCAGTAATATTAGTGGATAGATATTGCTTGACGAGAATATATATTTGTATTATGACATTTCTATTTTATATGCCTTTATTCAAATCAAGCATGGGTCCGCGTACCTTGCGTAAAAATTGTAATATGTATATTGCATCAATTAATGAAACATTAAGTCTGGTTAATGAGTTAAATCGATATATTGTAAAATCTAATGTTATGTATTATAGGGAACGCAGATCATTGCAACAATGAATTAGTAAAAACATTGATAGAACCGGTACAGCATGTTATACATGTATGTATAGACGTATATATATTATTTTATATATCAAGATACTTATATAAATGGGATAAAGGAGAGTTATGAATTATTGTTAATTTGGGTACATAGCGATTTTATTACATTTTATCTTATTTATCAGATTGACTCTACGTGTAACAAAGATGCAACCGCGTCTGGTGCTCTACACGCGATGCCAACTAAATTAGAAGGATGCGTACATTTGGAGCATAGTAACACGCCTCAGTTGGGGGAGAGTCCTCAAAGTAGCGGCGAAGTTATCTGCAGTCCAAGAAGCCCGGATTATCCGCCGAGAGTTTCTGATAGTCCAAACAGTCCGAATACAACGATTCCTAGTAGTATGGCGTCGTCGATTACGACATCAACTATTGTAATGGATACTGCGAAATACGATGATGATAAAACTAATAATTTAACTGCTAAAATCAACAAAAATCTTTCGTATTCGTGCTGCGGCCAGCTGGAAAAAACTGACGAACAAGTTTCGGTTATACAAATGAAATCAAACGAAGAGCAAGGAGAAATGGACAAAAAGGGGGACGCGATACACAGAGAGATAAAGCCGGAGCTGGTTGCGATAAAAACAGAACCGACAGATTCTCAGGAGCAATTGGACATGATTAAGTCAGATTGGCCTAGCGATAACATACCTATGTCAGCAGTTGGACGACCAGACACTGTATTGACTCACAATAAATCAGTAAATTGTATGGACACCACATCTTCCAGTTCGCATTCTAAATCATACTCGTCTTCGAGAGAAAAACGAAGTAAAGAACATAGCGATCGGCGTTACTGTTCTCGATGCTATAAACGTAGTAAAATAAAGCGTGCGAGTATTGGTGTCCAGTGTAAACGAGATCGTAGTATACTTTCATTAAGTAATAAACCACACTCGCTATCGTTTACGAAATCAACAAATGAAAATCTCAGGTTAAATTTGCAAACGAAAAATTATAAGATGCTCCACGATACACCAGTTAAAAGTGAATTATTGGAAGGCCTAAAGTACAAAAAGTATATTCATATAGAAACGTATCCAAACGGTGGTGCAACTGTTGTGCATATGTATCAGGATGAAATTGATACATTATCGCGCGAACAAATAGAGGAATTAGCTCAAGAATATTTCAAAGTATGTAGATCTATATATAAAACTTGCTTTAAAAAAGCTGTATAATTAAAAAACATTTGATAATTACTACCATCGATACGAGCGATAATTAAGTTGGACTAATGAAAGTTTAAGCATAATACGGAATATCGATGGACAATCGTATTAATCACCATATAAATGAAAGTATTTCAATGTTTGTAGGTAGTTTTCGGTGAGGATGAGAATGGTAATGCGCATCACGTTATGGGAATAGTGCATAATGCTGCAGCATATCTTCCCGATCTTTTGGATTACATGGCAGATACTTATCCTACCTTAACAGTGAAAAATGGTGTATTAGGGAGAAACAGCGATATTGAAACAACAACTATGGTCCAGTACAAAGAACAAGTGTGTAAAGCTTATAGTAATGGTACTATTAGGTATGGGCCACTCCATCAAATAAGTCTTGTAGGGACTGTTCACGAAGAAGTCGGCGGATACTTTCCAGATCTTCTACAGAAATTAGAGGAGAATCCATTTTTGAAATTGGTAAGCGTTAATTTAAAGAATGCCTGCTTTAATATAAGTCATTTGTATTGTATTGAACATGTTCTCACTGCTATAAAAGTAGCTTGACGAGTTATTATTGTGATTATTACTTTAGACAATGCCTTGGGGTCCATTGTCCGTTGTGAATATGGATACGCCTCAAGAATCAAACGACGGTCCAATTCTCTGGATCAGACCGGGCGAGCAATTGGTACCAACGGCAGATATAAATAAAAGTCCGTATAAAAGACGTAGAACGGGCATTAATGAGCTACGAAATCTTCAGTATTTACCACGTCTGAGCGAAGCCCGCGAATACATGTTCGAAGATCGTACAAAGGCGCATGCTGATCATGTCGGCCACGGATTAGACAGAATGACAACAGCAGCAGTTGGTATATTGAAAGCTGTTCACGGTGGACAACATTCAGAATACAACAGAATTACAAAAGATGTTGTCGCTTTCTATGCTGGCGATTTTCCCGAGCTGGTCGAAAAGTTGCAACTAGATCTTCATGAACCACCTATATCACAGTGTGTACAGTGGATCGAAGATGCTAAATTGAATCAATTACGTAGACAGGGTATTCGCTATGCTAAAATAAATTTATACGACAATGACATTTACTTTTTACCCCGTAATATAATTCATCAATTTAGGACGCTCTCTGCTGTCTCGAGCATAGCGTGGCACGTCAGATTAAAACAGTATTATCAAGAATCGCAACATAATTCCAGCGTTAGGCACGGGCGTGTTGGAAATGAACCGTGTCATCGTATAAAAGAAAAGAAACCGTTGGAAACGGCGCATATAGGAGATGAGCAGAAAGAAAATACAAATCGCCAGCGCGTCGAGCAAAAGCATTCGATTGATTCGTTGGAAGAGAAGAAAGCGAAGGAACGAGCTGCGGAGTATCAAGGGAATCTGAAGAAATCGGATCATCATGGAAAGCGTAAAGAAGATCGTAAAAGTAGGGATCACACGAGACAACCTTCGATTTCAAGCAAAAGGAAGGATTCTACAGAAAATAACGATGCCTGTTCGAATCTTTTTACCAGTAAATCTACAAAGAACAATACAACAGGGCAGAAACAAAGCAATGAAAAGAGGGAGGATAAGAGGTCCGAAAAAAGGCACGAAGATCGTCGTCGATCCAATGAGAAATCCAGTCATCATTCACACAGCAGCAGCAGTAGTAGCAGCAGCGTCAGTAGTAATAGTAGTCATTCTGAAGACAAGAAAAAATATGACTGCAGTAGTCATAATAAATTAGATCATCATCGTCACCACAGTCGATCCAGCAGTAATAATACATCGAGTAAAGAAAGCATTTCGAATGTTGTCGACCCCAAGTCTGCGAATAAATTTAACAGTTCTGGCTCCTCGTCGAAAGATAGTAAAAGACGATTGAGCACTTCGGAGGTTTGTTCAACGGCCCATGAGAACTCCGATTCTGATATTGTTACTCTTGAACAAGACGTACTGGCGCAAAGACAATTGATAGCAAAGACCTATGCGACCGAAGTTGTCGATAAGGCTTTAGAAATTGCGATATATAAATCAAAGACTGACGTGGAGGAAGTTTGTCAATCTTTACGGACCGGAGTTGCGGAAGCTTCGAAAGAGGTGCTAGAAAAGATACATAAAGAAAGCTTTGAGATCGCCGAACGGAAGTACAAAGAAGATGCAACAAAGGTGGAACGGTATTGTCAATTATTGGAATTGGAGACCACGTCGGCATTCACGTCGAAAATGGAGTGCGCAACGGAAAATGCTGTGAAAGCATTAATCGAAATGGCCGAGGACGAAGCCAAGGAAAGATCGAAGAATGAGAAGATCTGTGCAGTGGCCGCTGCCAGTTCGTGCGAAGAGAGCTCGCTACCGGTATCGAAAATTGCCAATTCGTCCTCCTGTTCTTCGATAATGTCTCCGACAGCAGAAACAGACAGGCATAGCAGTAATAGTAGAATCGCTAGCAGCGATGAGAATTTATCTAAACTGTCGTCGGATGGGCATACATCCCACTCGGAATCTAAAAGGAAGCATAGAGACGACAAGGGTTCCAGGAGTCAACGACATAAAGACAGAAGAGATCGCGACAGGCGCGACAGAGAACATAAGAGACATCATCATCGGAGTCCTCAGTGTAGCAAAGCTGAGAATAAATCTGCAGAAAATAATAGCAAAGAAGATTCGTTGAAGATTGTTTCGTTGCCTAAAGATTGTACCGCTTCTAGTAAAAGTACTGATCGTGCAGATAAGGACAGCGACAGGAAATCAGAAAAGAGAAGAGACGGACATCACAGTCATAGCAGAGATGGGCAAAAGAAATCATCCAGTAGTCGTTCGTCGAAGGACGACACGGCATCGAGTCGCTCTCATTCGTCGAGTTCGAATCACAAGAGAAAGTCTAGTTCGTCGGAGGAGTATAAAGATGCGAAGAAAGTGTGCACGGAAAAGAATGTTGTCACGGCAACAACAACAACAACAACAACAACAACAGAACAAAATACTCTCGGCACTTCGTTAACATTGATAACAGTGGCAACAGTGGCTCAGTCAACAACGACAAGTAGTGTTGTGTCAACGTGAAATGGTGAAAATTATTTTAAGCTGTAGTACAATCTGCTTTACTAGCAATTTAAAAGTCCCCGCGGTCGAGCTGACAACGATCTCGCGCGTTACGGACTCTAATTTCATTTGGATATAGCAAATTTACATTGTATACTCTGATTTACTGAAATATGAGACGCGCACTGAGGCGCGGAGAGAAGTAAAAAAGAACAAAAAGTAAATATATCGAACGTCGTCAACGTAGATATAATTGCCGTGTTTTATCCAAAGACCAGTTAGAACTGTTATTAACTGAGGATTTGCTACATTATCGTTTCCATTGCAATTCTACACGCCTTAGTCTTAGCAAGAGAATTTCAACTACGGAAGTAGCGTTATAGTCTAAAAGTATAAAAAGAATACACTTTCTGATATTTAATCGCAAAAATTATTTTGCTATAAAATCCCCCCGAGGCGTCTCATAATACTGCTGAGAGTGAAAATAAACGTAAATTAAATATTTATAGAATAGGTGACCAATACGATATGTACAAGCAGAATTTGTACAAATTTGTGATTCGAAATTCGAACGGCACTTTAGTGCTTTACATTGTATATAGATTGATACATTGCTCTTATTCGAAGAATTGTGCGGCGAATCTTGTTTAAACTATATACATATGTACATATGTAGGTGTTTGTATGGATGAATGATCTATGGCTCATGTACATGCGTATATGTATGTGTACGTATATGATTTTGCATGAGTACGTTTATATACATATATATACATAAAATCGCCCATTGTGTGAATAGTATGTATATGTATGTGCATAAATATATTACTCGTATGCATGTGGGTATTTGTATATGTGTATATGATATTGAAAAGAGAAGTTGGAAAAATGTAAATTATTTATCTTTTCATTAAACGCTTTCCATGATTCGAAGGTCTTAATTCACTTTGGAATCTTGCTTTGTTGATTAAAAAGCCGAGGGAATGCAAATTTGCAACATGTACCGACCTATGTTTATTAACAAAGAAGTCTGTACGTGTGAGCTACTTAAAATTCGTTCTAATGATGAAGATGGAAGCTATATTTGATATATTGGTTATAGAATGAAAGTAATATAATGCTCTGCCAAACGGCTTTGGCAACAACATTGAACGAGTATTTTCATGCGTATCATAAAATGTTTAATTTTCGTAATGTATTAATTACAAAACCGTTATACAATAGTTTTTATATTTAAACACATTTTATTTATAAAGACAAAGTTGACGCAGATAAGCTTCGGTACAAAGCTCGAAGTATATGTACATTTAGTTTTACTGCGTCATATACGTTTAATTAATACTTAGTTTAATTAGTATTTAATAATTGATACAGCGAACTACTGCAACAACAAATCGTGCTACTTTCTCCATTCGGTTAACTGTATGAAAAAAGCTTGCCTGTGCGGGTAAAGTTGTCGAACGTGGCCCTGTAGATTTGTGCATACAGAACACTATTTGGTAGTAAAACAAACTGTTGTAAGAAATGAATATTCGCATAATTTAATATATTCTGTTCTATAAAAATCATAATTGGCCTATTTAACTTTATTTACATCTGAGACTAAAAATTATTTATACTTGTACTAACACGGACGAAATCTTAATTTATTCCCAATTGAGGATAATACGTTAGTAATGCGGAACGATATTTATACGATCTAAATGAAACAGAACTAAGTGCTTTACAAATATTGCTACAATTGTAATACGTGCATCGCTGAGCAATCGCGCGTGGACATTTTTTAGCTGTCTCTGATCTTTAAATTTATAATTAGCAGAAAGATCTGAACTGAACCCTCGTGCTATTGGTATTTTCATCCCCACCTTTATTTGCAAGATAAAAATCAATATTATGCAGTATATTTTATAAAACATGCGTTGCATTACGAGCATAACGAAATCTTTATAGATTATACTCCCTGTAATTGCACCGATACCTTATAAAAGCACTTTATGTACATTTTGAAAGATTGAGTTTTCAAGTTCATTATATTTTATGCACGAGTGCAATGCCTTTAGAATCATTTCTAATCCTAATGAGTCCACCGTTTATAGTAACAGTATCTCGTAAGTCTTTCCTTTTTTTTATATTTTACGTACTAATGTTTATAACGTGGACTGATTCATTATTTCAAAGTTATTGCGAATATTTTTTTCATTTTGTGTTATTCGGCATCATTCTGTGAACTGCATACACATTGAGATAGAAATAATAACTTCATAAACACTTCCATATCGGTTATTACTAAGATAATTACATTATGATTAATTTATATTTGCATGATCTTGCAATACAGTATGTGATAGTGTAATCATGATGTTCGTATAAACAACAGGATCTGGAAATTATTTTTCAAATACTTAATATCATGTGGGAATCACTTTTCGTTTTCTTCTTTATTTCAACATAATAGTATCAAATGTTACTCATTATTTGATAAGACGTAGAGATTTACAATTACGATCAGCTAAAATAAGAAGTATGAAAAGTAAAATCAATAACAATTATAACATTAATGTTCTAAAGCTTGATAATATTATCTTCACTTAATTCATTTTTATGTATTGAATATTGAAACATAATATTTGACTAGTCTACACATATGTATTGAAACAGTTTTGCCAAAAAGAGAAATCGAACACCAATTAGTTGGTATAAAATAATACAAGCATAGAATTTACTTAGATTGGTCGCTGCTCCTTTATACAGTAAGTTTTCATAATTGCATCAACATATGTAATATTTCGGTTTTCTCCGATAAGGGGTGAATAAAATGATAGTTTTAGTTATTTATTTACATGTAGCGCGTAATGTCACACTCTTTCGTATCCCTTTTTATATTTCGATCTTCGAAAGGAGGTGAATTACATAAATAAATTTACGCTTCGCCGGGTTTTTTTTCTTCTTTAAACATATGCACAATCTATGCAACCAACAGGCATAAAAAGACAGTGCAGTTTGTAAAAATTAATTGCAAATCATTTTATACAGATCTCATACGACTACAAATTTCCTATAAAAAAAAAAGAGAACATTGAACACTACCTTTGACAATACAATAATTTGCAGAACTCCGCAACGTTGAGCACGAATTTTGATTAATTTCAATAGGTATATTTCACGCATAGGAAGTAAAAATTTAGCGAAGGCCTTCATAATTCGGTCGCCTTCCAAAATGGACCAAATTGAGGTGTCAAGAAGTGTACTTGACTCTGTTATAAACGATGGGAAACGTATGGGCAATCGGAAAAGTCTTCTCAGTTGAATGTATTGTAACGGTTCCGGTGCACTGAATGCACTTTGTCGTATTAAAAACGTGTCTGCAAAGACTATCATATCTATCTGTCCCACAATATTAACTCAATATAGAAGAATAACAGGTTTCTGAAGTGTAATAATAATTGATAGTGTCAATGACGATTAACTAAAAAAAGGACGAATTCGCAAAGATTCTTTAAGGGACAGCTATTGAAAAAGAAATTGTTTTAAATCTACATGTAGATTTAACAGGCTGCAGCCTGTTTCACAAGAGCGTGGACACGATATCTCTGTGTCAATAATTATTTTTTGTACAATTTTTTATATAAATCGATAGTACATCTAAAAAGCTAATTCCCATTTAATTAGTAGTGCGTCCAATCTCCACCGTTTGCGATAGTTGCTTGACAGCGTCTGGGCATACTTTAGACTTTAGACCAACTGTGCGGCGTATTAGACTTTCATATTTCGCGAATTCGACGAACTAGGGCTTTTAATTTTTAAAATACGCTTTATTCGGAGTTTGCACTTCATAATAGATCAAACATTTTCTATTGGATTGGGATTAGGGTACTGAGATGACCGATCCAACACGTTCATACGTTCACACTACTTTTCCATTCCGTGGAAAGTTTCTCTTGAAGTTTCCACTGCCCTCAAGTTCCACTTTCATATAATTTGATCATTTCTGGTGCATTTAAATTATCCGTAAAGACGGATAATCTCCCAAAACCTCGAACGTTTTTATTTCGCATCGCGATTTGGAAAGTCATCGACACACTTTCCTTCTTTATACCGTTGCACCCATTTGCTCACTAATTCGTGACACTTATGCAGTTATTTTGCTGCATCCCTAGCACTCATTTTGCGCCCTTTCGGGGGACGGACACAAGAAGACCGCTTCAAAGCGTTTAGCGCATACGGCACTCGTTTCGAAATGATCTGTACTTTTCAATGATAGAAAGGATACTAATTGTAAGAGAACTTGGTCCATTGCGTATCAAAGGAGACTTCGTATGTTGACATAAATACAAGCTCCGACACAATAGGTATCAAGATATCGCGTCCACGTTCTTGTGAAACGGACTGTACATATAAAACATTTTATCCTCTTGCAAAAAAAAACAATTTACTTCTTTTCTTTGTATAATCAAAGGGCACAAGTAGATACAAGGTGCGAGAATTAGGAGAAACATCTTGTTTGCAGTTCGTAGCCTTTTTTGAAATTTATACTACACAACATATTTATATGAATTTCATTGCAACGCGTCTCGTATGGCGTACGTAAAGAACACTTTTATGGAGGAAAGCTTCAAAATTTGTATTCACATTTACAAACATTTGTAGAGATGTCTTTAGGAATTTACTCACCTACACCTACCTTGTCTAAAATAAATCTTCCTAAAGTATTTTTCATGTGAATAGGATCTTTGTACACACGCGTTTATGCAAGCAAAATATATTGCATCGAGTTATGCAAGGTCAATGTGTTTCGTCAAAATAATACATGTTTGACTTACCACGAGGAGGCTTTTAAGATTGTACTGAATTCAAATTGGTTCGTAATAAAATCAAACGACAGGGGTGCTAAAAATGATATAAGTGTGGATTTCAAGGTGCCTTTAGTTCGTTTGCCGCAAATCGCCAATCAGTAGTGAATTTGTAAAGATTAAATTTGTTATCACTAATTAAGTAACAATAAATGTGGTTTCTTCCTTTGCCTTTACTTGCACGAAATAGTTCATGATTGTACTTGTTTTTGTCTCCGAATTGATTACCTATTTCTGTAAATGAATGGATGTAGAGAGTAACTAGAAACAAACATAAATGTCCACCTTTGATTCGACATGTATGGAATAATAATTTTCTGTGTAAATAAATGTAAAAAACGATTCAAGGTGGTTTTGTATGAAGAGAAATGCTTGTAAAATCAAGCTATTCAACATTTTATCGTTTTTCTATCACGAGACAATGATACCGACATAATGTTTAACAAAATCTGTTAAGTGAAATAAATGTTGATATTTAACAGAGGTATACACTTTATTTTAATATTTAAATGGTATTCACGATTACTTCAATATTTATCCAAGTTGAACGCGAGAGAATATTTATCGTTTCTCCTAAACTGAGTGTAATATAAGCTTGTATAAGTAATACGAGTTTAAAATAACATGCAAGGGTGTTATTAAAATACAGGAAGTTACGCAATTACTAAATGATTGTCGCCCAGTTAAATTAATTGCATATCTTCCTAATTATAATTCAATGCTTACAAATTCACACTTATTGCTGCTACTCCTTTTCAATTATGTATTCGATAAATTAACACACTAATGTTAAGTTTTTGTGTAGAAAAAAAGTGCGCACACGTAATATTGTACGTAATTCGAATTCCATTTGATTGACATTTTACGTTCACAATACGCACTCTATAATAGTGCACATTATAAACAAACATTGAGAAAGTTAATCATTATTAATTAATTGAATTAATTTATATTTCATATAATATGGCTGGACGTTCGGATGTATCACATTTGATTAATTAATATTATGATAATACCGAATTACCAAATATGCGGCAGCTACCGCGATAGAATTTGCCTTTTCTTTTATCTCGGCTATCGAAGTTAGCGGTCGATCCAGGTGCGAACAAAGGGAAAAGATGTAATAAGTTCTTTAGCCTTTTATGATACAAAAGAAATCTCCGAGAAACCTCTGATTTTTTCTTTAATGCGTGAAAGGTTGTTTTTTCCTCCTTTTTCTGGATGTATACAAGTAGGTGTATACATACATGTAGAATAAAGTACGAAGGATAACACTTGCAGTAAAAGGATAACTTAAAATATCTGAGGATATGCGAAATTTAGATTACTCTGTACATGTGTAAATATTTAAGAACGTTTACGTTAACGTAAATATGGACGAAGAATGACACATAAATTAGATACTCAGTTGTAAAGAAATTGGTACAGGGGATATACACAATAGTTAGCACCACGTTAATGTCGCTATTGTCACTAAATACACTATTATACATATACGATACAATATATTATGTTGATTATGTAAGGGGCGTAAGAAGTATACTTATGGATATAGTAGTATGTAGTTTTACATATTATACCTGTCACTATGTAGAAATCGCATTCCACATCAAATTTTTAAAGAAACAAAATAAATTACTTTTGATCAAACATGTCGATTTATTATTATGATTCTAGATACCGCTGTGCCCAGAATAATTATACGATACAATATAATAATTGCGATTCCGTGTTCTGGTTCAGACCGAGATCTGATCATTTTCACACAGAAGAATCAAAGAGAGTTCACTTTTGAACAATGAGAATATAAACATAAAACATTTCGTGGGAACAATGTTTCTTTTATTATACAGAAGTATAATATTTCTGAAAATGATAAAAGTACTAATCTTTTAATTTCCGCTGCTTGTAGTATGAATAATGAAATATTTTTCCAATAAATAAATAAATATGTATATGTGTATAATTTTCATTAAAAACATCAATAGTTTGCACTTTCCATTTAGAATGTTCACTGTACTTTTATTTAATTTATTTCATCTTTCTGTGTTAGATCAAGTGAACTAACTTTCTTTAATAGCACTTTCAAGCTTATTATATGTATTTATATTTTGGATACAAATAAATATGATAATCTAGAAAGTGCTTTGTATAAACTTACATTCGAGTATTAATTAAAACATAGCAAAAAATGCCTCGAGGCATTTTTTGCGGTAGAGGATCCTCTACCACTCGTTCTGTGGAGAACCGATACACAGGAGTCTGTTATAACGAAGTAATCAAATGCATTATAATTGCATTATAATTTACAGTGTAGGAATAATTAAGTATTTTAATCTTAAATTTAATATTAACATTTAATATTTAAATATTTTAACTTTTTAGCTCTGTAATAATAAATAAAACCACCCAAATGCATGTAATATATGAAACGTTGTATAATATTTGCATACATAACGCATATATTAAAATAACTACTTCTATTATTCTAAATAAAAGTATTTTAATCCTAACTGGTACTTATATATCGATGAACCACTCTGTAATTGTGTATATCGAATAACAAAAGTGGAATTGTGTCTGTCGCTAAAAGAACTACATATACATTAAATTATAATAATGGCTTTTCTTAGAATATTGAAGTGGATACTGTAAGTAGATAAATAAACATTTAATGTTACTAATTTATAAAGTTACACTTCTGCCCGCTTCTAGAAAGAAGGCCGTACACTCCTTGTGTCACGTGATACGGTGGACATGCGTCTCTTATGCAACATGGCGACCGGCAAAGGACTTGCAATCGTTTTCAGACCAAAGACTATTAATTTAATCAGCAATAGTAATTTAAATAAATTGCCCTGTAGCATTGCACAAAGATGTACCACATGTCGCCGATCAATCACAACAGTGGTACCAGGTGTCGGCAATTGGAACACGAAGAAAGCAGGAAAATGTAAGACACTAGATTACATCATGCCTTTTTTAAACAACGCATTCTTTATTTTATATTTATCGACGTACTGAAAATGTCTCGATATTTCGCGAAAGTCTTTTACTTTAAAAAGTAAGCATTGTCACGAATGTCCCGGCGTGTTATTGAAGTTCTGCTACGCGTATTTCGGAAGTGAGGACATAACCTGACACTTCGCGACACATGCTTTTTTTTTATTAAAAACAAATATGTATGCATGTCCAACGTAACAAAAGCAAAGTAGATTCCTAAGACAGTAACATGAATAATAGCCACATAATATATTAACGTTTCAATAATTACTGAATTTATTTAACCGGCGTTGCAGAATAAACATCGATTTATAAACAGGAATTGTATTCCGCTTGTAATACTTTACATTTTTAAATATTTCACTTTAGCTACGTTATTCACATTAACAATGACACGAAATTATAGAAAATATGTTTAAAATTGTTTATTAACTTTATGTTATGTTATATTCGTTCAACCGAATAATATTGTCGATTAAAAAATCACAATATATGTACGTATGTACCTAGCGCAAATGACTCATAATGGAATATTTTGATTTCACAATTTTACCTTTCTATAACAGATGTTACAGGGACTTTTACAGAAACTCACAGAGGAATACACGTCACGAGTAAATTGTCCAAACGTAATTACTATGAAATATTGGGTGTAGCTAAGAATTCTTCCGCGAAGGATATAAAGAAGGCTTACTATCAGTTGGCCAAAAAGTATCATCCCGATACGAATAAAGGTGATACAGATGCGAATAAAAAGTTTCAAGAAGTTTCGGAGGCGTATGAAGTATTAAGCGACGACACTAAAAGGAAAGAATATGACACATGGGGGGCAACATCGGAGCAAATGGGAATGGGGCAGCGTGGCGGTGGCGACAGTCATGCCCAAGATTTTGGTCACGGTTGGAATTTTAAAACGACTGTAAATGCAGAAGAATTATTTAGGAAAATATTTGGAGACGCAGGGTTTCACGGTGCTACTTTTAATGATTTCGAAGAATTTTCCGAATCGAAGTTTGGATTTGGGGCATCTGGAGAGGTACTGGTACTTTTATGCACGCATGCTACAGTTTATATATACGTTGTTGCGCTGTTTGATTATAAATTGTATTGTTGTCTCTCAGGTTGTTATCAATTTAACATTCTCCGAAGCTGCCAGAGGAGTAAATAAAGACGTTCATTTAAATGTAATAGACAAATGCCCAAAATGTTCAGGTTCACGGTGCGAACTAGGAACAAAGGCAGTTAAGTGTGAATATTGTAATGGAACTGGAATGGAAACATTGAGCACTGGTCCATTTGTGATGCGCTCTACTTGCCGTTATTGTCATGGTACCAGAATGTTTATTAGATTTCCTTGTAATGAATGCGAAGGGAAAGGACAATCGGTACAAATATATTTCCAATTTATTAATACTACACGAATGTATTTAAGTCTCGTTAATCGTAAATATTGTAATTATTTTTGGATCAAATATTCGAATAGGTCCAAAGTAAGAAGGTAACAGTTCCAGTTCCAGCTGGTGTTGAAGATGGTCAAGTTATTCGTATGACTGTCGGTAACAAAGAAGTATTTATGACATTCCGTGTGTATAAATCGAAATACTTTCGAAGAGATGGTCCAGATGTGCATACAGATGGGAAAATTTCGTTATCACAAGCGGTTCTTGGTGGTACGATAAGAATAGAAGGCGTGTACGAGGATCATACTATACAAATTCGACCTGGTACATCATCGCACACAAAAATTCGACTTAGTGGTAAAGGAATGAAAAGGGTGAATGGTACAGGATATGGAGATCACTATGTACAAATTAAAATTGATGTACCTGCAAAATTAAATGAGAAACAAACAGCACTGTTTCAAGCTTACGCTGAACTTGAAGATAACACACCTGGAAGTATATACGGCATAACTTTCAAAACAGATGGTAAGAATAAACGCGGTAAATCATGACGGTGAGAAGTGCTAACTGATTAAGTTTACGTATAAAAAAAATAAGTAATATATTTGAATTTCCCTGTCCCTTTTTTTTTATCAAACAAAACATCTCCGAATGTTTAAAGCTCTATAACTTTAAAGTCAAAGGTCTTTGAAGTAAAATTTTTTGAACAGTTTTTGTTACAAGTTACAAGATTGAACTTTTGTGTCGCTTGAGTTTCTTCACGTGTACCTGTCATTGCTAATTAAATAAATTATAAAAAAATTAATATGTGCGTTTCATTAGTGTTACATATTAATAAAATATATGTTTTTAAAATCGTGATCACAAATTCTTTCACGAGTGACTTAACAATTTAGTGTGCCTTTTATTTAATATTATATTAACGTCCATCATCGTTTTGACTGTATGTACTTTTTTGGTAGGTCCGAAGGGAAAAACTCAAGCGAGACAAAATACGGAGAGTGTTCCAAATTATGAAAATGATGGTCTTCTTTATAAAATCAAGAAAGCTATATTTGGATAGATTAGCAATCTGTAAGTGAACATTCCGAATGAAATACGTATTTGTTTCGTAAATTTATTGCATTTATTACATATCCACTATAATGTACATGTATATGGATTATTACCGTTGTTAACAAAAGCCCGTCGGTAAATTTTCAATAAATCTGTTGTTACAGATTATTCTAAACCAGTATTCATTTTCTTTACTTATAGGAACTAAGCAGAGTTATATGGGCCCCCTGAATTTGGTGGAATCCATACGGATAGCATTAAGCGGTGAAAATATTTCTGATCCAGACTGTGCATCGCATGCACCTGAGGGCCCGGGCGATAAGGCCCAAGGTAATGCTGATAAGGAAAACAATGCGCCGAGTAGTGAAAAAATCAAAGCAACGAGAAGACGAGAAGTATCTTAAACTATACACTCGAGTTAGACAATTTTCAGTGACTACAAACATACACTTAGTCATTTGCGATATTTGTAGAGAAACTAAAATCAAGGCATAAAAGGAACAATGAAATAGATATGTAAAAGAATCTGATACATCGACATTACAAATATGACTCTAATTTGAAGAAATTGACTGCAAGCCACTTTCTGTTTTTTTGTTTTTTTTTGTTTTTTTTAATCAACCAGTGCATTAGGATAACTGTTTATTCTACTAATGTATGAATTCGTCGATGCTGCCTCATAAATAGGTGGTGTCCGTGAACACAAATGAATAGTAACCGAAGAATCAAGCGTTAATAGTTAATAATATCTATGCTACTTGTGTAATAAATTACGCAAAATCCTCACATTTCTGTCAATGTTTTATTCTTACCTCCTGTCATTATAATCATACGTAAAACAAATTTATATACATATTTAACATTTTGTTCTCTTTATTTTTATTTTCTATAAATGTTTGCCATGAATCGAAACAAACAGGAACTGCTTATAAAATTACATGTACAATTTATTACATATTTAGTTCGAACGCTGTGCAATATGTCGATTATTCATTGAAGACGAACAAAGACATTATCTGCAGTGTTTTATTATTTTTATTATCTGTTATATGATTTACGTCTTAAATAAATTAAATATGTTGGTGTTATACACATGTCTGCACTATCTGTATCAAACAAGAATTAGTATTAAGTTATTACAATACATATGCATATAATGAAATGAGACAGAAAGTAGGTGTACATTTTTTATTACATCGTATGTTATATTTTAATAGATCGTGTGTATACAATATCTATCTTTTGTACGTACATCTTACTAGATATTATAACACCTAGTGTGCATTTAAATTGACGTGGAATTTTCTTTTAAAGTTACTTACACAGATTACAACAAATGAATTTTTAAATTTAATGTTACTCGTACGAATTGTATAACATAGTGATGGTACATACAGTGTCTGCATTTGAATATCAAAGTCATTCATATTTATTTGTTTTTTATTCTGTTAACATTTGTACTTGTTTCATATATCTAATGCCATTTATATCGCAGATATAAAATAGCCATGTACACGTCATGAAGCGCGTACGCTTCGTAGAGCTAGGTTCAGTATTTAAATAATTAAAAATTCTATTTGTACAATAATCTAATTATATATGCGCGATATAAACGTGTACAAATTATGTATGCATTTTATATACAGTTTTACTAGCAAAGTTTTGTTTTTCAATGAGACTTATCTTACGAAATATAAATCACACGTGATTTCAACAAAACTCAGTTATTGTTGCTTTCAAATTTTAAACGTGCATTCATATAGCTTTAATTTATTTCATATTTTTTACTTATAAAAGTTATTCAATTGTGCACGCATACACTGATGGGCAAAAGTACACGAGTTGGCACAGTACACGAGTTAGTAGAAAATCGTATATATAATTATTGAAATAATTGCTCGTCTTTCTCCTTTTTTATATGGATCGTATCATTTATAATTTAATTTACAATATAATAGGTGCAAATAAAATAATCGACATATAGTTCATAAAAATACATTATACATGTGTTATATATTTGGATAAGAATATTGGCAAATTTTTAATGATGGCAATGAGGTTGCACTAACACTGGGTCTACAGGTGGTATCTTTAAAAAATTAATGCACTTAATTTAGAAATCAAATATAATTCATTTATAATTATACAATATTCATGGACCTTCATTAATCTTTTGTTTCCGAAATCTGAAATCCGTCTCCGTTAAAAATTTGCCAATATTCTTATATGTACATGTAACACCTGTGCCTACATAACTTCTATTCTTTATGTATGTATTACCTCTTTTGCGCTTGTAGTTTTTTTTCATATATATAGGCAAGTAAGATATTATTAATAATGGTCCACGTAGAAAAAAAGAGAGGCGAGCAATTGTTTCAATAGTTTTGTACATTTCTATACTGAATCGAGTATTTTGCCAATAATACTTTTATCCAGCATTGTGCAGAATGTTGTTGATTTCGAATAAAATGATCGTATTTAATGTGTTCGTACCTGTTCGTGAAGTTGAATCGAAGGAATCGGAGAAAATGATAGACAATAATGAACGTATATAGTTCCGCATATGTTTTTTTAAATGTTAAGCTTCGATTAGTAGCCCGTATTTTAGTCCAATATTCGTGAAATTTTGAGTGGCCGATACACGCAATACAGCAACCGTAATAGCAGCGACAGTAACTGCACCTTCCAAATAAAATCCGTACAGTATTCGCATGTGGCTTTCTATTGTTGAAAGGCCACCAGCGGCTGTAAAATCTAAAGGAAAAAGTACACTTGCTGCAATAGGCCTGGACCTGGCTATCCCGAAACACAGAATTCCCATCAGATAGTAACTTGCTATAATGTAAAATAATAAATCCAATTAATTTTCCAGCTATAAGTAAAATATAGCTATTTACATAGATTTTTAATTCAGTTCATTGTACATATATTATATTAGTCTGTGATTTTCTACTTTGAAGGCAAGAAAGAAAATGTAATTCTACATCCTTCTTTTTAAGAGAATTTGAAGACAAATTATTTATTAACACTAGGTTTACAGATTTCGATAGGCAAGAATTAATGATGGTTCGTTAATATTGTGTAATTAAATTAATTATATTTTATTTCTACATTAAGTGAATTAATTTTTTTAACGAAAACGCGCACTTTTTACGTCCGTTTATTAAGTGCGTGTCTATATTATTAGGACATGGACGTGTCTACTTCAATTGTAAGTTTTCTCCACATATCCAAAACTTGCGACAATAGCAATAATTGTTTTTGAATTATCTACGAGAAACTCGGAACAATAAAGGCGTGTTAATAAGGCGCAGATCGTAGAATCGAATTTGATAATCTGATAACGATAAGGTGCCTATTGACAGTGTCCTTCTAAAAGTTATTGAATAGAGCTATGGCAAAACTTATGATTAATTAAATAATTAAAATAAAAATCGTAATAGAAATCGCTGCGACGTTTGATACAATATTTCGTAATTAAGCGTCATCTAATTAGGAACCGGAATTGAGCTAGATATTTTTTTTTTTATTCTTTTATCTCAAATACCATTCTACTTGATTGTAAAATTGTATTAACATTAATTGGTTCTAAACCAAATAATTAACAATGTCCCTTTCTTTTGATTCTCATTTGTCTTGTTTAATGTCAAGTCGGAGATTTTGAATGAAATGAAATGCATCCATCTACAAGTATAAATAGTTATATCACAATTGTTGTATTATTACACATTTATTATGTAATGTACTTTTCAAAGTAATGAAACTTTCGTGTACAAGAAATTTCCATAGAAATCATTGTATAGAAATGATGCGGATGAAGTGTATGTAAATGTTTCGTTTACTACTCGCATTCTAGAAGAGTATTATATTATGAGATATTTCAAATGATAAAAAGATATTTGCGAAGAATGTTATTAATACGTAATAGATGCATTAAGGGGGACATTTCGTGATTAATGTTTCAAATGTTATAAATCGCGAATAATTGAAACTGCGTCCCAATAAAGTGTCAAGCACTGATTACGAAATCGCGCTCCTTATCGAAGAGTATTAAATCAAAACCAAGGATCTATTATTTGAACTTTACCCAATCGATAAGTGCGAGTCAACTTTAGATTTATAGTCCTAGAGACCGATTCTCAGCGAGATTCGTGCCATTTTTGTCTCCTGTATTTTACCAATGCTTGTTTTCATCATTAGCAACATTCCATCACCATGCCTACGATCTATACTTCTAAATTCCAAGCGTGATACTTTCGCACATCTGCTAATTTATATGTATAACTGTATACCTTCGAAACTATGGAAACTTGCGGGTTAATCCCCGTATAAATGCGACATGAAATTACATGCATAGGATGACTCTAATTGCAAGAGTCAGGAAATTTAGGAAATATAACAACTCGTTTGCTTTTTAATTGTTCATTCCTCGCAAAAAAAACTGCATTTTTTCGATGGCTAATATATTACTGTTTTTTGTAGAAGTAATTGTTTTTAAAAAATCGACTGTCGAAGACTGTTACGTGTATGATAGTTTATGGCGACATACAAATGTATTAAGAGGCAATAATTTTCACTCTACTGTCAATTCTGGAGGATCGTAATTTTCAGTAGAACAGATGAGCAAAAATATTTTATTTTATATTTGTATAATATTTTATTTTTGTTCCCTTTTCACTGGGAATTTTGAATTGAGCTTCTGCTTCATCTGTGGAAATAATAGAATTGTAGCCAAATTCAATTTACATTTACAATTTGCGACCGGAATAAATTATAATTGATTACGCGACTCGCAATTTCTGGATGTAATTATCTTTGCCGACAACTGTGAAGCACTTTGTATGCAAATATGTTGTGCAGCGTATTTTTTCATGAGAGATCGAAACATGAGCGGTTAATTTCTAGAGATTCTGTGCAGATACGTCCGGAATCGTTCTGTTCTTAGCTCGTTGCTTACGAAGATTCAGTTAATAAATATTTCGGATTTTCTCCACGTCATGAGAGAATATATTAATTTTCATTTCGTAAAGAAATCGTACTAAATAATAATTAAACTTCCTTGAAAATATATTTTCACAGGATAATGTAGTATTCTATGCGCGTAAAGAGCTTATAACTCTTTATTTTAACACCTCGTATATATTCCACATGTAATAATCGTTTTATAATTACCTGACCAAACGAATGGTACAATTTTAACCCATTTAGGTACCGGTGGCATGTATGTTTGATCTGTTTGGTCGTATTCCGCGTATGCTCTTGATATGGCGTATCTTTGTAATTTTACTGCCAACAGAAGGCCCAGATTCATGATCAGAAGAAAATGCGCGGGTATGCCTATCGCCGCAAAAATTACAGTCACCGTTCTGCCAGCTGTCGTATGTGGAACTGGAGCACCAAAACCTGCGGTATAAGGCGAGTAAATACCAATGAAAATTATTATGAGAAGTAGATTGAAATTACGGTTCCGAAAATATGGCAAAACTCAGATGTACACAGTGAGTAACGAAAGCATTCGAACGGCTAGGTCTTGAAAGTTTCAGTATATAAAAAGTGTACAAAGTAAAAATTCATTTCAGTAAATGCAAGCAGAATTGAATAAATTGATCAATGAAAATTGAATTACCCAGAGTGGTTAGAAGCGAAAGGGAAAAAAGGACGCAGCCAGGAAATGTCCACAGTTGTCCACCTTCACTTTCGCCATATCCAGAATTAACCGCCTTCAGTAGAAGTTCTTCATGCTTGGCTACATATTGTTGCACTTTATCGCTCCAGAGCGGTTCTAAATCTTCCTCCTTTTCTGTTCTCAGCTGCCTCAACTCAGTTGCCAAACCCACAGCCAGATCCTTTTGCATGTTCTTCAATTTTACAACTTGCTCGCGTTCCCGTGGCCCTTCGATAGCACAAAATACCACTGCCCCAACGATAGCCCAAATGGTGAGTAGCCATAATAATCCTGAAAAAATATAAGTCATAATAGAAATCTGTACTTAAATAACTAATCGCTATGTTTCTTCATTAAACGAGTTCATTCTTAATGTTTGAATATTCTAGAAAGCTTCCTTTTTAAATGCAACAGTAAGGGCGAATTTTCTTGCCTTTTTTATATCTGTGTTTGGTCGCGGACCAAATTGTTTCTTTTAGTGAAACATTGAATTATTTCGTATAATATCAATATTAATACAAACAGAAATATTAATAGGATCGTTTTGCAACAAATCGTTGTTTATTAAATTAATTTGGTAATACAGTTTACAGTTATTAACTTTTCAGCAATTAAAGGACGTGTTAATATATTTTTACCGAACAATGAGAAAGATAGCCTTCCCAAAAATCTAAAGTACTTCCATACTTTAGAAAATCCTGTTAGGTTCGTCGAGTTCACTTCCTTTTCCTCGACGATATCTTTAACGGACGGTAAAACTCTTAGTCTCAATGGTAATCCTACTATCGTTTGAACTGCTATTGATTTTGTTGATTTATCAAAATTCGTCGCCGTTTTGTGTCGCCAAGAAATTTCCTCCGATATCGTCGTAGGTGTGTCTGAAAGTAATAGACCCAATTATTCCTATACCTCCAGAGCGTGAATTTTGATTGCTGCTTTGAATGGTAATTTTGTCATACAATTGTACAGATTCTTATAAGATTCTTCTACATTTAATTTCGTCATGCAAAAAATTATCAATAAACTCTCCTTGAGAAAGTTGCCCGAAGTTCAATTCTCAATTCTGCTTAGCCTGTTATTATTAATGAGACTGCAAGTAGAGGATGTGGCAAACAGTCAATATAACTATCTAACTTATGCGTATAGCCGAGTTTACGTATGTAATTTGTGAATAGCCTTGGAAATAAAGGAATGGAAGTATAGCTCTCGTCCATAATTGCAGTGAGACTTAACAATTTTGTTTAGAAGAACGAGAACGAATGAAACTCTCTTTAATCATGGCATTGTGGTTACTTATCGCATTTTTCTTATTATCAATGTTTTCCTTCCGTGGCTTTAACGCGGTAGCAGAGTTTAATTTCTTTCAGAATGCACGCATACACACGTTAAATACAAGTTTAATCGCTCTGGTCTGAAACTACATTAAAAGTAAATTCATTTTTCCATAAATGCAATAACATTACGTGTCGATTATAAAATGAAAAAAATTATATAGATCATTTTCTAGAATGAATGATAATTTTTTGATTTACTCCCGACGTATGAGTTAAGCCATCACGAATATAACTATTTCTCCTTTATCGTTCATGTCTATGCTACTTCTGAACTTAGTTAGTAATAATTTACTGTTAGAAATGAAAAATGTATATTGTATGCACATAAAGGGTGAGACGTGCGAAAGTTGGCTACCTTACATAAGTTAAAAAGTATGCAATTCTATTTAGAAAATAAACGATAAACTTGAGACCTCTTCTACAACTTAGTTTACGAAAGCACAAGCTAGTAAAAATATTAAACTCTCCGAAGCACAGTTTGCATAATGACATTTTTCACTATCACCATTATTTTCCGATATATCTATTTGTCATCATGTTTTGCACGTCTCACACTGTGTATGAAACCAATTACCAACTATCTTGTGATAGCATATCATATTCGTTGTTGAAGCCAGTTTCATTCGCGTGTTGGATGGGTAGTGAAGATGCATATTGATGAATGTTAGAAGGTCCATAATTTTGTTAATGGACATGATGTAATAACGTTACAAACAAATACGTTACTATTACGTGCACAAAAATATTTATTATCAGCTAGTATACCTCGTAATGCCACCTTTACAAATTTAACGCAATAATTTGATATTAACATTTATTACAACAACGAAATATTTTATGAAATAACAGAGCAAAATAATGAAAAACTTGGTAAGAACAAAGGATGGTGTTATTAATATACTGTGTACACTTCTTTTATAATATCGATTAAACGTTTTGTAATACTCTTGTACAATTTTAAAAAAAATTCTATTTAAAAGGCTGTTCTAAAAGAATCTATATTTTTTACATTAAACAGCCCTGACTGGTCTTTCCACTACGGATTGCGTTGTACTGCAAAATCAATTACCACTTTTTTATCCAATGAATATAAGGTTGCGAAAGGTACGGTGAGTTTCTTTATATTTCGCCATTAGTTATGGTTTTTTTAATTAATGTTCATTCAATATTTATCGATATTCAATGTAATTATACAATTACACCATAATTTCCCCCAATATTAATATAAACACGACTTCAAGTTATTAATGCTTTAAAACAGTATATCATAGAGAAGTAAAATACAATAAGCCAAAAATATATTGGACATGTATGAGACATTGCAAAACGTTCGAAGTTTCGATTACTTCGTACTATCGTTTAATAAAATACTTCATTGCTATCGAAAGTGTGTGAAAATAACATATTAAATTAAAATATCCCGTGGACATGTAAAAATGTAGCAATTTATTGTCTCGAGTGGTTTCACATGAATAATGCAAAGACATGTTCCAAAAATATATATCAATTATAACTCAATTGAACTTATAAGGGACGATTTGGTTGATACAGAAAAAGTGAAAGGCATTTGTAGCCGCGAAAAATAAAAGTGCCAGGTAACTTCGGTAAACGGATGGTACACAGTTTATAAAATCGCTCATTTCTTTCACATCCACCCAATAAACATGATTCACCCCCGTTACACGTGTGTACAATATACAGTGCGATTGAAGGGGCTCGTGTCTCTCATAAATACTACCTACGTACACTGATCAAAATGAATATCATAGAAAAACTAGGACCAGCAGAAATTGATCATACCAATAGCGTAAACCACATCATCGTCATCCTCATTCACGTCATTCGTTTGTTCCTCGGTCATTCTTATACGAAACTCGATGGCATGATGCGACCCCTCGATTTGATCCTTCAATTTTGGGTATACTAAGTTCCTACGAGTAGAATGGCGTATTTTGTGGATTCCAATCGTCGTGCTCGGCTTCGTCCCGACATGTTGCTCTCGAGTGCATGCAATCGCGGAAAGTGGAACAGGTGTCAAGTTCGCCACGTCTACCACATCACTAACCGGCGTTACTACACCCCCGATCGTTGGTGGCGCTGGAAAAAGGGGTACGTCCATCGACGAAGGTCAAGGTCTCTCGAACTATAAATTACTATGCGATCACCTTCCCAATGATTTCCTTCTCGAAGCTTGGTACTTCCTTTCGTACAGAAGTGGACGGGCAACGAATAGTTTCGTTGCAAATATCTATCGTTCGTTTTATTATACAGTTATTTATTTATTTATTAGTCATTTTTGTCTGACGGTTATAAAATGGGTTGATTAGCGCATACATTTTTGTTTCTTGTTCTCTCGCACGTTCATCCACACTTCCATCCTAAACTTCATCCTCTGTAAGGTTAAACTTGTTCCAACAAGAAACATAATTTAATCTTAAATCATTATTACCTTGTATTATACATATCATTCGTAATCTTATTGTTTCCTTGTCATACATTCACGTTGCAACAGATTTTAGTAGGAGGAATTTTCATTTTTGTGCAGTGAGCGGTTAAATGGGGACAAAAATCTTCGTGAAATGTTTCATTCTGGGGGAGAAATTTCTTTAAGACGAAGGGGATTACGCTTGAACAATAATCTTTCATTTTTAGTGAATGTATGCGCATCTAAGAATGGTGTTGGGCAAATGTCCTGCTCTTGCAGCACTTATGTTTGCAATTTATGTTCCCTGAGGAATTTAATTTGCGAGAGTGGTTGCATATATTTCAAACGCTTGATTTCACGTTGAATTACTTAGTTGTCACATATTGTTACACGAATTATGTGAAGCCATGATAAATCTGCTTGCCGAGTTACCGAATCTAGACATTTGGAATGCCAACCATTTCATTCCAATTCATTTTTTCTTTATGTAACAATACTATTCATAAAACACTGTAATATCTTTCCGTGCATTTGCAATTTGCAACTGCTGCAAGATCTAAAAGAATTGAAACGAGTTATCCTCGAATACAAATAATAACCATTTTTATTCTATTTAAAATATTACCGATTCAATTCGTTTTTAATTGATGCTTGATTACAAAATACTGCCAATCAAAGAACAGCAGCGTACTATTTTGGCGGAACAAGAAATTTTTACGTTAGAGGCTATTCAGTTCAGAGAATCTGTCCATAAAGATTGTGTACGAAAGAACAGCTGTCATTTGCAAGTACGTTGATTTATTTGCTAATGCTAGAATATATAGTTTAAAACACGACAAATGTCAGAGTTGTCTGAAGGTAATATATTTATCGAACGTGTCCCTACCAAAAGTTCCCTGCGTTGCAAAGCTGTGCAGTATATAAATTGGTAGGAAGATAATTATATGCGACGATAATTAATCATCCATTTTTTTTGCAGTTACCTAAAAATACATAACAGGTGATTAATTATTTTTTTAATATTTCGTTATTTAGATAAACTCGAGTTTTATTATTGTGACGCACTTGACGTATAAAGATATCTTAGCAATTGGTTTTAGATAAAGCTTTAGATATCTGATCTGTCTTCTACTTTACTTTATGCCAGAAAAATCGCTACTCTTACTTCAAAGTCAAGAACTTCAATTGTAGGCCAGAAATAAGATATTTAACGAGATCCATATTTAAAATTGCGAACGATAAATTATATATACACATATACTTATATACCCAGAGGCTATACTATGTTACGTACAGTATATGTATTCGTTATACATAAGTGTTCGAGTTTCCCGCCATATTATAATACTTCGTTTGATTTTCCATTATGTTTAACAATTACGGAACTCGCGAAATGTTATTTTGTCGTACAAATAAAGCCTTATTTCCGCAATTTTCTTTTCAAACTTTATGTGCATTACATCCTACTATTATCTAAGCATACATTGAGTGCTTTAGGTGGACGAACACTTATGCGGCCGACTGTACACGTTATTCTCTCGGCGAAGATTAGATGATAAAAATAGCGTGCTAACTTTAAGCCACAAATGTTTCAAAGACACCACTTGGTACAATGATCAAATAAAAGTGAGGAAAGCGAAAAAAACAACCGATAAGAGTTTGCTCCGGGGTCAGCGGTAATGTTCGTACGATATTCGCCGTCTAATAAACATGCCTGCCTTAAGTTCAATGTAATTGTAAAGCAAGCGTCCACGATCACTAAATTAACGTCACCACGATTGACGCAAATCGGCACAATTTACATTGAACACAGAAGATGAAGGTGATTCATTACATGGAATACGATTTTACATTTGAAAATTGTGGCACTTATTGCGTTAGGGAAGACAATGGAACGATTCGTGCAACTCCGCGAGCAATTTAGGTGCAACTACCTTCCGTGGAATTGAATTTTGATAGATCTGGCGCGTGGCGTTGGTATAGAGGCAGGTAACGAAAACGGTTTCCTATCGTTGAACTAAAATTAGAACACAGCCTTGGAATCAATCACGAAGATGTTAAGCCAATTCCGTTTCGAGACAAGACTCGTCAGTTTCTTCGTGTAGACGTATCAAGGTAGGAGCATTGACAGGTGTTGAACTCAATGTTATGCGAGCAACATCATTTCTATTCGATAGTAGAAATATATACATTGGCTTAATGATAATTGGAAATAAATTATATGAATTATATTTTTGATTACTAATAATAATAGTATACTATACTTTTGTTTTATCACGTTGATTGTCATTTTTCTTATTATGATATTAACTTGGCGATAATACGATGCGTGACATTAAAGGCAATACTTATTTCCTTTTATTTTTAAAACTCGCTAATTGTTTTTATACAATCGCTTTGTACGATCTCGAGAATAATAACATTTTTAACAACAAACGTGTTTAAACCATAAATCGATGAAGTGTAAATTAGAAAGAAATATGTAATGTTTCTCACGATGACTCACAACGATACATTCTCTCAAGTAAGTACCTACTTTTATTATTCATATCATGATATACTTCCGCGCTGTACACTGTATAATAAACTATCTGTTCTTGGCGAGTATAGAAACTTGTAGAAGTTAGAACAGCTACTGTGCAAAAGAAATGGTTGATTTTTAAAATGAAGCAACTATTAAAATAATAACTAATTGTTCGCCCAATATAAAAGCCATTTTTATAGTTCATTTATCTTGTTTTTTAATTACCATTTCTTTTTTAAGTCGTTCTCGATTACTATAATTTTTACAATTGTTTTGCTTTCGGATTCTTAATCGTTCTGTTGAATTCGTAAATTTAGGGATTACTAAGGGGATGGATAAAACTATTCAAACTTATATTGCCTTTGGTAATAGTGTTTAAGAAATTGATTTACACCAATCGCGGGAATGTTTCCTTTCTGTAATTAAATAGAGTGTCGATAATTGTTCAAAATCTTCGATAAATGATACCAGTAATCTCCGCTTCTCCAATTAATGTATCACGATTTTATATTAGCAATAAATCAATGCGGTCTTGCAATAAATATTTCGGGCCATACAAATTCTACGTTGATCTACTTAAATCTACTATATCGTAACAACAGCGGGGGTAAAAAGTCGTTCAATATTTCACAGCGATCACTACGGATCAATAGCTAACAAGAATTCATTTACAGTTTTCCCTTTCAAACAGCCCTTTTATTTTTTCCATGTTTCTCTACTGGCGGATTGCATTGAAGCTAGGCACGCCTGCGTCAAATCGATCCGCAATTCACGCTCTCGTTTTCCCTTACTGGGACAGCAGTGCACAGTAATCGGCTCAATGAATATACCCCTTCTGTAATATGGAGATTCGTTTCTTCTGCAACTACAATCGTGAAAAGTTGAAGGAAAGCCTCCCACACGAAGACGAGAGCAATGCGTTGCTCCGGACGAAGGCTTCTAATATGGTCAAGCTTAACGTTTCTGCTTGTCCTGGTTGGCCGTCTCTTGGTCACACGTGGATATCGTTTACCGGTTCTGACAATCGGTAACGACGACACACCGATAGCAAAGAGTCCGTCGAGTTCGCAGCACGATGTAGAGACCGGGGAACCTGCCTTCGTAGCAGGCACGTACATGGTTGGACGGCAACCTGGGAACGAAAGTTCTTGCAGATGGTACCATGGACTACCTGGCACCCTTTCGTACCCGGCGTCCGAACTCACCTGGAGCCCTGAAATCGGTGAGAAGAGTCCCTACAGAGCCCTACCGTTCATATTGCGCGGAACCGAGGACAGAAACAAGCTGCCTCGGGTGACACTCTGCACGCACGCCACTGCAGATCAGGTTTATGGAATCGTGGAATTGGCCAGGAGATGGGAGGGCCCGTTGAGTTTGGCCGTGTTCACACCTGGCCACGACGCTGGTATCGCCGTTGCACTCCTCGATCAGGCCTGTCGATGCGAACCTGAAATGTACAAGGTTTCCCTATGCGTTCGCCCTCAAAACGGGTCGCTAGAAGCACAATTAGAGCTGAACGATTAGATGTACTGCCGATACTTTTTGTCGCGATGGCGGCGAGTGACAGACAATTGTCGCTCACCTCGTAGCAGCGAAACGTTCGAAACGTAGCTGAAGCCACACGATGGATTCATATTCGTTTGCCAGCACAGATATTGTTAAACGTTTTGCATAGACGCGAACACGGTGCTTGAAATTTAACCTTTTACTGGTACACGTAACTGTACCTTTGAATTCGTGGCACGATTATCGTCATTGTTTAAAAAATTGAGAATTGTTTTCCATTGGAAATCGCTGCAAGGCTTGGCGAAAGGCGAACACCTGTAAAGCATTTGCGATTGCGCTATTAATCACTGTGGCTTGAGGATATCGAAGCTATTTTGACAAAATTGTAATGTTCGTTTAAGTAATTATATATAAGGTATCATTCGTACAGTAAAGGGTTAATACACTCGGTGAAATAACTGAAACATGCCGCGTATTTGTAGAAAGCTTATCTGTAAACGTACGTTAGAATGGATAGACAAAATTGATTGTTTTACGACGCTTTAAACACGCCCGTAAGGTCATACACGAAATCACGGTGGAAAAATCGCGCATACATTTACCGTACATTCTTTTACAGGTTTCCGTTCATCTAATATTCCCGGCGGATCGCCCGCCAGCGTTGAAAGAAATTGCACGGATCGAGGATGATTGCATTGCATCGGATTTTCCGAAGGATAGAATTCAAACGGAGAGGAAAGAGAAACGCATGAGTTATCCTATTAACGTGGCCAGAAACGTGGCGAGGATGCAGGCGAACACGACGCGCGTTTTAGTAATAGACATTGAATTATTGCCCAGCGACAAATTAGCTTCCGGTTTTATGCAAATCGTCCGCGGCAGACAACCGAGAACAGGAATTGTTTTTGTAGTGCCAGTATTCGAAATCGAATCGTACGAGACACCACCTTCGACGAAAAGGGAATTGCTTTTAGCGACAAAAGCCGGCATTGCCGTATATTTTCATAGGTTTGTGATCAGTAAATCGCAGGAAAACAATTGCGTATACTTAATATAGAAAATTTGTGTAATTTTCTTATGTTCGATGGGTGTAAAAGTTTCGGTGATTCCAAGTTGGACGGTATTGTAGACTTTCATTTACGGATAATTGGGGATTCGTTAATTGACAAAACTATAGAAGAATGCAAAAAAATTAAATATATTGTATCACAGAATTTTTATTTGTTACATCACTTTCGACATCGTTTAATTGATGAAAAGTTTTCTCTCTTGAAAGCTGCAAAAACGGGCCATCTTTGTTTTTTAATGGATAAATGGAGAAAATGAAGAAAATTAAAATTGCTTTTTATGATAGGGATATTTAAATGCTACCAAAAGGATGGAAAAAGAAATGAATCATGCTTAATAAGATGACGAGGTTCATTTACAGCAATGATCACCAAATCTTTTACACCTGTTCAATATAATATGGAATGCACTGAAATGTACAATTTTCCTTCTATAGATTCCTGTGTTCACATTGTCAAAGATTTCCTGGTCTCACTAGGTGGTTAATTAGACCTGATCCAGGGAAGGTCAGATCTCTTATCATTACGAAAAGAGAGTACCCACATCACAGATGGGAGCCCGTATTCATAGGAACCCGAAATGATCCCTTCTATGCCGAAGAAATGTCTTGGGAAGGCAGGCAAGATAAAATGAGTCAGGTACTGCACGCATAAACTCATATATTTATTTATCAACAAAATTTGCATATGTTAAAGATTATGTATATCATACTTCGAACGTGTACAAATATTCCTAATTATTAGTTATACCTATTATACCTCTATAGGTATATGTTATTAGTTATATATTGATATTTTTTAAACGCCTATATGTATGTATACATATTATTATGTACATGTGGTATAGATAGTCGTTAATCGTATTTGAAATTTACAGCTGATCCGCTTTAAATATTTATGTAACACACAGTGTCCTTTTATGAATATGTATTTCAATATCTTTTTTAGATGTTCGAGATGTGTCTCTTAAACTATCGACTAGTTATACTCGATGGTGCCTTTTTAGTCCATACGCCGGGAATTAAACGAAAAATAATTAAAGCAGAGCCGATAAGACAAGAATTTTTAAGAGTTCACCAAAGAAGAAACGCTCGAATATATCAACGTATAATTAAACGTTTATTGAAGCAATATCCTATTAATCGTAAATGCGCGAAATAATGTTTTTCAGTAATATAAATCAGTTTTCAGGATTGTTTGTAATAAAAAAAAATAAAAGGCGCCTTTTAACAGACATGTATATATGTTGTTTTACTACTTCGTTTAACAATTTCATCTACTTGAAAGAAATATTACTTTATTTCCGTTCAGTGCGAAGGAATTGTTGAAACGAAAGTATTTGCTAATTAGCAAATACTTTGTATAAGATTATAATCTTATACATACATATGCATGTTGATATCATTACAATAATTATCTATAAAAGTAATTACATACGACACAATCGGAATATCATATATTGTGATAATATTCGCAGCTCTTTAGTATGAAAAATTAAATTCTTACAAATCATTCCTATTACAAGTAATAAATTTCGATATCGAATAAAATCGTATTAATATCAATTATTATCGTTAAAATGTTACTAAAGTAATTGCACAATGCAAAACGAAATATTGGAACGAAATATAATTTGTTTGTACGTAACATGTGTGATATGTTAAATCAGATATGAAAAGATATTTCCCTTTTCATTTTTTGCAGCGTTAAAAGCAATAAACTTGTCATACATTTTATATAAAGCGCAAATAATAAGCGTAAATAATATTTTAATGTATTCAATTCATACTGCAAAAAGTTATATAGTTTCATAATTTCTCGTTATGTAATATTGACATTTTTGTATTAGATTCTATGTGTGCGTACGTTTGCACGGTAGATAGTGATACTGCAGTTTGCAGATATTAAAGGAGACAAAGATTCTAATTGCCATTTGAGATAAAGTTACTCAACGCGGTCATTTTTATTAAATACATTCTAAAGCTACTAGTCACATAAAAATCATGTATAAACAGTTGTAGCGAAATATAGCGTTGCGGTTGAGTGTTGCTCAAATTGATTAAAAGAAAGATTCGAGTGTATTCACATTATTACTCGGGATTAGAGACGAGGTTATCCATGGAATGTTCACTATCAACATGATTACATACGCGTCTAATGTACATTTATAAATGACGGTTGTGTAAGGAGAGTGCATATTAATTGTATAACGGGTAATTGCTCTTAAATACAAAGCAAGGGAAAAAAGATAATGACAAATTATTGTTTCATTCCGAAACGTCAAGACAAACATCAAGGAAGGAAGAATTTTGTTACGTGGGGGAAGGCTTCGGATTCATTGTCAGTCCTTTAAGCGGTGGCGTGTAAGGCGGAAAGGTAGCTGAAGCTTGTCTTACGAGAAGTGTTTTAGGTAAAGTATTCGTTGCAATTATTTCAGTTTAACAGATTTCTAATGGATATCTTGTATGATTGTAATTTAGTTTTACGATTTCCAGTCTTTTCAACAATGGATATATTACGAAATGTGTCATCGGCGTTTTGGTCAACCGATGTTTGGTTACCGCCTAATATAACGTGGGATGATATTAAACCAAATTCAGAAAACAAATATGCAAACTATCAGCATTTAATTTATCCATTGCCAATGGCGTTTGTTCTTCTAATAGCGAGATATGCTCTAGAAAGGTAAGTATTTTACCCTCACCTTATGATACTTTAGTCACTAATTATTTTCTAAATACACACACCGAGGTTATATCGCATCTAAGTGAATTCATTCATATTTTTCAATATCCGTAACGTTTTTTGTGCTTCATTGTAATTTTTCAAACGATCAACTTTTGCGCTCGAAGGCAGTTTTTTTTTAGCATAAGGTAGTGGCGACTCGAGTCAGGCTAAATTTAAAATAACATTGTTAACTCTTTTAAGACCGGCGATGAACCTGGTGCGTATAACGCCATGCTTAGGCAAAGTCAGTCTCAAAAGAATTACAGAGCATGCTGTAATACAAATGGTAGTATACTGAAAGTATTTCGCATACAAAAAGGGAAAGATATATGGTGATAAGCAAGTTATTGTTACCTCTCAATCTCCATACAAGTTTTTGTTTTGAATCAAGCGGCTAGTAAGGGTCGCCATTTGAGTGCATAGGGACAAACATTGAATACAAGATAAACTGTACATTCACAATAATTTATATATTTGGTCATTTCCAAAGCCTTCGCATTTGTGATAAAAGAATATTTTATGCTGCACTTGAATTTAATTTGTTTGTCCTCAGCTCGTTCCAAATATACGACTTCCTCTTGGAATATGAATAATTTATTTACAACATTGAACCGGGGAACTGAATTTGTATAGGTTGTTGAATGCCTTTGTCACATTAATTAATATCAATAAAACGCAGTTAAGACGCAGTCATGTATTTCAGGAAGACAATAAACACGCAAGTGAGGCACAAGCTGCGAGGAATGTTACTAAACTGTTAATACGATTATTGATAAACAAATTCAACTAGTCACCACTATTTTTTTGTTTATATATATGCATGTAAAAGACACACTGTAGCACATCCATTCTTTCAGGCGAAACCTATCGGATTTTGTGAACTACAGGCAAACGCTAATTATTAAAGCAATTGAATAAAATTATTGGCAAATGGAAAAGTTGCATTATGTATTATTAAACTTATACTTTCATTTTTTGAAAGGCCCTCGCACATTGTTATATAGAAAGATTTAATGATGGCGTGCAAAACTATTTGGGAGTTATTAAACACTGTGTATTTTATTAATTCTATTGCAGGTATTGCTTTGCACCAGTTGGTAAATCTCTTGGTATTAAAAATACAAGATCAAAGAGAGCTACACCAAATGAAACTCTAGAGAAAGCTTATGCCAGTTGGAAAATGAAACATAAACAGGTGAGTTTCAACCTCCGTTGTTCCTTCATCTATCATTAGTCTCGACTTTCATGAAGAACGATATAATTTTTGTGTTATTGCAATCAGTTTAATTCCAGCAATTCGTCAATGAAAACAGTGAAGACGCATTAATTATTATATTACATTATATGAATATATTAATTATGTTGATATGTTGTAAAGAAAATTAGCTGACAATTATTTCATAGTTATTTGTATTAGAGTATTTGCTGTTGGAAACTACAAATAGTAAACAACAATATGGTATTAATTGCATCGAAGATTTGTTGAATTACAATTATGTGTTTAATATTAGGTTCTTGAACACAGTTTTGTGTAATCTAAGTCAAAGTAACAGAGAAATTAAATGTTATGGATTTTTTGTAATGTGTGGATATATTTTAAGATCCTGGCACTGGCTAAACAATTAGATTGGTCTGAGCGACAAGTAGAAAGATGGTTACGATTGAGACGTACCCAAGATAAGCCGTCAACGCTTACAAAATTTAGTGAAAACAGGTTAGCTTTTCCTTGTAAAATAATATAAAAACAATTTTTTAAATTTACTTAATGCACAAATCCAGAAATGTAACAAACTTATTCTTTTTCTATGTACTTATTCTAGAACACTGTATAATGTATTTTATAATATACACAAAATTTTTTTGTTTTAGCTGGCGTTGCTTGTATTATACATACTCATTTCTTTATGGCCTCATTATTTTGTGGAATAAGCCATGGCTGTGGGATATAAGACATTGCTACTATAATTATCCATATCATTCAGTTTCGAATGATGTATGGTGGTATTATATGATATCAATGGCATTTTACTGGTCCCTAAGTTTCTCACAATTCTTCGACGTAAAGAGGAAGGATTTCTGGCAGATGTTTATTCATCATATAGCTACTATTATATTAATGTGCTTCTCATGGGTTGGAAACTTGACTAGAATTGGTACATTAGTACTATTAGTACACGATTCTGCGGATATATTTTTAGAAGTAAGTATATAACCATCTGTATAGATTTGTATGGAATATGCACATGCAAATTTATCGTCACATCTGTGCTACTAAGTGGGACAATAACTTTGGCCACGTAAAATATCTGTGCTATTTATAGGATTGTGAACAAATTTTACTTATCAAAGTCGTATAGCATTAAAAGAGACAGATCATACCAATAATAATTTTTTATGCATCAAGACTTTAAATATCTCGTAATAATCGTATTCTACATCGCAATCTACATTACGTACAAATTTGTACGCTTAAAAATAATATAATAGGTATGAATTTCGAAATATTGTATCGATATAAAGCATTTTGAGCAGTTCCTAAGTTGTGTGTCGTTTAGAAAAAAAAACCGTGATGTCATACAGTTTTCAAAAGTAAAATTTGTTCACAGTTTTAGACATAGTTGAGATTATTGTTCTATGATATACGCACAGCACACAATAGTGTTATAAAGTGCGACAATTCTGTTAACAATTTTACACATATTATATAAATGTTCATGTATTTTTAGGCTGCAAAAATGGCTAAGTATGCTAGTTACCAGAAATTATGTGATTGCATATTTGTTATTTTTACAATATTATGGATCATCACGCGTATTGGTATTTATCCATTCTGGATAATTTATAGGTACGTTTCGTATACTCAAATTTCTAGCATATTTTCATACAGTAAGGTTTTCGTTTACTATTTTTTAAACATGTTCTCTTGTTAAATATTACAGCACATCAATAGAGGCACCTCAAATAGTATCAATGTTCCCGGCGTATTACATTTTTAACTCCTTACTGATATTATTATTATTCCTTCATATGATTTGGACATACCTGATCCTTAAAATCGCATACAACGCTTTTTATGCTGGTCAAGTAAGTGAGGCTATTCGTTTAATTGAAATATAATTGAAAAGTATTAACTACATTCAATACTTATTCTGGATTTTTTTTTTTAGATGGAGGGTGATATTCGTAGCAGTAGTAGCGAAGACGTATCAGATAACTCCTTGGATAGTACACCAAATAATACTACGCATCACGTTTCTAAACAAAATTCTAGACAAAAGGTTCACTAACAAATAACTTTATAGGTAAAGTTATTGTAACAGTAATACGGCAAGAATTCAAACATTTAGCCAGGCGCTAATTTATTTCAGCAAATCTAATCAATCTTTGCATTTATCGTAGCATGATAATTAAAAATCTTAACATTAATTAAGTTACAAAACAGATCATTGATCTTTAAGGCGTTCACTTTCTTTACCCTATTAATATCGTTTTTTCCTTAATAATTTAGTGCACTATTACAAGGAGGAAACAGTCAACAAATTTTTGTCGTACATTGAATACTCTTTCATTGTACCTAGTATTGTTACGTGTAAAAGGGGCGAATGATAGGAACTGTGAATTACTCTTGTTATAATTAATTGTATCACTTATTTATATGTATTTTATTTAACAACTTAGGATATCGTATTTTTTTCTTTAAGTAAATTTAGAATTACTTAGCCAAACAAACAATGGACCAAAGTATGAAACATTCAATATTTGTATTTTTCAATCTTCTCGAAGTTTAGTATTTCTTCATGCGCAAAAATATTTATTTATTATGCACCTTGCAAACATTAAATGATATTTTTAAAACTTTCAATTAAGTCACTAATAATAATACTTCGAAGAAATTTTTCTTCCTTTCCTTAATATCTTACGCAATTTTCTAACAATATTTGATTAGCTTAATTTTTGTAATATTAAAATAGTGTTTTTTGTGAAATGAATAAATGTATTCTCCAACCTGTGGTAGAAACTGTATATTGACATCTAGACTATTAAAGTCTTGAAAACACTGAATAAAAAATGAAAAAAACGATTATCTTATATAATTTTTTAATTCCACTACGTATAAAGCATGGTGTATTTCAAGATTACTTTTCCTCTATATTAATTACGATTTTATGAAAGAATTTGTAAAATATTCTGGATATAAATTATAGTAATAATGACACTAATATACGATGGTATGAAAACGTAATTTAATTGATTGTTAAACATTTGGACCACCGAAAGGGAAAGGGATTAATAATAACAATTTTGTTATAATTAACAGGGGACAACCCCATTATTGTATACAGTAATTAGAAAGTAAGTACTCTGGAGGACGGAGGAAGAGGGGAAAAACAGTAAAACAAATTAAACAATTAAAAACCGTCGGTAGAGTTACAAGAAGATATGTTGAAAGAAAGAAAAGAATTGCCAAACAAACCGACGGAATCGTAAGACCGGTTAATATTTATAGATAAGCGATTAACGTTTTGTTTTATTTACGATAAAGTGATTTACTGATACCATAAGAGGAATGAAATGATAATGAGCACAGGCGGTAAGATTTCAAAATTACCGCCAATTGTATTAATTTATTCGCCATATTTGATAGATACTTATTAAGCCGCAAAGCTCCCTCTCTTAAAAAAGTATTTCATTGTATTTTCTTAGATTTTGCTCGTTTTTGGCCGATAACCTTGCCTTTTTTCTATGATTCGCTAATCTACTAGGAAGGTCACCTTGAAGTGCGATTCAAATTTAAGTGGTGCAGTAAGATTCTCTCGTAATTTAGTCGTATTGTTGCTTACTTGTAGGTGAATATATTGAAGACAATAAACATGGGTGGAAAATGGTCAAGCATGGATCCTTCTCAAGTCGAAGTACCAGAAATAAATAATTTATTGAATAGAGATGCATATTTAAAACCGTATGAAAATGAAATCCGTAAAAGGTATTGCACTTTAGCATATTTCAATCTATGTGTATATATATACATGTATATTAATAATCTATTCTCGATATAGTACTAGTTAATAATTGAAAGTTCTATTTGATAAATAATAGAGCTTACTATCGTAAATTGTTCTTATTTTAACCTTTTTGAAAACTTTATTATTTAGGTAATTTTGATGAAGTGTAACGTGCGCTTAAATTAAGAAAAGACAATAATTTGTTATAATCGTTTTATGTACATACTATAATCTCTTTGTTTAATAGGTATGCACTATTCAAAGATTACGTAGAAAAGGTGGAGTCTGGTGATGGTAGTTTGGAAAAATTTTCGAAGGGATATGAAATCTTTGGAATCCATATAAATGAGGATAACAGTGTAGTTGCAAGAGAATGGGCACCTGGTGCACAAGAGTTGTTTTTAACAGGCGATTTTAGTAAGTATACTGCACACACGAATTATATATAATGTATTTGTTATATATTCATTTCTTAAGTAAAAAAATTGGATGGTCGGATCAAAGAATGAAATAGTGTTATTAGTATTTGTGTATTTATTTATTAATGCTTTTTATGTTTATCTAATGTAAGGCATTTACATATTCTACTTAAAAGACTAAATAACAATTTTCTAACTGTAAATGTAACTTCTATAATTTATACGGTAGCCGAACTCTATACAAGACAAGACTCTCTTCAAGCTTTCTTTTATTAAAACTGGTTTTACAATTTTTAAGCTGCAAATAGATTCTGTAGAAAAGATTTCAAGTTCAAATTGTATTTATTATGTTTATTTAGGAATTAATAATATACTATTTTGATTGTATCTATTGTCTCATTTGTTATAAATTTTTAAGCTACTTCTATGTATTAATGTGGAGAATGTAAAAAATAGTTGTGGAATTGTCGCACAGTTTTTGGAGGCAGAACTAATGCTAATAAGAACGGTCCGCGCAAGGTCGTTTTAAGGTCATTCACATTTCCCAACACCGAGCAAGAATATCGTGACCTTAAAATGGCCTTGAATACAAAAAAATTATTCTTCAACGATTTCTCAATTATCAACCGAAGTTAATACATTAATGTTATTATTCCTTTTTCGCGTATTAACTATTCACCATTCTTCTATTACTTCGTACGAGGAAAAAGCTTTACTGATAAACGTATAAGGAATTATGAATGCTGTATATGTATGAAAGTACTGAGTGTTAACCATCATATATTTTCTATTATCAGATGGTTGGAATAGAACAGCTAATTCATACAAAAAATTAGAATACGGGAAATGGGAATTGCATTTACCACCGAATGCTGACGGTTCTTGT
The DNA here is from genome assembly GCA_963583965.1 of Nomada ferruginata. NCBI lineage: Eukaryota > Metazoa > Arthropoda > Insecta > Hymenoptera > Apidae > Nomada > Nomada ferruginata. Next base: position 18,414,372 of record OY757216.1, read on the forward strand.
CCCATAAAGCATCTTTCAGAAGTGAAAATAATTGTGAAGGATCAAAATAACGAATTGTTGGAGCGATTAAGTCCGTGGGCTTCCTATGTTACACAAAATAAGGCTGAGAGTATTACATATAAACAACGTATATGGCACCCATCGCCTGAAAATGTATATATATATCTATAGTCGTGTATTTACATACACATATATGCAGAAACATCTACATACCAACAGAGTTATACGCACATCTGGGCATGCACTAAAATACATACTACCTGAACACATTGCTGCACGCATTGGCGTCCAAATAATTTTAACCACTCAAACTGTAATGCAATCTACTTTTATTCAGATTTACAAATTCAAACACCCCAAACCAAAGAAGCCGGAGAGTCTTAGAATTTACGAATGTCACGTTGGAATCGCGACACAGGAACTTAAAGTTGGCACGTATTTAGAGTTCGCCAAGAATACAATCCCTCGTATTGTAAAACAAGGCTATAATGCTATACAATTAATGGCTATTATGGAGCATGCTTATTATGCCAGTTTTGGATACCAGGTATGTAGTTTCAGCGAATAGTTTTAAATTGGCAGTTAACACATTGGCTGCTACGAGATCCACCGGTTGGTCACAATCGTGCATGGTCTACTGGGCCACATGAGACAACCATGGATCACACTAAGTTTTATGTTGCAATTTACTGGTCAAAGAAAATGCAGTTCATACATATAGGACATAGCCGTCTCTGCTACAGTAGGCCCTTTCATCGATACTATAGCAAACGCGAGATTTTCGCCGCGCGGTTTAGTCGATGGCATTACCTTTGGGTCCATTGGTGATAGAATCACCCTGTGTATGTTAACATATAGGGAAAGAAAGAGAAAACCAGGCGCTGTGGCAGCCAACGTGTTAAGAAAACGAATGAATTTCAACAGCACATCCCATAATAATGTATTTAATTAAATCCAATAAGGTAACTTCGTTTTACGCTGCTTCATCTCGGTACGGGACACCAGAAGAGTTAAAGGAGTTAGTAGATACAGCGCATCAGCATGGTTTATATGTATTACTGGATGTAGTACACTCGCATGCTTCGCAAAATACATTGGATGGTTTAAATATGTTTGATGGTACTGACAGTTGCTTCTTTCATTCCGGCCATCGTGGTCAACACCCACTTTGGGATAGTAGATTGTTTAACTACGGGGAATACGAAGTATTGCGATTTTTACTTTCCAATTTGCCTTGGTACATCGAAGAGTATGGCTTTGACGGGTTCAGGTATTTTTGCGTTCCAAGTGTTATTCAATTAATACGTGAAACAGGATTCGTTGATTCATGGTATATTGTACCGCTTATACAGATTTGATGGAGTCACGTCAATGTTGTATCATTCAAGAGGTTTTGGGCAAGGTTTCAGTGGCCACTATGACGAATATTACGGTCTAAATGTTGACGTTGAAGGGGTAGTATATTTAATGCTTGCAAATCATATGCTGCATCAATTATACCCAGAAATTGTTACAATAGCAGAGGATGTCAGTGGGATGCCTGCAGTTTGCAGGTATTAAAGAATAGAAAATACGAGTGTCCCACGCAACTGGGCCAAGCCATAACTTTAGAACGGTAGAAGATGAAATTTGCATCTATCTTCTCCCGTTTCAAAATTTTGACTTGACGCAGTTGCGACGGACACTCTGTATATCTTGAGTTAATTTAAATATTAACTTTCTTGTTTGTTTTTTATATAAACCTTAAAGGCCAGTTGCTGAAGGTGGCGTGGGATTCGATTATCGATTAGCTATGGCTATACCTGACAAATGGATTAAGCTTCTGAAGGACGAGAAAGATGACGATTGGAAAATTGGAGAAATTTGTTGGACATTAAGTAATAGAAGATGGATGGAGAAAACAGTAGCTTATTCAGAATCTCATGATCAAGCACTTGTGGGCGATAAAACAATTGCGTTTTGGCTTATGGACAAAGAAATGTACACGCACATGAGTACAGTGAGTCCACCTAGTCCAATTATAAGCCGTGGAATTGCCCTTCACAATCTGATTACATTGATCACGCACGCATTAGGAGGAGAGGCTTATCTAAATTTCATAGGTCAGTCTTATAATTATACTCCATCCAACGAGGCGAGATGCAGGCGGAAAGGCACGCGAGAGATGCAACAGCCACAGCTATGGGCTATAGTTGATCATTAAAGCGTTGGCTGCGGGATCAGCTTGTATATCGATCGGAACTTTGGTCAGTCGTCGATGTCAGGAACGAATGATTAACACCATTCCGACAAAACTTCGGTGGCAGTTATAGCCAGTTCAAGAATCTTTGAATGAAAAGTATTGCATTATTTGAGGACTATGATCACGCCCATGTCCCATCTGAATTCTGACACCTGCTTTTGCTTCTGACTTGATTCGATCAACGCCTTATAGACTAATTTGTTCATTAAAGCTCCTAATATTTTTATAACAAATTTTAACCTGTATAATGTGTTAGGTAATGAATTCGGCCATCCTGAATGGTTAGACTTTCCTCGAGCTGGTAATGCGGACAGCTACCATTATGCTAGAAGGCAATGGAATTTAGTAGACGATGATTTACTGATGTACAAATTTATGAATAACTGGGATCGCGCTATAAATACACTCGAAGCGAAATATGGATGGCTGCATGCTCACCCTGTAAATATTGAACAATCATATTTATAAACATTTGTGCGTATCAATGATGAAATTTTGTTTAAACGGAAAATACGTGTTCTTTGTAGGCATACATAAGTTGGAAACACGAAGACGACAAACTAATTGTTTTCGATCGTGCCGACCTTATATTTGTATTTAATTTTCATCCAGTGAAATCGTTTCCTGATTACAAAATTGGAGTAAAGATTCCAGGAACTTATAAAGTTCTGTTATCCAGCGATGATAAGGAATTTGGTGGAGAAAGTCGAGTTGATACTAGTATACAACATTTTACCAAACCGGAAGCATATTCTGATTATACAAATAGTATGATGGTTTACATTCCTTGTCGCACAGCGATTATTTACGGTCGAGGTAAGAGTACATTATAATACCGTTGATTAAAATTTGATATCCACGATAATTTATATCGATCCCTTTATTTTAGATGCATAAACGCTTCGTATACGCACAATAAAAGGAAGAATCGTACGTAAAGTGTTATAAAAATGAAAAACGAAATTATTTTGTGTACCAAAGTTTAGATACATATTTAGTTTTAAGTAAAATAAGAAATATATACAAATGAAGTTTTACAAAGAGTAATCGTTTGTAGAAGAATACAAATCATAAAATACTCACGCATGTAAATTTTTAACAAGAAAAACAAAAATTGTGTGAAATGTGCTATTTATAGACAACGTTACTGAATCAAGTGCTTATTAAATAAGTTGATACTGCAAACAATCACGTATAATGCGAAATATGTTATTCTTTGATACAAAGTTTTAGTATCTAAATATATTTTTAATAAAAAAGCGTGTTCCTACATTTGTATGTTACTTATTTGTAATGCAAAATATAAAAACTGTTGAATATATTACATTAATCTGCAAAAGATCGTTGTGTTTTTCGAGTTTACAGAATAAAAATGAACGAACATAAAATAATACCAAATTCAAATAGCCAGAAAACAATGGCTAAGAGCTTAGATTAAATTCATGTTGTTTAAACTTAAACATAAAAACGTATAATTGTTTACTTTATAATTTTAATTATGTATTCACGTCTCTAATTATGAGTAATGTTTTTTATTGCTTGGTAAAAAGAATTATCTACTTAATTTACTTTGAAAAACTATTTTATTCGTATGTTACATCATCAAATTCTGCTTCGTTTATATCATAATCCTTCATCTTGCTTTCTAAGATCCACCATTTATCTAAAAATCCAACATCTATTACCCTTTCATAAAATTTCAAATATTCTACTTTCAGATGGGGACAAATAGCTTTGTACAGGAAACACATTTTGTCATAGTCATCTAACCAAATCAGGGAAATTACACCCAAATTCATGCGTCTTACAATTCCTTCGTTGTAACACTGTCCTATCCACTTTACATGGCACTCAGATTTTGGATTACGTATAGATTCTCCTACTTGCATTATGTTTATAGTGTTCTGTAACAAATGTTCTTTGAACGAACATTCATCTGGATTGTGTTTGTTCAGGTACACGCAGGATGCTAGAACTAAACGAATTAAGTTCTTAGAATTTAAAATGTATGAAGAATGTACAAGTGAAAAGTATAAAGAGTTGGAAAAATTTCTAGATGCGCAATGAAGATTCTATTTCTTCACGATCAATTTCTATTCTTACTCTTTATACAGTCACGCACAGTAAATATTATAACGTTAATAATGTTAGGTGTTTTAGTTTCATTATAAGTAATGATCAAGTATTAACCCTTTGCGGTCCATGCCGCCACAGTGGCGGCATTCGCAAGTCGTCGTAGAAGTCTGTGCCGCCAATATGACAGCATGATGCCATTCATGATCGCCTGGCGAAAGTATGAACAATTCAATGTATGATTCAGTATTGAAAAGTAACTCCGAAACGCTAAATTTGCGCGGACCTGCTGGTACTCCCGACAGCGAAATTTTCGGACCGCAAAGGGTTAAACTGTAGACTGGCAACTTCATACAATATGATTTGTACTATTTATGAGTAACATTTGTCACATTTGTCATTAAATTGTACTACTGTTAGTGACTGTATGTACTAGATAGACAAATCAAAGAATAATTTATATTTCGATAGTATTTGCCGAATATCTCTTATATTTCTAGAGTTAAGTATGAATTCACATACGAGCAGCATATATGGATGTTCTTATTGGATGCGCTTTACAATCTTTTGCAGTATCTAATGCTGCTTCCTTATAATCTGTATAAAGATTCTTCCAATATGCACCTATAAATAGAAATGTAATTTGATCATAAAAAATAATGTATATATATATCTATATTTACTTACCCCAGCGTTCGATAAATGTTCCTTTTAGTTTTTGCGGTGTTTCAACATTCTTTGTTTTATTTACAACATCATTAACAGAATTGGCTAATTTCAAATTGAGTTTATACTTTCGAAGCTGAGTGAAATAACCATAATTCATCTTGATTCGGATGAAAATGACAAATTTGGAACGTATATATATTCATTAAAAACACATTTCATAACCGCACGCCGACAAATTTTTCTCTATGCGATTCAATAAAATGGAGGTTAGGCGAAATGGACAAAATTATAATTAAGGAATCCTGATAATTGTATTCGTCTTTCATCTGTAATTATAGGAAACTGTATGTACAAAAGATATTATTCATACATTGTTGTTTGAATTTCAATTTTATTTTATAAATCTAAAATATTTTTAAATTATAGTTTCACCATCTATAAAAAATTTCTGGAAACTACTCGTGTCTCTGCCATATCGACACACAAAAGTGGTCCAAATATAAAAATTGTTTTCTCTCATTTCAATGCGAAATTATATTAATTTCAATATTACCAATCGTTACTTATAATCTCTTATTTATATTCGCTTTCTTAATAATTGCAATAATGTCAGGAGTAAGCCGTTAACATAGGATAGCATTAGCATCGGTTGAGTAACTGTAACACCGACAAAGTATAAGAATCACTGACGAGATATAAGAATAGCCAGGACGTCTTATGGACTTTCGTGGCCCAACGTGACTGTCGTGACTGCTCGAATTGAATCGAAATCACATCGCGATGCACGCGGTGCTGTACCGTTTTCATTGCGCGGCAAAGAACAAAAGAATTCTTTAACGAGGATCGTAGGTCCAGCTAAAAGTTGGTCAGAAACAGTAGAAGTCCAGTAGGTCCAACCCTTGGATCGTAAGTCCGGCTAAAAGTTGGTCAGAAAACGTAAAAGTCCAGTAGGTATAACCCTAGGATCGTAGGTTGAGCTAAAAGTTGTTCAGAAGCCGCGAAAGTCCAGTAGGAACGACCCTAGAGTCGTAGGTCCGGCTAAAAGTTGGTCAGAAAACGTAAAAGTTCAGTAAGTATAACCGTAGGATCGTAGGTTCAGCTAAAAATTGGTCGGAAGGCCCAAAAGTTCGGTACGTATGACCTTAGTACAGTAGTACGCACGGCCGCGGTCGGAGACCTTCGAAGAGTTCGGAAATTGCGTATACCACCGAGCGCGACCGAGCGCTACCGACGCGCCGGCGCGTCACGGAGTGGGGATGACGGTGAGCGGCGCACGCGGTGTCATTATCAGTTCAAGCGTCGTACCGTATGGGTCGTCTATGCTGTCGAAGGTTAGCGACATACATCACCTTACAATACAATAGCATCTCGGGGTTTACTTTACCACCGCATACGCTTGTCTATTAGCTTCTATTAATTAATACGCGTTTATTTAACAATCGTTTGACTATCGCGAGAGTACATTAAAGTCTTTCTCAAGCCTCTTTTCCTGGACCCTTGACCGGTCCACCGGTTGAGTATCGACGCGTCTTCTTCCGGTAACATCGGTTCTTTGATACGCGATTAACTACTCGTTTGTTGTAACATCGTGTTAACTAACTTATTAGTTTGAACGGTTCTTCGAATCTTTATTATATTTTATTCAGTCACTTACACACTGCTTTTGCGACTTCGAATTCGATTCTGATTTTAGCACAGGTCTATCACAGCTCCATTCTTTTTGTTGCAGGAATAATGGATGATTAGCTGGCAAAGAATAATATGTTGAGGCTGCAGGAATGGAGTATTGAGATACTGCGATGCATAACAATCAGTCCGATGACGTATGATGAAGGATTGGTAACATTTAACTTATTATCCCAACGGTTTACGGGTGATTGGATTTTGGCTCAAGTTCTTTTCTTTCGGTTGAAAGTTATTGAGCAGTTTAAACATTTTAAGTAGGACTTACAATATGCCACTCGCGATTGAAACTAGAGTCAGTAAATTTCATTAATTCTAAACGAAAAATTGAAATACTTTCATGTTTCGCTGCATATCGGTCGCGATTTCTATTATAGCTTCACTAGTATTTATTAAAAACTTTTATTATCTCTGTGACTTGGCACAAGTACGGTCAAATTGTATTTTCGATGCAGCATTGTCCGCGTACTTACGTACTGGTTGCCATGCACTTGAAGCATGATAAATAGTTTCGAGTCTTGATTTCTACAAGCAGCTACGAAAACTTATAAATGCGCGATATTGCTTACTAACTAAGATCATGATCACCTTTAAAACTCGGACAAAGAACAGTCACTGTATGTTTTTGATAAATCATTTATATTAATCTATAATAGTATATCTTGAATAGACAATTAACAGTAATTAAATCAGAATAATAATACGGTAGTACTTTATTAAAACAAAGCAGTATTTCCTCAACAGACGTTTGACAGGATGAAGAAATAAGAAAGAGATAAATAAAATCAAATGTGTATTGCTTCAATTTCTACCTCCTCACCCTATTTACTAACTTGTACAGATTCTCTTTCAGAAAATTTTGATGACCGCGCGCAATGCGGTCAGTAGAGTCAGTGCTTGCTCCGTCAAAGTTCTTTTTATTGTTTTTAGAGCGAAACCGCTCATAATAATTATAACTAAATATAAATAACAGTAAAGATACGCGAAAGTAGAGTCAGTGTTTGCTTCGAAATATTGCTCTCGCGAAATTAGAGTCACTTTGTTCGTCGATCACAATTGACGTGCGCGATAGTAGTCTTTTATTTTATTTTTTTTTCTTTCGCAATAAGTATTCCGGTATTAGAGTCAGCACCGATGCAGTTCGGCGAGTTCGGGCACTCATCCATCAACTCGAAGAGTAAGTATCTCTGTATTTCTTTAATCTTATTTTACAATGGTCTTTGATAATTATCATGATCGAAAAGTACTCAAAACGCAAAGATTTCAATGTTGTCTGTTCTTTTGAATGTTTCAGAAGCTGCCATGGGCTCAATTGTATCACCATAACGATATTGTTGGCCGCGCGCAATGCGGTTGGTAGAGTCAGTGCTTGTTCCGTCAAAGTTCTTTTTATTATTTTTTGAGCGCAGCCGCTCTTAATAATAATTCAACATAAATAACAGTAAAGAGACGCGAAATTAGAGTCAGTGTTTGCTCCGAAATAATACTCTCGCGAAAAATAGAGTCACTTTGTTCGTCGATCACAACTATTCCGTTTCCTTTTCCGTTCTCGGCTCGGAGGACTGATGGTTAGGGACTTAGTGTCAGCGAGTTACGATGTGTGGGGGCGTGATTGTGGTTCTGGACCCTGGTCACGAGGCCCTCGGTTAGACTACGTTATTCTCTAACATGGGTAGGTTATCCACCATTCTGGAATCGTGGTCGCGGTTCTTGCAATATCCGGGTTGCAGTGTCATCGGGGGGCGGTGTGTGGGGCTGTGATTGCTTTTCTGGACACTTTGGCCCGCCTAGTAGGAAATTCCTATGTGTTAGACCACGCCAAGCACACCTTGGGGTGGCAGAAGGCATCGGGTCATAATCTAGAATCGTGGTTGTGGTTTTGCATATCCGTGCCTTAATGATTTCTGTGGCTCGGAATCGAAACTGGTCTCGATGCTAAGTCGTTTTACTGTCCAGACTCTGAGCCGAGGACTCGCGGGCTGCTCGGTAGCAGTCACAAAAACAGTAGAAATACTGTCGCGAAATTAGAATCACTTTGTTCGTCAATCATAAGTGTTCCATTAGAGTCAGTGTCCTGTTCAGCGAGTTCGGGCTTTCAGCCATCAATTTGACGAGTAAGTATCTCCTTCGTTCTTTAATCTTGTATTGCAATAATCATTGATAATTAACACATTCCAAAAGTACTGAAAATACATAGATTTTAATGTTGTTTGCTCTTTTTGAATGTTTCAGCAGCTTCCATGGCTTCGATGGCGACGAGCTTGACCGCACACCTGGTGAGTCTGCAACCGGTGAGTGGCATGCTTTAAAGTTCCTCTGGTCACTCAATCATGTCGCAGGACGAAAGGTCCGAACCGACACGGGTGACTGGTTGTAATTACGTAGATTTTTCTGGCAAGCACTGTGACCATGGGTATATGGAAATATACTCATGAGTAGTAACTTCTTTACTGCTTTATATTATGTGAGGATAGGTCTTCTTGTACAACGCGTTTTTAAATAGCTTGATAATTTTAAAACAGATCATATTTAGTACAAAATATATCACTATATATCTTTTTATAATAGAGTATTTAATTGAATACCTATGAAACGATATTTAAATAGTTATTAATTATTGAATGAATATAAAGTAACGTCCAGTATTCTACGTGCATTAGTTTGTAGTGGAGAAGTCGAATACCATTCGACTTCGTTTACTTGTCAATTGCAATGACTGCACAGTTAGAATAAATTGCATAATTATTGCTGTTAGTAAGAGTGTAGTATTTCATCTTTTTCTACTTTGATAATATATAAAGTGAAGGTACTCATTTACCTTATCAATTTGTTGGAACTATCGAATAATTTTATTATTCGATATCCATATTAGTCTTTAGCGTTTAAAGATATCGATACGTTCATTGTTTCCGTACAAAATGTTAATTAAACCTGAATGTACAAGAAGACAATACGCGAACGGGTAGTTTTCGAAATCAAGGCAATCAACTTTTAAAGCAATCTTGCGTTTTAGAATCAATGCTTTGATAACGGGAACGCCCGAGGATGTTTCAATTTAATTCAAAGTATATTAAAGTAGAGTCGTTGAATAATTTCTCTATTAACGTAGAGTCCTTGAATAATTTTTCTAATAAAGTAGAGTCACTGCATAATTTTTCTAATATAGTAGAGTCATTGCACAATTTTTCTAATAAAGTAGAGTCATTTAATTTTCTCTTCAATAAAATAGAATCATATATAGATCTGTTGTACATATATATGTATTTTAGCCCGTTAGAAAATCAGTATGTCCTTATCATCTTTTTAGACGAGGATTTTCAGGTTTAACCCTTTCCGTGTTCACTGCCCGGATCCCACTCACGTGCCCCGGTGCTACTTGGGTGGGAAAACGGTGGTAGAGCACGATGATATTTTTTAGTTTCTAAGCCATAAAATGATTTATTGTTGGCGACTGACAGTGCGTTGGTGTATCGTGCACGACGTAATATCCGCATTGTGTGTGTGGTTAGGCTGTGGATTTGCGTCGTTCCGTATTAAAATGTAGCTATTATGACCGAGATAAGATGTCCATCAATTTAAAACAGAGACATCATTTTTAGTATTATTTGCTTCAATAATTCCTACTATACTTGGGCACGAAGTTTTTGTCATTTTCGATGACAGAGGCCAAAAGCCAAAAAGAATTGAATATACTTATCAATTGCTATCAAGTACCCCTTGTATCGGTGCTATTTAATTATTTTATTAAATATCTATTAAATATCTCAACCGCGACGTGGTTTTTTCCACGTGAACGCAGAGATCCCAGCCACTGTCAGTCGATTTCAGAAAAATGGTACGTACATTAGAGTGTGCAAGTTGTGTGACAGCACTTGGGTGTCGGGGGTGTCCCGGGACGCCTCCCTAGTGTAGGCTTTTGCGCCCAAGTGTTTGACTGAGAACCGTGGAGTGTCGTGTGTTGGTGTGTTTGTTTGCCATTTTTTAAATATAGGTCCAGGTAGGATAGGTAGCATACTTTCTGGTGTGATTGATAGACATAAGTAGGTAGGGCCGGGCAGGTTGACACAGTCTCCGATCGGGTAGGCACTATTTCGCTTGTTCAACCTGTTTCAGGAAATCTGATTTGAAAAGTCGACGGTGAAGCTGTGGCGCGAACGAAAATGCGTTCGCCTCTGGCTTTGCCTATCGATTTTTCGAATCCTTCGCGGTCGTGGTCGCGATTTAGGCTCCGAAACGAAACGCGTTACATTATGCTCGAGGCTGCACGTGTGAACGAAGAACGATTACAATTTTAATCGTAATCTATGTGATTTTCCATAATCACAATTTTACGATTTTATTTGATCGCCATTCGGCCACGTGTGTTCCATTTAGCTCCGCGATTCAAACTCTTTATTTCACCTTTATAAGTTTTTCCTTGGTTTCCGATTAGAGTCTCGAGCCTAGTTTAAGTTTCAGCTGACCCTTGGGTCCGACGAAATGGAGAGGCTATATGCCGAAGAGGCCCGACAAACTGTCACTCAAGAGGGCAACTACTAATGGCTCCCCATTCTTTTTAAGAATGGGGAATCATTCTGTGTTATTACTTTGTCACTGTGCTTGCATTTTCATTTGTAGAATTTTTATTTGTACTTGGCCGATGCACATTCCGGCCCAACGATACAGCCCTCCCAAAAATATCGCGGTGCTTTAGAGTTGCGAAAAACTTGAGAACGGGTCGAGTTAGAGTTGCGTTGAATGCCACTTATTGCTATTCTTATTGCTAGTTAAATTGTAGTATTTTATAATACACTTTACATGTGAGCTTCTAGTGTTGCGGAAATTGTTTTCGCGTATTGGAACTTTCAGTTCATTTTTCAGAGGATCTTCAATTTGCTTAATTTTGGCTATTACAAATAATTTACTGTTTGCCTCCTATTAGTCTTAATAAATAGTGTTGCGAAATGATTGTATCGCGAGTTCCAGTTAGCGTTGCGTTGATTAAAGATCGCGTTTTTAAGTAGAGTTGCGACTACTAGTCCCCATCTGTTTCCAATTGGAAGCCTGTTCCTGAACCAGGAACTTTTTCTTTTCAGCGTTTTATATTTGCCTTTCTTTTTATTTTATTTTTCTTAATAATTATACTACCTGGAACGTCTGTTGATGGAAGTACTGCTAAAAATTTGCATACATATTAGTAAATTACTGTGTGAACGAAATGAAAAGAAAAGCAAAAGAACATAAAAGAAAGAGAAAGGAAAAGAAAAAAAAAAGAAAAGAAAAGAAAAGAAAGAAAAGGAAAAGAAAAAAAAAAGAAAAAGAATAAAGAAAAGAAAAGAAAAGAAAAAGAGCAAAGTAAAAAACAGATATAATTTGCAGAATCTTTGATAAAATAATAATTCTAGATAGTAGATTTAAATTAGAGTTAATACTAGTGAGTGTTCATTATTGGAGTTTAACTCTTAAATATTTCTTCTTAATTGTTGCAATTCCATCTTAACCTTTTTTTTAGTAGAGCCAATTTTTATAACTTTTCGAGCTTGCTTTGTAGAAATTGAAATTCACTCGCGATATCCGTAAACGTTTAAACAAAAATCCTTGCACGAAAAACGTTATTGGCAGTAGTTGGGTCTCGGCATGGTGATAGTGAAAGTTTGATATTTTGCCTCCGAATAATCGTTTGTTGCTTCTTTGTTGAAGCAAAATAGAATCAATTGTAGTGAAATGTGACTACTTCATTTTGGAGTTTTTAATGAACGTGATACCGCCATTCAGTTTGATTTAGAACGTACAAAAGAATATATCACTTTGGCCGAAATCCAATTAACTATTGTTATCAAAAAATAGCAGCATTTTTCATATCAATTCTGATTTATTAACTGCGCTAAAATTCAGTTATTCCGAATTAAAAGCAGCTTCATTTCGATATAAAATGGGGAAGCTTGGGGATGTCACTAATCCAATGCTTGAGATTGTTACAGATTCACAGATGAACCCAAATATGCTATATTAAACAAACATAAGTACATACGTCAGAGGCTCAAGAGTGGAATATATAGAATACAGATCCAGAAATATTATCAAAGACTCGATTGGAATCTTTAAAATTAAAGAGCCAGCCGCGTCGATCCAATTTGTGAGTTTAAGAATTCATTCTTATAATGCTTTACTAATTATTTCGAGTTTGTGCATGTTTCAGAAGCATTGAAAAGAAGAGGATTCATGAAACAATGTATAATACGAGCACACCCTCACCCCATCCCTGCCCCAAACCCCTGTCCTTATTAACTAATTACAGGTGTTAGACAATTAATTAGGCAGGCCCAAATATAAATCGAACAATACTTTTAGCTCTTTATGTAGGTAGGATTTGTCTGAACACACAATCTTAGATCTTTATACTGGCAGGTTTTACACGAATTGAAATTATTAGACTTTTAATTAGGCAGGGTGTATAAAACCAAATATTGTTGGCAGGTGCTGCAATTTTTTGGTTCGGGTTTCTGTCTGTTCTAGGACACCATGGACCACATGATTAATATGGACGAATTGAAGAGGAATTAAACATATACGTACTTATACCTATATGAGTTTGGTAAAGTATCTTTTATATTCCTATGTAGGTAGGATATTATTGAAATTATTCTTTTAATTGAACTCTTAGATGTTATACTAGGTAGGGTGATTCTAGTCTTAAGTTAGCTCTTTAGTCAGGCAGGGCGTATTCGAAACTAATCATAAATTTAAGAAAGTAGGGTTTATTTTTAAGTTATGTCTTAGCTTTTAAGCCCGCAGTGTTCACCACTGCAATAATATTTCGTTGTCTAATTTTTAAGATCATATGATATATTTTTAAGAAAGTTCTATTTCAGGAAATTGAATTCTCTTGCAGATTTTCTTTCAGGTTTCCTTCTGATTTTCAATTTAGCTTTCGGTCGTGAATTTTCCAAGTTACTCCTCTTGTTGTCTTACTTGTACTACGATCAATTAATGAACGTTCTACAAATTGACAATAATAGGAGATTTTTCTTTGTCACATGTTATATTAGAATTAGTTTTCGCGTAATTGGAGGGTGGAAGGGCCGTGGCTAGGGTGGGTCTCCATGCGCAGTAACCTCCACGTGGTGAGACCTGGGCAATCAATTATTTATCGTATAATTATTAAACGTTTAAGAGACGTTTGATAATTATGTGGAAAATAATTCGAGCTAATTGACTGCGCATTGCACTTTCCCTTCTCATTCCCTTTTTCGCTTCATTCCCTTTTTTGCTTCATTCCCCCTTTTGCTTCATTTCCTTTCTTGCTTCATTCCGTCTTTTGCTTCATTTCGTTTTTTGCTTCATTCCCTTTTCCGTTCTCGGCTCAGAGGACCGATGGTAAGGCGCTGTTGCACCTGTTGCGATATTTGGGTTGCACTTTCAGCGACGACCGGTGTGTGAGGCTGTGACTGTGGTTCTGGACAGGTGAACCGCCAAGTGGGATACTTCTCCCCGTTAGACCACGCCAAGCACACCTTGGGGTGGCAGAAGGCATAAGGGGACCTAATCTGGATTCGCGGTTGCGGTCTTGCATGTCCGTTCCTCAATGATTGCTGTGGCTCGGTATCGAAACAGGTGTTGATTGTAAGTCGTGTTACTGTCCAGACTCTGGGCCGAGGGCTCGCGGGCTGCTCGGTAGCACTCACTTTCGTTATTTGCCTCCCATTTGATCCCACTTGTGAGTTGAAGATTTTTATAATGCTTTACTAATTACATCCACTTTGTCTTTGTTTCAGAAGGATTGGAAGGACTCAGCTAAAGAGGAGGATTTCTTAAAATATGTATAATACGACCACACCCTCACCCTGCCCCTGCCCCTGCCCGTGCCCAGCCCCTGCCCAGTTGCCAGTTGTCTGTTCTAGGAAGGCATGGACCACGAAATTAATATGGACTAATTGAAGAGGAATTAAGAATATGCATACTTATACCTACAATAATATGATAAAGTATCTGTTACATTCCTATTTAGGTAGCATATCATTGAAATTGTTCTTTTAATTGAACTCTTAGACATTATATTAGGTAGGGTGATTTTTGTTTTAAGTTAGATCTTTAGTCAGGCAGGGCGCATTTGAATTTAATCTAGTATTTAAGAAGGGAGGATCTATTTTTAAGCTGTGTCTTGGTTTTTAAGACAGCAGTGTACACTGCTGTGATAATATTTCGTTGTCTAGTTTTTAACATCATAGGATATATTTTTAAAAAAGTTTTATTCCCTGAAATTGAATTCGCTTCTTGATTTTCTTTCAGGTTTCCTTCTGATATTCCATTTAGTTTTCGGTCGTGAATTTTCCAAGTACTCCTCTTGTTGTCTTACTTGTACTACGATCAATTAATGAACGTTCTACAAATTGACAATAACAGGAGATTTTTCTTTCTCACATGTTATATTAGAATTAGTTTCCGCGTAATTGGAGGGTGGAAGGGCCGTGGCTAGGGTGGGTCTCCATGCGCAGTAACCTCCACGTGGTGAGACCCGGGCAATCAATTATTTATCGTATAATTATTAAACGTTTAAGAGACGTTTGATAATTATGTGGAAAATAATTCGAGCTAATTGACTGCGTATTGCACTTAGGATACAATGTACAATAATGGCCGCTTAATGTTCGTTTTTTTCCACAATTAATGTTCGCGGACTCATCCCTACCGATTTTTGGACCTGCTCCGATGTATCGAGGATGTAGGTTGCGTCCGAGTTATCTCCACTTGTCATCAGCAATGGCCACGTTGAGTGTCACGCCGGTTTTGCCGTTTAGGCCACACGGCGCGACGGCGCGCCGCGGCGTAGCTTAACACTGTGATACCCCGACGCCTGAACGAAAAGTTTAGTGTCAGTCACCGATGACTGACGCGGCCTGAACGGAAAGTTTAGAGTCAGTCACTGAACGGAAAGTTGATTGTCAGTCACCGATGACTGACGCGGCCTGAACGGAAAGTTTAGAGTCAGTCACTGAACGGAAAGTTGATTGTCAGTCACCGGTGACTGACGCGGCCTGAACGGAAAGTTTAGAGTCAGTCACTGAACGGAAAGTTGATTGTCAGTCACCGATGACTGACGCGGCCTGAACGGAAAGTTTAGAGGCAGTCACTGAACGGAAAGTTGATTGTCAGTCACCGGTGACTGACGCGGCCTGAGCGGAAAGTTTAGAGTCAGTCACTGAACGGAAAGTTGATTGTCAGTCACCGGTGACTGACGCGGCCTGAGCGGAAAGTTTAGAGTCAGTCACTGAACGGAAAGTTGATTGTCAGTCACCGGTGACTGACGCGGCCTGAGGGGAAAGTTTAGAGTCAGTCACTGAACGGAAAGTTGATTGTCAGTCACCGGTGACTGACGCGGCCTGAACGGAAAGTTTAGAGTCAGTCACTGAACGGAAAGTTGATTGTCAGTCACCGGTGACTGACGCGGCCTGAGCGGAAAGTTTAGAGTCAGTCACTGAACGGAAAGTTGATTGTCAGTCACCGATGACTGACGCGGCCTGAACGGAAAGTTTAGTGTCAGTCACTGATGCCTGACGTGGCACTCAACGTGTTAAATATATCTCACGCTGGTCTCAGTACATCTCAATCCACTCCCAACACAGCCTAAACCGAGCGTGCCGAAAAGTGATAAGCATGAACAATTCCTTATAAATCACATCCCTGGATAGTGTTCGCTAGGCAGCTTCGAAGCAGCGAACATTAAGTGGGCATTACTGTCCACTGTAGTTATTTGAGTGGAGAGAATCTCAAGTTCTTATTGCAATTACTTTTGAGTTCTCGTTTCTATTGTTGTATCTATCTGCAGCTCTAAATATTGTGTATTATTTATTGCCCTGCTTCTTATGTAGACTCTTCTGTTTTCTGACTCTTTCGAGATAATTCGTTAGTGACATAAATCATATATGTTTCGCCTAGAGAATTACATTTTATTATTCCTCAAGAAGCCTTCTTTTTTATAATTGATATACCCGTGTATATATCTTTTAATTCATAAATTAATTAATATCTGCAAAGATATACTTGAATCTACGCGGGTCTCTGCCATATCTACAGTGCCTGCTATGGTTTCGCCATCTATACAGAACTCCTTGAAACCACTCGCGCTTGCTATGGTAGTTCCATCTATGCAGATCGCATTGGAACTCCTCACACCCCTTACTTACCATAAGTGTAGATATGGCAGAGGCCCGAGTAGTTTGAGTCACGTCTGTATAGATGGCGAAATTAAAGCCCACTTTGAGTGTAGGTAAGACAGGGATGCGAGTGGTACGTAAATTCAAGTACTTGTTTATAAGTAGCGGTGCGATAATGTTCATAAAATTTGGTTATTTATGTCTTCATTCATCCAATTAAGTTAATAATCCTCGAAAACCGTTTCGTACACTCTTTTACATATCAATAAAGTGTCGGCAGACACAGTGTTTCAATCTACATAAAAATTAATATTTACGGTAACATTGCAAGTTCCATTGTTCATTATATTCTACAACAATCAAGCACTCTTTAGCACGGGTAAATGGATTTGTGAATATTTTTTCCTTTTAATAAATTTTCCAGGACTTAATAAATACATACTAATAGTGGTATTATTCTTTATTTCGGTCTCACAGGAATGAAAGTTTGGTTAGTGTACATATAACCTATCTTTACAATACTATCTCTTGCACTCTCATCTTCCGTTCCGCTTTTCCTTTTCATACCTTCTCTGCCTTATGTATTACACTATTTCTTATCTCTTTATCGCACACGTATTTTACATCTTTTTATTTCCTCTCTGTTTCATTTCAAATTCCTAAGTCATTTTTGACCTATTAATTGCTGACTCTTTCCTGTTCTCTCCATACTTTGGTACTGTGGTACTGCTCCTGTTTTAATATATTTAAACCTTTCATTATATCTTGCTTCTTTTATTTTTCTTTGAAGGCTGTCCGTTAGTTCATGTACTTCCGTTCTTATCAAATTTACTATTGTCACACTCGTTCCATTCCTGTTAAAAAACTCTTTCTCTTATGCTTCTAGTTTGGCCTACCCCACTTTCTTTTTGCTCTAAATATCCCTTAACAATCTTTCTCTATCCTGTTACATACTTACTAATATATTTTGTGTGTGCGTAGGTTTTGTAAGCACAGGATAAGGAGCATTGACCACCAATTCTCATTGTGCAGAAAGAGAAGGAAGAAGAAAGAATAATTCTTGCCATATAGTTCACTTATACTAAGTTGGTTTTGTGGGATTACAACGAAGGCTGATGTAAGTGTAATACGTCTCTAAATATTTTTTTTTGTCAATAAATCTTCCTGTGTGCAATAATTACATACTAACAATAGTATTCCCTTTTATGTCAGCCTCACAGCTATGAAATATTCGATTTAGTGTACATATAACTTAACTTTAGATTACTATCTTAACTTATGCATCCTTCTCCTCCACCCTTTCTTGCCAACCTTCTCTACTTTACACATTATCTTATTACTTATCCCCTTATTACATTTCGATTATACATTTCGTCTTTAAGACTCTCCATCACTTTCTTTACTTCTCTTTTCATCAAATTCATTCATGTTTGATTCATTCCATTCCTTTTTAAATAGTCCCCCCCTTTTTCTTATACTTCTTGTGTGGTCTTTCCCTATTTTCTTTTCTTCTAACTATCCTTTCACAATGTTTCTTTCACCTGTTACATACTTACTAATATATCTTTTGTGTGCACAGGTTTTGCATCCAAGGAGTAGGGAGCATTAACCAGTGCATCACATCATGCATAAAAGCAAGAAAGAAGAAAAAATAACCCTTGCCACATACTTAAGTTATCCTTTAGTTATAGTAACCTGGTTTATAAAAATAGTTTGTAACTATTAGCGCACAAGATTAATTTAGAACAATTGTGTAATTAACTGTTATGTATATCTATTATATATTTTATTTTATATTCACTTTATTCGGTAGATCTTATATAAACTTTAATATTACTTTTACTACAAGTTCTACTGAATGTGCGAAATATAAAATAAAAGATATAATAAACAATTTACATATGCAACTTACACAATTGTTGTAATTTAAAATAAGCTATAGCATATAAGGTATGTAAATTCTAGTCCAAGTTTTATCTGTAAGATATCTTGTAAATTAACTTGAAAGAATAGTTTATAAGTATTAGATTATTTATGTTTATAGTATTTTTGATACTGCATAAATGTTAATTGAGAATTGATTGTAAATAGATATAAAATAATAGTTCATAAGTATTAGCTTGTAAAATTGAACTACAACATTTTTGTAACTTGTATCTTCATTAATTAATTTAAATAAATGTTTAATGAAAAGAATTCCACTGCTCTTATTGTTTTTACACCTTACCAATCCTTGAAAGAACCTAATTCCAATTCCTTACACAAGAAGTACCGTGGACGAACTTTAAATGCAAAGTCCTGAAGCGAGAAACTTGTAAAAATTGCCCTATACGTTATTAAACTTGGCTGCAAGAAATTGGTGGAAATAGCATCGTTTTTAAAGTCTTCATTGCAAAATATCTTGGCAGAAGTCTAGAAAATTATACACCCAGAAATTCCTGGAACGTGACGTCATTTCCAAGAACTGCCAGCGTCGCATACCTCCTTGCATATCATATTCTCCTGATACAAATCGACGATTTTCAGCGAGATATTTTTGCCAGAATCTCAGAAATTTTGTGCTCGGAAATTCCTGGAATGTGACGTCATTTCCAAGAACTACCGGGATCGAATACCTCCTTGCACATCATATTCTCCTAATACAAATCCACGATTTTCAGTAGAAATTTAAGTGCCGAAAATCTTGGATTTGTATCAGGAGAATATGATATGCAAGGAGGTATTCGTTCTCGGAAATGACGTCACATTCCAGGAATTTCCGAGCGCTGAAATTTCCGAGTTTCTGCCAAAAATATCTCGCTGAAAATCGTGGATTTGTATTAGGAGAATATGATATGCGAGGAGGTATTCGTTCTCAGAAATGACGTCACTTTCCAGGAATTTCCGAGCGCAAGATTTCTCAGTTTCTGCCAAAAATATCTCGCTGAAAATCGTGGATTTGTATCAGGAGAATATGATATGCGAGGAGGTATTCGATCTCAGCAATTCTAAGAAATGACGTCACGTTCCAGGAATTTCCGAGCTCTTAATTTTTTGGACTTCTGCTATCCAATTTTGCAAGAAGTGAGGACTTAGAATTTGCTGCTTCCAAATTTAATAACGTGTAGGGCCATTTTGACAAGTTTCCCGCTTTAGAACTTTCCATTTCAAGTTCGCCCACGGTACTTCTTGTATAAGGAATCGGAATTAGGTTCTTTCAAGGATTGGTAAGGTATGAAAGTAAAGAGAGCAGTGGAATTCTTTTCATTGCAAATTTATTTAAATCAATGAATATAAGTTACCAAAAGGTTGTAATTAATTTTACAAACATATACTTATTAACTATTCTTTTATATCTATTTACATCGTACAACTAAATCTTGTATCAATTCTAAACCAACATTTATGTAATATAACTAACACTATAAACATAAATAATCTAATACTTATATGCTATTCTTTGAAGTTAATTTGCAATATAGCTTACAGATAAAACTTATATTAAAATGTATGTACTTTATAGGCTAAAGCTTATTTTAAACTACAACAATTGTGTAAATTGTGCATATGTAAAGTATTTATAATATCTTTCATTTTATATCTAGCACAATCGGTAGAACTTGTAATAGTAATATAAGTAATATTACAGTTTATATAAGATCTGCAGAATAAACTGAATATAAAATAAAGTATATACTAAATATACATAACAGTTAATTACACAATTGTTCTAAAGTAATTTTATGCGCGAATAGTTACAAACTATTTTTGTAAACCAATTTACTATAACTAAAGTATGTGGCAAGAGTTGCTGTTTTTTCTTTCTTGCTTTTATGCGCGATGAGAAGTGCCGGTCAATGCTCCTTACTCTTTGCCTGCATAACCTGCACACACAACAAATATATTAGTAAGTATGTAACCGTAGAGAGAGAGATTGTTAAGGGATATTTAGAGGAAAAAGATGGGAGGAGGGGTAAACCTGAAGCATAAGAGAAAGGCAGAATTAATTGAAGAGGTCTGAAACAAGTCAAACAATAATAAAGAGAGAAGGGAAAGAAACAAAGTGATGGAATGTCTTAAAACAAGATACTATGAAATACAACAGGAGGAGCAGAACATTAAAATAGGAGGAACAAGATATAATGAAAGGTTTAACCCTTTGCGGGCCGGAGATTTTGCTGCCGTGAGTACCAGCAGATCCACGCAAACCTAGCGTTTCGCAGTTACTTTTCCGCACAGGATTTAAAGTCCATATATGGATACTAAAACACACAGAATTTGTTGAAACTGATTTGTAAACTGTAAACTGTAATTGTCACTACTATCACTTTCATTGTCAGGTATTGCATCATACATTGAATTGTTCATATTTTCGCCAGGCGATCATGAATGACATCATGCCGCCAGCCTGGCGGCACAGACTTCTACAACGACCTGCGAATACCACCACTGTGGCGGCATGGACCGCAAAGGGTTAAATATATTAGAGCAGCAACACTGCTAAAGTTCCTAAGTAAAAACGGAAGAGGACACAATCAGCAATAAATAATTTAGGTAATATGTGGAAGCATTAAAAAATAGAATAAATATTGGGAGAAGGAAAAGAATAAAAGATGTCACCTGTACGGACACAAATTTGGAACATTCGAACAACTAGTAAAAGAATGTACAGGAACAAAGATAAAAGGATATAAGAATGACTTAGGAATTTGAAATGAAACCGGCAGGATAAAGGAAGATGTAAAGAGATAAGAAATAGTGTAATACGTAAGGTAGAGAAGGTTAGATTAAGTTAGGTTATATGTACACTAAGCCCAACTTTCGTTGCTGCGAGATCGAAATAAAGAATAACACCATTATTAGTATGTACTTATGACATGCGGGAAAATGTATTTAACGAAAAACAATATTGACAAATCTATTTACCTTTCCCAAAGAGCTTGATTATCGTAGAAGAAAATTTTAATACCGTATTTGCTAACACTTTGCTGATATGTAAATGATAGTACGAAACGATTTTCGAGCATTATTAACTTAAACTTCTAAATGAAGACATAAATAACCAAATTTGATGAAGTTTATCGTACCACTATTTATGAACAAGTGCTTGAAATTTCGTACCACTCGTATCCCTATCTTATCTACTCTCAAAGTGGCGTTACTTTCGCCATCTATCAAGAAGTGTTCGAAACTACCCTTATGTCTGTTTTATCTAAAGACATTAGTATTGCCATCTACTCAGATGTGAATAGAACTACTCGGGCCTCTGCCATATCTACACTTAGGGTAAGTAAGAGGCACGCGTAGTTTCAAGGAGTTCGGTATAGATGGCGATATCGTAGCAGGCGGGAGTAGTTGCAAGGAGTTCCGTGTAGATGGCGAGACCATAGTTGGCACAGTAGATATGGCAGAGACCCGCGTAGTTTCAAGCACACCTTTACAGATATTAATTTACGAATTGAAATATATACATTTCTCGGGCTTATGCAGGATGAGAGGTGCCGGGCAATGCTTCTTAGTCTTTGCATGCAAAGCCTGCACACACAAAACCTATATTAGTAAGTATGTAACAGGAGAGAGAATGATTGTCAAGGGATATTATTTCATGCTGAATATTTGAACGATGTGAAGAACATTACTTAGTAACGTCAGGAACATTGAATATTCTATTCTATCCAATGTATCATTGCCGAGCTTGCTTTCCAATTTGCAATGAGCTTTTATTTAAAACTACTGACTTACAGGTACAATGTTACCAGCTAAATTATTATTATTATTATTAATTTCCCAGGAGCATAAAGGTTGCAGGTTTGTCCGGTAATAGAGAGCGCGTCGAGCGAACTCGAGAGGGAATGGGCTAGCGCAATCAGTGAGGGGAGTCTCGCATCGGGCCGTAGGCGTCATCATGGTGTGTGGGTCGAAGCGTTTTTGATACAAGTTTGTTTTTAATCGATAGAACGTGGGCATTTTTATTATTATGGTGATGCTTTTGCAAGGAGTGCCGTCGTTGTACCTCGAATCGCTATGGAGAATACCGTCCATACGCAGCGCACAGTTACGAAATAAGTTTTAAGCGGAACGAAATGATGGTGCAAACGATGTCGAATTCGGAACAAGTTTTTCTCGTACGTCGACTTGTGTGGAAATGCAAATGGACGGCTGTTATATTATCAATGTTATGCGTGTTTTCATTGAACGCTGGAAAAGTGGACAGAATTCACGATCGTGCAAAGGGAAACCAGTGTCCTGTTGAGTGTGCGTGCCTTGGGAATGTGGTGGATTGCAGTAGCTTACAATTGATCGGGGCACCCAGCGGACTACCACCATGGACAGAAATCCTGTAAGGAAATAATGGCTCGTTATTCTATCAAGTAGAATGATGAACGGTCCTCGGCCAATTATTCTATTCGCCTCGTGCACCCTAAAACCTTTTTTACCCTCGTATATTTGTCACCTTTTATTTCATGTTTATTCTCACAATAACTACCATTTATGCTCGCATTCTTGTTTTTCACTAATCGCGTTGCGATCGTAGATTATTGCATTCCATTCAACTATCGCTCAGAGTGTAAATTTAAAAGCCACGCATATTCAGTGTAACATGATCCAACAAGATAAGATAGTACAATAGGAATTTGTAACAGAATTGTACTGCAATATGCGCGCTAGCGCTAAACTTCTTTTTTTAAGTATAACGAAATATTTATGCATGCGCTCTTTCGTTCTTTATGTTTTCGTAAGTAATTTGTACGCGAAAAGTCGTTAAGAAGTACATCTCCAATGAAATTTCATTCACAATAATTTATTAATTAAGGTAGAAAAATGTTAACAAGACATTAACAGTTAACGAGACAAATTTTAATGTTCCCTTCAATAGATAATATGCAATATGTATAGTTATAAACGTTCTTCAGTCTAAGCACGAAATTTTGATTTCGTTAATTTTTCCACTCGCATTCATACTTTGATACACTAATCGATCGTCGTGAATAAAAATCTTTTTTCGCATGCTCCCACATTCTTTTCGAATATTATAAGGAGTCCTCCTTTTAAAATACTTTATTAGTCACCCATAACCATATATAGTAATGTACAATGACATACACTATCGGGACTTATGGTGTTTGAAGTCAAGGAAAACTAGATTTTAACAGAATGAGTCGAGCCAGTAGTGCGTTTGTAACTTTTAAGTTAGACATCGATAGCTTGAACAATGTGGAATAAAAGGGGTGTAATGTTATTACATACAACACTTTCATTGCAGAGAACTGAAGGAGAACAATATAGCAAATTTGGAGCCTGATGCCTTATTACATTTAATTAAGCTCAAGGAACTGTAAGTATTCTATTCGATGTTGCAATGATTTCATTCCACTTAAAAAGGAAGAGACCGCGAGACTTTAATTAACTTTGATTTATAATTATTTAAGCGATCTTAGCGCTAATAAATTTGGAAACAACTTCACGATCTTTGTATCGGAAGCCAGTCAGCTGCAGGGGCTTAAAGTGAACAAGAACCAACTGACGCAAGTGCCACACATGTTTTTTCTTAAGAACATAACGCATCTAGCATTGTAAGTATAGTATTCGTTTAAGCGCCTCGCAGATGAGATCAGATTTTGTGCAGCGAGGAACAATTTTATTCTGTTGCAGAGCTCACAATACGATTAGCGATATAAACGGGACCGCGTTGCTCGTCTTGCAACGGCTTCAAAGCTTGGATATCAGCGGAAATAAAATAGGCGCCATACGAAACGGATCCTTTCTTGCTCCCAATTGTCTCACGCATTTGTATGAAATTATTTGTGCGCCTCAGAATTTCATAGCTTACTATATCCTATACCTATCTTACTTCTCTCTTTTTTTTTACAGAAATCTGAATATGAATCAGATAAGAACAATCGAAAACGGGAGTTTGGATAATTTGACTGTCTTGGAAGAATTACGTCTGAATAAAAATCACTTGACGCAGCTGAAGGATCTTTTTACCAATCTGAAAAAATTACGCATCTTGTGAGAAATCGTTTCACCAAATTATATCGTTCGTCGTTGGGTGTACGCGCAATATTAAATGCTTCATGCTCCTGCTTTCTTTTTTACAGAGAAATAAACAGGAACGAATTACAGACAATCCAAGGGCTTAGCCTCAGAGGTTTGAAAAATCTGAAAGAATTGCGACTGAAAAGGAACAAGATCGAGACGTTGGATGACGGCGCCTTTTGGCCTCTCGAAAATCTGACGATACTGCAGCTTGACTTTAACTTTTTGAGTATGGTCAGAAAGGGCGGTCTCTTTGGATTGGAACGTTTGCAGAAATTAACGTTGTCGCATAATCGAATAAGCACAATCGAATTGCAGGCCTGGGATAGATGCAAGGAAATCGTAGAATTGTTAGTAGTGTCAGATAATAGACGATGCTAGTTAAACTGTACGTAGTGTGCGCGTCTGATTGAACAAATTTGCTCGTAGGGATCTGTCGCACAACGAATTATCGACCATCGAGCGGGACACGTTCGAATTTTTAGAAAAACTGGAGAAACTGAAACTGGACCATAATCAAATCACTTACATTGCGGATGGTGCATTCAGTTCGACCCCCAATCTGCAGATACTGTACGTACAGTGTATACACGGGTTATATATGAAGCTCGTAAACATCTATTCGAATTCACCATAATCGTTTCTATTTGCAGGGAATTGAATTTCAATAAAATATCGTACATGGTGGAGGACATTAATGGCGCCTTCGACCCATTGGGCCAGTTATGGAAACTAGGGTTGGCGTACAACAGGATAAAGTCCGTGAACAAAAATGCATTTACCGGCTTAAGCAGCGTGACCGAATTGGATTTAACTGGAAACGATGTAACAAGCATTCAGGAAAATGCATTCGTTTCAATGAGCAGTCTAACTAGATTGAGAATGAATTCGAGTACGTAAGAATAAACAATAAAGACGTTCGTAATTAACTGGCGAGATCGAATGAAACTAGTCGTGACCAAACATTCACTTATATTCCTTTCTCCTCCACTTAGAAGCCTTGGTTTGCGACTGTGGTCTGCAATGGCTAAGCATGTGGCTACGCGAGCATAGGTATAGCGATGCCGAAGTGTATTGCGGATATCCGCATTGGCTACAGGGAATGTCATTGACTCAACTTCATCATAAGAATTTTACATGCGGTTGGTGCAAGTTGTATTTCGATACGAACTGTCTTTTTTCCCGGTGCCTCTCATTAACAAATACTATTTCTAAATGACGGACGCAGATGACTATCCGAAGCCAAGGATTATCGAGGAACCCAAGAGCCAGATGGGCATTAAAGGAGACAACGTAACGTTGGTTTGTCGAGCGACAAGCACAGCCAGTGCGCCGCTACATTTTACATGGAAGCACGATAACGTTGAAATGAAAGGTGCCAATTTGCAAGTTAGCGTCGACTCAACGGAGAGCGGTGCGACAGAAGCATCGTCCATTTTACATCTCGCTAACGTAACTCACGGGAACGCCGGGAAGTACCAGTGCATGGTGACCAATACATACGGCACGACGTACTCGGCAAAAGCAAAAATAAGTATTCTAAGTAAGTTGATATTCTCGTTGCAATCGCAGACGCGTGATTCTATAGCACAGGTAAACGAACCAGCTGTTCGATCGTTCTTCTTTGTTTTAAATTCTTCTTCCTGTTCAACAGTTTACCCGTCGTTCTCAAAAATACCGCACGATATACGCGTGACCGCCGGAAGCACTGCTCGCCTCGAATGTTCCGCGGAAGGGCATCCCTCGCCGCAAATAGCGTGGCAAAAGGACGGTGGAAATGATTTTCCAGCGGCGAGAGAGAGGAGGATGCATATGATGCCTACCGACGATGTACTCTTCATTGTCGACGTGAAGACAGCCGACAGTGGTGTCTACTCGTGTACCGCACAAAATCTTGCTGGCCTTATTGTCGCGAATGCGACCCTCACCATATTAGGTGAACACTGCAATTCAATTTGTCATGCAGATCAAGGCTCGAAGGCGAAATATAGCAGCCGAATTCTATATATACTTTCGTTCGCAGAAACACCGTCGTTCGTGAAACCGATGGAGAACAAGGAGATAGCTGTTGGTGGCTCCATCGTGCTGGAGTGCATGGCCAGCGGTACACCTAGGCCGAAGCTGTCCTGGCGAAAAAACGGAAGTCCTTTGCAGGCAACCGAACGTCATTTCTTCACCGCCGAAAATCAGCTACTGATAATTGTCGATACTATATCTAGCGACGCGGGCAGTTACGAATGCGAGATGAGCAATTCCCTGGGCAGCGTTGTCGGCGCGTCTCATCTGACAGTGAAGCCAGGTAAATCGCGTTCGCACTGCATCATTCTTGTTTCATATTTCGTGTCGACTCTAACGTAGGAAGCTTGCATTTATTCTACTTTGTATTTCGTCTGTGCAGCGCCAACCTCTACTCCTAGACCCGCTTCAGTAAACGAAGACGACATACTGGGCTTGATAATAATCACTGTAGTGTGTTGCGCCGTTGGTACGTCCATAGTGTGGGTTGTTATAATCTATCAAACTAGAAGACGCTTGAACGCAGTTGCCCAAGGAAGAAATAATGGTGAAACGGCAATTGGCACCGCGCCTACGGTTCCCGACACGCAAACACATTTGTATTTGGAAACGAGCTCCCAACACAGCAAGGATAGCGGTACGGGGGATAGTACGAATCCGAGCAGCGACCAGTTGCAATTATGCTTGCCAGGTATATTACAAACATTTCTTGCATCTTTCACTCCCTTCGAATCTTCGA
Organism: Nomada ferruginata; assembly: GCA_963583965.1. Lineage (NCBI taxonomy): Eukaryota > Metazoa > Arthropoda > Insecta > Hymenoptera > Apidae > Nomada > Nomada ferruginata. Next base: position 18,441,946 of record OY757216.1, read on the forward strand.
TGCTTTTATCTTGTTTATTTAACCAAAAATTGTATTCGTTTAATTCCTCTTTCAGAGGAGATCGCTACGTGTTCCGTGAACAACGAGGAGGAGACCGGCGCCGCGCAAGTGGGTGCTCCGTTGCTGCGATACACAAATCATGAACGACAAGTTCTTGAAAACGAAGACTGTGCCGTTTAAAGGCAACCACCCCTTCGACGAAGCATGCTTCTGTCATACACCGATCCGTCGCCTTTCGTACATGAACGTTTTCCTGTGCTGTGTAGAAACGAACGATCGCAAAGATCGACGGAGAACGTTTGACGCGAACTCGATAGTCGCAACGCGGACAATGTTGAACGGCAGCGTATCGTTCGACTTCGTTGACGATGCTGTATGCGCGGCAACTCGTCGTACAGAGTATTCTCTTAATATTCTAGGTAAGCACGAGAGATACCACTGACCGTGGCCACGCTCTACGTCATATTCGTAATTGTGTGGACAAGTTTGTCGCGAGAACTGGACGTAAACGGGCAAGTGCCCCAACGGCGTATGATTTGTAAATATTTAGAATAAGACCTCGTATTTTGTGTAATTAGGTCGGTGTCCCCGCGGAGAAGCTAACGCGAGTACGTCGATGCCGGGAATTGTACCCGTAAAGACGCAAAGGCCACTTTATATTATAGACCAGTCTTTTGTGATAGATATTTATTTGCTAGGATTATGTAATTACTATCGACCGACGGTTATGTTTACGATGACCAACGCGATAAGTTTGCCTGAAAGCTGAAGGGACGCGAGAAATATACGCATAGAACGCGTCTCCGCAGGCCCGTGCACACGTACATTTTACATTTTATATACACAAAATATTAGACGCGTCTACATACGAGATACGTACATTCGTTTGCACAGCAAAGTGCTGACACAGACGCTTCGCGATTTGTCTTCCTTCTTACTATTTTTTATTCACAGCTAATCGTTAAGCGGCGCAGAGTGGCGCATTGAAAAGCTTATTATCGCTCGATAGAGACCGAATATCGATTCCGTTGTTTAGTTTAGCGCCTAACTGCTACCGTCGCTTTTGTCAATGATTTTTCTTTAGTATCCAGTTTACTAAATGTTTGCAGCGTTTCTTCTGTAAGAGGAGCAGTAGCGTGTCGATAGAGATTCGGTGGTTTTTCGTACGTCATTACGGGGTGGCTGACTTCTCGTCGTTTCTATCGAGAGCAAACAATCACGACGAAACGTTTCCTCCTGTTTTTCTTCTATTTGTAATTTTTCTTTCGTTTCGTCGAAACATTCATTTCCCGCGTACTTGGTCCCAATATTGTTGCTAAAAAACAAATGCTGCAATGGTGTATCCTCCGGAGTCGAGCGTACTACGTTCTGACATACTGAAATAGACGTTAATTAAACAACGAGCCCTTCTGCGTGACAAGGCTTTCTCTTCAAAAGATATTATCATTTCATCGAGTTTCGAGGCAATTTGTGATACTAGATTGTATTTGCGTGTAAACAATCCGATGCGAGCGAAGGCAATTGTTGATCTTGTAAATCTTTCGCGTAATCATCGGACGCTCGAGCGATCGTGATTAGAGAGTTACGACCGCCGTCGTTTCGATTAATAGATGACGATAAAAGTCGAGTCACGCGACAAAACGCATTTCGCGGGCAACCTCCAATTTTTGTCATTGCACTTCGAGGGGCCAGAGGGTGAGGAAAGTTATCGGCGACTACTGCCACATATTTTGTCGATCGACAATCGTCGAACTGTCGCAAACTTTCCTCGATTTTATTTGCATTTTTATGGACGAACACCGAGCCAAAAGGACCATTGCGGTCGGCATGCCGTTTTTCATTTTACGCGGAGGACCACTTCTTTTTTTTTTTATAGCGATATCTTGTTTTTCAGTTCCGCGCGAAGAATAATGTACCACAGGCGAATTGGCGAAACGAATGCGAATCAACGTTGCGTTGAAAAATCTAGTATAGTTCGGCAGATCGAGCGAGATCGTGCAAACTTATCAGCGACAAGTATTAAATCATCTTTCACCCATAGATATAAGAATTTATTCGCGAGAAGCATTAATTGACTCGTGTGCCCGTGTGTGATACATTAAATAAGGTATCCCCCTCCTCTCCCATTTAATTCAGTATTTTTCCTTGTTACGTGGTATAATATATGTATGTATATATATATGTATGTATGTATATTGTAAACGAATACAAGTAATCTTATCAAGATAATTTTCGTCGTTGTTTAATATTTAATCAGCTTCGAGACGTTCACGCACGGTTTACCGTACCGAACGATCCCGAAATCTTTCCCTCCTGGTATCCTTTTCCTTGTCGTTTCTTTTCCACTTTATTTACCAAACGTGCATACTTCGCTAAAATATACAATAATTGTCTGTCGATACATGTATATGTACATAGAAGAAAAAGAGACGGATTCAACAGTTTTCCTAGAAACTTGAAAAATGATACGCCAGCGTATCGTAAACCATCGCCGTGCTTCTTTCTTTCATTTCTTTTCACGATTATATGTATTACATACATCTACGTACGCAGACACGTAGTACCTCGAGATCGTCCTTGCTTACGGATTTCGGCAAATTCTGCCTACGCTATTGGACGATGTCCATTGATACGCGCATCGACGAACAGAAGACGCTTGAGATTTTCCCCTTCGGACTAAACGATACACGATGCATTGATTACGAACAGGAGGTCGGATCGCGTTTGAAACGAGAAACGTGTGTGACTCGATTGAGACAGGGCGGCAGCTCGAGCGACACGGAAACGAAAGTAACGTGGAGCTTGGACTGGGAGAAGAGTAAGAAGAGCAGAGAGATGAAGAAACGTAGTATACAACGGCACATAGGTAGCTACTTATTTCCAAATATCACAATAATGAAAGTATCATACATGCGCAGACCGTGTGTCATTTAGGATTCCCCTTCGATTCGTTGTTCGCGAGACGATCGAAAGTTTAATGATCGTTGGCAGAAACGTGGATCGCGCGAAAAAAAAGGCTAGCCCGCGTGCTTCTCGCCCGACGAGATTCGTAAGCAACTGCAGGAAACGCGCGTCGCCGCGGTTTTAAAAGAACAAACGATGGGAATAAATAAAGGAAGTATAAGCCAGCAAGATAACGATGCACAGCTATTGGGTATTTTCCTCTCGCTTGTGTACGAGGAACGTACCAATCCTGTCACGTGGCATCGCTGTACAAGAAGAAGAAGAAAAGGATCTTTACGCTGTCGCAGGATCGCGAAAAAAAACCCGCAAAGGGATCCAAAGTATCCTGCCAGGCCGTACACGCTGGTAGTCCTCGATTGGTACCCATGTTAACGAACGAGTACGATTTCTTTCTTCCTTTTTTTTAACGCTTCACATACCCCAAAGCAAAATGAAACGCAGATCTCTACGCGAAATATGTACAACTTTCGAGATCGCGTCCAGCGATCGGGCAAAATTTCTCGCCTCGCGAACCGTCGAACGTTTTTGGGAAACTATCCGGCACTCGTCGTTCCGTCCAAGAATTGTCCGGGCCATCGACGAAGCGCCGCGTTTCCGCTTGAATCGCAACAATAATTCTCTATCTATACTATACACAGTTTTCACGGTCGGCCTAACATAATTCCGTTAATAAGTTAAATATCGTTAAAACGCAATATTCGTTAGTCAATGCTCGTCCCAGCGATGGCTCGAGTTTACCGAAGTACGGCGAGCGTACGTAGGTCGGGCCTTTCGGATCGCAACCGATGCTCACCGATTACGCAACGTATGTATCTCTCTCGGTGCAGAGGCGACGAGGGCGACGAGTCGCGTACATACGATCCCGCAGTGTTCTTCGTGGCCGTACGTGGCTGATTTATACAAAAATATCCGCGAAAAATACATTTCTCTTGTTTTTCGTCGACAATTTCATCTACGGCATGTCGCCCGCCCGTTACGATCGATCATCTATAAAACTCACCTAATGAACAAAACGCACACGCGTCGCTCGTTTATCGCGCACTCGCTCTGCTCGGCACGCGGCTGCGCTCGATCCGCGCGTTTCTCTTTAGCGCTTCGACGAGTCCCAATTGATTACCCTTGATCTCGTTTCGCTCGATCGTTAAGATCGCTGTTCGCCGTTCGCGCGTCGAAGCTTTCCACGTTATCTCACACGTCGGCCGGTCGTTACTTGTCCATGGTCCTCGATAGGTAGCGGCCGCGACGCGTTTTACAGGAATAGTCGCGCGTCCGTGGATCGAAACTGTACGTAGGCCGAGCTGGGCGGAGGGAAGCGGGAAACGATAAAACATGGAAGGGGTTACAGCGGAGAGGAGAAGCGCGAGCTGGAGCGCGCTCCGCGACAATTACCATTTTGATCGCGCCGCGGCCCGGTCCGGATCGTCTCGCGGTGTCGTCCGCCCTCGGGCATAGTCGAGTTCGCGATTTTGCAGCAGAATGCAGCAGAAATTCGCCGTTCACCTTCCCCGTGAATGGAACGCGACCCCGACCTGCCCAAGGGTCGGTTGCACGCGCGAGTTCGCGAATCGAATTGCGAGCGAAGTACGCGCAAAATGGGCCGCGAGAGATTCCCTTGGAATCGAGGGTGGCCGAATTCGATGGCCGGTGGTTTCGCTAGAGAGTGACGAGTATTAGCAGCGATCTGGAATCGAGCACGACGGTAGCAAGGACCGCGAACGTTTCGACAGCTGTTCACGCCAGTCGACGAGGTGAAACGAAAAGAGTGCGGATATCCATCGATTAGAACGCGCACTGATTCAACTTGCACATTTTCCAGTTTGTAGTTTGTCGGATATCTCGCTGGATGGCTGGCTCTTCTTCGGCCGCGCTCCTCGTTTCTCTACCGGCACCTGTGCCCCTCATTCGTGTTGGTGTCGCTCTAAACGAGACGGTCTTCTAGGAGACCAACGATCGTCAATCGTTGTTCAGGTCCCTGAGCTCGGTGTAGGCGATCCTCTTCCGGTAAAGGTCCCCGCTCGGCGAGATCACTTTTCTTTTGTTCGGCATCGTGGACGGACCCGGCACGTAATAGTGCCGCCTCTTGTACACCACCATTCTGTAGAGCAAAAGGAATCGGTTAATGTTTCGCCACGCCTTTTTTTGCGAAATCGCTCTCGCGTATGAGTTACTCGATTCGTTCGGCTGTTTCGTTAATCTGTCAAGCGCTGTCGTTACAAGAAATAACGCGGGCGCTGGGATAGTGTCGTGGAACGAGTGGACGGTGTCCTTGAGAATCCGCGGCAAAGGCTTGAACGACGTGTTCCTGTCACGCCCACCATCCCGCCTGTGTATACGATTACATATACATACTTCGTACGCGGTTGTGCGGACAAATTTCCGCGTGCGTCACGGATATATTTCACCCCTTGGGTTTTAACATTTTTTACGTTCTCGGTTTGCGTTCCCTGTGCACCTCCATCCTCTTCCCTTGCGCAAAATTATGAGAAACAACGAAAATATATCGTCGGCTGAATATTGCGTTGCGTGTGATATATTGATCGCTCCGCGTATGGTCGCGTGATCGCAGCTATAGTTGCTCGAAAGGTAGCGCTCGTTGGTCCAAAACGATCGAGAACCAGTTGCACGCTCGACGATAACGGGAGGAAATGGATAGAAAACAGGTAAAAAAAAACTAAGAAAAAATATCGTGCCAGAAACACGTGCCATTGTTCGCGTTCTTTTCTTGGCGGGTTCGAGGATCAGAGGGGGAAACGGGTTTTCGAAGGGTTTGGCAAGATCGAAGGATGAATAGCACTGTCTAGGAGAACCGAGAGGAACGTCTCTGGAGCAACCCGAAAACGTTCCACCCGCGGTAGATGGCAGAAAGTGCATGCGACACGGCACAAAGGACCGGTGTAGTGATCTCGAAGCGACAATTAAATGGAGGCCGCAGTCGGCACAAGATTTCATAGAAGCATCTCAAGCCGGAGAAGATACGAAATTTGCGAGGACGACGTTTCGAAATTGGTGAACGATCGTGCGATCGTTCGATGAGGTCACTAGGAAACAGGTTTAGATATATATGTTCCAATTTATATACTTTATTTAAAAGTCAGCACACAGGCGGCCGAAACGTAGGTCAAGGGGAAAGAAGCATGCCGGGGCAATGGAGAACGAAAGCAACCTGGGACTTTACCATTAAACTCTGTCTTTCTTTCCACGCTGGCATCGTCATCTCTCTATACCCGTCCCGTTTAATCCTGTCCTGTGTACAAGGCCTAATCTAGTTTGCCGGTCGATCAACGATCCGCTGACGAAAGCGTCGAACAAAGCTACGCAATATTCGCGACAGCGGCGGGACTGAATACATATTTTTACGATAACAATTTTTATTCGCCACGACGTGCCAACTCGCATCCACGCGGTGCCGATCCGAAGCGTTTGAGATCGGTTCACCGTGTCCCGCCGCGTCTAACTCTCGATACGTTCTAATAAATACAACGATAAATCGTTTAAAGCCGCCCTTGGCGTGTTGCCAACTGCGACGTGTCCATGCTTGAAAGCGAATTTACACTAGCGTGCTAGCGCTCGCAGACAGAATTCAACCCCTCGACAATCGAAACCCCGATCCGCCCGCCGAATTGTACGGGCGACAGGGTTCGATCGTTCGAGGAGCACAAAGGATAGAAGAAACAGAAGAGAAGGCAAGAGGTAAAAAATGTTAACCGTTCCTTGTCGCGCGACTTTATAGAAAAATAAATTGCTTTTTAATATACTCTGCTGCGGTCCTCCGTCCGGTTGATCGGCTACCGCGACTGATTTGACTAGATAAGATCTCGCGCTGCCCTTTTCCGGTCCACGATTATTTCCACCGTACCTATCCTTCCAGTCGAAGTTGAACGACGAGACACGAGTCGGGTCCCACCAGCACGGACACGATCCAAAAAGGTTTCCAAGGGTGTTCCCGAGGCAATCGTTTTCTCTCGTCACCGAAAGAAGGCAATATCGCCGCGCCGCGGGTTCTCGCATAATTTCCTTACCCAGCTCGTATCTCGGTGCTCGCGTCACAGCCGTTCTCGTGACGCAGACACTCTCCCAAATATTCCTACGAAGCGTGATCGAACGTATCGTACAAAACGTTCGTCCGCGAGCGCACTACGTCGCAGCTGTAATCTATTCGGAGCGAAAGACCGATATCACGGAGGAACGCCACCGGCCAGCGACGGTGCTCCCCGTGAATGTCGTAGAGTGTGCATTACGTGTGCACCTCGCGACGGTGCAATTGTGCGAGGCTAATCGCGAGGGCGCTCTGAAAGAATCGTCCAAGACGATGGGTCGATTGCCTACTCGAGCGACGCGTTTAATAAAGAAATAGGTGCTAAACTCTAGCGGCAAGAAGGAAACTTTGGTTCCACGAGCAACTCGTCCGCCGGCATCCGAGAGAGGCTCGCGCAGCGATTCTCTGGGACAACGGCGCCCGCGTTTCCACCCCTCCTATCCACCCTCTCCCATGAAGCGACGAATTAACGCAGAAGGTGGAGGCGGAGGACGCGTCTACGACGTAACGACAGCGCTTTTGTCCCGCGAAACTTTTCCCTACAGAGACATAGAGGCAACGGGCCACGGAAGGACATCTGAAACACAAAGCAAACAGAAAAATGGGCTTCAATCGTGGTGCGAGTTCAAGGCCGAAGTGATACGGGGGTCAGGCAACTCACCTCACCCAATGAATCCCGCGGCCAACGATATAATGAGCCCGAGAATACCGGTCATCACTTGGCCGGCCGTCGAGACGACTGCCTGCTGGGGCGCCGTGCTCTGCATTATATCGTCCCGCACGAAATTATCATCGGCGGTCATCCTGTCGCCGTACTTGTGCAGCAGGTCCATGATGATCCCGTTGGTCCAGCCGAAACCGAGCTGGACCTCGTACTCGCCGCCGCCTCCGTAGCCGCCCGACATCGTCGCGTCGTACTGCGAAACGAAGAACGCAAAAGCAATTCGTATGGGCCCTGTGAACGGCTGAACCCGTCCGGGGACGAGGATTACCTTTTCGAACATGCTGTGCGTCTCGTTGAACGCCTTGTAATTACTGCGAACCCATCGCTGGCTGATCTCGTAAGCGAGCCTCTGCGCCCACGGGTCGTCCGTGTTGTTCAACGACATTATAACGAAGTACTGCAAGGGCGGCCAAGCATTCGGATAGTCCCACTGTTCACCCGAGTGCTCGTGGGTGGTCGGTATGCCGCCCAGGTTCAGCATGATCTGATTCTTCTCGAGATACTTGAGCACCTTCGACACGTAGTCCTCCCGCTTCGCGACGTCGTAGCAACTCGTCCAGAGCGGCAGAACGTTCGTCGGGTAAAAGTAATCTCTCTTGATGTCGTTGAGTATGTCATAGTCCAGCCAGGCGCCGACTTCGTCGTGCCATAGCACGGCCGTGACCGCCCTCTTCCATTCGTCGGCCCTTTTCCGGTAGTAAGCGGCCTTGGATTCGTTGCCCATCCTCTGATTGTACTGCGCCAGCAGTTGCGCGTTCCGATATATTATCGAGTTCAGATCGACCGGGATTATGTACCTCGTTTTCAAGTTCGTCAGGTTACCTAAAGAAGAACACCCTGGAGTGTCTGTATCGTTGGGTGCCGCGGGTGGAACGCGACGCGATTACGTCGACGGGGACGCCGAGTGTCCGTGATCGCGACGAGTCGACAACCCGTTCGATATTTTCGTACTCGGCTAGGCGACGGAGCCTTGAGCGATACAGTGTCGAGGGTCACGTTCGTGCTGTCGTTAAGGATAGCGCGTGGCCGTCAAGCTCGATCACGTTTTGGAGGACGAACGACGAACGACGGTCACGCGAATCGTGTTCGCGACGCAAGGGCAACGGTCACGAGTCGAAACGATGGCTAATCGCTTTGGCCCCGGTTACTGGTGCTGGACATCAATTTTAGACGCGGCTCGCGAAAGACCGGGGGGAAACGAAGGTCGTGAGGAAGATCGTTTTACCTTTGTTCGTGCCGTCGAGTATGAACCAACGGCTGGAGAAGTCCCAGCCAGATTCGGCGGCGGTCTTCAGCTCCGCGTAATAGTTGTCCTTCTCTTCGCCGGTGCGAAAGCTTTGGCCGGTGAGATAATCCTCTCTGGTTCAAGTAGAAATCTTGTCGTTAGAACGGGCAAAATCGACACGGTGGAGAATTCGGGGGAAATATTGTAAATCGGGGCGTCTCTTACTTGTACGATTCCGGACGCGGTCCCGACGACTCTTCGTAGTATCTGGCCAGGGTGTATTTCACGCCGTCCATTTCGACCTCGACCGTTCGATTCGTCATCCAGAAGTCGAACTCCTTCTCGAGGAGATAAAGATTGTCCTCGAGCCACTTGTAGTCGTGCGTGGTCTTCAGGTACTCGTCGACCATTGGGATCAGCAGAGGCGGATGGGATCTCATGGTGTAGTAAATTCGGCCTCCGTTCGGTATGAAACCGATTTTGTCGACGATCGACACGAAGTTCGACAGCATTCCCTTCGCGGTGGAGTACATCTCCGAGAGCAGCAGCCCTTTGATGATCCAGTACGAGTCCCAGTAGTAAAATTCGCGAAATCGCCCGCCGGGAACTATCACCGGGTGCGGCACATAAATGATCGAGTACTGATCCTCGTTGATCTTCACGTCGTCCTTCATCTTCCGTCCCAGCATCTTCCAGATATGGTTCAAGTCGGAGGCGAACTTCCGAAGCTTGTCGTCCAGAATATTTTCCAGGAACTTCGGATGGGTGATCCAGTCCGCTGGGTCCCACTCCTCGAACTCCGATCCTTCCGGGTCGAACGTGTCGTTGACGAACTGCTCGATCTGATGCCTGGTCGGCATCTGATCGACCCGCTGCATGAACTCCCTGAACAGCTGCAGGGTCTCGTTCGGCGAGTGTTTCATCTTCATGTCGACGAACGTTTTCGAGTCCTTGTAGATCGAGGCCATCTGTATCGTGTGCAACAGCTCGCCGTGGCAGTAAACGTCACTAGAAACCATACACACGCCAAGTGTCTACGATGATTTCGATCGACCTTGAATCCTCGATATCGCCAGCGGTTTGCTCGCCGGGCAATCGGTATCGGAATCGGCCACCTGTGTCCATCTTTGCCCCGCGGTTAGGAGATCGACAGCTTTTGCGAACCGATTATTCATCGGCGAACGAACGAGCCGTCGCGACCTACGATCGTTTGCGCAGCTTTTCGACCGCGATACGATATGGATTCGCGCGAATCTTTCGCCGTTCGTTCCTTATCTCTGGGCGCGGAAACGAGCGTCGTCAGAAATTTTAGTACGACCGTTTGCCTCTTCCATCCTCCCGCCACCCTACGTTTCTGCTTCGCAATCTTTCGACCTTCGCCGCGTGCCTCGATATCGATGCAAATGTCGTTCCAACGACGACTGTCCAAACGACCGACTGTCTATTACCGTTGCATCGTTCTGGCGATAGCAGCGAGAAACGAGTGTACGGATAAAAAAAACGTGGTAAAAGATCGTTGCGCGAATCACGCGCCAATTAGTCCCACGCGAAGATGCGCGTGTTTCACCGAACAGTCCGAGATAAACTGTCGTTACGGATCTCTGGATCGGCAACGCTTGGACCCTTTGACCAAGATCCCAATATCGACCCAGGCGAAATTCTGCGTCTCGTTCGCAGCTTGCAATTCCGTGTCACCTGGGTTACCGCCCAACGTGTCGTTACCGGCAATCTCGGACGTTCCGTTGCCGCACAGATAAGCGATTTTTTTAGGCACCGCGTCACGCGCATAGAATTATTCGCTTCTGCGAATAACAACAGCTCGGCTGCGATGAAGCTATCCGCGCGATAATAACTCGGCTAACCCATTTTCGCGAAAGCGCCCGACGCTTATCGTCCGCGAGATAAGAGATCACCGTGCGCGCTATCTCCGGCATCTCGGGAATCATCGACGCGGCGATTGCTCGCAGTGCTTATCTTTGGACGGGCGTTTAGCGAATGGCGGCATGCCGATGTTCAAGACGTTCGACACAGCCGTGATAAGGTCGCGCTCGTTTTGCAACTCGCGAGACGCCTTCGCGTCGACAGCTGCCCCCATCCATAAGACCGTCCTTCCGGCACGGCGTTCGCGGCGATTTCGATCGGCGGCATCGATGATTCAACGAGGGTCGCAGACTGGCGGGCGGAACAAGATTGGCAAACGATTAGACGATCTATCGGCGGTCGGAAGAAAGTCGGTCATGTTTGATAATTTGGCGGCACGCGTCACGGCAATACACCGCTGGCGATTGCCCTTTCGCGAGGCACGTCGTCACGGCGTAAGATTCTGTGCCGAACGAGTTATCCGATTGCGCAACGCAACGTCGCAGCGCTGTATTATCGCGAGGATGGGCCGGCGGACGGAGCTTGGATCCGTTCGCGAAAACGCGTCTCGATCCGGTCGAGCTGCGCGACAAAAAAGGTAACGAGAGACGCGGGAGAAAGAGGTGGAGAAAGAGTCAGAGAGATAGAGAGAGAAGAAGAGGGTGGAGGCGGGTAGAAGATCGGCCAGAAGGAGAGAAAGGAGGAAAACTCGAACACAGAAACGCGTGACCGATCTTCAGCCAGGGATACGAGTACGGCCCGGAGCTCTAGGCGATCTCTATGGGTTACAATTTGCCGAATGTCTGCACTTACCTCGGACACGGTGGAGGTTTCGCGATGCTTGCCTTGTCCGCGCCAACGCAGCATCCAAAAGCGACGAGGAACGCAAGTAACGCAGCATTCAGCAGGCTTTTGTTCGTCGAAACGCTGCCCGGGAAACTTTGGTCCATTTTCGTCCAAGCTGCTCTTCTCCTTTGGACACTTCTCTCGCCTCCCCTTTGCTTCTTCTGTTTCGCCGGTTTCTTCTTTCCTCTCAACTTTCCTCACGGCTTCTCTATCCGTTGCGTATATCGCCGCCAATCGATTCGAAGCGAAAGAAGCCCTGTTACGGGGGCGTTGCTAGATCGCACCCTCCTCGATACTCGTTCCCCGTTAAACGTCCCTACGAAACGCCGAATCTCTGTACACGTTTTGTTGGAAAATATGTAGCACGAACTTGTTCCTCCCTGTACAATGCTCTCCGGTGTACGATTTCTTTTTTTCTCCTCTTTTCTTTCGATCCTCCTTTCCCCCTTTTTATCTCTATCGCCCTACCGCCCTTTCTCGCCCACCCTCTCTCTCGTTCGCACGCTCAAACTTTCTCCCGCCTCTAGCTAAAGCTCTCCCGTTTTCGTGTCCCTTTCAAGTTCTCGCCCGCCTGCCTTTACGTGCGTTTTCTCTAACGTTCTTGCCCTGGCGATCGCTTCTTATCGTTCCCGTTTATCGTTTCTAGTGCTTTAATTACGAAGAACGTCATGGACGCGGGACGATGTTAGAGCTTCTCTTACTTTTTCGTGATCAGACGTGGGTGCGGACCTTCTGTCTTTCGCAGCCTGCGTGGCGGTCTCAGCTCCAGCAGCAGGGCCGCATCTTCTCTGCAACGAAAAGGAAAAATATTGTTGAAGCACGGTTATGCAGAAACGTGACCAATTGTTGCGCAGATATTTTCTTCTCTCTGCCAAACGGACATTCGACCACCGACCAAGTATACGCGCGGCTCCTCCAGAAACGGAACGGCCGACCGTTTGAAAGAATACCGTGACAGTCCACGGGATCGTTGCAACAAGTACAGAAGCGTTACTGGGAGATGCAAGGGGGGCAGGATACACCCAATGCGGGATCAAGTGGTCCGGGACGTCGAGAGAAGACGGATCGTTCTATTCGCGTCTCTGAATAGGAGGCGAGCTTTTGACGCAACGACCGCTTAAAAATAGCGAGACGCGACCACCGACACCTATTCGTGCCACTCTTCCCTCCTGTCCGTCCGCTGTCCCGCGAAATTCGTCGAAGCGGAGGGTCCGCGATGTCGATCGCCTCCTACGCGGAGCTCGAGGATCTCCTCGTGGTTCTTTGGTCAATCGGCAGGCATACTCGTCGATCGAACGAGCAAGCGCTACTAGCCTCTGGCCCATCGACGAATCCGTCGACGATCGTGCGAATTGAAAGCGCCGGGGCGAGCATTAGGCTGATTAGGAAAATTTTCCGCTCGCCGCGAAAGCAAGGTCGTCGGGCGGACAGCGATTCGTTTTCCGTCAATTTATCGCGGCCCGAAGCAATCCGGTAAATGAGATCGATCGATCGAAAAACAGGAAAAACGCGCGCATAGATAGAGCGGCTGATCGTTTCGAATGGACGAATCGCGGTGTGGCTCGCGTACGTACGTAGCTTCCTTTTCATCGAGCGATTAAACGCGCGCGAGCTCCGACCACGCGTACGCTGCGTGCTGCTCTTGCACAGCCGTTCCTCGCTCCTGCAGCGTACGCGACTCGCTCCGAATGATTTTTAAAGATACCTTTTAGCAAACGGTAGAATTGCAGCAACGAGGAGGGGGATTACAGGAATTGTACAGGAGCCGCACAATTAACAGTCTTTTTCGTTGCGTCGATTTGACTGTCTGTATGTTGTATGCGCTAGCTCGTGGAGCTTCTCGACGGATTCGATCGAACCGTCGCGAGAATCGGCCAGGTAAGCCGATCCTTTGCGCGACACGAGCACGTGATAGCGTAAGTCTATATATTTTCGGCGCAAAAAGGTCATCGTTGCAACGCAATACCGTCGCGTGCAACGCGGGACGGTTCTTTGGTCTCCGTTAACGATACCTTCCGTCGCGTCTTTTCCTCACCGCCCGGCCGCGACTGTCTGTGCCCTCACCACTGTCCGCGGAGCGGAACTTTGCGTTACGTCTTTGGGAAAAAAAACTCCCGACCGTTCTCGACGAATGCTTGGGTACTTACGACGACTCGACCGTGCGCTGGCACGCGCAGCGTTAAAACCACTCCGTTTCTCTGGAAACCTTGATCGATTTCCGGCGATGATTCTCGCGGGTAACAGTGTCCGAGAGTCGAAGATCGAAGCTGAACCCCAGTGTGACGAGAACCGATGCGGCATCGACCGAGATTTCGCGATCCTTTCCGCGGGAGGAGAAGGATGGAGCCGGTTGAAATTTTTTTTCGCACGATTTTTCCAGAGAAAAGTCGAGACCGTCGCGCGGGGAAGGTGCACGGCGAGAGCTGCGGTGCGCGACTAAGTCAGCCGAGGTGGCACGCGATCGCTTTATGAGCGCGCGATCGGCCGGTCGCGAGGAATGCGGGAAGAACGCGAGTCGAGCCCCCGGAACGGCGAGTGCCGATTGGTTCCCCTCGAGCCGCATCGCGGCCTGGTTGGTCCCTGGCTGGTACACACCCGCGGTCAGATTCGAACTCGCGATTTCCTTCCCCATCCGACCAATTCCCGCTCCGCGTATGTACTCCCGTCGATTCCTCGAACCGCGTAACACCGGACTCTGTGTCCTGACGGCACGGACAGACGGTCGTTCAGGATCGGCGGCGATTTCGGTCAAGAACAAAGTGGATAAACTTTGCTGGTGTTCGTTCGCCTTTTCACTCGATCCGTCGGGGAAACGAAAGTGTATTCGCTGCGAGAATCGTCTAGCGAGAAGTAGGGCGCATCGAAAGTATCGGCGTCAAGGTCTTTCGGGCGAAAAAGAAAAGGAATCGTAAAAAAAAGAAGGATGGTGGTGAAAAAGCGGCGATCGATCGTTGGACGTTCGATTCTCTCCGCTGTTTCTAGCTTTAATCGTCCGCGGAAAAGAAAGCGTACCTGTAAAGTAGTGTCATTGATGGAACGAATTACGCGGGTACATGGACGCGATGGATCTCGCTGTAAGCCGTTGCTCGCGTGCGTATCGCGCCGCGATGCTGCGTGTGCCTCTCGGCACGCGGCGGGATGCTTCGCTTTTGCGGCGCAGAGTCGCGCGTCGTAGCTGGCTGAAGGGAGAACGAGGAAGGGAAGGCAAAGGGAGAGCAGAGGCAATTGCGCGCAAGAAATCTTCGAATTTAATCGCGATACGCGCTCTGTCGGAATGAACGTTTGTACAACCATAATCATTCTATTGGCTATTTTTAGCCGGAAATAGGTCGGAGCGGAGGGATCACGGTATCGAGGCGGTATGACGAATATTTTCTGACAGCGACGACAATGTCCATGACAGCGACCGAATGAAACACGAATTATGTACGTAAATACTTTGCTCGAATTCTTATCGGCATACGTGAAACCAGGCGAATTGAAAGAGTACTGTGTATATGTATGGGTGTATACGCACGTGGCAAAGTGGAAGCAACAATAAGCGACGGATAATTGTCGAGCGCCATGGCCGAATACGAGAAGCAACGAATAATTAATTGCCATTCGTGTAATGAGCTCCCTGCTATTAGATAATTCTGAAACGCGCGTCACAATTGCACACCTGTGGCGCGTGCATAGGAACGTGAATTTCAAACAGCCGTGCAGATGATAATACCCTCTTTCCTTATTCGTCGACCGCGTCGAATCGACGCTTACGATTATTATTACTATTATTATTCGTGTTCTTCGTGGCGCTGTACTTATTTTTATCGCCTTAATATTCGATCTGTGTTACAGAAAAATCCTTGGTGTTTTCGTGAAACAATTTAGAAACGAACCGTAACGGTTACGCGTAGATACGCTCACGAAACAGATATTACAGAATCGAAAGGTATTTTCGTGTCGTTATACGTTTTTTATTGTCCGCTCTAATATTCAAAAAAATAGAGAAAACTGAGGTGCTCTTGGAGAAACGCGGGAAACCTCTACAGGGTGCCGGTGAAAGGGTTCAAAATTGAGCATTGCACTTCTGCGTTAAAATCAGAAGAACACACCCGCCAGAAATCAACAGGTGCGATTGGTGTCGATTGCTTGGTCAATCTTCTTTTCCTACGTTGGGCAAGATTTATTCAAACCCTGTTGGACATACGCAGGTGTTTCAAAATTGTTTTCATGAATCAACTGAACTAAGCTAAGGGGAAGAACTCACTACAAGATTCTGCGCGAAATCGCTCTTGCGGCGATCTTTCTATCATTGAAACAATTAATTGCGAAAAAAACTGCTGCACATGTAGAAAATGTCCGAAGCAGGACATGAAGAGTTTATTGAATCACGTTTTCGCGTGTAACTCCAGGGAGCCGGGCTCTACAATTACCCGGTGGGATACTACACAAATAACACTATTGGTTTAACCATAAAACTTTATTGCCTTTCTGATCGGCACACTTGCATTACGCAATCCTCGAGTCGCTTCGTCTGTCATATACATCTGCTCAATACAATACTCAATCCTACTCTCAGGACAAAGGCTGCAGCCAACCGAAGAGGTGCGCAACCCAGATGGGCGACTCGCGCCCTCGGGGCGATCGCAGCGCCCTGGTGCCTACACACAGACGAGTGGTGCTTCCACCTTTTGACGAAGCAACGTAACAAGACGTGAACTCCATCGCCAGCATTGATAGTAGGTAACGGCGGTCGTGGTCGATAAAAACGCTACGTGAAACGACCGTCGGTAATGAAAAATATTCGACAAAAATAAGCACATCTCCATCGATTCGGGATCAGCAATACGCTGCGAATCGAATTGATCCTTGACCTGGAGCAAGCAGCAAAATGCAATCGCAAACTTCCTAGAATTGAAACGTATTTGCTAAAAGTCTCGACACATCGTGCAAGGATGACGAAGCGTGTGCCACGGCACGTATCTCGAAAATTGATTTGGCCCGCGAGCAACAGGTAATACACGTAGGCCACGTGAGAGAAATATGAGTCAAAGTAATGGGTACAAGATGATGCAACTGCTTCTTCAATCAAAATTCAAGAAATTCTCCAATCAAAGATCTATGTAATTGGTAGACCAAGTTCAGCAAAATTGGGGCTCTTCCATTTTCTCGAGGAAGGCGTAAAATAAATTCGTCTGAATCGGGTCTGTTTCAACATACTAACCATCGTGGAAAATTTTTATCGCTACTGCGACTCGATCATCGATAAAGTCTAATCGCGATGATTCTGATAGCAGGACCGACTCGCAGGGAAGGAACGAAATAATAAGGCACAATTGCGCAAACCCTCCAATTATTTCATTGCACGTTGACGTCAGGTTACGCGTCGACCAATGACTGGTCGCGTAGCGGCGAGCCCCTCGGAAAGATCGACGGACGCGCGCGTACCCGTTTCCTCCCGATTTTAATGCTCGCGCTACATGGAAGCTCGATATTTAACCTTCTGCAATGTCGAGTTATTCGAAGCTTCTACCGATTTCGTATAATTTTATCCCGACGATTAGTCGCTACTCATCTCTAACGATGAACGATCGATTACCACGAGATTGCAAGTAGTATAAATCCTATTACCACTCATTCATGCACCTCGTCGATACGCAAACTGTTTCGCGCCTTTCTCCACTTCTATCGCAGGTGGAGGACAATTTTCTTTTGAAACGAACGAAACTGTAGGAGTCCAAATGTCATACGAATGATTGAAACACCGAAATTATTCTAATTATTGTTATTGTTTACTTGAGAAAAAAGAAGTCGTGGATAAACAGCCAATCGAAGAATGCGCTCGTAAGTCGGAATTTAGGCCAGTGTCGAAATGAAACGAAACGAAGGTAGAGGTGCCAACTTTAACAAGATTCGCGTCTTCTCGGTCGAGGTTCTCTGCAACACGTCTGCCCGAACTAGCGTTACGGTTTTCTTCGCTCGCTCCTATGGCATAGACAAATATGGCAATTGTTGCCGTTTCACGGCTTACGTAATTAAAAGGTATACAGACAGAAATATAAGCCTGACGTAGCCTTCAACCAACGAAAACCCGATGGATGCGCCCGATTCTATTTCGAAACTCGAAATGCCAGTCATCGAGGACATTTTCGATGAACGGCGCCCATTGTCAAATTATTTTCTGCCAAAACGACAATAATTACCCTAGATGTAATCTCCGCGTAATATCGTTCTACATAAAAAGAAGAGCGGACGTTCTTCATGACCCCTCTCCTTCCCTATCCGAGTTTAATTTCAACGACGTGGGGAGCCTCTGGTTGCTTTTCAATTTAGCGCCTCTCTTTTATTTTAACGTCGCAGGGTTACTTAACGCTATCACTGTTTAGGACATAATATTTCACTCGACACTGGAAATCGCGAGAACTGCAATTTTTGCGAATAAGATTATGACGTCAATTGACGTTTCATCTCGTCTTTCAATATCGTACGGTCCTTTAACGTGTCCTATTACGTCACTGGAGTTAGAATAACGTCGTGCGAACGACAACGGCGACGAAGCACGTGGAAAAGGATAAAATCGATAGGCACCTGTCGGCTTCAACCTTTCGAACTTGGCATCGACGCAAGCACATGAAAATGACTAATGTGCGAAGCACAAAAGGTGCGAAGCACGTGAGCGGTATCACGCAACGAAAAGTAAGGATTACAGTTCGAAGGAAAATTGCCCGCTTCGTGCACTTTGCAAACACCGAAGGAACACCAAAGAAACCGAGACTGAATGTTGAAGTGGAACAAAAGCAAAAGTTCATGGACCGGAAGAAAATCAGAAAAAGTTGCGAAAGAAAGCGCAGAAGATTAAGAAGGAAGAATGAGAGCCGCTGAGGATCGAGCCCCTTGGTCGATGACCGGTCGAACCAATCGCGAGTCGACCCTGAACCAACGCCTACCAATTCGACCAATCGGAGATAAACTTGTCTGGAGGCACGCCGTACGTATCCGCTTTCTCTGAGACACCGTGCATTACTGACACTTAGTAGATAGCGCGAAATTAATAATTTCGCCAATATTCGTTGGAGTTAATATTCGTTTCACGTATTTCCAACTGATGAATCCAATAAAGCAGTTCCTGTAAATCGTGGGTTACGGATGATACGCGGTGCTCGCATTCCGTAGCGATAGTGGACTCGAATCGACTCAATGAGAACGCTTCTCATGGGGTACTCACGAATCCTTGCTGTAGAACAAGTTTACAACACTGACGAAATCTAATAATACCATTAGGTCGACCCTCTAACTTACTTTGAAATCAATTCTGGCAGCATTTCAAATGTGACACTGCGATACTGACATTCTGTAACCTGCCATTACTTAAGACAACGTGAAATCGCATTGTAATCGGTACAAGCCCTATTGATCGATCGATCGCGCGTACGAGCAACTCGGTACCTAAAAAAAAAAAACGCAATCTCCCGAGACGATGATATTCCTATGCGATTCAAAAGCACACACATGGCACTTTGTGTCTTTGCTCTCTCTCATTCCGGAGTTTCTCCAGCATGGAATCCCCTTCTTTTACTCCCGATTATCTATGCAACTGGCGTCGAAACCACCAACATTGAAATGTGATTTTGTGAGTAAATGCGCACGAAATATCAAATTCAAGGCTACGTTTCCTCCGAATTTTCAATGCGAATGGAGAAACGCAAATATATACTAGCGTTCGTACACTCAACGTGTATGTAACCGCATGCAAAATACATATACTGTACACTCTGGATGGCATCCGTGTGAATTCCACAAGTAAATTGGATCTCGGTCCTCTGTTAAAGCCTTTACGACTTTATCTTGCTTTCGCGACTCCCCGTTCTTAAATTAAAGATCGTTCGAAAGCATTATATAAGACGATTTAAAAGAAAAGCGACACCGTGCACATAGAAATCAAGCGTACGGTCCATCGGGTTAGAACACGTGCCTCTGCGTAATTTCAAGAACGGTGTGAGTAAAGTGTGGCGGGCATTGTCGCTTCTTACAACAGGCGAACGTACCTTCGTCTAGTGCTCCCGTCACTGTACCAGATGGAAGAAGATGAATTAGCGCGCACTAAAGTCACCTGCCACCCTTGACGCAATCACTACCCGTTGATACCAGAAAACGAGCGAATCGCACAGTCGATTGGAAGCGAAAGCACGCGCGTTACGAATGCCGACCAGCGAAATACCAGGTACATACATATATGACGCACGTATATCCAGTCGATGACGAAATTGATCGGCTCGTTGCGGAGAAGAAACGAAAACGCGATCACCGTACCGCGTTACGTATGTGACTGACCGAGAGTATCCAAGTGAACCTCCACAGTTCGGATACTCTCCCCCTCCCCCGCGGCCCATTATCTTATGTCTATCCCTCTCTTTCCTACGCTTACCAAATCCCGCTCTGTCTTACACGTTTTTACTCGACGGACGTATACTTTTTCTATTATGTGGCTCTGTAGCGTTTCGAACTGGGCTTGCACTTGGATCTTTCTGCTATACACACATGTGCGTACGTATATAGACGGGAAGAGGAGAACAATCGCTTGCGCGTAATCGCAGTGAGGGTAAAGTGGATACGTTCAAGGTAAGAAAGAAATGAAAATATTTCCTCGAGAAACAATTTGTTTTCAATTCTTTCATTTTTGCTCCCAGAGTCGGATCTACACTCGCTGACAACCCGGTATAAACTGGTTTGCATCACGTGTATATGTGTGCGTTGTGGCGACCAGCCAGCCGTCGACTTTGCGCGAAGATCAGCGAAAACAGCCGAGTAAGCACCACGTGCCCAGAAAAAGAATCATTCACTAATTTTATCGCGGCCACAGGGGAACAAAATTTTGGTCATTTAATCGGTCCACTGCATACGCTTTGGATCGAATCGTGAACTACTCCGAATTTCAAGATCAATGCATCATCCGAACGGTGTACGCATATTCAACCCGCATATTCAACCCTGTTTCGTATCTCTGGAAACTTTTCTCATTTACATATAATAATTGCGACAATGTAATCTGGCCGCGTACTTGATTACATTATCGCGCGCCGTTTTTTGTCTCCGATCCATTGCGCGTCCGTGTATCAAAAGTATAGAGTTCAAAATATTCGAGAACATTGTATTGGTAATATAATTTTCAACGAAAAAGAAAAAGATGAAAATTTCCCAATCAATAAATTGAAAAATACGAGATCTGCCGACTCGATACGAGGTGGACCGAAGGTACCACGTGTCGATTGTAAGACGGTACCACGATACACAAGTACCGTAGACACAGTTACAGCACAAGAGATAGAATGAATTGTTGCTGGACACGGATGCGGTTAACTTTAGTTTCCTTAAACCATGGATCCTGATTCACGTTCAGGTGCACGTTTCTTGTTACCAGGTACACGATACGCTCGCCAGCAGATCGGCAAAATGCTTCTTAGAAATACAAGTTCGTAATAACGCCGATCGATTTTTTCTTCCCGCTATCGAGGTGTACAACTCGAAGTGTCGGTTCGACGGCAGCGTTATCTTTCAGTAGCCGATAAAACAAATCGCATGTAAGATGAAGAACGCTGCGACTGTATTCGCTGAATTTCGTGCGAAATGTCGTAGAATTGACACAGGAAACAAATACATGAATTTCGAATGAGAAAATCGACGTGTTCCCTAATTAACTATGAACAGTATTGAGTAAGTACGTACCGTTAACAACCTAGGAGTCTTTTCCGAAGCGTCCTTAACCTCGACACTGTTTCACCACAGAGAAAACCTCGCAGTCATCGAAGCACAGTATAAATGGCACTTACGAATCACTGGTCTTTTCACGCGCAGGAATAAAGAGACGAAAAAAATTTCGTTAGGTTTAAGTTCACTCTATGTCATGTTATTAGATCGTCGCGAGAAAGAATCGCGTGCACGTTGAACACCACACTATTCCAATACATACACGAGGTTTCTCGCTAGTGACAGTGTCGAATATCTCTTGTCAGCAAACTACTGTCCTTGGAGGTTAGGCATACATACTCATTTCGCGGCTGCATGGGGTCTGTTAAATCAATCAGACTGCTGAACAACGTAGCGTATTCGCGTAAAATAAATTGCTCGACGGCACGGTCTCGTGTCTCTTTCGAAAAGAACACCTAATTGACGGATCTGAGTAATGTTAGAAAACGTGTAAATGAACCGCGGTTGTATCGTACAGCACCGATGTAGCGAGACAGCGCGACCTTTCAGAGGTACGACCACTCCAGCGTCTAAACGCTCACTGACGCACCGACATGAATCGGGGAAACTTTTATACCCCCTCCCTAGCGATACGTCTCGCCGATAATTACGTACCTACCGCGCAAACGACTGTCGGCGGACCGTCTACATTTTTATCCATCTCATTAAATGTCGCAAATTTCATATTCTCTTTTATGGTCAGCAAATTCGAAAACGACTCATTCCAATGGCCATTTCATTGCGAATATTTTTCTCTCCTTTCTCAATTATTAATTGTTTCATGCTGCATAATAGAATTGACGGTACACAATACATCGCACTGCAAGGAGTTTTATTTAAATGCAAGGTTTCATTAGCTTTTCGAAAACCTCGGGCTAGTTATTGACTTCTCTATCGGAGTAAAGTTATTTATACTGTGATATATAGTGATCGTCACAAGCTGGTGACGTGAACTCTGTACACATTTGAATCATAAACGATATAACAAAGATGGAATGCGATTCCCGCTATATGTCACTGTCGCTGTCCGTTCCCTGCTCGTTTAACGCGGCGAATCAAAAACATTCAACGACCACAAGTCAAACTAACGTCTGTTCTCCTAATTGTCATTGTCCACTGGAACCTGTTCGATTGTCCCAGAAAAATAAATTACAGTACAAAGAGTTTAAACGATGGGCTTTTAACGTCAGTGATTTCGCGCGGTCAGTGGTGGTCAATGGATTCTTTAATGCGATGCGATTACAAATTCGCCACGTGACGTCGGTAAGTGCTGGTTCCTCGTGTTTGCTCGTGACTTTGGCTTTCGTCGCAAGCTGCACGAGTTACGACAACGAAACGGTGCAGCCGGTGATTTAACGAAAGATGATTGATTGGGCAGGGGCAAACGCGTTGGCTGTATCGTGACGTTGCGATCCAGTCGTTTAATTGTTTCATAAAAATGGGCAGCATCGATTATATACGCTCGCGCTTATAGTTTCGTGATGGAATTGTCGTACGTATAGGCGGGTTCGAGATTATCACGAAATGTCTGTAGAAATGTTTTTAGCAGCGAGCACGAAATTTTTCCACGATTAAACGAATCGATCAATTGGCCGGGTCAACGTGAGCGGAGGATTACTCGGGGCTCTCAGTGCGTTGACACAATGTCCAGACTTCTTTACGCATATGCGCCGTGCGCGTGCCCCTGCTGAACGCGACCCAGAAATGCCTTTGTTCATATATGTATGCGTAATATGAAAGTGTGACAGTAGCGCCGGCGTCTAATCGATTTTAAATGCCGTAATAAGCACTTACGTGCATTGAACCTTGGACCTAAAGTTAAAGAAAGATATTCTCGCGATGTCTGTTACCCATTCGCCTTCGAGTAATTAATTCGCGTTGAAGAGGATCTCCGACCTGACACGACAATCGCAAGGACAAGGAAAAGATAGACATGGAGATACAGAGAAAGAGAAAGGGGAGCAGAGCGAAATAAGTGATTGGTCAGCGAAATCGAATATTTGAAATAATTCTACACGCACGTGATTCGGTTATCTATTAAGATGAAAAATTGTGCGAATATATCCCGACAGTTCAGATGCGGCTAGAACAAAGATCAAGCGAACGCATCGTTGCGATACCTCGATAAAAACAAAGATTAGGAAACGCGATTAACGACATCGCTCGCAATTACTACCAGTTATGAATTATGTACTTACCGCGTTCCAATGAGCTGATATCGATCGAGTTTATCACCGATTGACCCACGATGACGGCGCAGTTGGTAGCTTTGATTGCTGCGCTGCCCGCTGCAACTCAGGCAACGACGAGCTCCTTGCCAAACAACCAGCAGCATCACTAAACAACCAAACGAATCACTCCCAATTTTTGTTCCCCTTTAGATTTTTAAATAAACTTTAGGCTGTATATATGTATGCTGATACGAGTGTCGATACAGCGAAGCGAATGCGAAATTGAATGATGGTTCTTCCAATTTATACCGTTCCATTTTTCAATGATTTAATCGTATTCTAATCGCATTTAATCGTTCTATAATGTATATGTTACGTGAAACGATCGTGTTTTATGATGGCAATTCAAGCTGCGATCTCCCATTTATATCTCATTAATGCATTGAATAATTTCTTCGGCGTGGAACTCGTGCTGGCATAGGATTATCAGCAGTATCACGGGACAGATATTATACATGGAGTATCGAGATAGAATTTAGAGCTACGAGACTACACTTGACTTGTAACTACATACATACATACATACAAAGTGCCATAGGATTTGTGCGATCCTACTTGTAGCAATCGAAATGCTCAGTGGAATCGATTAACCATTGGAAATTTGCCTGTAAGTTAATTGTAACCTGTTTAATGAAAAATGCCAAACTTCTCTATATTGTTGTGTTGTTGCACTCGTAATGCAAGTCTGGGCTGTCCCAGTTGGTGCATGCGTACGAAACGTTACCTAACTTTAACCGTCGAGGACAATTGCAAGCAGTATATGTTGAGCTTTTTGCGGGAAAATCGGAAATCACACCTTTCGTCGCAATAATTGTAAGAGTTCTACACGCGTGCGATTGTTCCTACCACGTGTATTTCATAGTTCAGAATTATATTCACGTTATACACTTCAAGGGTTTAATTTTGTACACGTCAATGAAACAAGGAGCCCGCGTGACGAATCTATTTCAAACGGTGCATGCGTGCATATATAACGTATTATACCGCACATGCATCACCGCAGAGTTAGATACATTCAGTTTCATAAACGCCATTCGTACGACTCGAAAGTGATGCGCAAAGCAGAATTTAATATTCTAAGTATGGCCCGTTTGCCGTACCAATTGTCATAATGTTCATAATTCACTGTCGTAGGTTAAAATAGTGCTGACACGTTTTGTCGAATGACAAGAGTTGAACTAAATACTTTTTCGGTTTACGCGGAATAATGTAGAATATTCGTTCGAATATACATAATCATCCTTTGCTTTATATAACTATTAAAAAATGTGTGCATTGCACATACCTTGCAAACGTCAAAGTACAAACGATGGCTTCTTGAATATTCCACGCGATCACAAAGGCAACGAAGCCTCAGTCGGTATTATCACACATCACAATTTTCTTTTTATTATTGATTCAGTGCTTTCCGGTCGGCTAGCTTCACAGGACATATATAAATTTCGTATTTCCGTATGCACGTACGTTTGCTGTGGTACCAAGAGCACTGCAGGTCTTGATGGAAAAATTCTCAAATGTGAAGTGTAGAGGAATTCAACACTGAATAGAACACAGATGGTTGCAATTAAAAACGAAAGAGAATGTTCAAAGCACCAAGCGGCCAACCAAAAACGGTGGACAATGTTCTCGCGAATATATGTGAGGTTAATGTTGCGCGGAACAAAAGATGACCATCACCTCCCGCGGTACCGCTGAGTACTGACTATGTTCATACGTACTTACATACTACATGCATACATGAGCGATACAATATCGATATTTCTCAATCTAATTATCGATATTTTGTATCGATATATGATACGATGATATTTCAGATTGTCGATACTCAGAAGGTTCGATA
Source organism: Nomada ferruginata (assembly GCA_963583965.1). NCBI lineage: Eukaryota > Metazoa > Arthropoda > Insecta > Hymenoptera > Apidae > Nomada > Nomada ferruginata. The sequence continues at coordinate 18,467,398 of OY757216.1, forward strand.
TTCATTACTTTTATTATAAGTATGAATTTTCGTTTAATTTGAATATTTTATTTCTGAGGTTTCCAATTTAATTGTATCAGTATCGATATCAAATATCTGTGCAATTCAGATATATCAGCATCACTAGCACGATGCTTAACAAAATGACAAAGAATTATGTAAGTCGTTACATAATTAATGCCCACTATATATAATCATAATTAATCAGCTTAATAAATGGCATTTGTTATGTGATCTATGTACAGGGTATATAAAAAGTAACGGTCGCAGTTTTCGGGGATGATTGTACACATTTGGCTCGGTGGACATTTGTTAAAATAAGTTGCCGCAAAATGGTTTATAACGATTCATTGTTTACAATTAATTGTAAGCAAAATGTACAGACCTTCATTATGTCATAATATGCATGCAAGCATAATAGTGAGATAATGACGAGAATGTAATATAAAAAGATTGTAAGTGAAATGTATGTATTTTTTGCTGAAACATTATGATCAGTTACAATGTAATTAGATATATACAGAGATAAACGTTGCATACTTTTCCAAAAGAAAAATAAATCGTTCTACAAATTTTGTTGTGGTCAATTCTTTGCCCAAACATTTACAAATCAGTCGAATCGTAAAGTAATTGCTGAAACTGATTCGTTATGAAAAATGTTAAATATATTTACACGAAATAGAGCATCAGTTGCACTATGGAATTGGCCAATTATTTTGCACCAATTGTGGTTCTTGCAATTTATTATAGCTAATAAGTTGATTGTAAATTGAAAACAATTTAATATACTACAGCCTCTTTACACTTAAGTAGATCGATAATGTTGTTCTTTCAGAGTTTATCGAATGCGTTTTAAAAGTGAAATCGTACATTCAGAAAACGCTTTAATAAGCGATCGCTAGAACATAAATAATGTCTCACCGAAGTGGTCAAGTATCAAAACATACACTATATATATAATACATATATCGTCTTAAAATTAAATAATGCGATAATAAATATAAATATCTTCTTAAAAAACGATCATAATTTTAAAAACTAGAGTCTTAAGATAGATATATACTACCTTAATGATTTTGGTATATTTACATAGCAATGTACACCTATTACATGTGGTTTTTGTACAGACATGAAGAAAGTGATGTGATGTGATATCCCGCGCGTTACGCCCATTTTATTATACCTAGTGCATCATTTTGTGAATTTTTAAAATTTTCCCTAAGCGTTGCTTAGCCGTTTTCATTCCCTTCTTCGGCTTCCGTTCTGAAAATAAAGTGCCAAACAATCCTCGATACAAGTATTCCATCCGATACACGTAAAATCTATATAATAGATTTATTATAAATCTATTATAAATCAATAAATTCTACATAAAATAAGAAAATATATATTTACCAACTGGGACGGGGGCTGCCAATTTTGCTTTAACATCTTTAAGCCTGTTTGGGCTAGTTAATATCGAACCTAATCCGATAATGGATTGTACAGTATTTTCTGAAGACGTGGTCGATGTCGTACCACTTGCCGAAATTACAGGTGAATTTTTCGTCTTCCTTTTATTGTATGTCCGTTTAGCTGTGCTCTGTTACATTACAGGGAATAAGGAAACATTAGCTGGCCTCGGTTATTAAGATCAGAGTGACGAAGGAGGATACGAAATCAGTAGAAGGTACACAGATTGTGAATATTGTCAGCGAAACAAACATTTAAGAAGCTCGTACCGTACGGAGTTAAACCTCGAACGAATACAGAGTGTATCTGCTTTGATGACATTACGACAATACTATGAAATATAGTGCAAATGAAAAGTATTTGAAGTATATGCAACACGCGTTGTGACGCAAAGTGAAGCAGTAATATGCCTACCACTTTCTTCTTCGTGCCCTTATCCATGGTGTTATCCAGATAATCGTCCTATGCGATATGAGTATGCAAGAAAGAAATACAATTATGGGAATGCAAATGAGTGTAAACGTAAATGTGACGGACCGAGTTAATTGGTTACAGCGGCGAACTTATACGTATTACACAGTTACAAATTACAACACACAGTGTACATTAGCTTGCTACAATGAACATTATAACCAGCAAAAAGAAACAGAAATCAGTGAAATATAAAAACTGTTGACTAAAATAAATTGTGCGTACTGATTGTTTCGCGCGTTTCGCTGCCGCTGCCTCCAGTCCTTTTTCAACAGACGTTTTCTTCGCACCCTCTCGCGCTGGACGATTCGTCTTTGGCAAGAGAGGTCCCACCCTGGCTTTTGGATTCCATGCTTCGTCTATTTGGCTCTTCGCTTTAGGCTTAAAGATATAATCCTCGTCGTCTGATGCATCTAGAGCCGGGTAAACTGTATCGAAGAGATATGCGTTAGTAATTATTGGTGTAACTGTACATGTACACATATGCGTGGAAAATTTATAATTTCACATACTGAAATCATCATCCTGATGCACTTTATCGATATTTTCTATTGACTGATCGTCGTCGTCGTCGTCGTCTGACTGCGCTCTCGTAACTTTCGCAGACTTTGCCGTACTACTCGACGTGGTTGAATAGCACTGCTCGCTGAAGGATAGCATCCCGGCAATTGCGTCCCGCGTTGATGGAGATGCCCTGCCAGAACTGGTTGTTTTCAACTTATAAATACTAGGACACCAAAAACATAAAACGTAACGGCACTACACTATTGGAAAGAAATACGTAACACGTCCGTAGAGGTACACAGAACACACAGGGATTATAATGCAGCAGACAGAAACATGCTTATATAATATTTGTTTAGAATACCAGTTTTTAATGTTGTCTTACCCAGTAGGCGGTGGCATAGGTTGACTGTATTGCGAAATCATGGAAGGGCTGTAAATCAAATCAGGTCGTGAGAATTCTGTAATATTACTCTGACTCACTTGGCACAATTGAAACGTACGTCGGGTCTAATCTTTGGGTACCATTTCCCAAAGTGTAAGCCGAAGCTTTCAACAATTCTTCGATACCATTTTTCGGTGCATCGCTTAAAACGTCAACGTCCCCGTCGTAATCGCGTTTCAATCTCTTCTGAGCGTTAGATCTCGGCGCTCTCTTTCGTTTCGGCGATTCATCGATGGTGAACCGACCGTAATCGCTCTCGTTACTGCCATCGTGAAAATCGTATATAGAGGTTTGCTTCCACGTTAATTCCTTCGATGGACCGAGGGAATGATCAGTTGTTAAATTTTTGTACGCGTTTATGCTTTCATGCGTGCTTCTGACTACTTCGTTATTACCGAGTTTAAATCTGATCACAGTTGGACTTGGCTTTCCTAATTTCGACGATCGCTTATTAATAACGGGAGGGATGGTCTTTTCTTCCAAAGCTTGGCCCTGGGCTTTCACGTACGGATACATGATCGGTTTCGGTAGAGTTAATTTTAACGGTGGCCTCCCAGACGACGGTGATTCGCTGATCGTGGTCTCTATTTTGTTTGTTTCCTTTAACGTTGCCTTGAACGGATTATCTGCCATTCTGTCGGCAACATCGTAATCAACAAAATCTTTGTTCAACGGTTTCTTTTTCTTCCGTTTACTCTCTCGCTCTGGTTTTGGGGGATTCAAAGATATTAAATATCGTTCCGCGTGACGGATTTCCTTACTAAAATCTTTTAACAATTTCTGACTATTTATCGTTTCGGGTATTTGACCCCTACTGATCATATTATACTGAAATAGAAATAAACTCTGAACTGTACGTGACACACAATCTACAGTATTTACGTTGGTCTCCTCGATGGAACGAATCAACTTACATCTTTGTCCGTGTTCCATTGTTTTAGAATACTGAGCAACGCTTTAACGCCCTGTAAAAGGTACGCCGGACATTTCTTTCCCTCGTTATTCAGTTCTTTCAGTTCTTTCAGTAACTTTTTCGCCGCGAACCAGTTGATTGTCTCGAACCCAGGATACTGAAATTTCGCAGGGGTCTTCATTTTTTTCTCTAACTCGTATACTCTGTAAAGTGTGACAATTAAATGGCAATCATTCAAACAGCGATTATAAACCAGCCGTATCTGAAATATACTTACTGTATTTGCATAGGAATGTTAAGGCTGTGTACAAAATTTCCGCCAAAAACCAACGAGTCAACCGGTGTTAGTACCGCGTGGATCCAACCAGTCGGAATCATCATGGTCTGGCCTTGTTTTATAACGCATCTGTAACACGCGTCGGCTTGATCTCCGAAAAAGGTTTCGCTTTGGGTTGAACTGCACATCCAATGCTGATACAGTTGCACATTCGCAGAGGTAGGCCTGATCAAATAAAACACTTTTTCGCCATGCAGCACGTGATACCACACAGAGGTACCACCGAAATCAATATGGAAATCTGTGAAACTGTCTTTGACCCCCATTAGGCAATACTTTTGCACCTCGGGACGTTTTATGTCACTATCTTCGGGCCAATCGCGCGGCCAAACGGAATTAACCCAGTCGAGTTTACGCGCGATGTACGGTGCTTCGACCATTGGTGAAAGACTGCAACGTTTATTTGTCAATTTATACATATATTTTGTGGAAACATTTAAAGCCAACATGTGGCAAGGCAATTAATATTGGTATACCCAGTGTTTGAAAATTCAAGACTAATCACATTAAGCACCCTTGTCCTGCAAGGGGTATTGTAATATTCGACAAAGTCTCTCAATTTCATTCTTATATTATTTTGTCTTGTAACATCGATTACATCCATGTCTCGATCCCCACCTGAAATCAAACGCGCGCAGGTTTGTTCGATAGAAATTCGATTGTAGACAGGACAGAAGAAGAAAGAGAATGGAATAGAATTGCTACCTATGTAACTTTCTATGTCGTAAACACTGAAATTCGGAGGGGGAACGGTCATGTCCAGCCCATCCTTCCCATCAATGATAATAGGGGTTTCAAATCCATTGGTTTGCAGGTACTGCAATGTTAATTGCTGCCCTCTAATATGTTTAACAACTTCGTCTGCTTTTGGGAAATGTCTGGACTTTAGTTCCCTTATAAACACAGGCGTACCGGTTTGAACCGGTTTTGTATCTGCATCAGGTTCGGAGTAATCGTGCCTGTGCCAATTCAACCTTGCTTTCACTGAAACCGAATCATTATATAAATAATACGAATATATACAGTTTTTGGAAAACCAAACGAAATATAGAGGAACAAAGATGTAATAGAATATGTTGACACTAACTAAGAGAGGGTCCACACATTGCTTCACACCGAGGACAATGGTACTTGTCTAGATCTATGGACATATACTCCTTTATCGATACACACCTTCAAAAAGAGAGATAACTGTGTTATATATTATTAAATCGCAATGTTATATACGTGCAAAATACATTTCGGGAATATATTGGACAGTTAGATGTTTATTTTACAATCTCTAATCGTAAAATTGGTTTGATTGATTTACATATCGAAAGAGAGAAACACGAACGCTCGTACTGTTGGAATAGGTTATGTGAGTATCAACAAAACTTGCATCGTTTTCTGCAAAATGTATTTCACAACTATCATATCCGAATAGAAAATTCGAAGAAGAGGATCATTGCGGCAATCAAAATCATGAGAGAGATTGAAACAAAAGAAATACAAACAGGTGTTTGCATACGATGTAGTAAAGCATAATCTCCTGCCAGAGTGTTTACATCGTTCCTTATAATTTGACTGAGCTTCAGATGCTTACCCTCCGTGATACCATTCTTTGCAGACGTCACACTGTATCATAAATTGTTCGAAATCGTAAGACCGACCACATAAACAATATGTAACTGACAACTCCATTTTCTGCGATTATTAACGTTGAACACAACTGCCCGAGTTTGTGGCGTTAACATTGGATGGTAACTATAGTAGCCGTGATGCGTCGCTAAAGAATCGCTTCCGTCATCCTTCTTTGAAAATGCATTAAGGCTGCATTTCCATTCATGCTACATCTGTCCATTTAGTGATGGGCACTATCGACTAATTTAGGCTATCGACTAATTATTAAGTATTTAATAAAGACATACCGTCGACTATTCAGTCGATTGTTTTTAGTCAACTGAAATTTCGCTTTAGTGGTTATGTCTGGAGTCTAAATTATGTTATGAAATTGCCATTGGTGTATTCACCTTTATATTAGTTCTTAATTAGAATTTCAGAAACATAAAAGGTCGACATGTTTTTTTTAACAATTACTAATATTTCAATTTGTCATAAACTATTTAATGTAGGCACTTCAAAATTTACTGTTCTAAATTTGTTGTAAGAATCAATTGGCTTATAAATAATATTTTACTCAGTTGCGTTTACACAATTTGGCACAATGCTATGCAGTACAATCTCGATTAGTGTTCAAAATTATAATTAATAATTATAAATTAGCGTTCATTTCTATCTCTCCTACTTGGGGTATAGTAAAGTATACTATCGATAGTTTCCGATAGTGTAACCATCGATGATATCGATAGTGCCATCGATTTTGTAGCGGGCGTTTAGAACGAGCGTTCATAGTATACTGAATGTAAATCCACCTTTGTGTGAAAACGAATAAACCCATGCGTATGTCATATGTATACATTTATTTTACTACGCCTTTGAGGTTAAGGTCTGAAAATTTTACCATCGGAAACCTAGAGTTTTACACGTGAGACCAAAGTTTTATGTAATGTAAAGATGAAAACACAAGCAAAAAAGTTGAATGCAAAAACGCTTGAAATCGGTACAAAACAAACCAAAGCGTGAGTAGACATCGAAGGACAACAGTGTTTCTGAATAATCTTGTCTGATACGAGCAAAATATTGATAAGATAGTAACAGATACGTTACGGTGTTGTTAAAGAGTCGTAACTTTCAACTTAGGAAATTGCCGGAATATAAAACGAGAAAGAGATTTGTTCAAGGAAAAAGGAAATTCTTTGCCGAGCCTTTAACTATGAATCGTTCGAGTTTTATGTGTGAAAGCGTCCAAGAAAGCTCGTCGCCTGGGCATTCTTCACGCAAGGAACAATTAATATCCGAACAGAACTTCAAACGACGAACGAAAAAGTACACAAGCAAGAAAGACACGCAACGTAAGGAATCTTTGTGCTCTCTTAATACGTTATTCGAAATTGCTTTGCACTGTATTCGTTCGACGGGGTAAATATCATACGCCATGTGCATATGGATGATCGACGATGGCATAATACCTTTAATCGTGTAAAGAACACCATTATGGAGCGGGGATACTTAAATTTCAGATTCTACGGGCCCCTCCTTGCGGCCGAGCAATGGTCCTGCGGAAGCACAATCAGCCAGAGCCAAAGATCGCCCACAGTTTCATAAGCAAAGAAACATTGGTTCGCCTGTAATAGTCGAGGCAGTTTCGGAAAATATGTCATCTCTGAGGATTCCAGAAGTCTTTAAACAGAACCGAAGATCGAAGAAGGAAATAATTGTTCGGAACGTAGCATCGTCGCATGCACAGGGTGTAGGTTTAGAAACCAAAGAAACGCGAGCCGTTTTTCCCGAATCATTAAATGCAAATGACAATGTTCGCGATCGAGAAAGCAGCACAGCAATGACTTCGCCATCAAAGACTAATCGCAAACCACAAAGAGATAAACAAGCACTAGCGAGCAGCAGGTTGAATGCGTCCACTAAGTCAAAGGAAGCTAAAAGGTGTGTCGTATCTGTAGAACGCGTCGCGCATCCCAGCCACGACAGCATGGACGAAACAAATATTTCGTTAGGTGCAGCGACTTTAAATAAAAACGACATCCACAGTGATCATTGTCCGATACAATTTTACTCCTTAAAGAATAACGTTGCAGTCGTAATGCCAGAGAAGGCACGCTTTTGCTTCACCGGAAAATTAATTGTAAAAGTGATATACGGGACGATAGAAGCATACGGATCTTTTATTACGCCCGAAAGCGGCCAAACCGAGATCTACTCGCCAAGAGGGTACAGTAACGTTTCAATCGAGACGAGCGCAAAATGTTCGCAAAGCAGCGAGTCCAATATATGGGCATCTCTTACCGCCGAAGGTGTTCATCGAAGAGAGGGAACCAAATTGGCCAGCGAAATCGAACAAATACAACCTGGCACAGCGGTCATTCTCCTATCCAAATTGGAAAACCAATTGACTAAATTTCTCAACGATTTTTATCCAATTAGACTATTCCCGGAGATAAAAAATCAACCAAATTATTGCTGGACCGATCCAAGAACCGCCGAAGCGGTACTACAGTCGGACCTTTACGTCGGTAATTACGCGTGCAAGGAATTGATCATTGACCCCGACGTTGCTCAAGGAGTTGCGGATAAAATGTTGAAACGTTTTCGGGCAAACGAATGGTCGTGCACGTTGCTAGCAGGTGGGAAAAACGTTGGCAAATCCACTGCAGCACGTTACTTGATAAACAGATTGCTACCAGAGTCTAAGATGGTTGTTCTCTTGGACATTGATCTCGGTCAAACAGAGTGTACACCACCGGGCTGTATATCGTTCAGTTTAATTGAGCAGCCCTTAATGGGGCCGAATTTCACACACTTAAAGACTCCGCTGTATCAGCTGTACATCGGAGACGTAGACGTGTCGCGATCCATTACACGATACATAGAAGGTATTCAAATGTTGGTCGATAAATTGACAAATTGCCCGAGCCTGTCGCGTCTGCCAATAGTAGTGAACACAATGGGCTTCACGCAAGGTATCGGCTGGAATATTATTTTATTCGCGATCAAATTGATTCGTCCTTCTTTCGTGGTACAAATGATGTCAGAAAAGCCAAAGAACAACTATACCGAATACTTGAGCAAACAAGTTATAAATCGTCAGGTACTATTTATGATTTCGTAGATCTCCGCTATTATTGTTACGTGTATGCACACGTGCTGGTACCTTTGCAATCGGAGAAATACGATGTATCTAATGAATGGCATTTCTTTTCAGAGACTCCCATGGGCATCGTGGAGTAGGAACGTTGCAGACTGGAGCAAATCGTGCGTGCACGAATTAATCGTAGTACGTTCGCCTGCTGAACGTAAAAGTGCACCGAGACATGACTCTTGGAACATGGCACCGTACCAGCAGCGAGAACTTGTAATGATCTCGTATCTCAGCGGGATCGTACAGAGTCCCGCGAACTCTGCGTAAGCCTCACGGTTTCGACATTAATATTAACGTTAACTCGATGATAGAACGACCATATTCTCAAGAAACATTTCTTCTAGGCCGCCCTTCGATCCTGTATCGTTGAGCATCAACGACGCTGTGCCGTACATGTTAGTATTCGCACGTTGCGAACGTAACACCGAATTGTCGCTACCGATGCAACACTGTTTCTTATTTCCTTCTTTTAGGGCACCCTTCTCTTCGTTATCCATCTCTGTTCCACAAACATCGGTGCCCCCGACGCACGTGATGAACGTTATAAACGGTAACATAGTAGCTTTGTGCGGCATCGACTTGGAGGAAGAATCGCAGCACACCGAATTGCAGTCTAGCGTACGAGTATTGAACAGGGTGCCGCTTTGCGCCTGTTACGGTTTTGGTAAGTACGTCCACCGTGCTTTTACGCATCCTGCCGGCGTGGTTAAGTTGGCGTTAACGTGTCATCGCGTGACACTGATTTTTGCGCAGGTATCGTTAGGGGAGTTGACATGGAACGAGAAGAAATTTTCATAAATACGCCGCTGCCTGTTTCTATGATGCGATACGTGAACTGTTTGGCGGGATGCATACCGGTGCCCGTTACGCTGTTAGAACTGAACGAACGAAAGAACGTGGTACCTTACACAGGTGGAAATGATGTATTGCCAATGAGTCGGGAACATCGGAGGGGATACTTCCGTATGAGATACGAGAATGTGCAAAACAATTCATAAATCTTGCTTATTGCATCACTGATCCAGTCCTTTCAGTTCTTCGAGAATAAAACATTTTGTACTGATTATTTTTTTATTTCTCGTATCGTTAACGTACGAGTAGAACAATGTATGATAAAATGTACGATACGTAGAGGAGGGTGTAAAATATTGCATTTCGTTTATTGCTCAGGGAAACATAAAAGTAAGACGAAACCGTGGAAAGAAAAGTATAAAAAAATACAGTTGAAACTAAATAAAAAAAATATAAGACCGGTCCACAAGCAAATGTTGCGAACGCCGTTGCGGTCTTGATTGTAACAAAATCAAAAATAAACTATATAAAAAAGAAAGAATGCGTAAAACGTTTAAAACATATGCATAATCGATGTACTTCCCTTTTCGACTAGATGAAGCGAAATGAAATGCTGGCCATCGCTTCGTCCTCGCCGCGTTGGAGCGGTGCCTGTTACTTTTCGTCAACGCGTCACGACAACGACGGCGACGTCGTTTCGGTGGCATTGCAGTGGAAAAAAGGACAGAGAGATCTTAGAATGGCGGATAACGTTTGAACGCTCCAAGATTTGCCTATTAGCCGCTGCCGTTTCGTTGCCGATAAATTCTTCACGTCCGTATAATGCCGCGGAAATCCGAATATCTCTTCGAGCTCAGTTATCCACAGGGAGTCGCTTTCGTTCTTCATTAGAATCGGTTTCAATGCTAGCTTGCCTGCGAATGCCGAGAAACGATCGTTAATTAAAACGTACAGACGCTGGCCGTGTCGACGCGTCTGAAAATACCTTGCTTCAGCGAGTTTACTTTCGTGGTAACGGTACGAATTTTCTTGACAAGCGCGTATCGCTGGCAGTGCGGCGTAAGTATGTCCTGCACGTCCTGGTCGTCTTGGAAGGGCAAAGAATGCGGTTCTATCGGTAAATTGTGCCAGTACAGTCTCAATCTGTGCTGGGGTGAAAAATCGGCCGAGTCGATCACATCTGGTTCCTGGCCTAAATGTCTGTTCGGAAAAAAAGAAATGCTCTAATACACCACTGGACGAACGATCACGTTCCACTGATCACCTTACTTGTTGATCTCCAATCTATACTCGGTTGGCATCGAAGCGACGTTCTCGTACAGCCAGAACAGACGACGCCTGTTGTTGATCTTCTTCACCAGTTTGAGGATACGGCAGTACTCGAAGAAAAGAATTCCTGTCCCGTTCGGATCTAGAACAACCGAAATCAGACGTAGTCGATCATCAAGCAGGATGTTCCGATGTTCAATGAAACCGTCCAACGAACCATAGAGACCGAGTCGCGCCGGATTAGCCAGGCTTAGGTCGTTACACGGCGATCCACCGATCAGAAGATCGATCGGCGCTATCTCTTTTATCTTTTCCTTCGTGATATCTTTCACGTTGCCCAAATGGACGATACGATCGCCGAAATGCGAAGCGCTGACCATTAACGCGTCCGAGTCGATTTCGCTGGCGTAGTAAACGTCCACCACTAGGCCCAGCTTGCGAAGCACCAGCAAACCTGAAAACGCCTATCCTCCTAAAAATCGGCAAACGACTAAACGGCGCGAGCAGAGCCAGGCAAACGCAAGCGCGGGAAAACGGACTATACGCACCTGTGCTGAGACCGTCGAACAGAGAGAGCACGCGTATCTTTCTTCGCTCCTCGTTGTGCGTCAATTGGGGCACATTCGGATTGCAATTCGTACGGAACATGTCGATTATTTTCTCCTTCCAATTCGCCCGCGGTTTCACCCTTATGTCGGGACGGGGCGGACGATTGTTTCGACAGAGGAAGCATTCCCAGGGATCTTGCTCGAGCACCTCTCCGTAGGACGTCGGGCATAACAGGTGTTTCACGCAGGCGGTGCAGTAAACCCTGTACAAGACAACTCTGATCCAGCAACGTCCGCGTTTTATTTGAAAATTCGCGATCGTCGAATTTACCTTGGGCAGTCCTCTCTGTCGCAAATGATCACTGTCCCAGAGCCGCCGCACACAGTGCAATAAAACTGGCAAGGAATCAACGGTGGATTATACGGGGTCGACTAAACGAAAGCGATGCAAAATATCGCGGCGACGAGAGAAAGAGACTCGGATACTTACGCATTTCGCGTCATTGCCGAACACGAACATACGAGGCTTGTAATCTTCCTGAAACGATTCCAAAGTATCAAGCGATTTGTCGCGGGAGCATTGTTTCGAGGAATGTTTCGCAATGTTATAGTTGTTACCATACCGAGCAATCTTTGCACAGCGACGCCTCGAAGAATGGATGAATCTCCGTGTGACCGGTGCAGACTTTCAGACATTTTAGGCACAACGATTCGAAAGTCGATTCCCCGTTTATCGCCAAGCGTAAATCGTCTAGATCGAAACAGATTCGCGCGTTTCAGCATGCGTGCGGTATCGTCCAACGCGTTAAGAATTCTTCTAATCGATACGTCACACGTGCACGTAACATAATCTAAGCCTCGTGACAACTCACCGCTCTGATTTATGTCGTCTACTCGTTTACGATCCACGTCTGTATCATTCTTCAGCTCGTTCAGTTTCTCCACCATGTGAGCCGAATATTTGTCGTAGATTTTAACAGACTCCCCTTTAATCGGGCAACTCTGTATCGCCTGCGAGTCGCTGTTTTTAGAGAAGTATTCGAACGCGTCGTTCAACGACCAGTTCTCGGTGTCGACTCCTAGGCGAAAGCAGTGGTCCTAAGGAGAGAAAACGGGTGAGGAAAGAAAAAAAAGGAGAAGACCGTGGAAGACAACGATCGAGCGGGGTTTCCCCGTCTACGGTGTAATCGAAACGGCAGAGGTCGAAGAAAATACCTTCGCCGCTTGGAGTACTCCGACAAGGTAGACGTGCTTTTTGGTATTGCTTATGTAGTCCTGCATTTTCTCTACACCCTTGGCGAATCTCAAAAACAACTGATGATGAACCTGCCGCGTAACGAAAACTGTTTGCAAAATGTACAGGTGAATGGCGGCGTCGCGGGATATTAATCGTTTAGTAATTAACACGTTGAGTGCCACTCCAGGCATCGGTGACTGACACTAAACTTTCCGTTCAGGCCGCGTCAGTCGCCGGTGACTGACACTAAACTTTTCGTTCAGGCGTCGGTGTTTCACAGTGTTAAGCTACGCCGCGGTGCGCGGTCGCGCATGTCGCGTCGTGTGGCCTAAGCGGAAAGCGAGGCAAAACCCGCGTGGCAGTCAACGTGTTAACGCCGAAACCAAGGCGTTCTCGATTAATTCCCTTTTCATGACATGACTATTATTTTAATAATGCCCGGCAATTTTTACCTGCGAGAGCTTGTAATCGCCGTACCACATAATCCACTGGCAGCCAAAGTTTGGCTCTCCCATGCAACAGTCGCGATAATCGATAATCATTGCTGCGACAGAAACGTGGGGGGCGGGTATTTAATTCTCTTTTTATTCACACTCGAAATATAGTACCGGATGATTCGCGTTTCTCAGAGGGAAAGATGCGATACAAAAAATGAAATGATATTTGACATTTTTCTAGAGACGGGCAACGCATGTTCTACTTAATGGCAACGTCGTGGTGTTGATTACCTGGCCACCAATTGTGTCCGGCAATTTTGGCCCACGCGATAACACCTGGATTTTGTTCCCTCAAAGGCAATCGCGTTAAATCTTCGTCGTTCCGTTGCGGCGATTCTTTCGTCTTCTCTGCCACCTTCCTCCCTTGATTTTCTTCTGTTGGACGGTATCGTGCGATTAGTTACAACGAAAGGGACAAAACGGGAACACGACAGACGATATACGTACTCTTTTGATCAATCAAGTACTTTTCCGTAACTTTCGCGTTCATCTCCTTCAGGCAGTCCAGCCTCTGTTGTATTTTCGGAGGATACGGGTAGAACTTAATTTCGTCCAAAGCTGCGCGAATAGAAAAGTGAGAAGGGAGCTCGTGTCTGTCGATTTTGGGGACAACGTGGATCACTTACACTCATTTATGTCTGAAAAATTCGTCTCGACCCACACCGAGTAAGGCTTCGTTAGGGGACAGCCGAGAGACTTGCGCAGCATCTGAAGCAAACACGTCGCTAAAATTTTCGATAGTCGACGATATCGGGCTTTTCTCGTTGGCCGTTCGAGTTGCAGAGGGCCGAAGAGCAGAACAAGGAAAGTGTACACGGGTACGCGAGAACAAAAAGAACAAAGCTGAAGGGAGAACCTGCATAGTCGCGTCAATAGCGCGAGTCCTTGCTACGTTCAAGTTCTGCGTCAGTCTACAGTTGAGGCTGTTGGAGAACGGTTCGATCTGCGTCTTTTCGTTCAGCTGAAACGAAGATTGCGATTGTGTATTGGCGGAAGGGCGGTGCCGATCGAAAGATTGAGAAGAAATTAAAAGAGGAAGGAAAAAAAATGTATATTCACTAATGATATACGAGCTTCTCCGATCCAGTACACCCATAATCTCCCCGCCTCGGGCAACATCCCTACATGGTCGGCATCGATAATTAACGCTGCAATATCACATGAAACGTTTACTTAGAATACAGCATCGTGTGCGCCTGTCACGCGAATCGGCGAAATCCTATTCCGCAAGCGCTATCAGTCGTCGTCCAAATTTTCGATCGACACAAATCGACGTGTCACGTTATTACGGACGATCAATCGAAAAAGGGAGTACCGACTATCCAGATGGTTTGCTTCGGGAACGGTCGACGACTATCATGCACAGGAGTAAAGCATTGTCGAGGTTCTTACCTGGCCACCATCCGGAGCAAGAGCCCCACACCAGTTTGCCGACGAAAAGATCTTTCCCAATTTTCGTCGATCCCCGTGTCACTCTTCTCACCTCGTGACAGCCCTCGTCCTTCCTCGACATTTTCGCCCGAGTCGCGTCGGCTTTCGCGGCGCTTCTAACAGTTTCGGTCGGCGCGTTCGAATTCTTCGAGCTCCGATCGTTTCGTTCACTTTCGCTCAAGGGCCTGCCCTCGTTCGAAATCTGTCTGACCACCGGGGATGCTCGGATGTCGTCGCGCGTGGTTGCCGGGGGTGGGACCGATCGCGATGTAATCGAATCCGTGGATCCGTAGCCCTCCGTTTGTTTCGACAGGTCGTCCGCATCGAATTCTCCGGCGACAGGTAGATCGTCGTCGATGCGCGTAGCCGTGCGTCGCTCGTTCTCTTCGTTCTCCTCGTTCTCGGTTCTACACCGAATGTCGGTGAGCGCTCGCTCCAGTTGCTCGCCGAAAGACGCACGAATCTCGAGCCTGTCGCGATCCACTCTCTCGACGAAGCTCGCGCTCGCGCAGCGGCTGCTTCTTCGCGTGGGATTTCGCGTCGGGCGAGCCGCATTTTTCTCGCGAAGCGACTTCCTATCGGAGCGGCGTGTAGCCCTTGCGCAGGCAGACGACGCGAGCAGGCCTGCTTGCTGGAAGCCGTTCGATCGAACCGGCAAACTTTCGCTTCTGCCGCGTCGGCGTTTCGACGCGGGACAAACTTCGCGCGCCATTCGCGGAGGCGAGCGTACGCCCGGCGATTGCACCGGATCGTCGATCGCCGTCGAACGATCCGAGCGGTTGAAATCCCGGCTACGTCGCTTCCTCGATCTTCCCAGCTTTCTCTTGCACGATCTCCAAAACTTCTCTACCGTGGAATCCTTCGCGGCGACGCTTCTGCTCGGCGTTTGCACCGCCGACGCGTACTTGCTCGCTCTTCTTCTCCTCGCGCCGCTGGACACCGTCCGCGATCGTTTTTTCAGCGACTGCAGAATTGTTTGCAACGGTTGGCCGTTCGCGGGCGGACGATTCTCGAGGGAGCCATTGTTCGGTGCCACGGTGCCCGAAGAAGAATCCGATATCAAACCCAATTCCATGGCGCATACCAGAGACCAAACGCTCTTCTCCGCCCAACCCTTCAACGACGTCCTCACGGAGACCTCCTGCAACATACAAACAGAGCGCCGCCGTGCGAGTTAATTGCGTCCCGCAACTATTCGAGGGTTAACGCGACTCGTTCCGAAGGCGAACGATCGCCGATTCGACGAGATCCGCGTTCAACGATCGGGTCGACGACGGGTAATCGATTGGACGGATTTCGAGGGCCGCCGGTGGAAGGAACTCCGGAAAGCAGGGCGCGGCGAAGTCGGGCGAAAAGATTGAAATCGCTTTCGAGGCAGCCCCGCGCGGCGCGGTTGGAAGTAAAAAATCCTAAGTAGAGTTGGCGAGAGGGTTGGGAGGTGTAAACGACCCACCACGTGGCACCTCGAAAGGCGCTTGCCGAGGTCGCGGCATGCTTTGCCGGGGTCGAGCTGATGAATGGAAACGTCGGTATTATTGTGTTTACACGCGGGACACACGGGGGTCTCTCTCGTTCTCTCGCTCTCTCGCCACACTTGGCGTGGAAACATTCATTCATAAAGCGTTCCGCGCGTTCCTCTCACCGCCGCTGTCCCTCCGTCGTTGGCCGCGCGCGCGCGCGCTCATACTCGCGCCTCTCTCCCTCTCCAATCGGCCATAGGCACCCTTTCTCTCCTGCTCTCTCCTCGATTCGCCTCTCGATTCGTTGCACCGCTCCGCGGCCTCTCTCCGCCGACCGTTAGTACCCCTCCGCGCGATGGTACACGACCCTCCGTCGTGTGTAGAGGGGTAGTAAGCAGTGACGTAGCCAGAATTACGACAACGACCTGCTGATTCGCTTATTTTACCGTGCTTCACCCTCGAGGCCGCGGCCGCAAGCGGCACTCTCCTCGTCGAAGCTGTGCCACGTTCTCTCGAATCGTTTCACGAGCTTCTGTCCCCCGTGCTCTCGCTTCGACGGAGCTCGTCGCGAGAATCGTCGCGGCCGTTCGGCCGTCGCACCCTCGCTGGAACGAGGTCCCTTTGGACGCACCGTTCGATCGGAGCAGATTTCCCATTTCGATCGGGCCGACCGATCTTTTTCTTCCCGAGGACGTACGCGCGCACAGGGATGCGCCAACACGTCACGGAGCAGAGGGACGAATCAATCGGTCGGCGAGCGGGTTGTCGACCGACCGTTCACCGTGCCGTGACGCTTAAACGTAATCGTTAGACATCTTTTCAGAGATACCCGAAGCTATGGAATTCTGTACACGCGATCCTGCGTTGCGTTTTTAACCGAGACGTTTTCGCGCTCTCGCGTGACTGGTTTCGCGTTACGAGCTCACGCGAGCGGCTCTTTCGCTCGAGGAAATTTCGCGCCGAACGATCGACCGACCCGCGTACAGTTCTCTTTTTCATTCCCCTCCTCGTTCTCGCCGTGAAGATTTCCATTCACGCGGAGGAAATTCGGCCGGGATTCGACTGCCGAAAGCGGTGCACGGGCACGCGATTCGTCGATGCGCGATCCGGAGCGACGCGGCGATGTTTACGCGTACTCAGCTGACATGAATGGACTTGGGGCGCGGGCGGGCGTATATACGTACGTATTTGTGGATTCGGTCATGACGACTTTCGGTATAAATTGAAACTTCTCGAGGGTGTCTCGCCGTCGGTGGGAGAATGTCAAGGGGGCGGAGAAGAAAGACAAAGCCGACGGTGCCGGGAGCATCGGACGAAGATGGAAGGAAGCAGGCGAAGGGAGGGGAGAGAGCGAGCAAACGACCGAGATAAAGAGGGAGGGAGAGAGACAGAGATCAGCGAAGGGTACAAAGCCACGAAGTCGGGTCAGTTCCGTTTAGTACGAGGTAGGCTACGATTCCGTTTAGATCGGGGGAGGCACACGCGAATGGGTGTCCCTACGTGTTTCGTACCTTCAGCTTTCATCGGATCAATTCGACGCATCATCGCGCCACGCCACCGTTCAACGTCGCTCTCGTTTTCAGAGCTACGAGGCTTCGCGTCGCTTTCTTCGATGCTATGCCTGTTGCCCCATTCTGCGGTAAAAACGATCCCCGGGCCGGATGGCTTCATGCCGGCGAAAATTCACGCTCCGTCCCTCGCTCTGCTCCCGAGCGCGAGATATTTTGGAAACGAGAACGAAAAGAGGATCACAAAAATCTGGTCGATCCCGCGGGTTCGCGATACCGGTGCTCGCCCTGAACCCGCGACCTTTCTCCTCCATTTCGCTCCGCTGTTCTCTTCTCGCGATTCTCTCGACGAGTCGGTCGTTCCGTTTGGACGATGGCGCGCAGCGCTGGCCGTGCCGCGTCTCGCGTTTGCAAGGCGGGCACGGCGGAACGGCAAACGCGCGCAAACAGAACCGGGTAGAGAAAAAGGGAACAGAGGGAAGAAGGAGAAACGCGGCGAGCGAACGGAGAACGAGAAAGAGAGGGTTTCTGCTCGCCTAGCGCAGCGTGGGCTTTTCTTGTATTCTATTGATTTTTCCGAAAGTTCGCGTGGTGGGAGTGTGGCGGGCAACGGTGTGCGAGCTTGCCAGGAGCGTGTTTGCGTGAGCTTCGACGACGATATCGTCTTTTCCTTCCTTCTCCCTCTCTCTCCTTCTCCCGAGAGCCTTCTCACCTTCCCGCCCACTCGTTTTCAGTCACCCTCTCCGCCCCGTACAACCACGCACACACACACCACTCGGCGTTCGCGTTATCTCACCCGCTCGAGCTCCTCCTCGTATCTCTCGGCCTTTCTCCCTCGCGCTTCTCCACGAGTATCGCGCTCCATCCGAGCGTTTCCCTCTTGCGAGCGAGCCGCTCGTCTCTCGCTCGGTCGAGCGTCACGGACGGGCTTCCCTCTCGCTCTCTCGTCCTTGCTAGAAATCCACCCTCGCCCCGCTTGTTCCGGATCGCTCGCACTCACGCCGCTACCCGGAGATATATACGCGTGGCTGGACAGCGCGCGCACTCGCGCTGCTGGCTACTCGAAGCAGGATCGTGTTAAGAAGTTCGACTCCGGCATTATTTGCCGCGCCAGCCGCCGATTGCCGTGGCACGATCGAGCTATCGCCGGTCGCGCTCCGAGTTGGCGCGACTCGCCGCGTCCGAATCGGCGAGCGTGCGATAGGTCGGTCGAAACGGAGCCGCGATACGCGATACGCGGAGGCGTCGAGAATTTCCAGAGGGACATGTATACGCGTACTCGAGAGAGCAGGAGGGGCGCGGCACGGTTTCTCGGTACAGCCCTGGTATTCCATCCACCTACATCGCGGCAGGGCCACCGCCGCACACACCACCACGTCGCTGTTTCGCGCACACGCGTGCGTGCACGCCCGTCCGTGAGCCCTTATATACACCTCGGGGCCTCTCGGTTTCTCTCCGACGCTCGGTCCCTGTCTCGCAGCCGGTTTCTCGTCGAGATGCAACGCACGAACTCCCTCGCAGGCCTTCGCGCTCGCGCACCTACCTACCTACCTACTACACCGATACACCCTCGCGGTGGACTCGGTCGAATGGATTGCACGCGTTACACGGACGCGCGCTCACCGAGCCGCGTTACCACGCGTGCATGCACGTATGTCGAAACGCTGCGAGCACGGACCGTTCCGAGCGCACGGTTCCCGGTCGCGGCTAGCCCATTCGGCCAACGAGCGAGCGAGCTGGTCCGCCAGAACCGACAACCGGTCGCGGCAAGAGCCGCGCGCGTCTCTGCGATCGATATCGCCGATCGATTTTCCCCGCGGTTTCACTGCCGCGACTCGCGGAACTGTTCCCCGCTGGCCGCGCGCTACCAATTAGCGGCGCGAGATTCGAGATCGCGGTGCATAGGCACCGATACGTACCGTGCGGGACTCGTGCTCCATGGAACCAGGAGAGCTTCGAACAACCGTTTCCGTAGAAAGCGAACGGGCGAAGCAGCAGTCGCGTGCAAAAGTTTCTCGCCGGGGCTCGAAGGATACCGTTGCGACATTCTGGCGATCACGATCTTGTCGCGCAATTTGCATAACGGCGCTGGTACCAGCGCGAGAACGTACACGGTCGGAACTGAACGGTTGACCTTCTCCAAAATCGGAGCCCCGCTCCGAGAGCGAAACTAATCTTGGAGACCGAGGATCGATTCGTTTCGACCGATCGATGACGCGACTCGCTCATTGATCGTCGATCCCCGACGACTCGTCGCCGCTTCGTTAGCCGCATGTTCGCGCCCCGCGCGATACGGATAGAGGCGATCGAGAGGGCGGAGACACGGGCAGAGAGCGTCGCGACGTAGCCAGGTACTTTTGAGTAGAAACGTAGGAAAACGAAAGAGAAAAGCAGCCAGGTCGTCGCCGTTGTCGGTGGCACCGCCGTTGCTGGCGTCGTCACCGCCTTCGCCGCCTTCGTTGCCGCCGCCGCCGCCGCCGCCGCCGCCGTGGCCGGCGGGAGGCTCAGAGACCGAGCGAGTCCGAGCGGAGTCGATCGAGGTCGGAAACGCACGAAGCTCGCGGCTCGAGCGACCGAACCAGCGACACGACCAAGCAGTGCGGTGCCGACTCTTGGTGCTGCGGTTGCATTTTTTCGCGGGGCGCGTGGACGCGTGTTTATTACGCGACAATAGAGTTCTCGTCGAAAGTGGACGCGAAACGAGACGTACGCAGCGAGAGAAAGTGAGAAGGACAGTGAAAGATTAAGGGCAGAGTGAAACGCGAGGAGAGGCGCGTTCGCAGTCGTGTTTTATCAAACGGAGCCGTTGCTAGCTCTAGGAGCGGCACGCCGCCGCGTTATCGGAGCAGCGCGACGAATCGGCCGACCAGCGAGACGTTGCGTTGGAACGACGGACGCTCGTCCACGGAAATCGTGACACGGTCGAGATAAAGCGAGAGAGAGGGAACGGGCAAAGGAAAAAGGAGAAAACATCGCGCCGTCCTCGTCGTCTGGGGCGTGGGTGCACCGAACGAACGCGAATCCCTCGGACGAAACTGTTGCCACGAACAGAGGACGAGCCCGAGCGAGGAAGGAGGTGGCGAGGTACAGAAATGATCGAGGACGGGACGGATCCGTCGCGAGAGCCGAGTCGAGTCGCCTTTCCTCTGACCCGAGCGTCTTGAGGAGAGACCAGCAACGGCTCGACGAGACGCAGAGGAGCAGCACGTCCAGCAGCCGACGCGAAACGGAATACCGAATACACGAGGAGGAAAAGAAGAACGTTTCCAGTCGAGGTACACGGATCGAGGAGCGCTCGCCGCTGCGGCGGTCACGTGTAGCAACGCGCGGCTGAAAACCTGTACAGCGGAGAGCGCGAGCTGTCGAAAGAGAGACAGCATCGCGGTCTGGAGCCGAAAGTAACGGGGAACCGGACACCCGGCGAGTCCGGTTGCGAAAATCGTCGCTCCGCTCCGCCTTTCTCGCGTTTCACGCGTTTCTGCGACGAACGGCCCGCGACGCAGCCGTCTCCGACGGAGGACCGGGTCGCTCGCGTGGCTCACGGATATCGCCGGATATCCTGAAGGATGACGATGGTGGTAAGGAGGATCGCGAGCGGTAACCGGAGGACGAGCAGCACGAGAGGACTCGATTGAACTCCGATCGGAGCCGCTCGATTCGCGAAAACCGTCGGCATAGCCGCGGCCCGCCGTCGTTGGTGAAACCACCGACGCGTCTCGCCTCCTAGCCGGCGACCGTCGTCGCCGACTGACCGGGCGGACCGTCGTCGGTCGCGTCGTTTAACCTGGTGACAGTGTCAGTGTGTGTTTGGTGCGAGCATTTCGTTGGCGCGGCTGCTTTCGCCTCTCGGTTGCTTGCCGTCGGCTCGCGATCCATCCGTGAAGCCGTCGGCCAAGGGTCGACTGTCAGCTCGCCAGCCCGTTGGCCTACCCGACCCGCCTGTCTACCTGTCTACCTGTCCATCCATCGGCCGCTCGAATCTTCCTCGAATTCCCGTGATCCAAAGGATCGCGCTCGGTCGTAATACTGGCGAAAGCGGTGGAGCAGTTGCGCGAGTTCTAACGTCGTTGGTCGTGCCTCGCGGATACGTGCGTGTTCGCGACCGACTGAAAACGAACACACTCGTTCCAAAGCTCGCGGAATAGTCGACGAAGATGCAGGTGGCAACGTTATTTAGGGAGAGCGCCACCCTGCTGGGTGCCTCTAGCTTGGATCCTCCGCAGACTCATCATCATCCAGCTATGCACCCGCAGCAGCAGCAACAGCAGCAGCAGCAGCAGCAGCTTCAGCATCCTGCCGATCTGGATTTGACTCATCACATGCAGCATCACTACAAACTGTAAGTTAGCTTCGCGCGACCGCTACTCTTGGCCCGGCGATCTCGCGGCTTCGTTTTCGCGCGTCGCGTTTCGCACATGCTCGAGTGGACGATGCTCTTTTAGAGGCGAGCGTGATTACCTGGGGATCCCATAGCGCGCGAGAGATATTCGGCCGCGAAAGAGAGACGGAGAGACGACGAATCCCTTCTGGGGGCTGCTCGCAAGGGGCTGGAGTTTCCCAGTCCCCTGTCGCTGGAAATCGTGGCGAGGGGAACAGGTGCGCTATTCTTCGAGCCGGTCGAGCAGAGCTGAAAGGAACGGCCGCAGCTCCGAAATCGGCCAGCCGCCGTCGGATCGCGACGAGAGCGCTCTCGCTCCGGCTACTCTCTCCGATCCGACGACCAGTTGAAACCGTCGAACGATCGCGGCCAGATCGACCGAGACGATGCCGCCTTTCTACCCGACCACCTTTTCCATCTCGTCCCAAAGATAGCAAATCTCGATTCCGCCGTTCCCCCATCGCTCCCCTCGTCGCGCGACAGCGAAATCTCACGTTCCATAGTTCCACCCTTGGTTTCCGACCTCGGACTTTTTACGAATTTCGTCACGCGCCTCGAAGGGACAGGGTAGCATTTGTATTCGTTGCGCAAGGTCCGGTCGTGCCCTCGTTCCTTAAACCGTGTAATTTGTTTGACGTATCTCGACGTTGACGCGCGGAGCGCGGAGCGCGGAGCGCGGAGCGCGGGGCGCGTCGCCCGCCGTGATCGATGCCCGGAGGATAGAACGTCGGCTGGCGGAGACGCTTCCAGAGAAGGTAGAAAGTTTCGGTGAGACCCAGCGAGAAATCTGAGCGCAGAGAAACGCACCGAAATTCGTAGGGGAACGACCGACGCACCGCGGCAAGCTGCTGTGCAGCTTTTCGTTTCCAGGCGTGTCCGCGCAGCTTCGAAAGCCCGAGACGATGAACGCGCGCGATACGAGATCGCCGTGAACTGCAGCGAGAAACCGCGACAAGTTTGGACCAGATTCGCGGTACCGCCAATAGGTCAAGGCTACGTGCAACGCTTCGACCGGGTATCCGTTATCTCCCGCCTGGCGTTTCCCGGCAAATTCCTCGCCAACTTTCCTCTCGCGACTCGGCAACGCTCCGACCGATCGACGACCGTCCGCGTTATCGGGGGAGGGCGAATCGTGGAGCGCGACGCCAGCGAGTTATCGCGCGGGCCCGGCAACGGTCGAGGCGGAAAAGCGTCGAGGAAATTTCTGCGAATTTCTGCGAATTTCTGCTCGACCCAGCGTGGCCAATGCGACGCACGGAGAAAAGGAAAAGAGACGAGCGGAGCCACGTGGTCGGACGACAGCGTATCTCGCCGCGAATAACGCCGGAACGATGCGGCGATGTTTGGTGCGCGAAGCTAGGGCAGAGAAAAGAAGAATAAGACGGGCGCGGATAAATCGCGTTTCACCGATAAATATCGACGATGTCGATAAGATCGTGCCTCCACTCCGATTACCTCAATTCCTTTTCCGTTGACTGGTGAATTCCTTCGACCCGCTGCCGGCCGGTCTCGTCCAAGTTATTCATGTATTCCATAAGTTCGGAATACATGAATGGCCTACAGAGACGCAGGTACCCGGGAATCGACTCCGATAAAGCCGTACTTCTTCGTCGCGGCAATTTAACAACGTTTAAGGCGGAGAACTTTGTTCGCCTGCCATCTCCACTGTCAAGGGTAAAACGCGGCCGACACGCGACAACGATTCGTCCGGATCGGGGCGGCCGAATGCCGAGAAGCGTTAATAGAGAGAGAATTCCACGCGGCGCGATGTCATTGCTGCGTTTCACGCGTGCAAACTTTCGCGGATAGGACACGACGAACCGTGCGCCAACTTCGATGACCGGGCTTCGTTATCCGTTTCTCTCGCAGCGAGCCGATTCGCTCGTTGGCCTACGTTACCGAGAAGCGTATTACGACGCCGCCGTGGCTATTCAGCCGCGGCATAAAGGTTTGCGCAATCACGCCAATTATTCTCCGGCGCGGCACGTTTTTAATTATCCCGGCCTACGGGGCGTCTTTCTGCATTTATCCCGAGCGTTCCCGCACCGTCGCCTCCGAGTCCGAGTTTCGCCCTGGCGACCTACGCTCGCGACGCGTGCGACGGGAGGAGTCGCGTTTTCGGAAGTCCGGCTCGAGGGACGCAGGCCCTTTTCCGTTCGCGGGCCTCGCGTGAGAAACGCAAGTGGCGAAAGAACAGGCGCAGGTTGCGAACCCGCGGCCCTGTCGCTTCTCTACGCGAGCTTGCTGCTCCATTTTTTTCTCTCGCTGCGCGATCCCCGCTCGGAACCCTTTGGTCCCTTCCTCGGTACCTTTCTCCTCGACCTTCTTGCGTGCTGCTCCGCGGCGATCGCTCCCATCGACTCCTTTACGCCGTCTCCATTTTTCTCTTTTTCCACCTTTACGCGCCCCGCTCTCTCGTCTCTTCGTCGCTACGAAGTCGGACGTTTCTCTTTCTCCTTCCGCCTCGTCGCACCTTCGACCTCTCCCTCCCCTCTGCTCGTCTCGTACGGTTATTTCCCTGGCGTTTTTATTTTAGCCCGAAGCAAACGTCGAGGTGGAAACGGAGAGCCAGAGGGTGGAAGGCTAGGTGACGGGGAGGAGAGTAACTGCGAGTGAAGAGCAAGAAAGAGGTAGACGGAGTAGACGCGCGAGAGGAGGAAAAGTGCGAAGGTGGATGGATGCGAACGGCGGGAAAGGAGGCAAGGGCTGAGGTCGCGGAGGAGGAGAGGAAGCGGGAGGAATGGCGGAGGGTGGTCGAGGTGGAGAAGGAGGATGATAGAACACAAACGACCGCACGAAGAGAGCTCGTCGAACGGGCTCTGCTCTCCTCCTCCTCCACCTCCGCCGCTTCTTCTTCTGCCTCCTCCTTCTCCTCCTCCACCTTCGCCTCTCGCAGGCTATGCTTTCGTAACACGCGTCTTTCCCGCTCGCCGCCTCTCTCCTCTCCCACCGACGTCCGTGCAACGCGTTTTACACAACGTCCGTGGTACGCGTCTTTTCAAGAGTCGAAGAATCCGCGACTCGTTTCGTACCGTGGCAGAAAACGGCGACGTCGCCTGGAAAGGTGCACACGTATATACTCGCGTCCCACCGGAAACTACCGTATCGGATCGCAGATCGCGAAGAGCTTCAGCTCCGATCGTCGATTACCGCCTCGAGCGCGGCAAACGAGGGAAAGAAACCCTCTACGTTCGCGACGGAAACGGACGGTGGTCCACGCTCGCGTAGACGAGGAGACCGACGAAGCAACCTGCTCCCAGGGATATTCGACGGCTACGGGTGCACCGTGCGCCCCTTTCCGTTCCTTTCCGGGCTTCCTGCGCGAAACGGGAGCGAGGAAAGCGGCTCGCGAACGGTATCGCGAAGAATCGAGTCGTGATTCGTGATACGCGACGTATCGGTCTCGGCTATGCCAAACATCACCGAAGACACGGTCCATACGGATCTCTAGGGAGCTCCGTGATTATTCCGGGCGCAAATTTATTTTTATCAGGCTGTACGAGGCTGTCCTCGCGCGGAGGGGCCAGCGTTGCCGGATTAGAAGTTTTTCCTGCGATTCCGGCGAAGCCGACGAACCGGGCCGATCCGCGGCACGCGCGTATCGACGATCGTTGGGGAAATAAATCTTGCGTCCTCGTTAAAAAAAAATGCTTCGCGGAATTCGCCGAGAAGGACATTTCTCGGGGCGATACGTGTCTCTGGTATGTTTTCGCGCGACTGCAGGAGCGCGCACGGAGATGAGTCGAGGAAACGAGCATGCTCCGTCTCGTTTTCCCCGAGCGAAACGCGGGAGCGTAACGAGCGAGAAATTTGGACGAACCGACGATTTCGTTGGCAACGGAGTTACCAACTCCGTTCGTGGGCTCTGCGGCCGCGAAGAAGCCTGACGATCGTGGAAAACCGTGGAGAATCGTCGGAGAATCGTCGGAGAATCGCGACAAGTGGAGCGGCGATTATGGAGCTGAACGTTTGAAACGGTGGCTCGCGAAACGAGTGAACAGAGATCGCGGCAAATCGGACCGGGCGAAGGGAATTTAATTCGATGTTGAGGTGTTGAGGGAACGCTATCTCCGAGGACACGGAGCATAGAGGATAAAGGGATGGTGATTTCCCGGGGCCAAAGAATTTTCGGATCTGGGATCCAGCGGGCCGGCGTCCTTCTTCCATTGGAATTAGACAGAGACCGCTCGTAAATAGCCGCCGGACCAGAGGCGGTCGTAAGGGTTTCCCTTATCTGCGTCAGCGTTTCCACTCTCACGATTACGTACGGTTTCCAAACGTGGCCGTACCTAGCGGACGGCGGTTCTCCTCTTTTTTCCTTTCGTTTTTCGATAATCAACCGCGCATAGGTGCTGCTGCACCTCTTTTCGGAGTCAGACCAGCAGAGAATAGACGCGCGTGTAGGTTGATCGTGCGTGCTCGCCGTATCTCGGGCTTCTCCGGCTTCTCCACGGTTTTCGCTCTTTCGACCTTTCGGTCTCCCCCGAGAGAGCCGATGGAGGCAACGGTGGTCCGCAACGTCTACGAGCGAGAAACGTTCGTAAACACCGAGAGGTCCGCCGCGCCGTGCAACTCCGCAGACTCATCCGTCTCCAGCGCGAGCTTGTCGAACTTTCTAACGTGGCGAACAGTGCCCTTGGAAGAAACTCGGCTCTCGCCCGTCGTCGCGTTCCTGCCCGCGGATGA
This sequence comes from Nomada ferruginata, assembly GCA_963583965.1. Lineage (NCBI taxonomy): Eukaryota > Metazoa > Arthropoda > Insecta > Hymenoptera > Apidae > Nomada > Nomada ferruginata. The sequence continues at coordinate 18,494,082 of OY757216.1, forward strand.
AAATGAACGAAATCTCTGCGAACAGCTGGCGTCGCAGCACTCCTATCGAGCGGATTCAACGCGCCAGCTAAAAGGCGGCACGTTTGTCCGACGCTCCGCTTCCTAATGAGACCTCGGCAGGTGTATACCTTGCGCCGCGACGGCGGCACCTTCGATTCGTCGACGAATGCTCTGCCCGCGTATAAAATAAGAAAGTGCTGCCGGAATGAACGAGTGTACGTTAAAACGCAGGAGCGAGCCGCGCCGCAAGCTTTTCTAATTGTTCGCCGCGGTAACGAGAGCGTTAACACTTTCAGCACCGATGGCGTCCTATTGTTAGCATCGCGAGGCGGTCCCTGCCGCGTATATGTCTCGGGACCGTCGTCCAAGCCTCGGCCATTCACGGTCTCCAGCGTGCACCTCGAACGGAGCTCCGAGGAACGTTCCGCGAACCACTCGCAGAACTCTGGCGAAACGATCGCGAACGGGACGCGAAAAAACGGCGACGGTCGCCGCCGTTTTCTGGCTTTAATGACAAGCGTATCGAGTACCATTCGGCGAACGGCGCGATAGCGTCCGTTCGATGAGTCATCCCGCTTATCGAACGCGAAACAAATTGAGAGGAGGTGCAACGAAGACGTTTCGTAACGGCTCCGTACGTTCCGCTACACTCCCAGTGTTATCCGCTGTTTAGACGATCCTCTTATCTCCTAACGCGGCGATACCGTGCACAAAATAAGAAGCGTTCGCGACACAAATTGCCCGATGAACCGGTTTCGTCGCAGCCAAGGAAACGCGTTGCGCCCCTCGATTCTCAACTTTGTAGACGACGAAACGAATCTTGCGCGCGGTAAAAATGAGGAAGAAAAAAGGAACGAGCGACGAAGGACGACGGGGGGAAGAGAGCAACGCCTAGGCGCGGAATATGCGAAAGGAAAAATATAAAAAGAGGGCTGCTCGAAACTCGCGAGGAGCAGCAGCGTGGGAGTCGCGGTCTTATTAAGACAGCAATTAGGCCGTATTACCGAATTGCGTTACAATTGGGAGTAACGAGCACGCGCGGTAATAAATTACAACGGCCCGCGTAATCATTACCTCGGAGTTTCGCGTAACAGCGTTCCCTATCAGTTTACATTCGACTTTAATTGCACCGCGGTATTTTCGTGCGGATTCGCCCCGAAACGGTCAGATGGTTACAATAACGAACTGAATAATCGAGCGTGCCTTTCGCAAATTAATAAAACGATCGCCACGGAGTTCCCTCCTCGACCGGAAGCTCCGACTATGTTCTCCAAAAACCTTGCGATATTTCGTCCGTATCCCTCGCGAGTACCGAAGAGACGCCCGTGACGGAGCTCGTCGGTGGATCGGAGCGGAACGTGCGTGCGTGCGTGCGTGCGTGCGTAGGGAGACGCGCGGCGCAAAGATGCATCGTCGGACGTGCAAATAAACGCAGCGTGTGCGACGCGTTTGGTGTGCGTGCACGAAGGGGGTCGCCGGTTGCACAGGGAACACGTGTATGCGTGTACATATGGAACGTTCGGCCGTGCCGCCCGGGAAAGAATGCCCGCTCCGGCTTTCAGACTTTATTGCGCAGGAACCGCGGCGAAACTAAAGCGGCACGCATCGAATCCAGCGGTTATTTACGTATTTCCTGATCGGGAATCGGCCCTTTCGAACAGAAGGTGCCTCGCGAGTCGGCCGCCGACTCGAACCGTGCACTCTCGATAACACGTAATGGTGGTACGTATTTACGGTTGCGAGAGGCCGGCAGCTCGCTACCGGCGGCCGCGAGAACGAGCGCGCAACTTTTCTCGTAAATCTGGCACGCGTTTGAAGCGCGAAACCGACGGAATCTCGGGACTGGCCAAGTTTCATAGCGGCGTGCGCAATCTTGACGTTCGCTCGCAATTGTCGGACGCGGTTCGGCGGTTCGGCGGTTCTTAATCGAGAGTTATGATATTTTATGAAAATGGGTCTCATATTAGGCCCTCGAATTAGAATCAATAAATAATGAAATACGTGAGATTTGAAGGTATGCCTAGCATTTTTCAGTTTCGAACCACTGTGCGCCGTCTCGGTCGTTCCAACGACGGTATTACCGGCGCGCAATATTACTTTGCGCGTCTAAGTTTCCTTACTCCGGCGAGCACGCCTCTATCCGTCGACGATTCTTTCGACACCTCGAGCCGGCCTTGTCACGTTCGCGATATTCCAGGAAACCGGCGGCGATTGCCGCCGACAATTTCTGAGAGCGACAATCACGAGCCGCTGCGATACAGCCGGCCACGTTTTTTCGAATAATTTCGCAAGCGTCGACTTTTCCACGCTGGCCCGCAAGTGGAGGCCTGCGCGAGCACCCAACAAGGGTCGAAACTTTCCGGAATTCGGCGAGAGACTAGAAAGTTTGAAACAGGCGGGCAACTACCGCGCGAAGAATTTTCGGGATGGTTGTCGACAAGTTTCGAAAAGTCGCCCCCGAATATCTTCGACCAGTGTTCGCGGGCTGCTCGAGCAACTGCATACTCCGAACGGCGGATACCTTCGGGCATCTTCGCTGCGCTACCCGTCCACGATTATCCCGGCGAACCTGCTTTCCTCTTGCTTGCGCGCCCTTCTGCCGCGGCGAACGCTGTCACGCGTCCCTCCGTTTAATCGTATTCCTCTTTGAACCCCGACAAAATTTGTCCCACTGTCGCTCGCGTGTTGGCACGCATATTGCGCTAGGTTAAGGTAGAGGGGTGGAAGCGCGTGCATGTACAGACATCATTTTTTAGCCCCGCAGGTGTCCGTTATTTCCCTTCAACGGGCTCTACCTCCGCGTAGGTGGAAGCGGCGCGAGAGCCCGCGCGAATCGCGAAGCACAGACGGCCAAACTTTTGGCACGGGCTACGGTAAATTGTTTACCGGCGGCTATGCGAGAAATTACGAGGCAATGCGAGGCGATACGAAGGAACGGCGGACTCGTCTGGGAGGGTGACTCTCCGCTCTCGCTTTTCGTTACCCTCGCTCACCCTCGGTGCTTCTCTCTTCTCCTTGGGGCAGCTAGAGCACTCTCACGCTCCAGCCCGTCCCACTGCCACCCTCGCCATCCGTGGCTCTCGCGTCGGTGTAGGAGTCGCTTCAAAACTCGGTCAAAGTCTCGTCGCCGTGGCGTCTCGCTTTGGGGATTCGGAGGAAGGGTCGTTTCTCTTTCTCTTCATCTCCTTCTCCAGCCCCTCGTTCCACTGCCCGTTTCTTTCGTTCGCTTCTCCCTTACCTCTTTTCTTCTTCGTTCCTGCTCGCTCGCTCGCTCGCTCGCCCGAACGCAAATATCCTCCGCCCTGGCAGAGCCGTGAATCGTAACCAGACGCGCAACGTCTGGCCTCCGCTTTTGGATTTTCGTTGTTCGCCTGCCGTTTTTTGGGTCAAACGGACGACCCCGTTTCTCGGCGGAAAACGTCTTACTGCCCGAAACCGAGCGTCGGAGATCTGGAGCGTGGAAGATTTTCGAGGGGGAACTGTCGGATCGACGCTGCAAATTTTACCAAACTCCGGCGAAACGTTTTCCTGGAACGTTGGACTTTTTCCAGTCGTTTAAGCCCGCCGCCGCCGCCGTCGTCGTTGGCGCGTCATCGTTGGCGACGGAGTCATCGTCGCCGTCGTCGTTGTCGCGCGTCGATCGATCCCGTTTCGCCCGAGCGAAGTCGAGACTTACGAGCGGACGAATTTTCCAAAGGATTTTTGGAAATTCGCCCGCTGGAAGGCTGGATCTGCTGCGATCGAGAGAAGGAGGGAACGAAAGTGCTCGCGGTCCGATTCTCCGTTGATGTTCCGTTGACGTTTCGCGACGGGGTTTAAGTTTGCTAAATGAATCTGAAGGGTCCGCGTGGCGGGCGGCGCAAGGAGGGGGACGGCGATAAAAACGAGCCGACTAGAGGGGAAAAAAAGTTTAAAGCGTCGAACAGAAATTCGATTTATCGACTTTCGGAGTCACTCTCCCTTTTTTCACGGAGGTCGAGGCAGGGGTGGCCGATGGAAGTATAGGGGGGTTGGAAAAAAGCGGCGAAAAGAGCGGCACCGGTGAAACGGCTGGTGGTAGGTCAGGATCGCGAGGAACGAGATGGATACAAATCATAAAATTTGATTGGACCGACCTAGGCCGGGGGTGTACCAGCTGTGCGTGTATCCGATATATTGACTCGCCTCGCGTATTCTCCGCGTATTTTCCACTGGCCGTAGAGGGGGAGGAGGAGGAGGAGGAGGAGAGAAAGCGAGAGGGAAGGAAAAACGTCAAGAGAGTTGGCGCACAACCCGTTGATCCATTCATCCGCTATTTCCCTTCTGTTCGACCAAGATATCCTGGGCGCAGATTTGCGGGCAAGCTTTTCACAGGGAACGCCGCGCCTTATCGAGCGGTCGCGAGGACTCGCGACGATGTCTCCGCTGCCCTCGGTATCGACCGATTTCACGCTTTCCCCGGACGAACGAGCGACGAGCACCGGGTTGCCGAGGAACGCCGCCGAACCCTGAGCGTATCGTTGCAGAGTTCTGCCCGCGAAAATTGGAGCGGCCAACCCAGACCTTGGACGCGAAAACGTCTGGAAAGTGTCTCTTGGGCGGCCGAAAATCGATATGGACGACAAACACGGGGCTTCCAAATAACCGATCGCGAAACAAACATAGAGACATAGGAGGGTCCCCGTTGACGGTTGCGCGTCGCACATCGCGACGTCTCGAATGCAATCGGAAACCTTGAATTAAGCAGGTGGTAGCGGGAACGCGATGCATCTGGAATCTCGTTGCCGAGGCCCAGTTTCGGTCCGGTGTCTCGGCGAGTCTCCGCTTCATTTGAATTACATGAAAATCGAGCACGCTCCCCGAGGATGGGGGCACGGGAGAATCTTCCCGATCGATCGCGACCGTACAGATTCGAGGCGAGATTATCGCGCCTGAACCGCGAGGAGTTGTTGCTTCTCGGGCGACCAAGGTGCAGAGAGCGGGCAAGCGATCGAACGGGGCGAGAAAGGGACAAGGAGGCTCGTCGTTCGGGTTCTTTGTCTTCGGCTCGGGGGAACGAGAGAGACGGGAACGCTGGATAGCGAGTCGAAGAGCCAAACGACGCGGATTATTCTCGACTCGGCGATGATCGCGATAGACCGATGGATTAGCTCGTAGGCGCGACTAGACGAGGCCGAAGCGAAAATCGATCCTCCGGATAAGAGAGCGTCTGACGCGTCGCGATTTGTCAGGGAGAGTCGTCCCAGTCGGCGCTCCAAATGGCGATTTTCCTTTGGAATCTTTGGCGACTCGCGTTTGGAAACGCGTGCCGAAGAAAAATGAGCATTGTGCGCGCATGTACGTGTAGAGAGACCTCGCGGTACTGAGGTATGTAGCTCGGAATATTTGACGAGTACTGTTTCAAATATTTTGTTTTAATATTCTGAGTATTTCAAGTGCTTCTTATGCTACAGGTTCTTTTCCCATTCAAAGTGTAGATATACTACGATATTCTTGTTTTGTTAATTGCAGCACTAGCCACGCGTATTTCGCGTACAATAACTCTTATACCGGATAGTTTGTTTTTTTTAACAGGTGACAGGTACACGTGTAAATATTTAATTTTATAAGAACGTTCGATCTGTTGAATATCGGAGACCGAGACCCTACATACCTAAGACCGCGGCCACGGACGAACGGACGAACGGACGAACGGACGAACGGACGAACGGAACGGAGCTTGAAAGTATAAACGTCGATGTCCTTTAGGGGGTTCCGATGCACGTGCTACGGCTCGAAGATTTTATGAATGGGGACCACACGTGGCTCGAACGCTCGCTCCGATACGCGGTATACCGCTTCTGCGTGCCAGTTAGGCGACCAAAGGGAAGAAAAAAGAGGCAAGGGGGGGGGGGGGGGGGGACGACGCGAGAGAAAAAGGATCGACATCGAAGGAACGGTCGCGGCAGGAAAGAGAACGATGCCGTCGACGTTAGGCCGCAGAAGAAACGGTGGAACTCGGTCGTCTACCCTGTAATTTATAACTGGAAACTCGGAACTGCGACGCGACCTAAGGCGATATGTCGATTCCACTCGGGGGAATACCCTCCCTTCTTCTTTCTGCCGAAGGTCGTACGACCTTCGGCCAGAATCGATGACCGTCCGAAGATTCGTGCTCGTTTCCCCTTTTCGGCCCCTTCTTTCGCCCCGCGCCCTCGCCGCCAGCACGTTTCTCGTCGATCTTTGTTTCGCGTCTGCGAATCCACCACCGACGCGAGGACTCGACAGTTCGTTTTTCCGGAGCAACGGGGAATTTCGACGGAGCGCACTCGCGTATCCTCGTCGTCGGGCGGACCGCGACCGAGTTTCGTCCGCTCCCGACGACGGCGAACGAGATTTCGCCATGGACGAACCGTCGGCGTTCCTACGCGAAATAAATATTCATGGGTCGACGCAAAAATCGTTGATCGCGAACGGCTCGAAGAAAGGGGACGCCACGGGGCGCTTCCAAGTTTGGAAACGGCCCGGCGAGCCCGGGGCCGGCCTTTCGGATTATTATTTGCCTCGTAAATTTTTATCGCGCACGCAGGACGCTCCTTTTTTTTACGAGAGCCATTACGTCGTTGCCACGTAAGGTTGCGCCAGCGATTTCTTTCGCTAACCGATGCTGGACGCGGCGGCCTCGAGATGAACGCAGCGCGAGAGAAATCGTTATCCTCGATCTCCGTTTCGGTTCGAGGACGACCGACTCGCTCGTTGCGGGCTTGCTCGAGCAACGTGACTACGGAACTCTATGAATTGCAGACTATGTATGTGGGTTATGCGTAGCGTCGGAAAGGACCTCGAAACGGACGTATCCGGCGAGAGGTCGCGAGTACGATTCTTCGTTTCGTTTCGTTTCGTTTCGTTTCGTTTCGTTTCGTTTCGTTCCGTTTCGACGACGAACCGTGGCTGGGAGAAGGTTCCGTTCGACCGTCGAGGAGAAAGCTCGCGTGCCGAATACCGCTCTTCATCGTCGTCGCTTTGTTCTCCACGCGAATTTCCTCGCTTCTGCAAGGCTAGGAAAGAACTTGTCTCCGCGAACTTCGGAGGATTCTCCGTCGACGGAGAACGAAGACCTTCGCTGCCGTTGTCGTATTCGCGACGAAATCGTCCGCGAAATCAGTCTCCTCGCGGCCGCGGAGACGGGATTTGCGAGGGATTCGCCGCGCGAACGATGCAGCGAAAATTTTTCTGCCGGAACGAAATAGTTTTTCCGAAAGCTGATCTCGCCGGGCAAAAGGGTAACGAAGGAACGTGGACGCGGGCAGAAGGGGGTTGAAAGAATCGCGGAGAAGGGTGCTCGTGGGTGGGCGCGCGCGCTCGAGCGATCGGGCGAGCGAACGAGCGAGCGGGCGAGCTGGCTAGCGGGGGAGAAAGGCAGAGAGAGAGAGAGAGAACGCTGGGAGGGCAAGAGGAGAGAGCGAAAGAGCAGTGGTTTTTCGTTATCGACATTTTCCAGGATGCGTATGGGTGTGCGTGAGTGTACGTGCGTGAGCTCCTCTCGTTGCCCCCTTTAGCAGGAAATGTGTGCGAGCTGCCGACCGTGTGTATGCGTAGTTGTAGGTGTCTCTAGCGGTGTATGCGCGAAAATTTGTATGGGTATGCGTGTACGTGTTACCGGACATGCGGCAGTGTGTGTGTGTAGAGTTTTCTGGAGGTTTCCCCTAGCAACGAGCAGCAGCACCAGCACCAGCCACAGCCCGGCTTAGGGGTAGCTACGAACCTCGCGCGAGACCTCGTCGCGTTGCCTCTTCTCTCCTTCGTTTATCCTTCCCGTTTCGCGCGAATATTTGCCCGCCGCGATATTTCGCGAAACGCGACGATGCTCGGTGCGCGAACGAGGACAAAGGGGAGATCGACGGCTCTTGGCGAACGCTCCACGAGCTACGGCGCCTCGGTGCGTCGGTCGTTGCGTTCTCCAAGAGCAAGCTGGCTGCGTTCCGTCGAGGTTCGTGGAAGCGGAACGAGCTGGATGCTAGCAGTGCTGAAACGGTCGAAAGAGAAGCCCGATCGCCGGCTCCGAAACTTGTGCAGGTTTTCCACCGGCGACGGGGCTAGCTTTTGCGTCGCAACATTCGTGGATCGACGGGAAACTCGACGACCGTCCCCGTTTCGCGAGGGAAATGCGTAACTCGGCCCGAAGAATTCGACGCTCCCCCGATCATGGATCGTCCACGTTCCCCGCGAATTCGACGAACCTTCCGAAACGCTCCGATCCAGTTGCTCGAAACGTCGCACGCTCTCCGGTCTTTTTAGTTCCAACCACGCGCTCCGGAACTCTTTCGAACGAATCTCGTTCGCGCGTTCCGAATCATTTCCTCCCAGCGCTGAAGATCGAACGTTCTCGACTAGCGACTCGAAGCTTTCCCTACGAAACATAAGGGAGCGCGGGGAAGAGAGGCAGAGAGGAGAGTAGAGAGAGAGGGAGGTGGTGAGGGCTGGATGAACGACTAGGGGGTGGTAGGGAGGGAGATATATATATATATATATATATATATATATATATATATATGTATAGGAAGAGAGAGAGAGAGAAAGAGAGAGACGGATAGAATCTCTCCATTCCCTTGCCCGCCTCTCTCGTCTCACCCCCGTCGACTGCCCTAGTCGTTTCCAGCAAGTACTTCTATGTACCAACCATCTCCTACACGCTACCCTTATATACCTTGTATATTTACCTTCGTGGCATATACGCGCACCTACATGCTGTATGTATACATCTGGGCCCGCGATACATAGGTCCAAGCGCCACATAAAAAGTACATAGAGCTGTAGGTATAGCCCCGGCTGAAAATTATTCCGAGTATTTTCGAATTAGCGTGCAAAAATGAGCAACGCTGCGCGGTAAAAAAAAGGCCTACTACCGCGCCACTAATAGCGCCGCTCGCGTCTCTTGCCACCGCATAACGAAACGATCAAATTCTTTGACGGATGGCTTTCTTTTCCACCTTCTACCCTTTCACCCGCGTCCCGTTTTTCCGTTTTCCGTTCTTCCGCCAGCACCGGGGCAGCGCATGGCGCGGCCATATTCGCGTACGCCGATCTCCGATCGCGAAACCCGACACCGCCGGACCAGAGGCCGATTTCCTACGGAACGAACGTCCGTCCGTTGTGCTCCAGACTGTACACGGTATATACGCACTCCGCCGACGTTATTCTTTCCTCGGCCAGATCTTTTTATCGCGGCGTCGCGTCGGAGCCTCGGGAAACTCTGAAGGAATCCGCGTAAGGACCGGTTTTTTTTGCCACTCCTTTATCCCAGGCTCGCGAACCTCGGAAGGCCGGCCACGGCGGCGGTAGCGACACTAGCGAAGCGCAAGCTCAGATTTTTTTTCTCGGCCGAGGCAAGAGTCACCTCTGCGACGCCTACGCACGACTCCTCCTTCTATATTGTCTCGGCGACGCAGGGACGGCCGTTCGAGACGTGTCGGGAGCCGAGCTCGTCGCGGTAGCCGGGTCTCGCCTGGCCGCGAAAACTGCCCCGAGTAATTTCTCAACCTTTATCGCCGTACAGGCTCTCCGCGGGGGAAAAAATAAGTGAGAACGGAGCTAAGCACGGTCGTCGACGAGGAGCTCGATGCCGCGTCAACGGTACCCTTAAATGCATCCGAACGACCGTTTTCCAGTACGCGTTGCACCGTGAATACTCGACGCGTCGATAGCACTACGAACGAGTGCATCCCATGGTCTTCATACATACGTATATACCTACGCCGGCCCCACGAAGCCACTTTTTCCTTTGCTTTCAAAGCTTCCCTCCCCCGCCCCGTCACCCGTTACCGATTATCAACCCCGCGCCAAGATAAATTCGCGTGGATGTCCACGAGAGCAACGCGACGCGCGATTATTTCTTGTCGACGTTTGCTTGTCCGGTGCCTTCTGCTCGTCTTAGGAACTCCATTACCTACCAAGCGAGTAGAACTAGAACTACCTTGCTTTGGTGTTATTAACATTTAATACGACAGAATGACAATCAAACCACCCCTATTTATATGCTATCTAAATAGTAGCAGCTATCGCTAGCTCTACGATTCGACCGCGACCACCGAACGAAGCGTATCGTTTCTCGCGTGAGAATAAACGCGGTTTTCGACGTTTCAGGGGCGCACGTTCGCTGGTCTTGGAGCTTCGCGATGACCACTCGCGGGGTACGGGACGGCAAAAGTTTAATACGCTTCCGGGTTATCGAACGTTCCCCCTCGATCGTAAAGCTTGCCTCCCACTCCCGGGTCCTGCACGGCTAGACGCACTTTACGTAACTCTTTCGTCGGGACGAGTATTTCTTTCGCGGCATCGTTCTGTCTTCGACAGCCGCGCAAACGTTTTTCTCCACGGAAGCGTATCGACGGAAACGAAGTGTGCACTGTTCGTCCCCTCGGTCGGCGATACCACCGCGAGACGCATTTTACGTTTCTATCGCACGAAAGGATCGACGTTCGATCGAGTTTTCGCAGATTGCTCGAATCGCGTCGAATCGCATCGGTGTTCCCCGAGACGCGTGTTGCGCTATTAATAGTCCCGACCGTGCATAATAGTCGCGGACTGCGTAGCCTATAATTCAGAGCCGGAGGGAAGTTTTAAAGTTATCGTCTAGCCGGCATTTACGTGGAAGCGGTAACGTATAGCGATGAGTCGTTCGACTTGATTATGGCGATTACGGTATTTGGATTCGAATTGCTGCAAGAATATCTATCGAGGTCCGCTGGGGCGGCGGTTTCCTTGGCCCGGTAAAGTTCCGCGAGAAACGAAGGGAAACAAATTCCGCGCAATGCGGGATCGGTGGTTGCGGGGCGACCCAAATGAAAACAGGGGATCGTCCAAGCTGTTGACCGATTTCATGGAAATCTCGCAAACGTTAGAAAGATCTCTGGGGAACGCGTGTCCGCGAGCGCGCAAATATTGACTTGATATTTTGTCCCCTTTGTCGGAGGCCTCTGTAATTTTCAATTTTAACGGAAACTACGCGGAGGCTGGGCTACGCTGCTTCGTATAAACTGCGAATTGTTTGTATTTAGTCTCGAACGTAATATTTGTGGCGCGGTAGCGGGGCCCCATTATGTGCAGCGTATCGTGCGCGCGTGTGACCACGTACCCGCGAAGCATTTGGCCTCCGTGTTCCGTGCTCGTTCCACGGTGAACAATCGCCGCTCCGTTTGCTCGTGAAAAATATAACCGACCCGTTCCGTTCGTCCGCCGGGCGCGAAGAAGAGCGAGAATTTTTCTGAAATTTAATACGGTGCCGCGAATCGTCTTGGATTTCGACGAACGGCTGCCGAAAGGGAATTGTCGGCGACGCGATGCTGTTCAATCGATCCGGTGCACAGCTGATCGTAATGATTTCGCTTGCTTCGAAGTTTGCGAACGGCCACGCGGACCGGCCGATCGCTGCGACCCTTGCAAACTTCACCAAGCATGGCCAGGTTGTTCGCGATGACACGAATTCGCGTTACTAAAGGGACAAGGGAGAACCGAATGGAGCCTCGTTAATGGCGAAGCAATATCGCGTGGCCAGCCAAACGCTGCGCTGTCGCTGGCTCGTCCTTTCCGCGAATCGATTGCGATCTACGATTGGCTATCGGCGTGCCGCGAGGCTCATCGGCCTTCATAATTAGTCGAAAGATGGATGAATGGAGGTAGGAGAGAGGCGAGGAGAAAAGGGGAGCACGGCGGGGAAACGGGAGAGAGGAAACGAGGGGGCAGATAATAGAGAGACAATCGTAATTGGCGCGTGCTTATAGGGAGTATAATCAATTAAATGGGGTGCACGCAGGCTTATGCGCTCTAAGGACAGTACATCGATTACAATTTCCCGCTGTTTCTCACCCTCTACATTCTTCGCTTTCTCGCGCTTCTTTCCGTCGCTCTTTTCGCTTCCTATTTTCGTTTCGGCGTTTTTCTCCCCTCCTCTCCCCCCCCCCACCCACCCACCCCCACCCCTGTCGCGACTCAACCGCTCCAGCCGCAGACGAGTGCGTCCAAGGAAAACAAGAAACTTATTCCACATGGAGGGAACCGCCATTGAGACGCGACGCGACGCGTGATATGAATATCGATGAAAACTCCAACGACACGGTGATCTGTTTCTTTCGCGCGCTCCCGATAGAAAGCACCCCTTAACCACTTTACCGCTTGCATTAAAACGTTTCGAACGGAGGAGGAAAAGTTGGGGATGGGCGAGTTTCAAGCGACTCTTCTCCGATGTATGTATTTACATGCAATCGCGATGCTGCGCTGCGGTTCTACTTCGGCGACTTGCACGCACAAGCCCGAAAGCATCGATTTAGAGAGATGCAACGGTGTTGAAAAGTGGCGAACAGAATTTTGTACGACAAGGATTACGGTGTTACAATACGTCGATATTACCTGTTGCTGGTCGACGCGGAACGACGCCATTCCCTGCGACATCATTTCTGGAAAGGAAAGAAAAGAAAAGACAGTTTAATGAATCGTTTGGAATAGAAATCGCGCGATCTTTCGAGCGGCTTCGACAATTGGCGATCCGCGCGGCAGATGATACAGCTGCTAACGTCGTTTTAACGTGCCCTCTTTTTTTTCCAGATCGTATCCGTCGCCTGTGCAAAATGGGGGGCCGAACGGAACGACGATGGGTTGCGCTGCTTCCCAAGGTAAGAGAGACCCGATAACAAAAATAGAGTCCGGAAGGGCAAATAAGATAATAAAAGAATACTGAAAAATGTAATCGACCGTGCGCGAGATAAAAAAAGAAGCGTCTTCCCGCGCCAATGAAACTGCACATTTCCGCAGACGAAACGGTGTTTCGAAACGCTGATCAATCGGCACGGTAGGAAAGAAATTCGGGGAAACGTTCGTATTAAATTAGCGTTGCATTAAATTTATTGGCGGGGCTCCCTTTTTAAAGATTAAACGCTTGCATCGGAACACACGGAGCTTTCCGTAGTGTACGATACAATTTCCAGCTATCAAACGTCGAGGATGTATGAAAACAACGACTCCGATATTTCAGAGGAAAGTTCCACCCCGATGGGGGGAAAATAAAAAAAATTACCAGCCCCGCGACAATTCAATATCGCGCGATTACGCGGACAAAGGTATAACGAATCAAATATGATTTTAATTTTGCATATTGTACCTTGGAAATGCGAGTACGCGTACACGGTGGATGTCGGTGAATCATGCGTTTGGCATCCCACAAAAACCTGCCGCGATTATTTGTCCACATTCATTTGTCCGGGCAGAACCCGCCGTTTCAATTTCACGGCAGAGGATTTTTCGGAAAGATTACCGTAAATTCGTCAAACTGTTCGCGATCGAATCTAGCGTAACGCGCACTTTGCTCGCATCGCCTCGTTTAACGCGCCCTATTAATCGCCAACTCTGACAAGATACCGTCCAATCGAGGCACGGAGGCTTTGCAGTTCGAAGGGGGAAAAAATGAAACAAATATACGGGATACGCGTGCGTGGCGAAATCGGCAATTGCGAGGAAAGTAGATTGCACGGGCGATAGCGAAAGTGCGAACGATAGTGTAACAACGTCAACAAGATTTCGCGCATCGCCGGGGTTAAAGAGTGCGTAAAAATTATTTGAGAAGGATCGGGATTTTTGGTGGAAATGCGTCGGCCACCGGTATATCGCCGGTGGTAAATATTTTTTTCCGGACTCATTGAACAGCAGTTGCACGCATCGCCGACCAGTGGTGGTTGAACGCGTTCGTTGTTTCGACAGTCTCCTCGGATTAACTGGTTAACGAAGCTCGGCGTTTAGAGGCCGTGTCGGATTTCGGTGTTGCAACTGAACGATCGCTCGGTCGTTCTTAAATAGCGGAGACGATTGCGAGAAATGGGCGACACGGGTGCTCGCGGTCCGCGGAACGCGGAAAACAAGCCGGGCACTAAGACGCGGGCGAGGGGCAAGAAAAATCTGGGCAAACGTCGATAATATTATTTTTCGCGCGATAAGCTCGCAGCAGCGAAACCGAGCGAAGGAGGCCGCCAATCCTCTTGCTGGATTCTCCTACGGTGCGCAGCAAACTTTTATTCAAACTACAGAGATATGGTTCGCGCTCGCGAAAAGTTGACTCACGGCGTAAAAATATACCTACCACGAGCGATAAGATGATGGAAAAATAACGCACCGCATTTCGGCCGTGCTCGGCTATTCAAAATATTCCGGGGTGGCTCGAGGAGCTAACGAAACCGTTTCATCGTTTTCGCTGATTTTCGGAAAAATTTCGCGAAGCGAACACGTGTGACGAGACGACGACATCCACTATAGGCACACTATCGTACAAGAACTACCTCTGCAAAGGACGGGGGGGGCTTTCTAACTTTATCGAAAACGTAGCGGACGGCGCGAAACGCGAATCGATGTACGCGCGTATCTCGAAACGTGAAAAAATACCAGATTGAACAGTTTAACCGAGGCGGGCGGTATAAGTTGCTAACGAGCGAGCCGTGGATAAATTGATGGAGCACAGGGTGCGATGCCTTTTTCTGTGCAGGGGTGATGGTAAAGCAGGAAGCGAGGGATGACGGTTACGAGACAAGTCCGGACCTCGAGATGAGGAGCACCGGTGGTGACAGCAGTCAACAGTACCACACGCCGCTGACACCGCATACACCGCACACACCACACACGCCGCACACACCCCTCACGCCGATATCGGCGACAGCGCATCAACCCCAGCAACCTGGCTCGACCGCTTCCACCCTTGGACAGGTGAGTTTTTTCCCGGCTGATTTCTCTCCGGAGGAGTGTAGGTGCATTCGAGGACCTTGCTCCCTCCTTCGAATCTCTATTATCCCTCTTCTTCTCTCACGTCTGCTTCCGCTTTCCCCGCGAACCTCCTCCGCCGAGCTTCCCTTATTTTCCCCAAGCAGTATCGAAAACGAGGCCAGGCCGTTCGCCAGAATGGGAAACGCGGTGCACGGTGAGAAGTCAAACGCCTGGATATCTTGGTGAAACAGAGCGATGCAAAATACGTGTGTTTACGAACGCCTGGCCGCGATGGTATCGAAATTGGACGAGCCGTGGACGAGAAGGGTACGCAGAGCGAGAACTATGCACGCGGGAGATAAAACGCGCGAAAGGCGGAGATTAATGCTGCAAAGTTCATCGAGAGCCAGATAATCGGTTACTATTTCGCGAGACAAATCTGCTGAAATAAAGTTCGAAAGTGATCGACGTTGATCGCGCACCGCCGCCGCGTCCGTTAAACGTTGCGGAAGCCCCGGATGAAAAAGACTTGCGAATGATAAACTAACACACGAAACGCAGGCCGCGATCGATGATTCTAGGACCGTCCGTTTCAGCTGACAGTTTCGCGAACAGCTTATGCAACTTGCTCCTAGCGGCGACGACGGAAAAAGTCACGCGAATGTAGTTTCGTTCTTGGACAACCAGAAAACTCACTCGCGGTTAAAGCTTTCGAACGTCTAAAAAAAACTGTTGCTAGAGAAAGAAGGAAAGGAAGAGCCGAGTCGCCGGCAGT
This sequence comes from Nomada ferruginata, assembly GCA_963583965.1. Taxonomy (NCBI): domain Eukaryota; kingdom Metazoa; phylum Arthropoda; class Insecta; order Hymenoptera; family Apidae; genus Nomada; species Nomada ferruginata. The sequence continues at coordinate 18,509,554 of OY757216.1, forward strand.
CATCTTACTCGAATTGCGCAAGGCTCACGATATTCCTCAAGGTGAACCGGTGCTGTTGGTAATTGGCAAACGGTAAAGACATATTTTCAACGATAAAAAAGACTTGCGAACGATGCTCGCGTACCCCGCGCCAGCCGTTGCTATTTACCGAAAGGAAGGGAAAAAATTGGCGGAATTTTTGCGTCGATTTCATCTCGGCGGAACAACGAATCGATTGCGTTTCGTATCGGTCGCGGCTTCCCGATTTATCGTCGCTGCTCGCGATCGAATTCGCGGCGAAACTTTACGCGGTTTAGCTTTCCTCGCGGGCAATCTGTCGCTGCTTTCTCAGTTTCTCAATCGCGACCGTCCGGTTTCGCAAACACGAGTCGCAAGCACGATCGTGTATGCATTTTACGATTCCCGCTCCGCTACACGTGTGCGCGACATCTGTGTCTCGTTCAAATGTCATCTTCGCAATGAATTTTTGCCGCGCGCGCGCGCGCGTCGAAAGTATTTAAAGTGGAATGCAGCAGCGTAGCTGCGTTGACGTAAGATTTGTTGGCAAAAGGAGCAAGCTACAGTAAGAATCTTCGGTTCGACTATAGTCCTGGCATTCCTGTTTCGCTGTAAACGAGTTGCGCCTGCTAAGCGCGCGACCTCGAAAACTTTAGACTCGCCGGCATGAGTTATTACTCTCGTCTGAAAAAAAACCCAGACGCATAGCATTGGGCGAAAACAAAAAGAAAAAAGGAAGAAGAAGAAGAAGAAGAAGAAGAAGAGGAAAAGCTGCAGCGGGCAGAAATTCTTCTAAATTCCACTCTCGAACCACATATAGAGTTTCGAAAACTAGATACACGCTTTCCCCCCGATTACTCCATCCCCTTTGAACGACGTATCCACGATCCCAACCGCCACTGCCATTTTTTTCCAGAGGAAAGAGAAAGACACAATAAGAACGCGCGATGTCGCTATGGTTCGCAGGTCGCGATCAAGTGCGAGACCCCGGTGGACCCGTACTCGTTCGTCGACGAAGAAATGTCGATGGGCGGCATGAGGACGGCCAGCAGCCCGGCCGGCAATCCGGAGAACATGACTTGTCCAGCTGGAGGGCAAACAGCCCTGACTACACCTACGTCGACGCCGCCCGGCCCACTTTCCGGACCGCAACATCTTCAGATGAACCTTGGCGTGATGAACGGCAACATGAATCCCCAGTTGGCGGTGCATCAGCCGAAGAAGCGAGGACGCAAGAGGAAATCCGAAATGGTCCTCACCCCAGAAGAGTAAGAGCGCAAGCGAAAGCGCGTCACGTTGCGTCGCGTGTTCTTGGCCCCTTACGAAATTCGGCGGACGACATCCATTGTGCGACGAGCATTAATTAATCAACGTTCATAATTAATCGAACTGCATGGAACGCGCGGAAGCTTCTTTACTTTTCAGCCGTCGTTTCTTTCTTTTCCGTAGTATGTAATTCGATGAGGATTATTAGCCGCGGTTCTTGAAAAATGGTCGCAAGACTGCGCGGAGAAGGACGATTCGAGGGTTGCCCGCGGAAAATTCCGCGATAACGTAATGAGATAATGAAAATCGATTGCATATTTACGGGGGATGATTTTGGTAAGTACGCCACGTGCGACGAGGCTTCGCGGTCGACGGTCACGGTTCGTTCTAAATAATAATACGCGGTGAGGTCGATAGACGTGGATCGATGCGACTAGACTCGATTATAGCTCGATGCACGAACATTACCTCGCCGGCAAACGAACCTCCCCCGAGGTAAACAACGCCGGCGATCGAAGGGATCGATCGACGCGCGGATTTCCACGCTGGAGGGTGCGCGAGAAAAGTTTCAAGACGACCTAAAGAAATGAATCGGCACGGAGAACATTGGCCCGACAATGTCCGACGAGCGATTCGATTTCCCGGGCGCCGCGGTAAAAAAAAGACGCTTTCGAATCGAATTCTCTGCAGCAGTTGAATCGTTGGTTCCCGATATCGATACGGTTCGTTCCTATCAGATCGATACAAGCGCGGCGAATTTGCTTCAGGGCGGAACTGGCCGAGGCGAAGAAGCGGGCGAAGACGTACAAAGAGAGGAAAAAGCACGACAGATTCGACGGCATGCCGGAAGAGGAGGTGAGCAAGCGCGTGCTTCCGGATCATCTCGCCAGCAACCTCGACATTATCATAGTAAGTTGACGGATGCTCGGAGAGGCGAGACGGAGACGGGGCGGCGTCGCAGAGAGCCGCGGGATTCCGAGAGTCGCGTCGTTTTTCGCGAGGGAAGGAGGATTAATCGGATTAGCCCTCGGCGTAGCGGGCGTCTGGTTAGCAGGGAAATCCATCTCGAAGGTAGCGAGACGGTAGGAACGTAACGACGACAAATAGCCGTTTGTAGCGCGTTCGTCAGGTGTCGTAATCGCTTTAATGGTCCATACCCAATTCGGTTATCACGCTCGACGTTCGTAACGAGGGCGAGTTCGCGCTCCGTTTCACCGGGCCTCCTCCTGTCCATCGAAATCGTCGCTGACTTTTTATTTTTTCACCCAATTGCTCTCCTGACGCGACCTTGAACGCCGTGCTCGTATCGAGCAAGAGCGCGTCGGCGTGTCGGAATAAGAAAAGAGGGTGGCCGGCGCACGCTGTGGACCGAGTTTTTCGCGGTTGCGCCCCCGGAAAGAGGGATGCGGATCCTACGACAAGGGAGCGAAAGGGGGAAGAGACGAGCGAGGGTCCGTTAGCGGCTGGTTCATATTCATATATTACGCGGAACGAGTAGTCAGCGCGGTCGATCATCCGTCAAACGGTGTAAACGCTTTAACGGGCCGTGGGCAATTCGGTTATTACGGGCGTCGTTGTAATCGAACGCAACGGGACATCGGTGTCGACCGGCCATCGTCGAGACCCTCTACCCCTGGATCACCGATTCGAAAACCCCCGCGCGTCGCCACCCTAACCCGGACCTGCTCCGGTCTCGTTCGACGCGCGTTGTTTTCAATCGGCGACAATTCCATGCCCTGCCCCTCGCCGCCGGGCCCCGGTCGTCGTTTCATCCTCGTTTATCCCGGCCGGAGCGCAATTCGACGCCGGCCGACCGGCTAACGCATTGGCGTTAACGCGCTAATGCGATACGTACTTTATGTACGCAGGGAGAGAACTCAACCACGCGTACGCAACGAACGATATAACGCGATTTCGGCTAAAGCCCGCGATCACCCGACACGGCCGAACGTCCGTTCTCTATCCGCGTTCTTTCGACGTTCTAATCGATCACGGCGACTTGCTCGGCTCGCTGCCCCCGTTCCATTTTTCTGTTTCGCGCCGCGAAGATCACGACCGATCTGTCGCTACGAGAAATCGCGAAACGTTCTCGGAGAACCTCGTTAAAGTAGCGCATCGAAGTAGAGGACGGAGGAACAATTGGGTACACGTGACTCGGCAGAGAATCGATCGACGATTTTCAACGAAAAGGTCGACGTCGCGTCGCGTCCGCCGGAAAACTGCGCCGACCTCGGCGCACCAAGTCTAACCGGGAATCGGCGACAGACTACGCGAGACCGAACGAAACTTCAACAACATCCCTGTCACGTATCCTTGGACTTTGTCGTTATTAATTGTCCAACCGACGGAGCGAAGATAATGTGGTTGCGCAACAGGTACTACCACACCTGTGTCTACGGCGTTGCATAATCGCGGCTAAGAACGGCGTGTAGGCGTGATGCACGCTGCGGAAGGAATTGGACGCAGGATACGGGGAACACCGATACGTAACAGTGAGTCCTGGTATTCTACGTCCGTCGCGTTATTCGCGAGAATGATATAACTCCGCGATCGTTTCCCTGCCGCCTAATCCGTGAACGGCGATGGTTTTTAGTAAGCAACTCGGAAAAAGATATCTACGCGACGAGCATCGGGCACGTATCCTCGAAGCAGCGATCGAACGAAGCTGCCGCGGAGGCGGTAATCCTATAGTCAGGCACGGAAACTAGTTGGAAATAAGCCTGCCGCGTAATAAGTTCTACAAGATTGAAACCGCCCCACCCCCACTATTTCGACCAGGAATAAATCGATGGGCGAAGTTCGACGAAACTAAAGTAAACGAGTTGCCGTTGTCTCCGCGTCGCGGCCGTGGTTCGCGAACGAGATCGAAAGTACACGTCGAACAACCAGGACGTCTACCAGGATCGGGGGGGGGGGGGGGAAACTCGATGCTCCCCGTCCTCGCATCTATCTGCCGGGAGGCGTTAATGGATTCGATTTTTATCGCAGATTGGTATCAACCCGGGCCTCTTCGCCGCTTACAAGGGCCATCACTACGCTGGACCTGGGAATCACTTCTGTAAGTTGCAATTTCTTTCTGTATCCCTTAGCCGACGAGCCTCGAGAGGCGTAGGGTGAATATGACTCTTCGATGACGTCCGCCAGACCACCGATCGTACCCTAAGGCCGACGGGGAAACTGCAAGAAGCGCGTTGGTGGGACTCGGCTCGCGCGTTACGCTCATCGAAAAAACTCGGTCGTTCGCCCTTTTTCCCTTGGCTCGGTGCTCGCCGGACGCGATCGACCGAGGAACGATCATCGGTTATTTTTAACGCGGTTTCCAACCACGCGGGGAACGCCGGCTCACGGCAACGTAAACGCATAGCCGAGTACGCTCGCGCTTGGAGAACGCTTACACGCCTGTACTCGCCTGGGCGAAGGAAGTCGCCGCGTGGGAAAGTGTAAACGGTCGAGTCTTGTCCTTCCCAACGATACTCCCGTTCGACAACCGACAATTGGTCCTGCTGCTTCATTTAACCGTTTGCGGTCCTGCGTCCGAGTGAGACTCGACGCTAAATTTCGTTACGGTTAACACTACGCGGGGGTAATGTCTTCTACGCGTGTTTGGCAATTTGAATAGTCAAGCTGTTCAAGACCGTTCGAAAGTAACGGAGTAAACAGGCTGAATTTTAGTAAACCGCGTGGAAATTGAAACTGGATTCAACGGAACGTTCTTGGCGCGCCTTCTACCTTCCTCGGAAAGGTATCCATCGGGTTCTTAGATAAAACATTAAACTCGTGCACTGTCAGCCACCGAACAAACATCCTCGCGCGTTCGCCAGCCCAGCGACGCGCCTATTAAACCCGCACGCGTGTACGTGCGTGCATTTTATGCCCGCGGGGCTATGCACGTCGTTCGTGCAGTAGGCGATGCGCGTGGAACCCCCGTACATAGCGTACAACACTGCGCGTGTACATAGAGAGATGTATGCGAGCGAGCGCGCACTCACGTTCACACACAGGTAGTATGTACACACATACATACAGGGTGAAGTTAGGTGCACGCTGCTGGATTTTCCAGGGTTTTCCCGGGGTTGCGGTAGAGCAGTGGATAGGGTGGAGGGTGGTGGCGTGTAGAGGGAGGGATACGAAGCGGGTTGAGGCGGACTGCGAAGCGGAGTAAAGGGGTGAGGGATGATGGTTCTAGCGAAGGGGTGGGGAATCGAGGGAGGAACTATAATGAGTGGTGCGCGTGAGGGAGAGCAGGATAAAAAGGGAGTGAGAGGAGGTGGTTGTGGGAGGGAGAGTGGTACGGGGAAGGAGAGGAAGGGGTGGAGGAGGCGGAAGCAGGGTAGTACTGGGTAAAAAGGTTGGAAGCTGTGGCAAGCGGCGGGACGAGGGTTGCAGGTGACGAGGGGTGGGTGGTTGCCAGCAATGGAGAGCAGGAAGAGGTGGAGGGTTGGCGGGGGTAGAGTGGGCCGAAAGGGGTGGAGGATGGGTGGATCGAGAACGACGGGTCAATTGAAGCACCGGTGGGGGGAGAAACGAGCCGGGCCTAAAGGCAGTAAACGCCGAAAAATGCAGCGCGTTTAAGCCGGTTCGATCGCTCGAAAGCGAACGCGGACCCCCCAGTGATCGAGGCTCGCGGCCGTCGAACTTGCCGTTTGCTTCGTTTTCCCGTGCGTCGCGTCGATCTGTGCCACAATCGTGCTGTGCTTCTTGTCGCCAGAGAAGAGTAATCCCGCGGACGAAATTCGTCGCTCGGAAGTGTCCGCACCGCGGTCGGCGTCGACGACTCGGCCACGATAAGCAACGACGACGGTGACGCGTCGTTATCGTTCGCCGCTTCTGCACCCGTTTGCGCGTGCTTCTCCGCCAACGCGGAAGACACGAAACTGTTCTTTCCCTGTTCGATCGATCGAGGTACGTTCGTCGCTTCGCTCGAGACCGAATCGATCCCGCCTGGTGTCGATCGTTGGCAGTGTGCAGACCAGAGAAGCAGCGAGTCGCTGGCAGTCTCGTGGTATTTTCTTCTTCTTCAACTTAATTCTACGCCTAGCGCGAAATTTATGCGATCGGTGGTGTCGACAGAAGAAAGTGGAAAGCCGTTATGCCGTTGGCGACGTATGAAGCTGTTTTAAGTTGTCGCGTGGGCTGCTTCTTCCAAATCCGAGTTTATCTTAAGACAAGTGGACTTTTTCTCAAACGCGAACAAATTGGGGGACGCGGAACTAGTAACCCTGAAAAGGACCACGCGAGATTTACAGCTCCTGTTCTCGCCCCGTTTTCACCTCGCCCCGGCAACCTATCAGCGCGAAACTTATCGGTCACAGCGGTATCGCCGGGCTCGCGTAAAAATGTTGAGATAAAGCTCTGGGCGAAACAGGGGCGCGCGAGCCACTGGGGGATGAGCGTCGACCGGTCGGTGACCCAATTCAGCTGGTGGCGGGCTTTTTCGAACGACGCGAAAGTTGAACGTGACCGAAGAAACTTTTCGCGGCCGTGACGATCGGGCTGCACCGCGTATCGGATCCTCGAGGAAGTCGACGACGCCGCGTTCCTCTACCTTCGCCTTCGTCGCCCCTCGAATCGTTCTCCGTTGTCGCGGCCACGACACCGCGAGTTCTAGACTGTTTCGATGAATCGATCGAATTTTGTCGTGCCAAGCTTTGCTGCGTCGCAACCTAACACGAAGGTCCATATACGTTTTTATAGTCCCGCGTCGATCAATTTCTTGGCGGATTTCATTCTTTCGCGACAACAAGCAAGTGAACAGGAATTATACGAAGATCGAAAAGTGTCCACCAGCAACAATATGTATTCGCGTCCCTTCTTCGCGATCAGTGCAATCGCACCGCCGCGGTTTCCCGTACGTTTTCTTTCTTAACAGCTCCAAGGAATAATGATACCAGCCGCGAAGGCAAAGGGTGGAACTAAATTATCGGTAAACTCCGGGCTTGATCGATCGATAGCTCTGACCGATTTTCATCTTCACGATTTCGCCCGTGTTTTAAAGTAGAACGCAAGTCTCGACTTTCTGATGTTCGTTAAGTTGAAAACTAGAGTTGTGACTTCCACTTTCTTGCTCGAGATTGCGTCCTACATCCTTCGGTTGTCCACCGAAGTACTCGAGCCAAGTTTCCGCGAGCAAAACTTTTCCTCCGAAAGGTCGTCTGCGGAAAGAAGACTATGTATATCGATCCCGATAATTGTATCGATACGGACGATTGGCCATCGATTACCAACGATACTGAACTTCGGCCTGAACATTTCGTGGCTCGGTCGTGTGCGCATTATTGTAGGCGATGGAAAAAAAAGAAATTCCAAGACGTAAAATCGTATTATTGACACGCACACGTTTCTACGGTAGTTTTCTTTGATTCTTAAATTAAACAAAGCAGCAGAACGATCGGTGTCTCGCGTGCGTTAACTAAAACCTGCGGCTGCTCGAGTCTGCGGAAAAATTTGACGAACTCCTCGCGAGTTTCTCGCCTCGACGACTAGCGAGCGCGAAAAAAATATCAGAGGCAGAAGGAAAACCGGAGACGATGGGGTGTTCAGCGTCGAAGTGTATCGTAGCAGTGACCTGCGAAAAGATTGGGGAAGCCAGCTAAGTGCGTGAGTGGAAAAGGGATAAGCAATCCTGACGATTGTCGATGTTGGCGGAGGTGGGAAAGGAGGTGGCGGTGGTTGGGGTTGGTAGTGGTGGGAACTATAATGAGTGGCGGCTGTGTCGAGCGAAGGGAAGAGGGCGAGGATGGGGGCGGTGAGCTCGAGGGTGAGGTAGAGCGAGAATGAGCCAGGAGGGAATGAAAAGGGTGGGTGCAGGAGGGCGAGAGAAAGAGAGAGAGACGGATTATCAGAGTTCGACGAGGATAGCTGACAGGGAGGGAATATAGGGGATGAAGAGAGAGAGAGAGGAGGCGTGGGAGGGATAGAAGAGATGGTTGTACAGGGTTGGTAGGGTAAAACGAGATGGGCGAAGGGTACAGGTGGCGAAGGAGGGTTGGCCGGTGAGTGTGGGAGAGCGTGTAGCCTCTGCCTCCTCCCTTTTCCACCCACCGGCTACCCTTCAGCCAGCTTGCTGCTCGGTCCAAAGAGGTGGCAGGAGGGGCCGGAGGGGCAGGAAAAAGGGAACTAGAGCTGTCCGAGAGAGGCGGGGGGGGTGCCGGGAAGGGGTTGTCGCACGCCTATCCGCTCGATAGCTGCTTTCAGTCCCCGTGCACGTTCACTACCCCCTAGAATTTTGTGCCCCATCTTTTCGAGATTCTTCGGTCCGAAAGGTTCCGTTCTATTCATCGCAAGGGCTCTCGCTCTTCGCCCCGGACGATTCGCGAGATTTTCCTTGCCGCGATCGGGCCAGCTGCCGATCGATCAATGGATCTTCGACGTTTAACTCGAGCGATTCGAGGGAAACTTTTCGCCCGCGACTCCGAATTTCTATCGGAACAATCTGCCGGGCCACCCTCGGCGTCCGCGTCGTGCCTCGGACATTTCTCGGCCGAGATTGGGAAGAAATACGGGCCACGATTCTTACGAGAATGTTGCGAAACGCGCCTCAATACCTGCTTGCTGGCAAATTGTCGCAGTTAGATGGTTTTGCTGTGCAATGACAGAAAAGCGAGAATCACGGTACCCGACAGTTTCCTAGATCTTGAACGGGTCCTTCGTCCTGGAAAACCCTGAAAATTGATTTTCCAGGCGCGGTCTCCCGCGATACCCACGCATAGGTCTCTCTCTCTCTCTCTCTCTCTCTCTCCCCTTCTATGGGTTGCATCGATTTTCACCTGGTTCTCCTCGCAACCCCTGCGGCGAACTCGAACCAGCCGTTCATTTAGAATCGGAGGAAAAGAACGAAAAATGTGGGTCAACGAAATTTCGAGAAATTCAGCCTGATCGTAGTAGGATCAACCAATCCAGTAGGACGTTTTTTCGTCATTTCTCATCATCATCCAAATCGAACAACAAGGACCAGCGACGAGTAAACCACAAGATTCTCGCCGTTCGTTTCGATCCGAAATCGAAGCCAATTTCCACCAATGCCGTCTAAAGTGCGAAAGTCTAAAGTGGAAGCAGAAACCAGCAAAGTCCTGTTGCTTTCGAGCGTTCGCGAAAGTCGGTAAAACCAGTTTAATTCGTCGAACAGGGGGAAGAAGTAAAACCCTTTCGACTTGGGAAGTTTCGCGAAATTCTCAGTCCTCCTTTCGGTCGTCCTCGCCCACGGTTCCCGAGCCGAGCCGCGCTCCTGCCCGATATAGATTCGTTCGCGGAAAGATTTGGAGCGTTACGAGCGCTAACGTGGCCGAGGGTAGGCACGGAAAGCGAGATAAAAGTTTGGGAGAACGATAAGGTAAAACGAGGTAAGGTACGGCGAGATAAGGCGGAAAGGTAACGCGCGACGAGGAAAGGTCGAGGGAAGTCAGGTTGGGTTAGGTTAGCGGCGTGAACGAGGGGAAAGGAGTTGCGTTTCGTTCCGATAAAGTTTGTTCGATCGGCTGTTAGCGCCGTTCGGAGGGGCCGGGTAGACTTGCCGCGTTTGTCGTTCGCGCCGTGCCACGTGTACATATAGGTTTAATGGCCGCGGCGAGCAAACCCGTCGGGCCAGGAGTTTTCTCCGGAGCGAGAAAAGTGATTTCCCTGCCGGCTTCGACCCCTTGGTTCGCCCCGCGTCGAGTTTAAGGGCGGGCGAACGGTTTGCTGCTTGGCGCGAAAAGCGTGCTCCCGTAACAGCGGCGGCAACGGCCACGGCAGACGAGCGTTTAACTTTGTTCCAAACTTCTCCAAGGTCGTGTGGCGCGGCTATAGGTCGGTGGTGCACGAGGAGGCCAGACCAGGAGGACGGGAGTGGAAGAGAGAGAATTTCCGTGGCGCGTCATAAATCTCTATCTACCACCGCCGCTGCAGCCGGGGGTAAACGTTCCCGGGATATACTTTCGGCGACGTCTGTAATTTCGCGCCATCGGCCTCTTCCTCTCGCTTGCTCGCGCGTCCCGCGTTCTTGCCTTCTTTATTTTTCACTGACCTCTCCCCTGTCCATTCGTCCCGCGAGTTCTTTTCTATCGTCGCGCGTTCGCGTATTATCTTTTTCGTCTTTCCAGCGCAAGCGACTGAACGTATTTATACGGAATACTACTGTACGCGTTCGGTTGACATTAAATGGACGTCGAAAATGAATGACCGCGATCCAACAGCAATTGTAGGTATAAGCGCGAGCAAAAGAAAGCGATCTACGGATGAACTTTGGAGAGGAAAATAAAAAGGGACGAGGCCGTGCCTGACCCAGACCTATTTAATCCGTTAAACGGTACGCTTTGTAACACCTGCTGCACTGCCATCGTTATGTACACGCGTGCATACCTACCACCTTCGTATCTGGCTACCACTGACAACCTGTTTCTCCGTATTCGCCACCGGCGTCACAGAGTTTTGAAATCCAATGCCGTACGTGAAAGAATTCGCGCAGGGAAAAAATTTCTGTAGATTACGGGAGCGGTAATTAACGAGAACGATGGAAAAGAAGTTTCCACGCCGTTGTCGCACGTCCCGCGTTAGAAGAGCTGATACGAAAGCAACGTTCCTCGACCTATCAACTTTTTTCCACCACCACCACAGACGCGACGACGGCGCTTTGTTTCAGTTGTTTACAGTATTGCACCGAAACGATTTCGTTTCGTTTTATTCCGCGGGCTGTTGCACGACCGAATAAACCCTCCGGTTATAATGGCGGAAAGTGAACGGACGATTTAACCTTGTGCACTATACCGCGCGCATCGTCGAATGTGTTTTTTTTATCCCGTCCAGTTCACGGCGGGGCACAATTTATTGTCTGGAGTTTACGGAACGCTAGTACGAAGTTTCAGACAGTTTCTCGACAATGTTTGACCCAGACCCATTGGAATTCCCCTCCTTCTACCGCCCGCCGGTGTAAATGTCGGTCGAACTTAACGACGAAGGTACTTGGCGCACTTCCCGCGTGTACGCTGGAAATACAGATCGGAAATCTTCCCCTTTCGATCCCGCTTCTAACCACCTATTAAACGCTTTCTTCTCGTTTCATTTTCTAGGGAAGTGTTTACACCTGAGCGGCCTGACACCCGAACCGTTGACGGCGGACGACGACTACAAGCTCCTGCGCTTTGGCATCGGTTTCACGAATATGGTGGCTCGCGCCACCAAAGGAAGCGCCGATTTAACGAGAAAAGAAATCAAAGAAGGTGAGTGTGTACACGCGGAACGCTCTATTATGAGAAAAGCGAAACGTCTGACAAAACCGGCGCATCTCTCTATCTTCCTAACGCGTTGACTGCCGCGGGGGTCACCGGTGACCGGCACTCGACTTCACCACTAGTGGTGGAGAAATATCGATGGCGCTATCGATAATATATGTTTACTATCGACAGTCATCGAAAATGTGGGTCGACATTCGTAATGCCGCGAATTTAAAAATGTTTGGTAATTTGATGATAGGCATTTGTTCTATAACTGACGATACCGATAGTATTTAGTCATTAAAGGCTGGCTTTCTGTGTGATTTTGCGTACAAAAGAATCTTATATCCTTTGTACAGGATTAAACTTTATCTGCGCGCTTTTACGAGGGCGCTCTCTTCCCCTGCGCCTGACGTTATTTCCTTGGCTGCCAGAGAGAGCGCTCTTCCTTACATTACTTATGCATGTACTACATATCCATACATACATAACACATTCCATCACTATCGATAACTATCGATGGTCGATGGTCCACCTATCGGAAATTATCGAGAGTGCCGACTATCGATATTTCTCCACCACTATTGACCACAGCGCCCTGGGTGGCACCGGTGAACCCCACCACGAATGATGCATTAAACATGATCACAACACTCACCTTATCTGCTGTAAATAGTATTTGAACATAATATGCATCGCAGAAAAAAAAATTCATGCTGGCGCCATGGGCAAACCACGCAAAATGCGCGCGGCGGTCAACGTGTTAAACAAAAGCAGCACGTTCCTTGTGCTTCGCTGCGTCGTCGTTTTTCGTCGTTTACTCGCGCAGTCATTCGGAAATTTTATTTTCGACTCGAAACCTGGACGGACAGGTTTTTCGAAAGCTAAAAATGCACGCGGCAAAAACTATGCCGGTCGCGCCGTTTGTCATCTTCCTCGGTTCGTGTAAATATCGATCTGCCTAAAGCGAAACGGTCCGGAGACGGATCTTATTCTACGTAACAGATGTACGATTACGATCTCAGGATGCGTAGCACATATTCGACACGCTTAAAAGTTACAATCGTATCGTGCACACATGGGCCACAAACCAGCCCGTTTTAAACCGAGAGGGACCTCGCCAGTACACAGACGTTTCGTTGCGGTTAAACTCGACTAATCGAGTATCGCGACTTTCGCTGTGTATCGCGCGCGCCACCAGGTTTATCGTGCTCGACTGTTCCGCGTGTTAATCAATTTTTTACATCGATACGTCGCGACGTCTCGATCGAACGTACTACACGCGATGACCGAGATCGCGACGCGAAGGTACACTTGCTGGTTGAAAGCTCTGTATCACGGTATGTTTATTTGCTTCTCCTCTTATCACAATCTTCGTACGGTCTTCGTAAATTTTTTCTTCGCTTTCGCCGCTTTCGTTCGTTTCGATAAAATTGATTTCCTCGGGAGGCAAGATACGTTTATATGCACTTGTTTCGGCGTTCCACGCTACACGTATGTACATGTATGCTGCGAAAAGAATTCGTCGCTGCTGAAGCTTCGAATTTTGAAACTTCCCTAGTTCAACGTTGCTGCTGTTGTAGTTGGAAAACGATGACGACGCATCGTTAGAACGATGCAGAGACTTATTTCTTTACGATCGAAGAGATACAATGTAACCAAGCTGTCGATTAACGAAAATGGTAAACCGTGTCTCGTTCGCGACTACGGTTGTTCGCTCGAACGACAAATCTTTCTTGCGAATTATTTTTTATAGTCAGAGATATATCTCGAAGGAAATTTTGGTCGCTCGAGTCTACAATATACATTCACGGAAAAGATCAAGCAGAACGATCGTTCGGAACGACGCGAAGGCGTGTGATACGGAATGGCAACACTGAATAATTATCGATAAACGCTGATTTACTTACCGTCTTTGGACGTCTACTGCCAGCAAGAGTCCCACGAACAGGCAGTTTCGATTCACGATCTAACGAATGCCTCGGGATCGCCCAATTCGTTTCTCTTGTCGTTCACCAGTTAAAACGATCACTGCATCGTCGATGTTGTTAAAACATTAACACGACATTCACTAGAAGAATTCCGCGATCGATTTTAACATTCGACCGGTTCACTTGCGATCGTGGCCGCGAGAAGACTGGCGGCATGCGGTATCTCAGTGTTGCCAACCGAGCCACTCGAAAATCTCTCACTCGTCGCGCGCGACGATGCACGCGATGTTTTTAAAACGACCCACCGCGGTATACGCGAAACTAATGCCTAAGATTCAACGGAACGTCCATTAAACACATTCGCAATTTCTCAAGCCCTCTCTCCTCCGCTTCTTTTTCGCAGGTAGTCACGTTCTGTTAGAAAAATTACGAAAGTACAAGCCGAAGATTGCGGTGTTCAACGGGAAGCTCATATACGAGGTATTCTCCGGGAAGAAAGAATTCGGATTCGGCCGGCAGCCCAACCTGGTCGACGGTACCAATACGGTAAGGGAAAAGCCGGGACTCGATGTTTAAAAAAAAACAAAACTGTCGAAAACATTCGCAACGAACGAACGCTACACTCTCTTTGTTTGTTCCCATTGCAGTACATGTGGGTGATGCCATCCAGCAGCGCGAGATGCGCGCAATTGCCACGAGCGGCGGACAAGGTGCCATATTACGCGGCGCTGAAGAAATTTCGCGACTACCTGAACGGCGCGATCTCTCACCTGGACGAGTCCGACATCGTGTTCGCCGATTCGAAGCTGAAGAAGAAGGATCACGACGCGATCGAGGACAAGAAGCCGTCGTTCTGCGATGAGCTGACGAACGAAGGAGATGCCAGGGTCGGTGATGCGAACGGGACGGGTATCAAACAGGAGTCGAGTTCGCAAATACCCGGGAAAAAGAAGAGGGGCAGACCGAAGAAGATAAAGAATCCGGAGGATCAACCGCCGCCCGATCCGGAGAAATTGGACGCGAACGGAGAGGTGATAAAGAAGCGACGCGGGCGGCCGAAGAAAATTCATCAACAGCAAAAGCAACAGGAACGGGAAATCCGTGAGCGCGAGCAACAGCAACAGCAGCAACAGCAGCACCAGAGCATGGCGCATTTAGGGCCGGACGGTTACGGGTCCGTGGTGCCTAATTGCTTCTCCCCGCCGAAAACGTTCGCGCATATGGCCCCGTATCCGCAGCCGATCAACGATCCCGGATATTACGGGCAAGCCATGAACGACAGCCCTTACAACATGAACGCGAAACAGAGTCCAGTCCATCTGCAGCACTACAGCCAAAGCCCGAAGTCCATGTCCCTTTCGTTTACTCACTCCGATCTGTCCTCGGAAATCAACACAGCCATATCCTCGGAGAACAACCTGGAGCCCTCGCCGTTGACGTCGCCTAGCGTGGAGCACCCGGATTTCGAACCTCCGACCACAATCTCCCAGCAAAATATGAACAACGATCATCGACAATACAATCCAGCCGGGAACGGTGAAAGTACGTCGGGGCATCACGGCAGCCCAGGAACACCGTCCCACCCAAGTTACACCAGCTACATGGGCTACCACGAGCCAACCTCCGAGACCCACAATCCTCATCCCCATCAGACCACCCCGACACCGCTGAGCCAAGCTACGGACGACCATTCGCACCATTCCCATCCGACACCCCCTCACACGCATCCCCACACGCCGACTCACGCTTCGATGTCGCCCCATCATCCGCACGAGCAGTACGCCATGAAGAGGAACGCCGGGCAGGATGTGGCCTCGAAGAGTCTCAGCGATCTCGAATCTCTAGTCGATCAGATACCGAGTATAGCCGACGGCGGCAATCAACGCCTCCAGCATTCTCATCCTGGTATGACCGACGACGGTTCGCTCGCGGAAAAAATGGAGCCGCATCAGCAATCTTATCTCTCGGGATTCTCCGGAATGCCGAACGCCGGCATGTCCAACTACAGCCCTCCTCTGCCGCCCGCCGGCTCCATTTATCCGCCTTCGTTACACCATTCGCCCAACGGCGGCTACGGATCTATTTACGACATCAACGGCCGTCAACACCAAGACTCGCAACAGCAGCAACAGCAGCAACAGCAGCAGCAACAGCATCAACAGCAGCAGCACAGCAAGTCTTATACCGTCGAGAACCTTGCGTCTAGCAATTACACGCCGAGCATGAACCACGGTCATCCTGGTACCTCGTATCCGAATATAATACCCGGCCCTCATTATCCTGTGCCGATGGGTTCGACGAATGGATACCTTTTCGGTGGCCTCGAATCGACCTTGATGCAACGCACCTACGGAATGGGTGGTATGAGCGGTATGGGCGGAATGCATCCTTCCCTCGGTCACATGGCCAATCCCTATTCCTACAATGGTTCGTACTCCAGTTCCTTCGACGCCTACCCGGGACCGCCGGCAGGGATTCACGCGCCCAGCGCCAATTATCCCGGCGGTTACGCGAGCGTTGGTAACACGACGCCAGGTACTTCGACGCCACCGTCTTACCTCCCGTCGCATCACAGGCCATCGGTCGACCTCGCTTACGACGGTGTATGATAATCGATGTAAAGCTATCCGACGTACATACGCGTTTGCACGCGTACGCACACACACGCACGCACACGCAGCCACACACTCACACACATACGCGCGCGCGCTCATGCATCCATCCGTGGAAGGCGATGCACGCGTGCACAGGTACACGAACGCATACACGGAACAGCAGGACACTACATACAGCAGACACACGATTCGAGCGCTACGTTTATCTTTTCTACGTATTTTTACACGTTTAGGACCCGCCGGAACGATCGTCTGCCGAAACGCTTATCTCGGACGTTCTCTGGCGATACTTGCTACTGCGCGATTTAACGCGCGCGGCTTTTCTTCCTCCATTTCCCTCTGTCGGTTCTCGGACTCCAATCTGACTTTCCTCGCCCCCAAAACCACTCTTTTTCCGCGCGTTTTCGTTCGCTTGAAAAACCACCCATCCGATTTCCCCCTCGCTTCCTCTTCCCTCTGTCTGCCTCGATTGATATAATTGTCACGCGTGTAGCGACGGGCGCGCGCCTCGAAACCTCGGCGAAAATTCCTGGCGAAATGAAGAACAAGAAAATAAGGCCTGCCGCGGCGCGGACTTTGAGATCAGGCGTGTTATGCAAACGGGTTAACAAGGTTTCGAAAGTGGCGTGCCCGAGATGCTATTCGTCCCCTTTCGCAGTGATCGCGCATCGATCGTTTGACAATAGGCAAAAGATAAATGTTAAAGATTCGCTTTTTTGCACCGTTTTGCAACGTTAATGTTACGCTTTCGTTATTGTTGAAAGGTATTCCACTGGTTTCGCTTCACCGGCGGGCATGCGCAATTTATTGCCGTCCCAACGACCCGAACCCGAAGGGCTGCCCTCGCGTTTCCTACCGGGCGCGACTCGTTAGAATCTCGACAAATTTACCGCACGCCTGTGCGTTTATCCGTTGTTATTACGTTATCATTTTCCGTTCCTTTCGTTGCCACGAGAGACTGCAATTGTTGGTCAGTTTGTACGCGACTATTCGCGTGTCCGCGTTCCTTAGCTGTAACCGGTATATACACGACTGAGATTGCTATTAATTAAGCGATAGTACACGTTCGGCTTTTGTTCAAGCAGTTCTTCTTTTTACCAGCCAACGGACAAAATGTATGTGTATATATATACGAATTGGTGGAATATGTGGTGGAAAACGTCTGTTACGCATAGAATACGTCTTTCAATGGTATTCCCAAGAAATTTAGGAGTATGTTTCATTTCATGCTGTAACAAAATGCGATCTCGTGGATGCGACCGCTGCATCGTGCGTATGTATGCACGTGTATACACGGGAACGTGTGTGCGCGCACTTACATTACATCAAAGCAATAACGCGTAGACGCGTGTGCGCATGATTAACTGCGAACTGTATATGTTTAATGCGAATCTAGTCAATTCGATTCGTTGAATCGTGGCCGTTTATCGCAATCGACCGAGTAATGTTACGCGCGGATTAAATCGGGAAAGGAAACGGACCGATCGATGGAAGTGTACCGAATTTCGCGCGATTTCTCTTCCGCTCGCGCAGACGGGAGGAGACCGAATCGTATACGAAATTATCCGTTCGTGGGCAAAATATAAATCTTTCTGTGGAATTCTCCTTCTAATAGAGTCGCTGCGCTGCGTGGTTTCTGTGCATTTCTTTCCACTCTACTTCACCCGATTCTTGTACACAGTTTCAGGGGCGGCCGGACTCATTCCGCCGGCGATCCTTCAATGTCGATTTCGAAACTGCATAGACAAACGCGCAGATAGACGTTAAAAGAATAGACGCGCACCATCGAAGCTCATTCGCAGCTCGTCCGTTCGCAGTTTACCGCGGCCTCTGAAACTAGAAACTTACGTGCCGTCGAACGTTCACGTTTCCACGGACATTCGCGGCCTTTCTATAAACTGGAGTTCGGCAATCGACGGTGCTGTTCTCGCTGTCGAACGGTATCGTTCGTCAGCAGGAGCAGAGCAAACAGCCGATTGTCAATTCTGCTCTCCTCAAGCTCTGATCTGGGCAAAGAATCGGGCCGTTCGCCTATCTGCTTCGCCAATAGAACCACGAACACGCTCGCAAGTGCGCGAACAAGACGAAACGGAAGAGAGATGTGTCGCGAAAAATGAAATCTCGATGGTCGATTCGATAGGCATCCTCGCTTTCGTACCTCGCACTCGCTACAGCCATAGCCGTTCTCGTTGCAATTTGTTTACCGGTTAATCGTTACCGTGATTTTTATAGTTATCGCGATACGTTGTCTCGTTAATTGTATATTTCGTTGCCGCGTTTCCAGCAATCGGGGATTACAGTGTTTATCGATACACGATCACGAATAACCGACGTAGATGTATGCCATAATCGACATCCTCTTTTGTCGCTACTCGACGCTGTAAAATTGCGCATCTGGCATGATTATACGCGAACAATTAAATATATGCACGCGCACGTCTCTGCGCGAGGGTACGTTGCGAGCGAATAAAAAAAACCACAAAAATCATATACATATATGCGTGTGCATTGGTGCGCGTGCGTATATTTATAAGATATACATAAAGTATAGATATTATATATTGACTATCTACGATAAGCGGGAAACATTTATCGAGTAATCACATAGGATGTGTTGAAACATTTAAAATGATGCACAGGGTATAGATGAGAAAATCGTTGATATAATAACTGATGTCTATATAATAAATGTTTCTTTTGTTCTATCGGCCTCAAGGACACAAAGCGCGTAAGATCGACAATTAATCTATAGTAGATGTTTTTCAGGATCCATTCCGATTCGAACGGGACAGTTCTAGTATAAGTGTCGTCGGTGTTAATCGTTCGTCGATAATGAAACGAAACGAAGGGAAAAGAAGGAAAGGAAGAAGGGAAACGGGAATGACCGCATGCTGTGCCGAACGGAACGAACCATCCCTACGAATTAATCGAACCGTTCGATTTATCGAATTAATCGATTGTAAATTGATCGCTAAGGATTAAGTACTAATAAGTATAAATATATTATACAGATTTAAGTGGTTTCGCTGTTGATCGTATCGAAATAAAAAAAAAAAAAGGTAAAAATTGTAAAAGAAAATATTGATATGACGAGGAGCAAGATCGGAGGATGAGAGAGGAGAAATTTCGAGCATAAGCGAGTAAGAGAGCTTGGGCCAAAACCGGCCTCCAACATATTTTTTAATCGCTTCGAACTTCTATTGTTCTACCTTATAAACTCAACGGTGTATTAAACTGAAACGGTGTGAGCAGATCGACTGATCGATCGATCCATCGAGTCGCGGCCGGAACGGTAATCGATTGCTCGCTCGCTTTTATCTTAATCACGATCCTCTGTCACGATTGTCACTATGTACCAATGTCGTATCGATCGTTCGGATTATCGAGATGTGCTCTATATCGACCAACAATGTACTTACTTGCCGAGTATTTGTAGCCGTTCGTAAATCGCGGGATAGAAGGGGCGTCGAATCTTTCATGATTTCTCGCTATTCGTGCATTGTTTCTTCCCCCCCCCCATTCTGCTCTTCCCAACGTTTAGAAATCGATTCGCGACGATACTCTAGACTCTAGACACTTCACCGGAAACAGACTGCGGCACACATTTTATATTTCCCCGCCACCATCGGTCCCATTTTCCTTATCACCCACCACCTTCCTCCGTTACGTTTTCTCTTTTTCTTGCTATCGAATCGGTATTCAGGATCGGGAACGCGGAAAAATCAAAATTACGCACGGTTTTGCTCACAAAGGTTTTACGTCCAATGGATCCACGAATTCTACGTTTAATTACCAAATAAATGCAAGGGAAACAAAGATGTGGTATAACGAGGAAGGAGGGTAAACGAGATTCCATCGTTTGTTCGATCGACGAGCTATTCAATAAAATCTGCCCAACGCAAACACTTTTTTCCAGCCGTGGCGCCGTAAGTTCGTAGCTTTACCGAGGGACTAAATGGGTTTCGTGGATTGTTAACAGTTAAACATCACAATTAGGAATTATAATCGGAGACGCATTTCTGTGTACAAACGAACGGATCGATCGGATGAAGTAGCGATGATGCTGATTCACAAGTACTTGGAATTGACGAGAATTTAAACGGCAGTACGTATGCATGTCTCACTGGGAATTAAACGATATGAAAATATCTAACGCACTTGCTGATCGTTCTTTCGTTCGATCATTCGTTACGTTTAAGGTGCACGCGTACGCGGGCTCTGTCTATCGTTAATGCTCGCCCGAAGGAAACAGAAGCGGTGTACATTTAACAATTGTAATTCTATCGTTGCAGAGTAGTTCGTAATTTCGAATGTCTGTATATTGAACGTTACGTTGTTAGTTTATTACGAGTATCGGCGGCTGAAACCGATTCATCACTCGAGGTGTACGACATGGCAAGTTTCGCAACGATTTATGTATTTTTCGCTATCCGTGCACCGTGATTTTTTTCAATCACTGATCCCTCGGACGAGTGGCACGTTTGCGTCTATCTTTTCTCTACGACGTGTGTCCGTAGAATGCGTTTTCTCTTTCGTTTTCGATGAGGGAAAGTGTTGCGCGCATACGATTATTGATGTAGAACACTATGAATTATGGAATTAAACGTTTATTAAGTTTGCAATACCGATCATCAATTGGCTGGATTTGCATGTCGCATGCTCGTATGCATGCGTACGTATAAATATACGTGGTGCTTAGAGGGCAACTCCAGTCTTGCGCGAAAATGAATATCTGGGGAAATGTTTCAGTCCTTTGGAGTATGAATATATTCGGGGCACAGAGTTAGGGGGTTTAATGGATCAAACGGGCAATTTCGAAGCAAAAAATGTCTTTATTCTTATATTCGACGTATCGTCCACCGTTTGAACGTGCTAACAATAATGCTGATCTTTCCATCAGAATGGCACAAAATTTCGACTGAAACATGTAATTCGAAAATAAAACATTCGCGATATTCGAGCTACGTGCTCGCCACTGTCGCATGTATGACTTTATAAAGTTTATTGAATCAACGTATTGTACAATCAGTTGTAATTATTGTTTCGTATTATCTCGACTCCATTTCTTTCGTTTCGACGGTCAAAATGCCCACCAAGAAAAGAAATCTTTACGTGTCCATTCTTCCTCCTTTGTAATAAATAATGTTTAGCGTCTTTTCGACGATCGCGTTGCAATCGGTTTTCGTTTTCACTGTCTTAAAAATAATTGTAACGAAGTTATCTGGAGAAGAATGATTAGTGTCGCGCAAAAACCATACTTAGAGAGAATGGGAAACTTAAGTCAGCAGTGTGCATTGAATTGTATGCTATATGAACGAACGAATGTATGAACGAATGAACGAGTGAAATCGCATTACGCAATCCTTCTTGTAAATTTTAAACATAACGAATCCTGTGGAGACACTTTTCTCTTTTTGGACTCACTTTACCTGAGTCACTGGCAGTTTGTGTCAAAAAATAAATTGATTCGTTAAGAGAATGCTGTAACGTGTTTATTGTATTCAATATCGTACGTGCGACCTTGCCCGTTTTCCAACATTCTTCCTCCCGATTCATTTGCCAATGGTTCGTGCAAAATCGCTCGAAGAATCTGCGTAAAAGGGAATCGACCCGCCACCTATCGAACAATTACAGAAATACGCATTTCTACGTTTCATCTTCACATTACTTAGCCCGTGCCACAGACGAGATATAGGAATTGACAAGACATGCAATGTATTTTTTCGGCCACGATTTCTGGGACCCCGGGTCCCATTGCCATTTCCGTGTCACTCGCAACGTTACCCACAGATTATAGAAAACGATGCGAAAATTAAATAATTTTAAAGAACTCTTTTGTTCGTTGCCGCAATGAAAGGCAACGAAGGATATGAAACATTTAATGTTAATTAAAAATCTTTTAACGAAATATACGATAATATACGATAACGAAAGGCTTTCGAACTTGTCATAAAGTAGCCCCTAAAAGTAAATTCACCAATTTTTGCGCTTTCCCCACCCTCATCGTCCACTGAAAGGGACAGAGAGTGAAAGAAAGGTCAGATACCTACGTATCGGTGAGACAACACTAATGCAACTATAAAACTTCTTTTTGTTAGCTACTTCGTTCTGGAAATTTTATTAAAATATTGCTGACGCTGTTGTGTTTAAAATAACACCAAACGCGATATAATTTCGATCATATTTGCGTTGATAAATTACAAAAACGGGTTGCAATATGAAGCAAATATGATCGTGTTGTCTCATTTTAAGCATACAAACGTTAACAATATCGTAATAAAGTCTGCAGAACAAAAGAACGACCGAGCATGAAACGCTTTCGAACGATCGCTCCGAGCCGAGGCGAAACGCTTTTGACCACCTGGTTCTTTAATGGCCTGATTCTTTAAAAACATAAAAGCATACTACAATAATCATGGGTATCTTACAATACAATACAGTTTAGCACTCTGTGAAAAGGTTGACCTGAAATAAACCTCCGCGGTGAACCGCGGTGATATGGGAGGAACTCAAGAAGGCAATTAATTTTAATGTTAGGAACAGGAGAAATTTAAAAAATCGCAGCCGATTAGCTCGACATTTTTACCATATAATTAACAATTAAATCACAAAAGTATTAGTGTTAAAATTGGTAACTGTATGGTAAATAAAATCGATTGCCCAGGTCTCACCACGTGGAGGTTGCTGCGAATGGAGACCCGCGCGGCCGCAGCCGCAGCAGCGCACCTACCACCATTAAATTACAAAAGTTATTATTTACACATTAAACGCTACTTCCTTCTGATGTATATTTGCAGCGCGGATGATATGCAAACTGGATATAAAAATTCTGTTAAACCTAAATCAACTAAAAAATCAACATTACAATATAAATTAGCTTATACATTGTTTGAGTAAGTAAAATGTATTAAAATAAATAATTGTAACGAAAGCTGAAAATAAAAATTCTGTTAAACCTTTTGAAGTAAAAAATAGAGATTATAATACACATTAGCTTACAGTTAGTTGAAGTAAATAGCATGTATTAAAATTATTCATTATTGCGAAAGCTGAAAATAGAAATTCTGTTAGACCTGACTTAAACTAAAGAATAAGCAATATAATATAAATTAGCATGCACGTAATTCAAATACATTCTACCTTTAATTAAGGTAAATCAAATCTCAACTTAAAACATCCTACCTGACTAAAAAGCTAATTCAATTTGGAAATATCATATCTAATTGAAAATCTGAAAGAACAAGGGGGGGGGGGGGCAAGGGATATTTCATGATCAATCTTCTTTCGCTAAAATTGTGATCGCGTAACCTGAAACAGATCAAAGTTCATAAGAATTTCGTGATATTTCGTAGGTATCATATGATTTCCTTCGATTTATTTGATCCATACAACATCACCTTTGAGCCTCTGATTACTTACATACTGCAATGTATGTTATTTAATGTACTTGAGGCAATATTCTATTCCTTTGACATCTCCTTTAACTTAACAATTCTGTAACAGACTTTTTTATGAGAATAGTAATTGTGCAAAAATAGTACAGTAGTACAAAGGGAGCATGCTCTTCTAAAATGCAAATATGCTGAATAATAATTGTCAATTACAAATACAAATACAAACATTTACTTGGATAGGTACTAAGATGAAACAACTCGTTTTAATGTTAATAAAAAGGGGAGAGGCGAAGAAGAATAATAAATTAGAACATTGAACAAACTCAATAGCCAGAGGGCCATTCTACTATTAATTATCGTCCACTTATTATAAACCCGATTGAAACCCGTAAGTGGATTATCTCTTTCTTTCGCAACCCTAATTAACTGCATTACTTGCAAAGTTAATCGCGTATGGTGCTTCGTTATCTCTAATATAGTATTTCGGATATATTAAAAAAGATAGGAAAAAATAATTCACTGCACCCATCATTTTTAACTCGCAACACTAATAACGAACGAGTCATGGTAGTCGCATCCAAGACTACAATTGCAGCAATCACCTTATGCAGCTTTAGTAGCTGCCTTTCGTGACTCAGGAACCACGTTGGGCATTTCATTGTGGTCGCAACGCTACTTAAAAATCGCGACCATTTCTCATCGCAACACTATATGGAAATCTAAGAAAAATATTCGCGATAGAAAGATATCGCAGCACTCTAAGTGCTAATTAAAACCTGTGTGGGAAAGGAACGCGAAAATTATTGTCGCAACGCTAAAAGCAAGTACGTATCGCAAGTACAATTTAATACAAAAGCAACTCTAATTCAAGCCGCAATCTGTATTAATTCGCAACTCTAATTCAAGCCACGATATATTTAATCGCACCTGTAAAAAAAATGGCGCGACCTGGGTCTATCCGTAACTCTAGTTGCAATCGCGATGTGATTTTATTCGCAACTCTAATGCAAACCGTATTCAATCGTACGCGACGCTAATAAAAATCGCGATTTGCCCAATGCGACGACGGTGGGCCAGGCAATACTGCCGGCCAAACAATAAACTACAACTACGACATGCAAAAGCGAGCATAGTGACAAAATAGTAACAAAGAATGACTCTCCATCCGAAGGATGCAGAGCCATTGATAGTTGCCCTCTTGAGAGACAGTTTGTCGGGCCTCTTCGGCTTTTAGCCTCTTCTTTTCTTCGGGCGCAATGCTCGCTGAAACTTAGTCTAGGCTCGAGACTCTATTCGCAAACAAACAAAACTAAATAAAAGGCTAAATCGCGTAGCTAAACGGAACACACGTGGACGAATCACGACCAAATAAAATCGTAAAATTTGCGATTACAGAAAATCGTAAAGATTGCGATTAAAATTGTAATCGATCATCGCCTACACGTGCAGCCTCGAGCATAATGTGACACGTTCGTTTCGAGACCAAACCGCGATCGCGACCGCGAAAAATTCGAAAAATCGATAGGCAAAGCCAGAGGCGAACGCATTCTCGTTCGCGCCACAGTTTCGCCGTCGACTTTTCAAATCAGATTTCCTGAAACAGGTTGAACACGCGAAATAGTGCCTACCCGATCAGAGACTGTGTCAACCTGCCCGGCCCTACCTACTTATATCTATCAGGCACACCAGAAGGTATACTACCTATCCTACCTAGACCTATATTTAAAAAATGGCAAAGCATTCACACAAACACACATCATTCAACGTTTCTCAATCAAACACTCGGGCGCATGAACCTACACTAGAGAGACGTCCCGGGACGCCTCCGACACCCGAGCTTGGCATACAATCATTCACACTCTAAGGGTACGTACCAGTTCCTGAAATCGGCTGACAAAGGCTAGCGACCATTGCGTAAATTTGCGCAAACGTATATGCTTATGCATTACTTTCGTATGATATATTGATTGCTCAAATATGTATATTGTACATTTTCTTTCTACTATGTACGCTTGGTTTGTATAATACTCTATTCGTTGCCATATTTTCATAATTCGTTACGGCATTCAATGTGTATTTGCAATTGTAAAACATATTGCTATTTATGAAATCATAGTATTGTAATTTGTTATGAAATTCCCGAGCCGACGCAATTCCACGGCCTAGCCACACACACACATAATGTGGAAAATGCGTCGTGCACGGTACGCTAGCAAATGTCAGCCGCCAAACATTGTTAGAAATTTAAAAACCATATGATCATCGTGCCCATTGCCTCTCACTCACCCAAGTAGCACCTGGGCACGTGAGTGAGTTCCTGGCAATCAACACGGAAGGGATTAAACCTGAAAATCCTGATCTAAAAAGATGATTAGTACACGTAAAATTGCAACAGCTAATAATATATTTTATTTTCAATCTCTTTAAACATGACTCGACTTTGTAATATATGAAATATCAATAAAGACTTAAAAATTACTGATAAATAATTTATTTATTAAGGGAAATGACTGTCATTGAAACTGATTTTACTAGAATAAGTAATGCAATTCAATTTACTTGGAAAATAGACAAGATATTAAATAAGCCTCAGGTGATTCCTTAATCGAAGTAAATTGTTCAAGATAGTTACTCCGATTTTAAAATCTACCCGTATACAAAGTGCCTTCTTATACATAATGTGTAATAAATTTCATTCGAAATGGACTCGACTATAGCATTTGAAAATTAATATTAAATGCTATCATTGGCTATGCATATTCTATGCCGATTTCAATAAACGTATCGTTATATTTATTTACTTTAATACATGATTGTTATAATCATGTAGCACTTGCAGTAACGAAGTCGGGGGGCATCCGACTTCTGCACTGCTTAATAGTGAAAACAAATTTCAACTGATTATAAATGCAATTACAAATTTAATATGCAATGTCCTCAATATATGTACATTTGTGCAATGTATTTGTTACTGTCGTCATATATTTTTATCGAAATAGAGGAACCTACAGGATCAGTGCTTCTTTGATCAAATATTTATTTGAGTAAGAAATATTTCTATGGTCCTTAATCTTTTTATATTAAAAAACGCGGAGTACAAGAAGGCAGATCTAACCTCGTATAAGAAATAATACACATGAAAATAACGTCACAACTAACGGGTATAAAAATTATTCCCGTAGTCACTATGCTCGCAAAACTACTAAAAAATACAACCAGTCACCCGTGCCGCTTCGGACCAATCGTCCTACGGCATGATTGGGGACCGGAGGAACTAAAACACATGCGACTCACCAACTCGTTGATTGCAAAAGTAGAGCAAGTACTCGTGGAAGACATCAGGAACATCACCGGGGCAGCTCAATGGAACTCAATCGTCAGGAAGTATGCAAACTGTAACTAAACAACAAAGCAAAAAACATTAAAATGTACTGCTAAATCTACAGAATTTAACTCTTCATAGAAAACTGAGATTTATTTTAAAAATACTTACATTTCTCACTTCATCAGTGTCGCATAAAACATCCCCCTCAGTGATGCACTGACTCTGCTTCCGATAGCGAATATAAGAGAAAAATAAAAATAAAAGACTATGTACGCGACCGCAAATTACATCGGCGAACAAATTAAGATGCTACTTTCGCGATTGAAATAATTTAAGTGGAGCACCGGTGCTCCGATAATCGAATTAATAACTACTAGGCGAAAAACACTGACTCTACAATCGCGTGTAGGTAAACTGTAAACGAAAATTTAAGCAGAGCCACTTGCTCTGGAAATACTAGAAGACTGCGGAAAAATCACTGACTCTACTGACCGCATTGCGCGCGGTCACATAATTTTCTGAAATAGAACATGTTCATCCTATCGAGTGTTTGTTATCAAATATAGATATCTATTTGTTTTTGTAAGTATTTTAACTGTTGTTCTTTCATCTTAGTACCAGTCACAAATTATACACACCTCGATACTTACCTCACTGAGATGTCTACCATACGTTTTGTCGGCTCGGCGTCAAGTAGTAGAATGACGACCTTCGCCATCGCCCTTTGCTGTTCGGCTATGTTCGACATCCGACTAAAACCAAACACCATTTTTCTTTACGATCGCTTGTGTTTCCTAGCAATATTTCAACGCACGCGTTACTCGATAAGTGGCTTTTTTTGTTTCGCGATATATTGTTGATATTTTCCACGAAAAACAAGCTTCCCGACCACAGGCAGAAACAAGATATAGCCGCAAATAATGGCTTCTATTATGTTACTACTTATCTACCACGCGACTGTATATCATACAAGTTTTATGCGTGGTACGAATTATAATTTAATAGAGACATATTACTAAAATTCTACTTATTTCAACAAGAAATTTGAAGAACGCTTACCTCTCAGCGTGAAGTTGATTTAACAATATGGCGCCGCGTCACTCTGCTCCTGCGCATTCCCCTTTGAAAGTGTCGCGTTCGCGCCATTTCTGATTCGAACCAAGCGAAAGAGACGCCATGGAAGAGAATGGAACTGAAATTTCAAATAAATGTATTAAGAATAACCAAAATTATAATAATATTGCTAGAAACTGCAGAATATATTGCAAGATAATGAAATTTGGGGCCTGAATATGTATATCTATACGTAGGAGTAGTGTTAGATACAAAAAATGCACGTTGGGCGAGTCCACTTTCTACGCAATTTTTTCTCACGTTCTACTAAAATATGACTTAACAGTAACAAAAAACACTACAGAACTCTCAGGAGACGGGAAATGAAAACAATTGATATAATATTATGCCTTTAGGAATATGTTAGACTATGTGACATACCTTAATTCGTCGGACACTCTGAACACGTCTAATCACTATGCGATCCGTTGGGCGAAAGAGGCAGAATTTTGAAATAGATTGCGCTGATTGGCTGGTAGCTGATTGGGCGATGGTGGTGATGTTCTTTCCTTACGGCGGGTGTTTTTGAATATCATATCGAACTGAATATTTTTTATTGCAAGTGTTACAGTATGGATATTAGTCGAATAGTAGGATACAAATATATTTATTAGTAATAACAAACGCATCTGTGTAACCAAATGTTTGTAATGTTTGTTGCACTATAGAATAAGTAAACTATTTCCGTCCAACTAATGTTTTTCTTTAACTTTATGTACATTACAATTCCTACCGTTGTGGGCGTTCAGATAGTTTTATAGCATCTTTTCACACAGACGAGATATAAGAGATCATTTCACTGAGGAGATATAGGAATTCATATATCTCGTCTGTGACCGTAGCTCAATTTTCCTACCGAAACATTGACCGAGAAATAGCTATCCTGATTTCCCCCAAAGCATTCACATATATTCACACAATCGTATGAGTCCTGCCCCACTACTTCAGTAAATAATAGTTCTTCAAGTGATCACTGTTCATGAGCAGGGGACGCTCAAATCAGTGTCGGATTTCTGAGTCGGTATGGCCATCACGTTGGGCCACGAAAGTCCATAAGATGTCCTGTCTATTCCTATATCTCGTCTGTGCCCGTGCCTACCAAAGCGCAGAGTGCCCGTTCGCTGTGTTTGTGTTGTAATTGTAATTCCAATTTCGATAATGCCGCTAGAAAATTTAGAAGAGGAGGGCTTGGAGAAAAATCCAAACTTGGAATTACCTCGAATTACATTCTTATTGAGCCTACCAGAACACAAGGATGATCCGTTTTTAAAGAACAAGCTGCTAGATGCCATTAAAGCGCAAAGTGAGATTGCACTTTTCTCGCGAAATTAACCGCACCAGTTTATTCGTATCATTAGACATCCTTAGCGGTTCTTTCCAAAATGTTCAAGTTGGGAACAACCGAAACGGGTGGAAGATTTAATCGATACATTTATCCACAATTTTAATACAAAATAATTATTGACATTTACCTTAACCTATTTACGAACTACGTTACTTCGTGGTTCGGTTTTAATTCTGGTGTTTTTATCATTTACGTGCATCTTTTATCCTTACTAATCAAGCACTTTGATTTAGGTAACGGGAAATTCATGTCAATATTACTTTCAATCCTTTTTCTAGGCATGGCACCGTTCTACGAAGAAGTCTGCGAAGCTTTGGATTGGCCAGTCGACGACGCACTCCTGACTGGCATGAAAGCTAAGAACGCAGACCAGCTGAAAGAGTTGAACGATGCAATCGTGGATGCCGAGCAAAATTTAGGCGAAATGGAAGTTAGAGAGGCCAACCTGAGAAAGTCGGAACATTTGTGTAGAGTGGGCGACAAAGAAGGCGCTATCTCAGCGTTCAGAAAAACCTATGACAAAACTGTATCGTTAGGGCATAGATTAGACATTGTATTTCACAATATTAGAATTGGCTTATTCTATTTAGATTACGATCTCATAACTAGAAACATAGAGAAAGCTAAAAGGTATGAAATTACTCGAGAGCTTTAACAATTGAAGGGACGTAAATGTTAGACAAATGGAATACGTGTAACGGAGCTTCTGTTTCAGTCTGATGGAAGAGGGAGGGGACTGGGATAGGCGAAATCGTTTGAAAGTGTATCAAGGAACCTATTGTATGGCGGTGCGTGACTTTAAAGCGGCTGCAAATTTCTTTCTAGATACAATTAGCACGTTCACGAGTTACGAACTCATGGACTACAATACATTTGTGAGATACACCGTATACCTGAGCATGATAAGTTTACCCAGGAACGAACTTAGGGATAAGATTATCAAAGGCTCGGAGATATTGGAAGTGCTTCATAGCAATACAGATACTAAGGATTATCTATTCTCTCTGTATAACTGCCAGTATGCTGACTTCTTTAAGAATTTGGGTATAAAAGAAATTCTATTTCGACTATTACCATATGGCGCGGTAATTTAATGCTTTATGTAGTAATATATGTGTAACTGTAACTGTAATATGTACTTTTTAGCACAAGTTGAAGGTTTGCTGCGCAGGGATTATTTAACCTTCCCGCACTATGGCTACTATGTTAGAGAAATGCGTATTCTCGCGTACACGCAACTTCTGGAGTCTTATAGATCTCTAACACTTCAATACATGGCTGAAGCTTTTGGCGTCACAGTAGAATATATCGATCAGTAAGCATAATAATTGTTATTTATCTTCTCTTTAGCGTGGTATGCGGTGCATCATTGTTATAATTACCTTTTTTTTATAGGGAATTATCGCGTTTCATTGCTGCAGGAAGATTACATTGCAAGGTTGATCGAGTTGGTGGGGTAGTTGAAACGAATAGACCGGATAGTAAGAATTGGCAGTATCAGGCTATGGTGAAGCAAGGCGATTTACTGCTTAACAGGGTTCAAAAACTGTCGCGTGTTATTAACATTTAATTACAGTTCTGAAGTTCTATTCTTAACTTTCGCTAAAAAAATAAACACTAATGATTTACCATCAAACTTTACGATCTACTTGTTGTCCGATGCGTGTACGAAGAATTTAAAATTCTTTCATTCATGTTACCCCTGACCTAAAATATTTGTATCAAAGACTTTTAATATAATATCGGATGTCGCCGACAAAACTGCTTGTATTTAAATATTAACCTGTAAAAATGATGGGTATCATGTTCCTGAACCATCAAGCTCGGAAGTGTCTGTTTAACATGGCTGTAATACGATCGCGGAGACGTTCAAATTTCTTACGTTACAACGGCTCGGTTTCTTTCAATGCTAACAGATTTTAGTCACCTTTCGGCGTTAGTGTATGCATCGTTCGAAAGTACATATATAGACATTGTCAAGTGTGAATCTTCACGATCAGAATTATTCGGTAGGTAGGTATTCAGACGATATTTCAAAAGTGTGCTCCGATTTACGGTAATAACAAAAGCGTTACTTATTTCTTTCTATCGAAACAAACGTAAATAGATATATTTTTATAACCACACACGATATTTAATTCGTTACATTTAAGAGCGTACATCGTGCGTATAGAGTTACTTCCTGGAAATGGGTCGAAGGAAAAGTAAACGACAAGCTCCGCAAAGGAAAAAGGCTATCGAACCCTTGGATACTAATTTTACGTGTCCATTTTGTAACCATGAAAAATCGTGCGAAGTTAAACTGTAAGTGCTGGATGATGTGCCGTGAGGTCAAATGCTCGGGGAAGGAATTATTATTCGTAACGTAAAATGTTGCTTCTAGGGACAAGACACGAAATACGGCAAAGATTGTCTGTCGAGTTTGTTTAGAAGATTACCAAACTACCATTAATGTGTTATCGGAACCAATTGATGTGTACAACGATTGGATCGACGCGTGCGATGACATAAACTAATTTGGCGTGCCTCTTTTTACAGAACTGACATACATTACTCCTCGGTGTATCTATTTTAATAACGACTGTAACAATTTTTTAAATATTAATGGATGACGATATTTTGCATACATCGATATAAACCGTAGACACGTACATGCATTATTACTAATTATATGACATTTCTCTCACATTAAAAGCATGCACGATAGTCTCGCTGATTAATTATACTTATAAAGAAAATGTATTATTTAAGAAATAATTAAATCGTGCGTCTGAAAACAAAGATTTCAAAATTGCCCTACACGCATAAAGCCACATGTTCGCGTTCTGTTCTAAACGATTTCTGTATAATCCACAATGTATTAAATAAGCTCTACGTTATGTGTTGCACAATTTGTACATTGACAACAGATTTGAAACACGCGCTTTGCTTGAGCCTTCGAGATAAAGAATAACGTGACCTGCTATTATTTTTCGGTATTCGCTATCTGATAGGGAATATGTAAATTCGTTGTGCAATTATTAAACAGCTGTTGGAACCGGATTAGAAGATACGCACCACGTTGTGTTTACGTTGTGGTGATTGTGCTTTGCTAAAATACTTGACGGTTAAAATAATATTTATTTTCGTCGAAAGCGAAACCTATAGTTACAAACTGAACTAGTAAATTATCTCCGGGGGGAAAGGCACCGCTGACTCACAAGCCTTGCATGACATTTGACGTAGGATCGTCATCGTCCAAAAATATCGGGAGCTGTGTAAAAATCAATCAATGAGCACTCATAGAATTTAAGCTTTCGAGTTCAGTTCGGTATTGCACGGCACGCGACGCAATGGATAGTAAATCGAAGTCGCTGAACGACAGTTTGGAGCTACCGCCGCTTCGTACATTGAACGATTTCCTTTTGGAATCTTCGCGTTTTCAGCTACCCAATTACAGAGATTTAGAAAAATGGGGCAACAGAGTGGTAAATAATCTTGTGTACTATCAAACGAATTATCTCTACATGTGCATTGCTATTATACTTGTCACTGCGTAAGTATGCCGATCAAATATGTAATGGTATCGGGTGAAAACCTGCAGGCTTCTATTTTTATCGCCTGATTGAACGTGTTGTATTGTTTTGCAATTATTTAGATCAGTAAATCCAATGAAAGTGATCATCGGCGTATTAGCTGTAATGACTATATGGGGCGGATGTATGTATTTATTTAGCCAAAAGCCATCGTTGCTTAAATTCAAAAGAACTTATCCTCAAGTTGGAATAATACTCACCGTTCTTTGCGCATCGTTCGTTGTCTATACCATAAGTTCCCTTCTTTTCTTGTTGCTGGGAATTTTCTTGTCATTTTGCGGTAAGTAATTCTTTCTCACGAGACACAAAAGCAATCTCCCGTACGGAGTCAACATTTTCACACTGTTAGATATTGTTGTGCAATACGTGTGGGAACATAATGATTGAACGTTAATTTTTCAGTGACATTTATACATGCGTCCTTAAGGCTAAGGAATATGAAGAACAAGCTTGTTAACAAGATAGAGGGCTTAGGATTAGAGCGTACACCCATGGGCGTTATCTTGAGTTGCATCGGTATGAAAGAAGAATTCTTTACATAAGTTCCAATTGATTTAATTACGAATTACGTGGTGAAAAGGAAAAGTTTAAACTTTCGTATCCGCTTGTACGCTCGTGGTTACACATTTAAAATACCTTCAAAAGCTTAACTTTGCTGTCTTCGAAAGTAGGGAATCTAATAATTTTCATCCACTATAAAGTTAAGATGTAATCCAAAAATTGCAGTTTAGAAAATTTCCTCTCGTGGCATTAAATTTTTTCAACGAATTATTTTTGTATCAACAATTATAAGCTGGAACAGATGTTACCATTTTGTTCAACATTTGTTCATGGTAAATTGCTTTTCGTAGGAATTTAAATATATTAACTTGTTGCGAATGATTTTGCGAATTATACACATCACTTATTGTACACTTGATTTGATTTGTATGTATGGTATATTTATTTTCGAACGTTTCAATTTAATGGAGTCTATTCCAAAGAAGTCACCATATTCAGTACATGAACAAGAAATAATTAATTGACAAAACAACATCTTATTCATCTTTGTTAATGTTTAACTTGATGTTTCATTATTATTTTTTTTTTATTTCATTATGCAGAACATTCAACTGGTATAACTTTACGTACACAAACGACTTTTATTCAATCGCTTCGTTAATAAACTGCTTTATGCAAGAAATTATAACATTTTGGCAATATACATGTATCAACCATTAATGTGTGGATGTTGTCCAATGTGGCAGAAAAATGTTTCTGGATGAGTAGGTGAGAATCATTTATTTAAAAAATTTCATGATACAACATTAACATAGACGATTTCTATTAACATTTCTTTTATTTTAATGAAGCAATAATCGAATTACATTCGAGCATAACTATTGTTCCCAACAATTGGATGTTAATTATCTAATTATAAGTTACACATATGTCTTGCTAAAGTTTAGTGATTTTGTGACTTACTCGACTAAATAGTTGATGTACTTACATTAAATTATATATACATATTTATACATATATTTTCATATAGGGTGATATAAGAGATAATTGTATGCTGTTTGTACAGATCTTACAATTTATGCAAAAAGCTGTTATTCTATACTCCGTAATATAATTTTTTTATTCAATCTGTTATTTTTCTAAATAATATAAATAAAGCTTATTTGTTATGGCCCTTCAGAATGAATTTCTGTACCTTAACTGCATTCGCGAAATATGCCTCGAAATTTATTTGAAAATCCGCTTGGTGAAAATTGTCGATTCACAAATTGACAGGAGAACATCAGAACATAATGATCGTGTTCCTAAAATGAAGGTAAAGGATGCTGCTACACGACAACAAACGATTTATAAATGCTGCACGCGCTGTTTATTTTTTATAAACAATTTAACCATTCGTTTGAGAATTCCACGGTAACTATAAACGAGGGCCGCTCTCAAACTGGAACAGATCGTTCCTGGAATCGAGAACTTTAATTTAAGACGTCGTTGACTAAAATCAGCCGAGTAGAAAGCAAGATAATTGAAATTGTTTAAAAAAATTATAAACAAATGCGATTACTGCCACTTCCTGGCTAGGTACATCAATGACCAAAGGACATAAATTAAAGCCAGAGGCATAGGCCACCACCTCCAATGGGTGTGAACATTATTCCATGTGCAGTTCTTTTTCGCAGTTATTCGCACCGCCAAACCCGAATTCCTGGATTACATCGTTAATTTAAACAATTGCGTTTTTCTCGGCTTCCAGTGCGTATTTCTTAACCGGACTTTCTTAAATTAAAGCCGCGACCATAAGCTTTACTTTCCAAGAGGTTTAAAAAACATGGCATTTGTGGCTTAAAAGATATTAACAATTTAAAAGTCGGCAAAAATGCACTTTTTTGTGAGAAAATCTTTATTATAGTATATGCGAAACAATAATGAAACATAAGCGGACATATGTACAAGGTGTATAATCAAAGTATTGTTCTATATCGGAAGACAAAAGAGTGTAACAGTTACTTAAAGCTTATACTACCTACAACATTGTCATGGAAGTATAGATTTGCTTTTTGTAATTTCTAACATTAAAAATATATGTCAGTATCTTGTTTTTATTTCTATAAAAGCAATATTCCTATGATTCCGTTCTATGGTACATTTTATTATTCCATTTAAATTGTTTTAAAAAGAAATTAGTATAATAATAGTACTGAATAATAACAAATATAAGATAGCAACTGCGTGCCTACATTGTGAGTGAACACGCATAGAAAGTGTATTTCTATGTATTACGCGTTATATGTATAATGTTTGTTAAACTTATGATATATTTCAGTGTCTAGTAAAAAGGAAATCGAGTTATAATATTTTTTTGCAACAACATGCGAATACCCTTCGTTGATATAAATATTGCTTAATCTATTAAAACATACACACATCACGCACGCGCATTTTTTGAAAGATTACTATATTTTCGTTATAAATACCGTATTGGATGGAAATAAAATTGTATCCGATAGGCGAGTTTGCAGAGGAATCGCTCCGATATTTGTCCTTGGAAATGGTACTAAATACGTGTGATCAGGCGATGCATAACCCATGTTTTCCATTTTATTTAAGAAGTCCTATGGAACGCATGAAATATATATTTGATACAGTAGCTACTAAATTGCGATTGTAACAATATATTGTACTCACCTCGACAGTATCCGATGCAGACATTGATACTGTTTCTTTTGTGCCATTTGGCACTCTCAGGCAGAGTCTTATGGCGAGCGCATTATCTATATAAAAAATGCATTCCCGTTATTCGCGAAAAATAATTCACAATAGAGTACAACATGCTATTAAAGATTAATCGTTTTTTACCAGTTTTTTCATTCTTCAAATCAGGCTTCAGTTCACACAGCCGCTCGTCCTAAAATGATAAATGTCAAATTGAATTAAATGTCCATTAAATTATGTATGTCTTTTACTACACCTTTGAGTTTGTTTCTGGACTGCTTTCGCTTAATTCATTCGAATCGTTTATTCTTCTTTTTTTACTTATATTTCGACATGTATCTACTGGCATACTTGTGCTTGAACTTTGAATGGGTGTTGCATCATTATAGCTATCTATAAGAATTATAAATATATAAGTACTCGCAAAGCGAAGGTATTAGGCACTTTAAGTATTTCGCTTACCCGATTCTTTTAAATTGTCAAGGGTGTGTTTAAATGTTCTGGAACAGCTACTACTATCCTGTGAATAATATATTGTATTAGTTTAATCGCATGAGAAATATTCTAAGATCGAACTTCACTGAAGAATCGAATTTATTAGCAAACGTGGTTCACATACTAATGTACTAGATGAACTTTCTTTTGTTTCTGTGGCAGTGCGATTATTCCATTTCTTAGAATTATGCGGGGCACCTGATACGCATTCTGGTGATGAATGAGAGCTCAACATATCATTTAGAGCAG
Organism: Nomada ferruginata; assembly: GCA_963583965.1. Lineage (NCBI taxonomy): Eukaryota > Metazoa > Arthropoda > Insecta > Hymenoptera > Apidae > Nomada > Nomada ferruginata. Next base: position 18,546,256 of record OY757216.1, read on the forward strand.
ACATCAAAACATCGACAGTAATATGATTATAAGTCTGCATACATTCTCCTGTTCTAGGATCTATAACAGCTAGATAGGGATATTCGTATACGTCGTATAAATGTACAAAGCGGCTTCCATCACTAGTATTCGACAAGACCTGTTCAGAAATGTGCAAGTATTAATTACATCTTCGCTCAATTCTTTTTTTCACAATAATTTCCCATTAACTCACCTGCCACAAAACGAAATGGTCCTTGACAATTTCTTGAATCTGTTGATTGGACCACACGTCTCTATTAAGAATCTGACAAGCGAATTCTTGAGGATTTTGTATATTTACGAGTAACCAACGGTTTAACGATTTCGCTTGCTCTCGAGCATCCAAAAAGGATCCCATGAATAGGATACTACAAGGCGGACGAAATAAATCTTCCAGCCTCTTGGATTTGCAATAGGATACTTGTTTCATTCCACCTACTTTACGGGTCATTTCTTCTTCTTGTCTTTCTGTATTCAATGCAAAATCTTTATATTAAATAACCGTACCATGCAATTATGATATTTAACCCTTTCGCTACGAGCGCCGGATTTAGATGGCATCCACGCGATGATCTGTGTGTACGAGCGCCAGCTGCAGCCGGCGCGCTGCGGCGTCAGCGTGATACCGCTTGACGATGGGCCCCACGATATTCATGTTTCTTTTGCTTGTATGCATGTTGCACATCGATGGCACTTGTCATTCTCTGGTTCGTTCTTGATTTGTTTTACTCCAAAATGACAAGGTAGCGTTGAAAGACATACGTCCGACGCGCAATATGCACACTTTGCGGCGCAGTGCCCCGTTCAGTGGCGTCACTCCAACGGTGCACACTGCCGTAACGAAAGGGTTAATGTTGAATAAAATGATATTCACGTGTTTCCACCGCAAAGTCCCTGAATCTATCGAATACATTAGTCGACAATCTTGGAAGGGAGCACAGTGGTCCAGATGGCACTAATACTTCTTCGACAGGTAAGATAGGGGGTCTTACTTCTGGTTCAGGATCAAGGGCAGGCAACGGTTCCGATCCTTGGCCCCCTTCGAACATTAAACTTATCGCAGTCTCTACATTCCCGTCGGCTAAAGATAAATATTGGCGAGCTGTCGCTTCGCTCTCCCCTAAGGATAAACATAAAGTAGCTTGTTAAAATTCGTTTAATCGTCGTACCAATTAGTTCGCAAGTTCTTGGCCATTGGTAAATGCGATCATTTTTAAAAGCGATAAATATTTTTGCGATACGATGGAACACGATTTCTCAGTTCAAAAAATATTACCACGACAAATGACTTACCCGTAACTTCTATAAATTTCTCAACTAGTTCTTGATCCATTGTGTGGTTAGATTACAGAGATGTATATAATACAATGTATACGTACAAACATAATTCTTACGTCGAATTGATCGTTTCAACTAATCGTATAATATCTCAGATTGTTCACCAAGCCTTTCCATTCATATCAATCATAAATTCAATACTTCATGATCTTTAAACCACAACGACGCGATGCAAGTACATACACCCGATCCAAGAACAGTTGTCTGCACTGCGATCCAATGGTCCCAGGGTCCCAGAGACATTTTAGCCCCTGAAATTGATGACTGCCTGCGCATGCGTAGTTTTATCACAGACGAGATATAGGAATAGACAGGACATCTTATGGACTTTCGTGGCCCAACGTGACGGCCATACCGACTCAGAAATCCGACACTGATTTGAGCGTCCCCTGCTCATGAACAGTGATCACTTGAAGAACTATTATTTACTGAAGTAGTGTTGGGGCAGGACTCATACGATTGTGTGAATATATGTGAATGCGTTTGTTATTACTAATAAATATATTTGCATCCTACTATTCGACTAATATCCATACTGTAACATTTGCAATAAAAAATATTCAGTTCGATATGACATTCAAAAACACGCGCCGTAAGGAAGGAACATCACCCCCATCGCCCAATCAGCTACCAGCCAATCAGCGCAATCTATTTCAAAATTCTGCCTCTTTCGCCCAACGGATCGCATAGTGATTAGACGTGTTCAGAGTGTCCGACGAATTAAGGTATGTCACATAGTCTAACATATTCCTAAAGGCATAATATTATATCAATTGATTTCATTTCCCGTCTCCTGAGAGTTCTGTAGTGTTTTTTGTTACTGTTAAGTCATATTTTAGTAGAACGTGAGAAAGAATTGCGTAGAAAGTGGACTCGGCCAACGTGCATTTTTTGTATCTAACACTACTCCTACGTATAGATATACATATTCAGGCCCCAAATTTCATTATCTTGCAATATATTCTGCAGTTTCTAGCAATATTATTATAATTTTGGTTATTCTTAATACATTTATTTGAAATTTCAGTTCGATTCTGTTCCATGGCGTCTCTTTCGCTTGGTTCGAATCAGAAATGGCGCGAACGCGACACTTTCAAACGGGAATGCGCAGGAGCAGAGTGACGCGGCGCCATATTGTTAAATCAACTTCACGCTGAGAGGTAAGCGTTCTTCAAATTTCTTGTTGAAATAAGTAGAATTTTAGTAATATGTCTCTATTAAATTATAATTCGTACCACGCATAAAACTTGTATGATATACAGTCGCGTTGTAGATAAGTAGTAACATAATAGAAGCCATTATTTGCGGCTATATCTTGTTTCTGCCTGTGGTCGGGAAGCTTGTTTTTCGTGGAAAATATCAACAATATATCGCGAAACAAAAAAAGCCACTTATCGAGTAACGCGTGCGTTGAAATATTGCTAGGAAACACAAGCGATCGTAAAGAAAAATGGTGTTTGGTTTTAGTCGGATGTCGAACATAGCCGAACAGCAAAGGGCGATGGCGAAGGTCGTCATTCTACTACTTGACGCCGAGCCGACAAAACGTATGGTAGACATCTCAGTGAGGTAAGTATCGAGGTGTGTATAATTTGTGACTGGTACTAAGATGAAAGAACAACAGTTAAAATACTTACAAAAACAAATAGATATCTATATTTGATAACAAACACTCGATAGGATGAACATGTTCTATTTCAGAAAATTATGTGACCGCGCGCAATGCGGTCAGTAGAGTCAGTGATTTTTCCGCAGTTTTCTAGTATTTCCAGAGCAAGTGGCTCTGCTTAAATTTTCGTTTACAGTTTACCTACACGCGATTGTAGAGTCAGTGATTTTCGCCTAGTAGTTATTAATTCGATTATCGGAGCACCGGTGCTCCTCTTCAATTATTTCAATCGCGATAGTAGCATCTTAATTTGTTCGCCGATGTAATTTGCGGTCGCGTACATAGTCTTTTATTTTTATTTTTCTCTTATATTCGCTATCGGAAGCAGAGTCAGTGCATCACTGAGGGGGATGTTTTATGCGACACTGATGAAGTGAGAAATGTAAGTATTTTTAAATTAAATCTCAGTTTTCTATGAAGAGTTAAATTCTGTAGATTTAGCAGTACATTTTAATGTTTTTTGCTTTGTTGTTTAGTTACAGTTTGCATACTTCCTGACGATTGAGTTCCATTGAGCTGCCCCGGTGATGTTCCTGATGTCTTCCACGAGTACTTGCTCTACTTTTGCAATCAACGAGTTGGTGAGTCGCATGTGTTTTAGTTCCTCCGGTCCCCAATCATGCCGTAGGACGATTGGTCCGAAGCGGCACGGGTGACTGGTTGTATTTTTTAGTAGTTTTGCGAGCATAGTGACTACGGGAATAATTTTTATACCCGTTAGTTGTGACGTTATTTTCATGTGTATTATTTCTTATACGAGGTTAGATCTGCCTTCTTGTACTCCGCGTTTTTTAATATAAAAAGATTAAGGACCATAGAAATATTTCTTACTCAAATAAATATTTGATCAAAGAAGCACTGATCCTGTAGGTTCTTCTATTTCGATAAAAATATATGATGACAGTAACAAATACATTGCACAAATGTACATATATTGAGGACATTGGTCATTAAATTTGTAATTGCATTTATAATCAGTTGAAATTTGTTTTCACTATTAAGCAGTGCAGAAGTCGGATGCCCCCCGACTTCGTTACTGCAAGTGCTACATGATTATAACAATCATGTATTAAAGTAAATAAATATAACGATACGTTTATTGAAATCGGCATTGAATATGCATAGCCAATGATAGCATTTAATATTAATTTTCAAATGCTATAGTCGAGTCCATTTCGAATGAAATTTATTACACATTATGTACAAGAAGGCACTTTGTAGACGGGTAGATTTTCAAATCGGAGTAACTATCTTGAACAATTTACTTCGATTAAGGAATCACCTGAGGCTTATTTAATATCTTGTCTATTTTCCAAGTAAATTGAATTGCATTACTTATTCTAGTAAAATCAGTTTCAATGACAGTCATTTCCCTTAATAAATAAATTATTTATCAGTAATTTTTAAGTCTTTATTGATATTTCATATATTACAAAGTCGAGTCATGTTTAAAGAGATTGAAAATAAAATATATTATTAGCTGTTGCAATTTTACGTGTACTAATCATCTTTTTAGATCAGGATTTTCAGGTTTAATCCCTTCCGTGTTGATTGCCAGGAACTCACTCATGTGCCCAGGTGCTACTTGGGTGAGTGAGAGGCAATGGGCACGATGATCATATGGTTTTTAAATTTCTAACAATGTTTGGCGGCTGACATTTGCTAGTGCACCGTGCACGACGTATTTTCCATACCGTGTGTGTGTGTGGGTTAGGCCGTGGAATTGCGTCGGCTCGGGAATTTCATAACAAATTATAATACTATGATTTCATAAATAGCAATATGTTTTACAATTGCAAATACACATTGAATGCCGTAACGAATTATGAAAATATGGCAACGAATAGAGTACTATACAAACCAAGCGTACATAGTAGAAAGAAAATGTACAATATACATATTTGAGCAATCAATATATCATACGAAAGTAATGCATAAGCATATACGTTTGCGCAAATTTACGCAATGGTCGCTAGCCTTTGTCAGCCGATTTCAGGAACTGGTACGTACCCTTAGAGTGTGAATGATTGTATGCCAAGCTCGGGTGTCGGAGGCGTCCCGGGACGTCTCTCTAGTGTAGGTTCATGCGCCCGAGTGTTTGATTGAGAAACGTTGAATGATGTGTGTTTGTGTGAATGCTTTGCCATTTTTTAAATATAGGTCTAGGTAGGATAGGTAGTATACCTTCTGGTGTGCCTGATAGATATAAGTAGGTAGGGCCGGGCAGGTTGACACAGTCTCTGATCGGGTAGGCACTATTTCGCGTGTTCAACCTGTTTCAGGAAATCTGATTTGAAAAGTCGACGGCGAAACTGTGGCGCGAACGAGAATGCGTTCGCCTCTGGCTTTGCCTATCGATTTTTCGAATTTTTCGCGGTCGCGATCGCGATTTGGTCTCGAAACGAACGTGTCACATTATGCTCGAGGCTGCACGTGTAGGCGATGATCGATTACAATTTTAATCGCAATCTTTACGATTTTCTGTAATCGCAAATTTTACGATTTTATTTGGTCGTGATTCGTCCACGTGTGTTCCGTTTAGCTACGCGATTTAGCCTTTTATTTAGTTTTGTTTGTTTGCGAATAGAGTCTCGAGCCTAGACTAAGTTTCAGCGAGCATTGCGCCCGAAGAAAAGAAGAGGCTAAAAGCCGAAGAGGCCCGACAAACTGTCTCTCAAGAGGGCAACTATCAATGGCTCTGCATCCTTCGGATGGAGAGTCATTCTTTGTTACTATTTTGTCACTATGCTCGCATTGTATGCCGTAGTTGCAGTTTATTGTTTGGCCGGCAGTATTGCCTGGCCCACCGTCATCGCATTGGGCAAATCGCGATTTTTATTAGCGTCGCGTACGATTGAATACGGTTTGCATTAGAGTTGCGAATAAAATCACATCGCGATTGCAACTAGAGTTACGGATAGACCCAGGTCGCGCCATTTTTTTTACAGGTGCGATTAAATATATCGTGGCTTGAATTAGAGTTGCGAATTAATACAGATTGCGGCTTGAATTAGAGTTGCTTTTGTATTAAATTGTACTTGCGATACGTACTTGCTTTTAGCGTTGCGACAATAATTTTCGCGTTCCTTTCCCACACAGGTTTTAATTAGCACTTAGAGTGCTGCGATATCTTTCTATCGCGAATATTTTTCTTAGATTTCCATATAGTGTTGCGATGAGAAATGGTCGCGATTTTTAAGTAGCGTTGCGACCACAATGAAATGCCCAACGTGGTTCCTGAGTCACGAAAGGCAGCTACTAAAGCTGCATAAGGTGATTGCTGCAATTGTAGTCTTGGATGCGACTACCATGACTCGTTCGTTATTAGTATTGCGAGTTAAAAATGATGGGTGCAGTGAATTATTTTTTCCTATCTTTTTTAATATATCCGAAATACTATATTAGAGATAACGAAACGCCATACGCGATTGACTTTGCAAGTAATGCAGTTAATTAGGGTTGCGAAAGAAAGAGATAATCCACTTACGGGTTTCAATCGGGTTTATAATAAGTGGACGATAATTAATAGTAGAGTGCCCCTCTGGCTATTGAGTTTGTTCAATGTTCTAATTTATTATTCTTCTTCGCCTCTCCCCTTTTTATTAACATTAAAACGAGTTGTTTCATCTTAGTACCTATCCAAGTAAATGTTTGTATTTGTATTTGTAATTGACAATTATTATTCAGCATATTTGCATTTTAGAAGAACATGCTCCCTTTGTACTACTGTACTATTTTTGCACAATTACTATTCTCATAAAAAAGTCTGTTACAGGATTGTTAAGTTAAAGGAGATGTCAAAGGAATAGAATATTGCCTCAAGTACATTAAATAACATACATTGCAATATGTAAGTAATCAGAGGCTCAAAGGTGATGTTGTATGGATCAAATAAATCGAAGGAAATCATATGATACCTACGAAATATCACGAAATTCTTATGAACTTTGATCTGTTTCAGGTTACGCGATCACAATTTTAGCGAAAGAAGATTGATCATGAAGTATCCCTTGCCCCCCCCCCTGTCCTTTCAGATTTTCAATTAGATAGGATATTTCTAAATTGAATTAGCTTTTTAGTCAGGTAGGATGTTTTAAGTTAAGATTGCATTTACCTTAATTAATGGTAGAATGTATTTGAATTACGTGCATGCTAATTTATATTATAATGCTCATTCTTTGGTTTTAGTCAGGTCTAACATAATTTTTATTTTCAGCTTTCCCCATAATAAATAATTTTAATACCCCCTATTTACTTAAACTAACTATAAGTTAATGTGTATTACAATCCTTATTTTTTATTTCAAAAGGTTTAACAGAATTTTCAGAAATAATCAGATTTTCAATTAGATAGGATACTTCTAAATTGAATTAGCTTTTTAGTCAGGTAGGATGTTTTAAGTTGAGATTTAATTTACCTTAATTAAAGGTAGAATGTATTTGAATTACGTGCATGCTAATTTATATTATATTGCTTATTCTTTAGTTTAAGTCAGGTCTAACAGAATTTCTATTTTCAGCTTTCGCAATAATGAATAATTTTAATACATGCTATTTACTTAAACTACCTATAAGCTAATGTGTATTATAATCGCTATTTTTTACTTCAAAAGGTTTAACAGAATTTTTATTTTCAGCTTTCGTTACAATTATTTATTTTAATACATTTTACTTACTCAAACAATGTATAAGCTAATTTATATTATAATGTTGATTTTTTAGTTGATTTAGGTTTAACAGAATTTTTATATCCAGTTTGCATATCAACCGCGCTGCAAATATACATCAGAAGGAAGTAGCGTTTGATTTGTAAATAATAATTTTTGTAAATTAATGGTGATAGGTGCGGGGCTGCGGCTGCGGCCGCGCGGGTCTCCATTCGCAGCAACCTCCACGTGGTGAGACCTGGGCAATCGATTTTATTATCCATACAGTTACCAATTTTAACACTTATACTTTTGTGATTTAATTGTTAATTATATGGTAAAAATGTCGAGCTAATTGGCTGCGATTTTTTAAATTTCTCCTATTCCTAACATTACACTTAATTGCCTTCTTGAGTTCCTCCAATATCACCGCGGTTGACCGCGGAGGTTTATTTCAGGTCAACGTTTTCACAGAATGCTAAACTGTATTGTATTGTATGCCCATTATATTATAAGATACCCATGATTATTGTAGTATGCTTTTATGTTTTTAAAGAATCAGGCAATTAAAGAACCAGGTGGTCAAAAGCGTGCCTCCACGGCTCGGAGGGATCGAAAAGCGTTTCGCCTCGGCTCGGAGCGATCGTTTTTTTTGTCATTTTTTTGTCATTTATCAGAAAATAATGTAAAGTATAACTTTAAAAATTATTTCATTTATTGATAGTACAATTGAAATAAGAGAACTTGTTATCATGTGTTTCTTTAATTAAAAGCTTTTCAATTAACATTAAATGTTTCATATCCTTGGTTGACTTTCATTGCGGCAAGGAACAAAAGAATTCTTTAAAATTATTTAATTTTTGCTTCGTTTTCTATAATCTGTGGGTAACGTTGCGAGTGACACGGAAATGGTAATGGGTCCCCGGGACCCAGAAATCGTGGCCGAAAAAATACATTGGATGACTTGTCTATTCCTATATCTCGTCAGTGGTTTTATACCGTTCGAACAATATAATTGTTTACGAACAGTTTAACAGGCGATAACGACACGTTGCGTTAATAAAATAATGTGTTCGAAATTGATTGGAAATTTTCAATAAATTCGCATCTCTGTAAATAGTTATATTTGGCAAATCATGGAGGAGGGTATCGCTCTGGTCCTCGGGGAACATCGCATAGAAGTAAATAAAGGGAAACTTGCAAATAAAAGCCGCTACTTTGCGTCCCTTTTCTCGCACAATTTTAATGACTCTCACAGCAAAGAACATATTCTTAACTATGACATAGATTTATGCACCTTACAGGTTGTTTTCTTATGATTAACGTTAAATCGAGTAGAACATTTCCTATTGTCGTCTGATTGCCCCAATTTCTCTGTTTCTAGAATTTCGTCAATTGGATTTGCAACGAACGTTATCAAGACATTGGTCACTACAAAATCAAAGATTTTATGACAAAGTTTCTGGAGAAAAACTTTGCGGAACTGTTAAATTTGTTGCAACTAAGCGTACTGTTCATGGTTGATGAATTGACACACGATATAGTTGAAGTTATAGTTTATTGTTGGCTGTTACCGGATGCAGTGATCGACGTATGGTTATTGGCACAAGATTTGAACGTCAAGATTTTACAAGACATTTGCTTCTCTTTTTGTCTAGACCGTTTCGAAGAGCTTCCTCTATCTTCGCTCGTCGAATTGACCAAAGATAATGTTATTAAATTAGTAGGAAACGTAAACGTACGATCTAGTACCAAATACTTGTGCCTTGTCAGAACAGAATGGACGAAGCATAATACGGTAATTAATATCTTTTCCATGGGTCCAATTATTTGCGTGCTTTTGTCAGTATCTTTTAATCGCAGGTCTCAGAAATTCCAAATATCAAAAGCGAGAGACAACCCAAATTCATTCGTGGCACGCTGATCTTAGAAAGCAACAAAGACAACGTTGATGTCTCAAATGTGTACACTTGGAGAGATAATGTTCTATCCAAATGCGTGGAATTGAGAAACATACAGGGGCCAAACTATACAGTAAGAGGGTTTCAAGGTTTAATTGGAATGCAAATTGCAAGTAGAGGTCTGTCTCAGTTAAGTCATATGCATATGTATTCGACTGCATTGCTAATTACCAAATTATTAATATCGGTCCAGGTTTCAATATATACACAGTTGGAGGAGAAATGGGTCTGGGTATAGGACAATTTAACGAAATCATTCTGCGCTATTGCCTTCTGTTTAAAAAGTGGTTCTATTTGACAAGGCTGCCATCGCCAAGGAGGCACATGGTTACTGTATTTTTGAAAAATAAATTGGTCGTTGCAGGCGGCGTGGGAAAGCATAGGTTAAAGCTATTTACAGTCGATATTTTTAACATTCACACAGGTAAAAAGACTGGTTTCTCGATGTCCGTGATAAATTGTAGGCTTTGATCTTGCAAGAGCATAAATTGCATTCACGATTTCAGGGAAGTGGGAAACGGGCGCAAAAGTGCCGGAAAGTTTTACGGATGTGCCTCCTCATTGCGTTCTAGAGGGAAAATTGTTTGTGATGAAGTCGTTCCTTTATATTTATGATCCGGACAGTAATCATTGGCAAACTGTATCGATTAGTAATAATTTTGCTGTGCAAAGTGTAGATGCGCTTCTTACCGATGCTACAGCATTATCTTTTATCGGTAAATATTGAATAAAAGTAAATATCCGTCCTCGTTTGTCTGTTCATGGTCATATTTAATGTTTCTGTAAGGTAATTGCAAGGGTGAAACTGTTGTTTCGAAAGTGGAGATTGTGAATGGAACTATTTGCGAGAAAGAAGAATGTCCGAAAGGATTTATAGAGCGTGTTGTAATAGACGATATAGATATCGTGCACGAGGATGATTCGTGTCGATTAAGATACGTTAAAGTGGCAGACGTTGGTATAATGATAGTAAATACTCATTGCGAGAATAAGCATCGCTACTTGAATTTACGTAGTAAAATAAGAAGGGATTTTGAGAATGTTACTATTCCGAAACTGAATTGCTTCAACATCATGGATCCCGATTCTTTATACGATACTCTGTAAGCAAAACTTTTTTTTGTACTTATATAATATTTTACAAAGTTGTAGTAAATAGATTTAATAAAACAATTTGCAGCATTATATTTGTATCATTTTTTATTTATCTGAAGTTTTGTAACGGAAGCAGTCTTCAAACATGTATAACACGACAGTGCGTACGATTACATGGAATAAGGACATACATCTCGACAGTGATAAACTATTTCTATAGTCATCTAGGCGAGCTAAATTGCTGATGTTCTAGTTTTCGAGGATGCTGGCCATCTTGCCGAGACTGACTACAGCGAATGTTTTTCAGTTTGAATAGTTATACTGCCGCTATGTACGATTGTGTACTTAAAATATGCTAGTTCGTGTATACAGCAAAGCTTGTATTAGCGTATAGATTGCGCGTGCTATCCGTATTGCTTAACACCTTGGGTACTTCTTTTACCATTTTAATGATATTATCTTTTTTCTGTTTTTTTTTTGCGATATGATAAGCACACAAAAAGGAAATACAACGTTCCATGATCATTTACATATAGAATAGTGCGTGAACACAATAGCTTTACAATTTTTCTTTTATACACGAGCCTATGATTGTATCACGCCTATCGTCGCGATTATTTGCAAGATTGTTTGCACTTCTTTTTACAATTCCATTTTACATAATTCGTTTCATTTTTCTTTTCAGCGTTGTGCTCCTGGCAGTGTTCTAGAAGCTGACAAGAAATGGATTAGAATAATGGAACATTCGGCACAATATAGGGGGATAAAAGGTAAATCTATTTCGTCCAACCTTGTCGTGTTGCAATTTATCACGCGTGAAATCGGTGATTTCACTATTCGTTAGCGTTAGTTACGTTCAGGGCGAAGGCGGCATTCGTTTCACCCTTTTTGCCGATCGCGCGGCCAACATACTGACCCACGTCGCTGGCTGTACATGCTTTGATACGCAACTCGAATGATTTGTCACCGTCCGAACTGAAGAGGTACCTGCTGCTAGATTCCGGGAGCGCTTTTCCGTCTTTCAACCACGTTACTGCATCGCAGGAAAAAACGGTATTATTTCTACAGTGCCGATTCACGATCCGAATTCACTTCAACGAGAACCAATAGTCCAACTTACCTTTCAGAGGCGCGGTTTCAGTCTTGCATACGAATGTAACCGACTCGCCTTCGCTTACCGTTGCAGATTGCGGGAATGTCGTGAAGACTGGACTCTTCGGTTCCTCGTTTGGAACTAGAAGCAAAATCGAATAGCAAAATATTTTCGTGGCACGCTGTCTAAAGGGGATAAAGTGCAGGAAATGTTTTCGGCCGTACCAAGTACGTTTAATGTACACGACGAGAAGCTTTCTCCTGCGTCATTGAACGCCTCGCAGGTGTATGTGCCAGAGTCTTCGGGGAAAATCTCTGCTATGTTCAATTTATAGATATTCGCCTCGCTGCTGTATTGGAAGTCTTTGCTGGGCTTGATTTCTTTGTTGTTGTGAAGCCAGACTACGTCGAACTTTTTCGCGCCGATTATTCGGCAGCTCAAGGTTACTGCCTCGCCGTCCTTTACGAACATACTGGTCAGGTGGTCTACGATTTGAGGAGGCTTGTCGTCGGCCTTCTTCTTTGCAGCCGCGTTGGCCATGGCTGGAACGAATAGTCACGTTGATTTAGGTGCTGCTGATGCTATTTTTCATTTTCACGACAGAGTACGTTAGTCTTGTCATCCTGCGAGAATCTACTTACGTTTCACAGTTAACTTGCAGGAGGTTGTCACGGTACCGATGCTGCTGCTTGCCTGGCAAGTGTACTCGCCCTCATCTTCGGGGAATACCTCGTTGATAATCAGAGTAGCTACTCCGGCTTTGTACTTCAAGCTCATGATCTCTGATGAGCTCAGTGCCTGGTGGACAACACGTTTATTCATCTCAGTTCGCGTTATCGAATTCAGTGGGTTCGACATTTATTTTTCTGCATTTCTATTTACCTTGCCACTCTTGGACCAGGTGACCTGTGGTTCTGGATCACCGTCTACGTTCGCTGTAAGTTCGAGCTGTTCTCCGTCATTGATCGTCAGATCGCTCAGCTTCTTCGTGAATCGCGGTGGTCTCATCGAGTCATCCGGGGCATCTTAAATAATGATAATACGTGAAAGATAAAAATATAGAGGAACAATTCTCACAGCACAATTCTCACACGAGCACGGGAAATATTTGGCTTACGGATTAATTCTTTGGTTGTATTCCTGGAGCGGGATGGGCTGCCGGTGGCGTCGAGTCCGTACTTTTTCACGCTCCTCTTTTCTGTACTGGAGTCTGTAGCCTGAAGTAGATGTATAGGTATTACAAGTTTGTCCGTCTATTGACAACGATTAATGCTTCTTTTTCCTTTCATATTTACTTTGTAGGAAGATGAGGACATGGACGCGGAATTCTGTTTGAGAGTAGAGCTACTGTAGTTGTGACCCTGCGTTGTAGTTGAACTGTATCCACTGTATCCGCCAGATTTGTGCACCGTGACGATCGGTGGTGGTGCTGGTTTCAGTGGTTGCTCGATGAATCTTCGATCTACGAAAAAGGGTGAATCGATTATACACAGCTGTCGTTGTTAAGCGGATCAAACTCGAAAACACGAAATCAGTTTCTCCAACGACTGCTGATTCGTCGCAAAGAAACACAGTCCGAGCTTGTTAGGTATCTTACTACATTCGGTTCATGGATACTAATATTATGTACGAAACGGTACCAAGCGACTAACGAACATGCGCCGAAAGGCACGATCTCAACAAGGGTTTGTTACTATTCTAGAAGAAACGAAATGTACACAGAGTTAGTTACAGGTGGAAACAACTAACGATTCAACTGTATGCAAAAATAAAAAATAAACGAAACCAAAACGCGTAAGAATTAGGGTGAACGACGGTGCGGTTCTTTATGGATTTAATGGGCTCTTGTGGTAAGATCGGGCAAAATTTTCTGCCTCGTAACAGACACAAAATTATAAAGGATCTCAACAAGGGGAACAGGGCTACACTCGAACTAGGTCTACCTCCGGAATGTAGGAGGTCGTGCGCTAATTTAACTTGCTCCTCGGTCTCTCCAGTGCCTACGAACAAACGGGTTACAAGTGGTTTTATATTAGATTCATTTCTCTCATCTGTCAGGCCTATAATATTGTCTTCCGTTCTTAGCGTAAGAAATCTCGCCCGTCCAAAGATCGAACGGCGTTCAAGATTCTAACGAGATCTCGGCGTCGTACCTTCCACGATGACCACGCAGCTAGTTTCGTCCTTTCCGTGGATGTTAGTCGCCACGCAGCGATATTTGCCGCTGTCCTCTGGCTTGCAGTCGATTATTTCCATGGTGATCACACCATCCGAGCTCGTCATCGAGTAATGCAGTTTCGAGAGCTCATCCTTGTCCTTGTACCATTTAACTGTTGGCGGTGGGTTGCCGCTTAGGCAGCAGAGGAGTTTGCACGTTTGTCTGACTTGGATGACACGAGGTCGCAACAGGAAGGTAAAGCACGGCGCGGATTCGATCGTCTCCGACCAGATGTTATAGCCAAGTGGTTCTCGCCTTCGGACTGGATGCAGTTCCGGTCGGTACTTTGGAATCTCTCTGGGCAGCGCTGAAAATCAAAGGATGGTTTGCTCTCTTATTCGTACCGTCCCCGGGGAACGCCGAGGAGTTACCAGGCAGGTAGACAATTGGAAACATACGTTGCACATTCAGGAACACAACCTCCTCTCTATAGCCGTAATGATTCTCTGCTCTGATCACGTACTCTCCTCTGTCCTCCAGCTTAACTCTGTTTATGATGAAGGTGTAGTCGTCGCCGTGGTAACGTTTCATGAATTTCACCGACTGCCTGAGCTCCTGGTTGTTGTGGAACCACGTGAGTGTCGGGGCAGCGATCGCAATTACTCGGCAAGTGAACTTGACGCTCTGGCCCTCGTACGCGAACGCACTCGTGGGCTTGATGACGAACCGCGGAGCCGCTTGTCGTCGATCTGCACGAGGACAAGTTGGAATCGATTTTACTCGAAGATCGGGATGGTCCTCCTTCGCGGAGATTCTCGACGGGAACGTTATTACTTACCGAAGCAGGAATCGTAGATCTTGTATTTGTCGATCAGCAACTTCCTGAGCGAAGAATACTCGGCTAGTCGACCGATAGGAAGAACGTATTTGTCCCAGTTCTCGTATTTCGCTCGCAGCCTGTCCCTGAACTTCTGGTACCGGCTGCTCGCAATCGGCTTGGTACGATCGCTGTGATCGCCGGTCAACCACGGGTGAAGCAGACACTCGTGGGCCGTCATACGTTTTCTACGAGAACGGCAATGACATTTTCATTGACTTTCCAACTGAACGGACGAAAACGCGTCCACGAACGTACTATAAAAACGGGGACGTACTCTTTGTTCTTGATGAGCAGCCGCCTAATGAACTCTTTGCCCTCTTCGGAAACGTCGCGGAACGCTTCCTCGTCGAAGTCCCAGTCGCATGCCTTAACGTTCTTCAGAGTCTCGATGTCGTTGTCCCCGGCGAATGGCGACAGCCCGCTCAACCTGTGCAATTTATTTGAATGCGCCGGTAATTAAAATACTCGAAACAGATGAAATACTGCGCGTATCAATTGCGAAGTGGCGTGTCGCTTACAGGACGTATGCCAAGACACCGCAAGCCCACATGTCCGTGTAGAAGCCGACAGGTTCGCGCTCGACGATTTCAGGTGCGGCGAATTCAGCGGTTCCAGTGCTGATCTTCACTACCTCGTTTGGATCGAGCTTCGTAGCCAAGCCGAAGTCTATCAGTTTCACGTTGGTGCTGTTGCGAGTTTGGCACATAATATTCTCGGGTTTGATGTCTGAAAAGGAAGTATTGCCGATTCGAGTTACATTCTCCTACAGTGCGGATCGCAAGAAAGAAATAAGAAAACGCGTCTCGTTACCAAGGTGAATGATGTTCTTTTCGTGCATGTGTTTCACGCTCTCGCAGATCTGCCTCATGTAATTGATAACTTCAGCTTCGGACATGGTGTAGCCCTCCGCGGTAATTCTCTCGAAGAGCTCTCCGCCGGATAAGCTGTACAAACAGAACGTATACGTAAAGTGAAAAGCGATACCCTCGATGCATTCCCTAGATGCACAGCGTAGGTACTTACAACTCGAAGATGAGGACCATCTCGTCGTCGTCCTCGAAGGC
Source organism: Nomada ferruginata (assembly GCA_963583965.1). Lineage (NCBI taxonomy): Eukaryota > Metazoa > Arthropoda > Insecta > Hymenoptera > Apidae > Nomada > Nomada ferruginata. The sequence continues at coordinate 18,562,180 of OY757216.1, forward strand.
GTCGTGAAGATTGATCAGTTTCGGATGATGCAGCTGATTCATTATGTCGATTTCCTTCCTAATAAGCTCCTTCTCCATCGCGTGGGACACGGGGATGAATTTGGCCGCGAATATGTTGCCGGTGGATCTCTCGCGGCAACGGTGCACCACGCCGAATGCGCCGGTGCCGATCTCTTCGAGGATGTCGTATCTGTCGTAGACCGAGATGTGCTTAATTTCGACCGGCTGCGGCACGTATTTGCTGTAAATGTCGAAGACAAATTGATCGTAGTCCCGTGGCTTCTCGTCGCTTCGTCCACGGATCTTCTTGCCGCTCTCGTCTACCGTGTACTCCTTCTGCTTGTACTCCCTCTTCACGGTGCCCTTCGTCGCGATCAACGGTGTCACCTCGCTCGGGTCCGAGCGTCCGTAAATATTCTCGGCGCAAACTCGGAAGTCGTACTGGTGCCCCGGGCTGAGCCCAGTGACAGCCATCGAGCAGAATCTGGTGTTCCCAACTCTGATCCAGCTGGTCATTGGATGCTCCCGTTTCTCGACGAGATAGTTGGTGATGTTGCTGCCACCGTCCCAAACCGGCGGCTTCCAGCTGAGGGCCAACGAATCGTGGCCAACGTTGTCTATCTGCGGGAACCTCGGCGGGTCTGGTCTGTCGCTTATTTGGATCTTGATGATCGCTGTGTCTTGGCCGAGGTCGTTCTCCGCCGTGATACGGTACGGTCCGGAGTCGATACGACTGCCGTCTATGATCGTTAGAACGGCGTGTCTCTCCTTCACGTCCACCGTGTAGTGACCCCCTGACTCGATCACCTCGCCCTCCCTGACCCAGCTGATCTTTGGCTTCGGGTAGCCGGTGAACGGAATCTTGATGACCACGTTGACGCCTTTGTCGAAGAACGCGGTGTCCCGGAACCTGGGCGGCACGTTCAACTTCGGCGGCGTCTTGATCAAAAGTTCGCCCTTCGTCGACTTGACGCCGCACTTGTTCACAGCGCGGCAGAAGTATTCGTCCGCGTCCTCGCCGAACACGTCGTGAATGATCAGGTTGTGAACGTCGCCCTCCGAGTATATGTTGTATCGAGATCCACTGACGATCTCGCGGGCACCCTTGAACCAAGTGATCGTCGGCCTTGGACTGCCGACGATCTTGCATTGGAAGTGGGCGTGATGGTACTGCACGCAGCTCACTTTGTGCAACGGCTGGACGATCTCCGGAGGCTTGGCCGCCTGAGGATCGGTGATCTTCACGGAGGTGGAGGCCTTGGACTCTGGCCCGAGACCAGCGACGTTCTGAGCGAACACGCGGAACTCGTATTGCCGTCCCTCTATCAGATTGCTGATGTTGATCTGCGTAGGCAGGCATATGGCGACGTTCACCCGCTGCCAGGCTTGACCGCCGACCTCGCGCTTGTCGATCCAGTAGCCTTGGATCTTCGATCCGCCGTCCGATTCCGGTTTCTCCCACGAGAGATTGACGAAGTCTCCGCCGACTTCGGTGACCTTTGGCGTTCCAGGTGGACCCGGAGGATCGAACGGCGCCTTCGCCTTGATTGGATTGGCGCCCTCGAGAGGCGGTCCCATTCCGTTGTCGTTCACGGCCATCACACGGAACAGGTACTCCTGTCCTTCCGTCAAACCTTGCACCATGAACGTGCAATCCCTGCAGAACGACGAGACGATGATCCAGTGAGTGTGGCTGACGTCGCGACGCTCCACCACGTAGTGGGTGACGCGAAGGCCGCCGTCGAATTTAGGCGGATGCCAGGACAGGGTGCAGGTGTGCTTGTTGATGTCTGAGACGTCGAGAGGTCCGGTCGGCGGTCCGGGTAATCCAGTGATGTGCACGTTGAACGATCCGCTCACGCTGCCGCTGTCGTTCGAGATCGAGAGATCGTAAACGCCCGCGTCGTCGCCCTGGATGTCCTTAATGAAGATGATGATATACTCGTCGAACACGGTGTACTTGATGTGACTGGTCTCGGCCACTTTGTGACCGTCCTTCTTCAGGACCACGTCCATCGGCTGGTCGCCGCTGTAATAGATCTTGATCTTGGTGTTGTCACCTTCGGCCAGGTACAAGTCGTCCGGCATGCGCTCGATGCGAGGTGGCGTGCCGATCTTTAGTCGACAGGAGCACGTAGCCATACCGAGCGGGTTCGAGACCTGGCAACTGTAATCTCCGGCGTCCGCGTCCCAGACTTCGGATATCACGAGTCTGTAAATTCCATCGAAGGCCTCTACGCGGAAGCGACCGCCGAGGATGATTTCCCTGCCGTTTCTCAGCCACCTGGAGGAACGAAATTGAGCTCGTTAGCACGGTGCCAAAGGAAACTACAACGGTGTCGTCCGTTGCTCTACGAAAAAAGAGAACAAGGTGTCCGAAGAGAATACAAACCTGGCGGTAGGCAGAGGTTTGCCAGTGGCCTCGCACTCGAGTACCAGAGTTTTTCCGAGTGGTATATTCGTGGTGATAGGCAGAGTCCTGACGAATTCCGGTTTCTCGCCACCTTCGACCTCGCAGATCTTGACCGGAGTCGTACACGAGCTGGGTTCCGACCTTCCTGCGGCGTTCACCGCGAAGATGCGGAACTCGTAGTCGCCGCGTTCGATCAAATGCAGCACCGTGTATTCCGTGTCCGTGACGTTGTACTCGTTGCACTTGGCCCAGAGAGCGCTTCCGACTTCGCGTTTCTCGATCACGTAGCCGGTAATTCGGCTGCCGCCATCGGAGACAGGCGCCTCCCATTTCAGGTCGACGTAGTTCTTGCCAACTTTCACCACTTGCGGTGTACCTGGTGGCGAAGGCACGTTGAACTTGCTCTTCAGTTTGAACGGCGCCGAGGGTGGGCTCGGCTTGCTGAAGCCAGCGGCGTTCTTCGCTCGTATTCTAAATTCGTACTCGTGCCCGCTCAATAGATTGTAACAGACATAGGTCGTATCCTTGACCAGGTAGTCGTTCGCGACGCGCCACTGCGCGTCGTCGGCGGGGTCACGGAATTCGATCTTGTAGCCCTGAGGAGAGAGAAAACGTTCGGTTAGTTGTTCAACGATGGTCAGATGCCCGCGAATAGCGGCGATTTGCGTGTACGCACTTGAATGCGGGATCCGCCATCGGACATCGGTCGCGTCCACACGACTGTCGCGTTCGAGGTATCCCAATCGATAACACGTGGCTGGCCAGGTGGTGCCGGAACAGTGAATGGGAACTTGGCGGTGATCGGTTCGTCGGCTTGCAGCGGCTCAGATATTCCGTACTGGTTCTCCGCGCGTATTCGGAAGTTGTACATACGGTTCGGTTCGAGGCCGATCACGTCGTAATGAGTGTTCCTTACGAAGCTGCTCAGCTTCACCCAGTACTGAAATTATTGCAAGCGTTATTGAACAGCTACTGAATTGACTTCTTTGGAACGGAATGAAATAAAAGAAGAAGAAGCAACGCACGCCAGCTGGATCCAGTTTCTCGACTATGTAGTTCGTAACCGGGGAACCACCATCGTCGAACGGAGGTTTCCAAGACAGCGTACAGGTCTCTGGCGTGATGTCGGAGATGTCGAGCGGTCCTTGCGGCGGGGTCGGTTTGTCCACGACGAGGACCTTGCACGAAGCAGAGTCTGTGCCCACGGTGTTTGTCAGGTAGATCGTGTAGCTACCGCTGTCGGACCTCTTAGCCTTCTTGTTGATGAACTGCGACGCAACGTTCGTTGTATCGAATTTAATTCTTTCCCCTGTGAGCACCTCCTCGCCGTTAATAGACCAGCTTGGCCTCGGCTTCGGATTCGCGGTGTACGGGACTGTTATCGTAAACGGCTCGCCGGCAATCACCGTCATGTCGCGGATGCTCAGGTCGGATGTAATTTTCGGTGGGACTGGAAGGAATTTCGTTAGAATCAGTAATTACGCTTGCATCCGCTGTCACGACGAAACGTCAGTTCGCACGATTTTCTGATAGACGCGGCTACTATTTATAAATGCAGAAGGGTTAACTGTTATCAGCGTGGCATACTTACACGGCGGTGCACTTGCTCTGATCACATCGGAATTGGAACTCCACGGTCCGCGTCCGGCTGCGTTCTCGGCGGCCACGCGGAACTCGTAATCGTGATTCTCGATGAGCCCGGTTACCCTATAAAAAATCGAGCAAGTAGTATTAGTCGTTGCGTTCGAGCTTAAGTCTCTGTTCAATCGTGCGAAAGCTTCGCTTACCTGTACGTAGTCTCGTGGACGAGAGACGGGGTAGCTTTCACCCACTTGTCTTCGCTCAACAGACGCTTCTCGATCACGTATCCGAGGATATGCGATCCTCCGTCGTGGCGAGGCTTGGTCCAAGTGATCGTGATGCTGTCTTCCGTCGTTTCGACGCCCCTCGGAGTTCCAGGTGCTCCAGGTGGATCGAACGGATGCCTGGCCTTGATCGGGTCCATGGTGGTTACAGGATCCGACGTGCCGTATTGATTTTCAGCCATCACTCGGAACTCGTAGACGCTTCCCACTGTTAGATTCCTCACTCGAACGAACGGCGTTGTCACGTAGCTGCTTACCTGTTGCAAATAGCAAAAAGAAAAAGAAATTGTTTAAGCTCGTCCTGAGAATCCACAGGTGTCTACCATGGCAACGTTAAGCAAAAGAGAGCAGGGCAGGGCAATAGAAGGCAAGAAAACGATCGAACCTTCGACCAGGTGCCCTTTGGTTCCCGTCTCTCGACGACGTAGTTGGTGATATCGGCGCCGCCGTTGTCCTTCGGCGGGTTCCAGAACAGCGTAAGAGCATCTCCGCCAAATTCATCGGCGTGGAGATTCTCAGGTGGATTGGGACGATCTAGAACCTTGACGTTCACAGTCGCCGTATCGAAGCCGGACGAATTGCGTAGCTGAAGGCGGTACTGTCCACCGTCAGAGCGTTTCGCATTCTTCACCACCAAACTGCGAGAGGGAAGATTTAATCAGTGCACCGGCAGTAACAAATATCGCGTCCACGCAATTCGGACACCTACCTAGCGTAGTCGTCTGCCAATTGCTGGTGTACGCGGAAATCGCTTTCGTCCTTGACGACGTCGTTGGCGAACCAGGTAGCCGTGGGCTTGGGGAAGCCTATGTAAGGAACGTGGATGGAGAAGTCTTCGCCGGCACGGACGGTGATGTCGCGAACTCCACCGAGGTCCATCACCGGTTTGTTCGGCTGTTCCTCGATAACGATCGGGTTGCTCGCTTTGCTTGGGTCGCTATTGCCGACATCGTTCACCGCGACCACTCTGAACAGATACTCCTCGCCCTCCGTCAATTTCGGTACCGTGTACACGTTGGTCGGTATCAGCGCGCCGTTCACGTCGTCCCATTCGTCTTGTCCTCTCTGCTTCATTTGCACGATGTAGCCACGGATCTTGGCACCGCCGTCGCTACGCGGTGGTCGCCAGCTAAGCGTTACCGAATCTTTCGTTATCCTGTCTGGCTTCGGTGGTTCTGGTGCATCGGGACGCACTGAAACGCAACGGTCGGTTATCCCTGGAAGCTGCCGGAGGAACGGAGGGCACTCTCGTTTCATATACTTACGACGTTGATGTCCGGCGGTGATCGGTTCGGTTGGTTTGCTCGGTTTACCGGGTCCAGCTTCGTTCACAGCGATAACTCTGAATTCGTACTTGGATCCCTCGTGAAGATCTTGCACCGTGAATGTTGTGTTCGGTGTTGGATAATTGTTCACCTTCATCCATTCTCCGCCCCGTTCGCGCCTTTCCACGTAATATCCTGTAAAGGGTAAAGGATATTTCACTTAGTTGTCGCCAGATGCCAGATGCTTTTAAAATCTGGTTAATCTGCTCGGAAGTAAATTATTTTACCAGTAATTGGTTTTCCACCGGTATTGAGTGGCGGATTCCAGAAAAGACTGCAACTGTTTGGAGTGTATCCAAGGATTTCCGGTTGGCTAGGAGCATCAGGTGGGTCGTATGGACTCTTGGCGACGACCGGTTTGCCTTCGAGTGGTTCCGAGACGCCGTACATGTTTTCGGCTCGCACTCTGAACACATATTTCTTGCCCTCCGTGAGTCCTTTGGCAGTGTAGCTGGTTCGTGGACAGTATCCAGGTGTCTGCCGCCAGTTATCGGCACCGTAGTCGGACACCTCGACGATGTAGTTGGTGATATCGGATCCACCGTCGTCCAGGGGCTTGTTCCAGGACAGAGACACGGAGTCCTGCGTCGTGCCAGTGTACTGAAGGGGACCCTGGGGTGGTCCAGGTCTGTCGACTACGATCACCTCGATATCGGCAGAATCTCTACCGTGCTCGTTCGACGCTGTAACCGTGTAGAGGCCGCCGTCTTCCCGAACCGATTTCTCGACCAACAGGTTCGTACGGTCGGTCTTTGTCTCGGTCTGCGAAATGATCGAACATTGATAATGATAGAACGTACATTGGAACAATGTCGGCTCCAACGGAACCGCACACTTACCGATATTCGAAGGGTTTCCAGCAGTGGTCGCGCGTCCTTAGTCCATTCGATGGTTGGAGTAGGCGCTCCTGACATTGGAATATTCACGTTGATCGGTTCTCCGGCACGAACCTTGATCTTGCGTCCGATCAGCGCGTCGAGATTCAACTTCGGTTTCTCTTTCATCGGTTTAGCGATAAACACGGACGACGTGTCGCTAGGTTTACCCGCACCGGCAGCGTTTACAGCGGCGACACGGTACTCGTACTGGTGGCCCTCCGTCACATGATCGTCGTAGTATTCCGCATATTTCACCGGTTCCTTGGTCAGCTTCAACCAACGACCGGTCGCGCGATCGCGCCGCTCCACGTCGTAGCCGATGATCTTCGATCCACCGTTGCTGATCGGTGCTGCCCACTTGATCTTAATGTGATCCTTGTCGGCGTCGATGCATTCAGGTTTGCCAGGTTGTCCGGGTACAACTAAACGAGCAACGATGCGTCGGTTCAGCCGCGAATGTACATACATACGTGGATCGAGGAAGCTTAAACTAGTAACCATAATTCATTTCTTACCGAATTGGTTCTTGGCGACGATCGAGTGATCGGTGGTCAGAGGTTCGGAGCGCCCTTGAAGATTTTCGGCGCTCACTCTGAACTCGTACGTCGTGCCCTCGAGCAACCTGGGTACTGTAGCGTGGTTGTATTTGGGATTGACGTGAGTCACAGCCGGAACCCAGCCGCCACCGTGCGTCAAATCGCGTTTCTCAATTATGTATCCACTGTAAATGAAAGAAGATTATTTTCATTATTACATTGCGTCTGATATAATTAATCCGCGATATAATACGCGTGTCTTTACTCACGTTATCTCGCTACCGCCGTTGTCCTTTGGCGGTTTCCAGGACAGCGTAACCGACTGACTCGTGATCTCCTCGTACTGAAGAGGACCCTCCGGTGGACCTGGTCTGTCGAGAACAACCACCTGGAAGCTACCTTCGTCTATACCGCTGCTGTTCTTCAGTAGCAAGTGGTACAATCCGGAATCGGATCTCTGGGCATTGACCGTGTGAACGATCGTGTGGTAACCGATCGAGGTAACGGTAGTTCGTTCGTTTGTTTCCAATGCCTTGCTTCCGGCAGTCCAAATCACTTCCGGAATCGGTTCGCCGACAAAGTCAATGTCCGCGTGGAAGATGAGGCCAGCCTTGATACGAATATCTTGCAAAGGTGTCTTGATCTTCGGCGCGACTGAAATATTGAATCCTTCCGTTAGACAATTGTTTGGAGAAGTTAAAGCGTTTCGAAGTAAAACGCGAGTCACTCACGATAACGAGGCTTCGCGGTGATGAGATCGCTCGGCTCCGATGGCTCGGATTGTCCAGCGGCGTTAGTAGCAATCACACGGAACTCGTACTCCTGTCCCTCCGTTAAGTCGGGAACAGTCACGTTCGTCTGATTCGGGGGGACGTGTACAGCGTTCACCCAGTATGGGCTGCCCTTTTCCTTCTTCTGCACGATGTAGCCTGTGATCGGCGAGCCACCATCGCTGTCTGGTGCTGGCCACTTCAAGTCAACGTGGTCCTTGTCCCAGTCTGTGATCTGTGGTTTGCCAGGTGCATCCGGCTCGTCTGAAAGTGTTGCATTGAAATTCGTATGAGACGGGATATAAAATTGGCAATGGAATATTCTTGAACCGTTCGAAACTGTGGACCAACCGAATTCATTCTTCGCCACGATACTCTTGGGTGCCTCGAGCGGATCAGATTCACCGATGGTGTTCACGGCCTTCACGCGGAACAGATATTCCTTGCGATGCGTCAATCGGGCCACTTCGTGGCTCAGTATCGTGCTCATGCCTGCGTCGGACCAAGTGCCTCGGGACAGATCCATCTTTTCGACGATGTAGTGCAAGATCGGACTGCCACCGTCGTCCAGTGGATGACCCCAAGCCAAGTGGCAGCCTTCCTTGGTGATTTTGCTAATCTCGAGCGGCTTCTGTGGCGGCGAAGGTCTGTCTAGCACGGTGACTCTAGCGCTCGAGCTAGGGATTTTAACACAGGGTTGGTAAATTTCTTCCTGTCTTCGAAGAGCAAGTAATAGGACGTTTAAGAAATAAATGAGAAAAGTCACCTGAATTTTCCGTGATCGTTCACTAAGGTCAGTGAGTAGCGACCGGTATCGGAGCGAACGGAGAAGGGAATCTCGAAGGTTGTTTCGGTATTAGTGGTGTACATCTCGTGGCGAGAGTCAGCCATGATCACCGCTCCGTCCAAGGCCCAGGTGGCCATAGGTTTAGGCGATGCTTGTATAGGAATTATGTAGCTGATCTTCTGTCCAGCGCGGACGACCATGTCGCTCAGCGCATGTGGATCGAAGGACGGTGCCACTGTAAGAAAAGAAGATACCTCGTGTTTATCGTACGGCAGACATATCGCAGAGGAGAAATGAAATAGATTCCACTCACGGAAACGCGGTTTCGCGACAATCGGGGATGAGGCTTCGGACGGTTCTCCGGGGCCAGCCTTGTTCACAGCTGTTACACGGAACTCGTACTCTTGTCCTTCGACTAGATCCGGCACTCTGGCGTTCGTCTTGCTCCCGTCTACCTCCAGAGCCTTCTCCCAGCTTCCGAAACGAGGTTTCTTCTCGATAATGTATCCTGTGATAGGCGAGCCGCCGTCCTTCTTCGGCGGTGTCCATTCCAAGTCCACGTGATCCTTGTCCCAGTCGGTGGCAACAGGTGCTCCTGGCTTATCCGGCTTATCGAACGGATCTTTCGCGGTAATAGTGTCCATGCCGGTCAGCGGCATCGACTCTCCTTGCTTGTTCACCGCACGCACCCGGAACTGATACTCGTGACCTTCGATCAGATGGTCCACATTAGCCGAAGGTGACGAAGCCTCCGCCACTGGCACCCATCGCATATTCTCCGTGTCCATCTTCTCGACTTGGTAGTACTGGATCTCCGAGCCACCGTCGTCTTTGGGCGGACGCCACTTCAGGTGGCAGCCATTCTTCGTCACGTTGTCGATCTTCAGAGGACCTTCCGGTGGTGCCGGCACGTCCAGGACGTTTACATTCAGAGTGGCGGTATCTCTACCGTTGATGTTCTTCGCCTCCAAGGTATAGACGCCAGAATCGGAACGTTTCGCTTCAATCACGCGCACCTTCGTGTTGTAGTCCTCGTTCACGATCTTGATACGATCGTTGGCCACGACCACAGTGCCCTTCAACGACCACTCTTTGGTTGGCGGTGGTTCACCGATAACTGGAACGTCAAAGTCGTAGAAACCACCAGCCTTCACCTTCACGTCCAGCATGTAGTTTCTGTCGATCTTTGGCGGGCCTGAAAGTGAACATTTGTTTAAATTAATAAAGAATAGCGGGGACGGAGAGCTCGGGTAAGAAAAATTGTCTACTCCACTTACGGTTCTTTGGTCGAGCCAAGTGAGACTTGGAGGCATCCGAAGGTTCACCCGGTCCAGCTTTATTAACCGCTCGAACGCGGAATTCGTAGTTTGTACCCTCGACGAGATCGTTCACCTTTCCGCGGTTCACGTCGCCTTCAACTTCCGCGCACTTCTCCCACGTGGGGCTATATTTGTCTCGTTTCTCTATAATGTAACCGGTAATAGGCGAACCGCCGTCTTCTTGCGGACGGCTCCATTGGAGCTCGACGAAGTCTGAATCGTAGTCACTGACGGTCGGTGTGCCGGGTTTTCCTGGCTCGTCTGCGAGAAGACAATTATAAAGGTAACATTAATTAACACGCTATAGCATAACTTTGTGGGACGAGCTTTCAGTTCATTGACATTTGTGTAAATAAAAAAGCACGAGATTTCTCGCTCACCGAATGGATTCTTCGCCTCGATGCTTTGCATCGCGGTGAGGGGCTCCGATTTGCCTTGCTTGTTAACCGCTCGGACTCGGAACTTGTACTTGTGACCTGGAGTGAGACCTTCGACCTGCAAAGACGTCTCAGGTCCGTCTGTTTCTCCCGCTGGCACCCAACGGCCAGTAGTTTCGTCCATTTTCTCAACAACGTACTTGTCGATCGGCTGACCGCCGTCATCTTCTGGAGGCTTCCAGGATAGCTTGCATCCTTCAGCGTGGACGTCAGAAGCCCTGAGCGGCCCTTCAGGCGGGCTGGGCCTGTCCAGGACCGTTACTTTCACGAACGCTTCGTCCATACCATTTATGTTCTCAGCGGTGATCGAGTATTTTCCAGACTCCGCTCTGGTCGCCATTCGAACGCTGAGGCTGGTGTTGTAGTCGACGTGTTTAACTTTGATACGGTCGGTGGAACGGACCTCGCGTTTACCCAACATCCATTTCGTGGTCGGCGGTGGTTCGCCCGTTACCCTCACGTCGAAGCTGAAGTTCTGACCAGCTTTGATTCTGACCTCAACCAGATTCGTGCGATCGATCTTGGGTGCCTGGTTTCGCGGTTTGGCAACGATCGTTGGCGTTGCGTCCGAAGGCTCGCCAGGGCCAGCTTTGTTTACGGCTCGTACGCGGAACTCGTACGGTTGGCCCTCTATTAAGTCGGGAACGGTGGCCGACGTTTCGTCTGCCGGTACTTCGACAGCTTTTTCCCATTCCCCGTATTTGTCCTTCTTTTCGATGATGTAGCCGGTGATGGGCGATCCACCGTCGTTCGTGGGAGGTGTCCAAGCGAGATCGACGTGATCCTTGTCCCAGTCGGTGGCGCGAACATCGCCTGGCTTGCCAGGTTCGTCTAAAGTATTCGAAACGCACGTGTCAAGCCTCTTACCCTCTTATCGACGAGCGGGAGTTTCTTTTTCAATTTACTCACCGTACGGATTCTTAGCTAGGATCGCTTGCTCAGCTTCCAGGGGTTTAGACTCTCCTTCGGCATTCACGGCAGTAACGCGGAAGAGATATTCCTTACCTGGCGTCAATCCGTTCACCTCCAAGTCTGGTAAAGGGACAGTGAAAGTTTAATGGCTCGTTCGTTCCATACCAAAAAGAGACGAGAGACTTACTCGGCTCGGTGGATCGGCCGCAAGGTACCCAGCAGCCTGTCTCCGGGTCCATTTTGTCCACCTGGTAGTACTCGATCGGAGTACCGCCATCGTCCTTCGGCCTCTTCCATTTCAGCTTGCATCCCTCTTTGTGAACGTCGCTCACCTGAAGCGGGCCCTCCGGTGGCATCGGCTTGTCCGTGACAGTGACTTGTATCGCAACAGAGTCCCTTCCGGACGAATTGGTGGCTGTGACGTGATAATCGCCGCTGTCGTCGCGGGACACAGGGCGTATGCTGAATTTCGTGCTGCTGTCGGAATTGTCTATCTGCACTTTACGATCGGAGTGCAGCGGGATAGCGCCGTAACGCCACTCGATGTGCGGTGCTGGTTCACCGATCACATTCGCGTCGAACCTGAGCAACGAACCAGCCGACAGGGTGACATCCCGCAGATTGCGCCGATCGATCTTGGGTGCCACTGAGGGAACGAAATTTATACGTGAGCGATGGGCCGATAAGTGCCAAAATTCATTCGAATGACAATTATTTATAGTGCAGGTTTTCGTGTAGTTATGCCGCTGAAGTATCGTACGAGCTATGCGCGGTATATTTGCAGCGAGGATACGAGCCTCTTTAGTGTCAGGGATGCGACGGGATTTATTTATTAAAGATTGGATGGCTGCCAGCGGATATGAAAAACAATTTCGTTGAGAGGTGATAGGGTCGACCGATGTACCGTAACGTTGATAACGAAAAACACTTACGGAAACGTGGCTTAGCGGTGAACGTTTTGCTGGTATCGCCGGGCTCCGATTGCCCGGCTTTGTTCACAGCAATTACACGGAACACGTAATCGTTGCCCTCGATGAGGCCATGAACGAGACCTTTCGTCGTGGGCGTATCGATTTCCAATGCCTTTTCCCACATTGTACTGTACTTGTCTTTCTTTTCGATGATGTATCCTGTGATCGGCGATCCACCGTCGCTGACCGGTTCCTTCCAAGTAAGTTCAACCTGGTTGGCGGTCCAATCGACCGGTTCCGGTGCTCCCGGAGGACATGGGACAGCTGAAGGAATTTATTTACTCGTTATTATCGTTGCGCGTCTATCGATTGCCCGATTTCGTTGAACGCATGTACTCACTGAACGGATCTTTCGCTACGATCGAGCTGAACGTCTCCAGAGGTTCCGATTCGCCTTCCTTGTTAAGCGCTTTCACTCTGAACTTGTATTCGTGTCCGGGAGTCAGCCCGTCCACCTTCATTTCTGGGCCTGTCGTCTTACCAACTGGCAACCAAACACCAGTGTCCGGATCGAACTTCTCCACGAGGTATCCATCGATAGGCTCGCCGCCGTCGTCTTTCGGTTTCTTCCACTTGAGCGTGCATCCCTCCTTGTGGATATCCGACACTTCCAGAGGGCCTTCCGGTTTGCCAGGTTTCGCTGCAAGAGAAGCGTTGATTCAGATTCTTCCTTAACTGGAACCTATATTCGTCGAGCGGCGAACAAAAGGATATTTATGCTCACAGACAACGGTGACTTCGACTTCGGCGGTGTCGGATCCGTACTGATTGACAGCCGTGATCTTGTAAATACCGCTGTCCTTTCTTTCAGGCTTGTCATTAAAGAACTTGCTGTTGTACGGAACATTTATAATTCTACGGAAAGTCGTTTGCTGGATACTCTTGTTGTTGATCACCCACGTAACGTCTGGCGGCGGTTCGCCAATGATTTTAACGTCAAAGTGGAATCCTTCGTTCTCCCGTATGGTAATGTCCCGCAAGTACTTTCGGTCGATCTTTGGCGGAACTGTTGAGGAACGGCGAGAAACAAGCTGGTTAGAAAAATCTGAAGGAGGAAGAAGTCGATCGATACTTTCATGCGGTGGAAAACGGTCTTACGTCGTCGACTCTTGGCCATAATTGGCTTGCTGGTATCGGATGGTTCACCCGGGCCAGCAGCGTTGACGGCTTTCACGCGGAACTCGTACTCGACACCTTCGTCGAGGTTGTCGACGCGCCCCTTGCACTCAGGTCCGGTTTCGCAAGCCTTTATCCATCGTGGACCGTCCTTTTCGCGCTTCTCTATTATATATCCAGTGATTGGAGATCCACCATCGGTCAATGGTGGAGTCCATCTTAGATCTATGTGGTCCTTGTCCCAGTCGGTTGCCTCTGGTCGACCAGGTGCCCCTGGTTCGTCTGGAAAGCGAATACACAATTATTTCTTTGAAATCACCCGCGTAGTCTTTGGCAAAGGATCGAACACCAACCGAATGGATTCTTGGCAACGATTCCATGATCAGTTTCCAAAGGCTCCGATTCACCCTCCGCGTTCACAGCTGCAACGCGGAACTTGTATTCTTGTCCAGGAACTAAATTCTCCACGACCATGGTGGGCTCCTTCGTGCGTCCAACAGGGATCCATCTTCCGGTCTCCGTGTCCATCTTCTCGACTACGTAGTGATCGAGCGGCGTGCCACCGTCGTCCAACGGTGGATTCCATTTCAGGGTGCACCCTTCCTTGTGCACGTCGGATACCTTCAGAGGACCCTCCGGTTTGCTCGGCTTGTCCAGGACTAGAATCTCGATGGACGCTTCGTCTTTTCCAGAACTGTTCTCCGCTTTCAAAGTCAAAGTGCCGCAGTGAGCTCGGCTGGTGGACGACACCAAGAACTTCGTTCTGTAGTCGTCCAATTCGATCGTCAAAACGCCACCAGATTCCTGCTTAGCTTTGTTCAGGTACCACGTCTTCGTTGGCGGCGGTTCACCGGAAACCTTCACGTCCAATCGGATGTGAGTACCAGCCTTGATCGTAAGGTCCTTCAGGTTCGTGCGATCGATCTTTGGCGCGGCATATCGATCCTTGGCAAGCAGAGTGTCGCTCGGCTCGCTGGGCTTGCTCTGGCCCCCTTTGTTCACCGCTTTCACACGGAACTGATACTTTTGTCCCTCTACGAGGTCCTCGACCCTGGCGTCCGTTTTGTTCCCAGGAACCTCCGCCGCCTTTTGCCATTTGCCGTATTGATCTTTCTTCTCGATGATATACTTCTCGATCGGCGCTCCACCATCTTTCTTCGGCGCCTTCCACTTCAGGTCTACGTGATGTTTGGACCAGTCTTTGAGGTCTGGCTTTCCAGGCGCGTCCGGCTCGGCTAGAATTTGTGAAAGAGAATTATGCTCAACCGCGTTCAAAGGGAACGTACAATTGGCGCATTATAGTGCGCATGAACTCGCAGAAGACTCACTGTAAGGATTCTTTGCTGTGGTGGGAATCGCGGTTTCCAGAGGTTCGGATTCGCCCTCGGAATTGACGGCCTTTACTCGGAACATGTAATCCTTGCCCTCGTTGAGCCCAGTGACGTCTGCCTCCGGTGTCTTGCTCGTGGCACAGGGCACCCATCTTCCGGTGTCGACGTCCATCCTTTCGACCACGTAATGATCCACGGGCTCACCGCCATCGTCGTCGGGCTTGTCCCATTTCAGCTTGCATCCCTCCGCGGTCACGTCGGACACTTCCAAAGGTCCCTTCGGTTTGCCAGGTTTGCTCAACACCTGAAACAGTGGCGATTCATTTAATTAGTGTGCTATTGGTGGATTTTAGAATATAAGCATAAAATATGAGAATGGTAGTTCGCGAAGCGTACCTGGATTTCCACGTCGACTTGGTCGACACCGCTGTCGTTCTTGGCAATGACTGTGTAAGTACCGGTATCGGATCTGTGCAATTTGCTCATGATAAAGGTGGTATGGTACTCTTCGTTTTCGATCTTCAGACGGTCCATGCTCTTCAGCACGGCATCCTTCAGCTTCCAAGTAACAAGTGGAGGCGGTTCTCCTTGTATGTCCGCCTCGATGCGCAGCAGTTGTCCCACTCGCATGACCTTCTTCTGCAGATTCTTGCGATCGATACGGGGCGCCACTTTACGAAGAGAAATGTCAAAGAATTAGAGAGATCAGTGTCGATTGCAGAAGATCTAGATGAACAAATTGGAAGGCGCTAAGCTAGTGCTTACAGAATCGTGGTTTAGCCACAACGCTCTTGGACGTGTCACTGGGTTCTCCAGGTCCCGCCCTATTAACGGCGACTACCCTAAACTCGTACTCGTGGCCTTCCTCGATACCATCGGTCACCTTGGCAGCAGTGCGATCTCCGTTCACCTTTGCAACGTCTATCCATTGCCTTCCCTCTTTGTCCCTCAGCTGCACGATGTATTTTTCAATAGGTGCACCGCCGTCGTCCTTGGGTGGCGTCCATTCAAGGTCCACAAAGTCTTTGTCCCAGTTCTTGATATCTGGACGACCAGGTTTGCCCGGCTCGTCGAATGGATTCTTCGCTATGATCGATTTGTCTGCCTCCAAGTCGTCGGATTCACCCTCTCGGTTCACTGCCTTCACACGGAACTTGTACGGCTTGCCCTCCTGAAGGCCAGTCACAGTGACTTCGGGTTCTGTAGACTTGGCGCACGGTATCCATTGTCCGGTAAGTGGATCCAGCTTTTCTATCTCGTAGTACTCGACGGGCACACCGCCATCGTCGTCTGGCTTCTCCCATTTCAATTTGCAACCGTGCTTGTTTACGTCGGATACCTCTAGAGGACCCTACAGTGCAAAGTGTTTCGGATAGAGAAGTGTGCAAATGATTTTTTATACTAACAGCAAGTTGAAGGTAGAAAATTTCACGAATGAATCGTACCTTGGGCTTGCTCGGTTTGCCGATGACAGTTATTTCGACATCGGCCGTGTCCTCGCCCACCTCGTTCTTCGCTTTGATCACATACTTTCCAGTATGCGCTCGCTTAGTCTTCAGTATGAAGAATTTGGTATTGTAATCGATATTGTCGATACGTATCGTGTCGTCTGACGCGAGTTCCTTGTCGTTAAAGAACCAGGTAACCGTTGGTGGTGGTTCCCCGATAATGTTCACGTCCAAGGTCACGGTGAGGCCAACCTTCACAGTTATTTGTTGCAAATTGGTACGGTCGATAAATGGTTTCACTGTAAAAGAGAGGCGGAAAACGTGATTAAACGATGTTTAATTAGAATAATATTGAAGTCCGATGAACACTTACACCAACGGGCCTTGGCAGTGTGAGGATTGGTAGCCTCGCTTGGCTCACCAGGTCCGGCTTTGTTCACAGCTCGAACCCTGAACTGATATTGATTGCCCTCTTCCAGCCGACTCACGGTTCCCGTACAAATGGGTCCGCTGATCTCAGCGGCCTTTACGAAGGCGGTACCAAATTTATCCTTCATTTCGATTATGTAGCCTGTGATGGGCGCACCACCGTCTCGTATAGGTGGCTCCCATTTAAGTTTAACCATGTTCTCGGCCCAGTCGATGATCTCCGGGAGGCCGGGAGCAGCGGGGGCATCTGAAATCAAAGTTGAACCGTGCAGGATCGCCGAGAGTTTTTTGCTTTTGAAGGATGGAACGTGGGGAGAACGATTTGCGTACCGTAAGGGTTTTTAGCGAGAATAGCTGTGTCCGTTTGCAAAGGCTCTGACTCTCCCTCTTCGTTTATAGCTTTCACACGGAACTCGTACTTCTTGCCGGGCTCCAGGCCGGTGATCGTTTGCTCCGTCTTGTCAGGATCGACGATTCCAGCCGGAACCCATCGGCCTGTAGTCAAATCCATTTTCTCGACCAAGTAGCTGGACAAAGGGAGACCACCGTCGTCCTTGGGCTTGCTCCACTTCAGCTTGCATCCCTCTTTGTGAACGTCTGTCACTTCCAAGGGACCCTCGGGTTTTCCAGGTTTGTCGAGGATGATAATTTCGACGTCAGCTTCGTCTTGCCCCGAATCGTTCACGGCTTGGATGGTGTATTTGCCGCTGAGCTTTCGGCTAGTGTTGGTCAGATGGATCTTGGTCAGATAATCTTCGTTGTCGATCTTCACGTTTGCTCCTGTCTGAAGCACAGCGCCATCGAACTTCCATGTAACGGTTGGAGGTGGTTCGCCCTCGATGTCGACTTCCAGTTTCACCATTTGACCTGCTCTGACTTTGATCGTATTCAGTTTGTCACGATTGATGTGCGGTTTCACTGGAAAAGGAATGAAAAATGTGGTCAAGTTTGCAGAGGCACGCATTAGAGATTAAACGTCGGAAATTAATTTTCAATGCACTCACGGTATCGTGCCTTTGCAACGTGCGGTTTCGTCGGATCGCTGGGATCGGACGGGCCGGCTTTGTTCACGGCACGCACACGGAATTGATAAATCGATCCTTTCTTCAACCCAGTGACTCGTCCCTTTGGCTGCGGCGAATCTGTTACGAGAACTTCCTGCCAATTCGGCGATGGTTTCTCCTTCATTTCAACGATGTAACCGGTAATAGGTACACCCCCGGTATTCTTTGGCGGTTCCCATTTCAGGTCTACGCGATCCACGTCCCAGTCTTCGAACTCGGGTACACCAGGTTTGCTGGCAATGTCTGGAAGATTGCGATTCGGGCATTAAACGAGGCACCGCTCATTTTTATCTGCGCTAAGTATCATTAAACATCTTCTCACCGTAAGGATTCTTTGCAAGAATCGTGCCATCGGTGACCAATGGTTCCGATTCGCCTTCCTCGTTGAGTGCCTTTACTCTGAACTCGTATTCGTGGCCTTCTTGGAGACCCTTCACGTCCAGCTCGGTATCTGAAGTGCGACCGACCGGTATCCATCTTCCCGTGGATTTGTCGAGCTTCTCGACTTGGTAACCGGTAACAGGTTTGCCACCGTCGTCCTCCGGCTTGCCCCATTTCAGCTTGCATCCGTTCTTCGTGACGTCGGATACTTTGAGGGGACCTTTCGGCTTTCCTGGTGCGGCTATTATCGTACGCAATCGTTAGAACAACAAGTACCGTTGAATAGTAATGACAGGCAGCGCGTGGACTTACAGAGTATAGTGACTTCGACCTCGGCTTCATCTTCGCCGTGGGGATTCACAGCTTTTATCTTCCACACTCCGGTGTTCTTGCGCAAGCAATCGGTAATGTTCAGCTTCGTATTGTAATCGACGTTCACGATTTCAATGTTCTCGCCGCTTTTAACCTCCTGGTTGGCGTGGTGCCAAGTGATTTCTGGGGGCGGTTCACCGCGCACGTCCACGTCGTACTTGATCGTCTTGCCGGCACGCACGGTGATAGGTTTCAAATTTGTACGATCGATTCTCGGCTTCACTGAAAATCGATACAGAAACAGATTGGGGGTCGCGATCGAGTATTAGCCGCAGGGTGGAAACGCCAAGGGAGAAGGTATACTCACGAGATTTGTGCTTGCAGATTTGCATCTTGGAAGCGTCCGATGCAGGAGAAGGTCCGGCTTTGTTCACAGCGATTATCCTGAACTGGTATTCTCCCCGTTCCTTCAGATCAGCTACCTTGGCTTCTAGCTGATTACCAGGCACTTCCATCGCCTTCTCCCAATCGGGCTTGTAACGATCCTTCTTTTCGATTATGTACTTCTCGATCGGTGCACCGCCGTCGAAGTCGGGTGCGGTCCACTTTAAGCTTACAGACTCATTGTCGTAATCGGTTATCTCGGGTGTTCCGGGCTTGTGAGGCTCGTCTGCGAATGATCGGCAACGTTTAGGTCATTCGAACGATTCAGATGAGAGATAGGTGGAAAAATCTAATCGTCTTACCGTATGGATTCTTAGCGACTATTCCGCGTTCACTTTCGAGAGGCTCGGAGTCGCCCTCGTCGTTGACAGCGGTAACGCGGAACTTGTATTCGCTGCCCGGATTTAAACCGGTCACCTCGAATTCCGTGAGCGGTGAATTGCCAGGAATTTTGCCCACTCTGACCCATTTGCCGGTCTTCGTGTCCATCTTCTCGATCTCGTATTCCTTGATCGGGACACCGCCATCGTCTTCCGGTTTTTCCCATTTCACTTTGGCCGAAGTTGCGGTAACGTCCGACACCTCCAGCGGTCCTTTCGGTGCGCTTGGTTTGCCTGTGCAATAATGTAACGATAAGTATTCGCTTGTTTCGCAATTGGCCGTTAGATTGTTCTTCGAACGGTTTATACTTACCAAGGACTGTGAGCTCCACGATCTCCTCGTCCTTTCCATTAGCGTTCTCCGCAATCAGGGTATACTTTCCAGTATCTTTACGCATGGCGTTTACTATCGTGAAGTCCGTGTGGTAATCGACATTATCGATCTTGATACGGTCCGTGGTGGTCAGAGGGATGTTGTCTCTCCAAATCCATTTAACTTCTGGTGGTGGTTCACCGGTGATGTCCACGGACCATTTGTGCGTGCGTCCCGCCTTGATGATTATGGACTTGAAATTGGTCCTGTCGATCCTTGGCTTGACTGGAAATATCGCGGCGATTAAATAAATAAATAAATAAATAAATAAATTTCAATCTTTTCGGTCTTCGTTAGGAGTGAGAATGGAACTTACGGTTTCTGTGCTTGCACAGGTGGTTGTCCGTGGGCTCGCTAGGTTCACCTGGACCGGACTTGTTGTGCGCACGGACTCGGAATTGGTAAACCATCTTTTCCTTCAAACCTTCGACTTTCGCTTCCGGAGTGGCGTCAGTGGTCTTTGCCACCTCGATCCAATCGGGCGAGAATTTGTCTTTCATTTCGACGGTGTAGTGGGTGATCGGTCTTCCGCCGTCCGTCTGCGGCTTCTCCCATTTCAAGGACGCGCTAACGTTGTCGTAGTCGAAGATTTCCGGTTTGCCGGGCTTGCCGGGCTCGTCTAACGGGGACCAAGCAGAGGTGGTTAAAAAAAGGAATTGAATCTCGGAACATTATTTATCGACGACGGGGGATGTATTTACCATAAGGATTCTTGGCAAGGATGGCTTCTTCAACCTCGAGTGGCTCTGATTCGCCTTCCTTGTTGACTGCTTTCACGCGGAACTTGTACTTCTTCTTCGGCGTCAAGCCACTGAAAGTGAAGTTGTCCTCGTGAGGACCGACTTCTCCAGCAGGGATCCATCGTCCCGTGTCCATATCCATTTTCTCCAAAACGTATCCGGTAATTTCGGTGCCGCCATTGTCCTCCGGCTTCTCCCATTTCACTTTCACGTGATTGGCACGGACTTCCTCCACCTTCAGCGGGCCGGTTGGTCTCGATGGTTTGTCTGAAAGGACGAGAAACGGTTTGAAAAACAGCTGTTCCCAATCACGATACACGGTACTTGAAACGCAACGTCGAAAGCATAGAGCAATGGTACGATTATTATTTACCAAGAACAACAACGTCGGCGACACTCTCGCAGGTTCCCGAGCTGTTCGATAGCACCAGCTTATATTTGCCGGAGTCGGGTCTGGTCGTTTTTCTAACGGTGAGCACCGTGTTCCTCTCGTACTTGTCGATGGTGATTCTTTCAGCGGCATCCTGGACAAGTTCCTTCTGCCCCAAGAGCCATTGAACTTCTGGCTCTGGTTCACCGGCGTACTTGATATCGTACTTGATTACTTGACCCTTCTTCACGACGAGATTCGTCAGGCCATCGCCGACGATGTACGGTTTCACGAATCGACATTTGGCTATGATTGGTTTCGTAGCGTCCGAGGGTTCGCCAGGGCCGGCTTTGTTCACGGCTCGTATTCTGAATTCGTATTGGGTGCCCTCTTTGAGGCCGTCGATGGTTGCTTCCGTTAGGTCACCCTCGATCTCTTTACCCTTTACCCATTCTTTGCCAAACTTCTCCTTGTACTCGATCACGTAGCCAGTGATGGGCGATCCTCCGTCGTTCTCTGGTTTCGTCCATTTCAAATCAGCATGGTCCTTGTCCCAGTCGGTCACATCCACGTTCGTTGGTTTACCCGGCTCGTCTGTGAATAGAACGGCGAAAGAGAAAGATATTATTTTTTGTCCTGATTTCTGGAGATCTTAAAGTCGATTGTCCTCTACGCACCCCATGGATCTTTCGCGAGGACTGGTTTCGCGAACATCGCGGGTTCGCTAGAGCCAAGCTTGTTCACTGCTCTTATGCGGAACTTGTACTCTTTCTTCGCTATGAGATCTTGGACTTTGTACACGCACTTTTCCCCAGGCTGGACTTCGCCAACGCTGTCCCATTGCGCTTTCAAGCTGAGGTCGAGACGTTCAATCACGTACTTCACGATAGGTGAACCACCGTCGTCCTTCGAAGGTTTGAAAGACACCACGCAGGAGTTTTGGAAGATCTCGTTAACGTCAACGTCGGTGGGCGGAGATGGCACGTCTGAATAAAATTTCGTTTGTCGATCGGTTAGTACGTTTCTGCTTCTTTTAACGCTGAGAAGAAAGTTTGTAGGAAACTATTTAGAACATTTACCTTGCATGTTAATATTTACGTCCGTCACTTCCTCTCCCTGGCCATTGCCAATTTTCAGCTGATAGATACCGGACTGGTCCCTGGAAGGTTTCTTGATCTTGAAGGTGATCTTGTCTTCGCCGACGACCACCTCGACGTCTTTCAGCGGCAGCGGTTTGCCGTCTTTCATCAGTTTGCCTTCTACCTGGCTCTGCTTCGTTCCCTCGACTAGAAGACAGGAAGTAAAAATACATTTTCCAGGGAAATGCTTCTTCGTCTAAGTTCGTCTAAATCAGTTTGCAAGGAAATATCGAAGGGGGTGAGATCGACTCACTCTTGAATGGAACCACGAATACGAGAGGCGCGCTGCAAGGCCCTTCGATCTTGTCCGGCACCTCGATGATGGGCTTGCTCTCGCCCTTCTTCACAGTGAGCTTGCAGCTGCTCGTTAACTGTCCGCTCTCGCAGGTAATTTCACCATCATCGCCCATTTCTACCTTGTTGAAGACCAGTTGATGCTTGCCTCCGCCCAAGTTCTTTATCTCGACCCTGTCGTTCGCTTCGATCGGTTTACCATTGAACAAGAACACGGCTGGAGCAGTTTGGTCCTGAAGCTCCACGTCGAGCACCAGCTTCTCTCTTTCTATAGCCACTGTGTCTTTCAACTTTTTGTTGAAACGATTCGCATCTGAAAGTTCGTAGCCGTTTATTAGTCGCCCGCTCTGGACAGAGTGTAAACAGCTTTCGATCGAACGAATTTCTTAACTCACAGTTTACGATTATCTCAGCCTCTGTCTTGTCCGCGTTGCTCACGCAGGAGTACATGCCAGCGTCCGTGACTTTGGTGTCCTTGATGATCAGTTTCCTCTTTCTACCATCTTCCTTGACCTGCACCCTGCACGATGATAATCCAGTTGACATCAAAATTTCTTACGAATCAATGATCAAAGATCTTACCTCTTATCGGATACAATCTCTTGATCACCCTTGAACCATTTCACATCGCCGCCAGCATCGTCCAACTCGCAGACCAGAGTTAGCGTCTCCTTTTCCACCAACTGCTGCGACTTCAGCACCTTTACGAATTTGTAAGGATACTCTGCGAAGGGAGATAAATATTTCGTAATTTAAAGAAGCGCCCCTAAAGTGTGAATTTGAGTAGCGCAATATATCATAACTATCCGCCTGCTTTATCTTGCCTTAACATCTTATCTCTTGAACGTCGTAGAATAGTATTTGATCTTATTTTTGCTTTTGAAATATTAAATGGTTTCTCTTGCTGTCCTGATATCTTATCCAAATTTTATTTAAATACATCTCGGCAATCTCTGAGACACCATTTAATATTTCGTACTGAAGCTCGTAGGACGGTTTACGGCCAGTTTAATTGTCTAAATAGAATCTTTATCGATGTCGATAGATTTTACTGTTCTCTCAATTTCTCTTCCTCACTTATTACTTTTAGAAATAATGCTACGCGAATTCTGGCCTCTTACGACTCTTCTGTATAATCTACCTGTTGTAGTTTAATGCCTTTGTATTACTTTGTTCACCAAAGCGTTAAACCCCGTATACTAATAAATAATAATAATAATAATATTGCTCTGGAATAAGACGTACCAACTACGGTTAGAACCGTCTCAGTCTTGTCGCTTTGTTTGCTAATCTTGCAAGTATATTCGCCGCTATCTTCCAGCGTTGCACTTTTGATGGTCAATCGGCAAACGCCAGTCATATCCTTCGATATACTGTACATATCGCCGTCCTAAAGAAATTGGCGGATTTAAATATTAATCGATCTTCTTTTAAACGATTTGTATGGAAATTGCTGAAACCATCGACTCGACACCTACCTCCAACTTAGTTTTGCCTTTGCACCATGAAACTTGGGCGAGATTCGAGCTGACAGTACACTCCATGTAAACTTCGTGTTTTGTGTAACCACTTGTCTTCTTGGACAGCGGTTTTGTGAACGTGTAAGTTGGATCCGGCTCTGTGGAACAAAAGGAAAAATTCATCGGTGCACTTTGATTTACGATCGTGATTTCCAAAAGCTCAACGAATCGCACTAACCATCGACATTGAGGAAGGCTGTGCTCGAAACACCTGAAATTTCAATGGTATACTTTCCAGTGTCCTCGACTTTCGGCGTCGCGATAATCAGCTGGTAACAATCTTCCTCGTTCTTGAACTTGTACTTCGCCGAGGGGAATAATTCCTGGGGAAAAGAACAGACATTGCAACGGCGATCACGAAGACGAAAAGTTTCTTACATTTGCATTGTCGTTTTAATTAACAGTTCGATCGGTGCAAAGAGCGTGCAAATTGAATTGACGGCTTACGTCTTTTCGGAAGAACCATTTCGGTTTGCAGTTTGGTTTCGTGAAGTTCGCCTCGAAGACGACCTTCTTGTCTTTACCCTCTTTGGCATACTGGTCCACCAGTGGTTTCAGGAAGCTCTCCGGTTTCTGGGAATGCAAACAGTCTATTAACCGCGGCGTCCCCGTAATCGTGTCGTTTTCGCATCTAAGAAAACCGCCAAGATCGGCAACGATGCTAGGCATACAAGGAAGATGAAGAATCAAAACGTTTCAAAAATCGAATGCACCACAAACAAACTGGCCTCGCTTTGCGAGAAAAATTCGGTGGAAAATTCACACCCCAAAACAAAACGAGAAAAGTCCCGCCTTGCGAGGACGAGACGGTCGAAAACCATCGTAGCTGGAAAACTCTATTAAAAACGACGGAGCTTGTAAAAAATCTTTGTTGGAAAAAAGTTCGTCGCAGTATTTTGGTGTCGAAGAAAATGTAAAATTCTAATGGATAAACACGAGAGACAGACAGAGATAGAGAGATAGAGAGATAGAGAGAGAGAGAGTGAGAGAAGATTGAAGCGAATTGAAGCGAATTGAAGAATGTACTCTTAAAGAAGGGGGTAGCAGAATAGAAGAAACAGATGGGGGGGGGGGGGAAGAGAATGGAAGAAAGTTGAGGGATACAGTGAAAAATTTCGCGTGTCGTCTAATTGACGTAGATACGTTGCGTACAGAAAGAAAGGAGTTCGCATTCTCGTTAGAAATAGCGAGAGGGCGTGAGAGAAGAGAGATAGACAGATAGAGAGGGAGAATAGAGCAGAGAAAAACGTCGATATCACGAGAGATCGCTGGTCGATCGTGAGACTGTATTTCAAGGTGTCGAGGAGTACGATCCAACCTCCGTCTTCGTGAAATGATGCAGGGTCGGCCAGTCGGGGATTAATTCGGCGAGGGAGGGTCTACGAGATCCACTATTCTATAAAACAACAAAAATCGTCCAGGATCATAGATCTGTTTGGCTACACGGGCATCTTCTTTTGTCGAGGCTGACGGCAGGCAGCATTAAAGCGTACGGTAACAGAAGATAGTCGTCAGGTATATTTTCTTTTGCGTTTTAATGGAAACGGTCATTGAAATTTGATTAGTCGTGTGAACGTAGGATATTTACGATAGAAAAAAAAAGAAAAAGAAGAAGATTGAAATGGGCAAAGTAGCATCTGAGAGGGAGAAGCGCAGACCAAAGCAGGTTTACAAGTCTCTCAAAGGATCGCGAGAATTTCACCGGCTGGCACAGCAACCCGAAGCGAGGAAGCCAAAAGCGTGACGGAAAATCTCGCGATCGTCTGGATCCTCGATCTAGAAAATTCCACAAATCTCGTAGCTTCCTTTTGTACAACAGTTCTCGTAAAAGCTCGCCCTTTCGTGATTATTATTTACTACGATTGCTCGAAGCTGTGCGGGATGGATTCGTAGGCGTATACCCTGTTCTTTGAAGCTTTTAATCCTTTGGGGGGCGCGAGACGCAATGCCAAACGTTGCGGTCGCGACCACCGGAAATTAAGAAGCCACCGTGGTCTCGAGAGAACAGTTTCCTGTCGCAACAGTGTTCGCATCTGCGTTGGGAAAGGCATCGCGGGGCCCAAGAGATTCAAATAACTGGGCGCGTGGAATGAAGACAAAATTCTTAAACAATTTCCGCGAACCTTCTCTTTGACCCTTGTCGCTAGTATCGGCCAGTCGGAGATTAGGTCCTGCAAACTTGGCCTGCGCTGAATGTCGAAGACGTCCTGCATGCCCGGTACACACACACACCTTCACGTTAATCCCACTCTTATACTTCGATCTTCGATATTAACCTTTAGTTACTCGCGCCCCGTTATTTCATTTCAAATTAAATATTTATTGGCACAAGTGAGATCTTGGTCGATATTTTGATAAACGAACAAAAATAGTAAGTGATATACCACGAATGGTAAGGACTAACTTTCGTCAAAATAATAAAAAAGAAACAGTAGACATTCGGCATCGTCCTCGTGCGAAATTCTAATTATCCCATGCGAGTAATTAAAGGTTAAACGCCGGACAACCCTGACGATCTAGATTATTCATGCTCGTCCTCGCATCGAACCGTTTGGGACACGAGCTAGAAATGCGGGCCAAGAGGATCGTTTAATCTAACGTGACCAACGTCACTGGGCATCCAACGTCATCAGGGGCATCCGCGTTGAAATGTATAACATTTAGAGATAATGCTTGCGGGACGAGATGCAGTGCGCAAAACGTTAAGAGCATACATTACATTCGAGCGCTGGTGTTTAGGAAAGAGAATTTGTATTTACGCCATGAATGAGAGAACGGTCGTTTTATCGAGAGTAACGTAAAAACGGAGTGACCGGTGGCGACGTTAATCTTTGACCAATAAAGCGATTAGGCAATGACGATGAACGATTAAATGAATGTATGATATATTACGCGCGTGTATCATCGATACACGCTATCGAGCGCAGCATTAGCTCTAAACTAACGTGTGTACACGTGAAGATTATATTTTTGCGTGTGCTTTCGTCGTTTTGGGAAATAGTCGGTCTGTCGTCAGTGTTCCGTCGCCTCTAAAAGGAAATACTTTTCATATCGTAGTAACATCGTGTAATGTGGATTAGTACGGGTTTCCGTTTCCACAATTTCTTCCTGGAAATATTCTTTCTCCCCAATAATGCATAATTGTTGTTGAAATGTTGGCGATCGACAACGATTACTGAAATCGTGGAAAACAGAAGGATGCCGTTAGTAGTGTCCGTCGCGTCAAAGTCGAGCTAGGGTGATCTATGGGGGTCTGATGCCTGAAAACCTTGAGCCAGCTCCAGTTAGTTTCACCCTTCTTGTCTAGAGAAATTCGAAGGACCGCCTCACCCTCCGTCAAGACCACTATTTCCTCTCCGTCTTGATACCAGCTCCTTCCATGCAGCTCGCTGTCGTGCAGCGACTACGAAGACAAACGTGTACAAAGAAGAAAGAGCCGTACAAAAGAACGTGCTAGCGAATCGTCTGACACTACGATGGATCTCGTTTTGACGAAAGACTATGCTCTTTCGCCTACTTACCGAACGCATCACGGCTATAGTCCACTCGCAATAGTGTACACGAATTTCAATAATAAAAAAAAAAGAAACAGTGCGATACTGCACAGCGTGGCGCCTCGAGATAATTGAGAAATGCACGACAAGCAATACTTCTTACATGAGATGGTCGTTTGCGTATAGCGGTACCGAGCTGTTATTCGAGAGACACGAATATAATGCGCAACAACGAACGAACATGCGGTCCAGTGAAAGAAACAAGCCTCTTCAAGTCGTACGAGAAGAAAGATCGTGGTTGCCGCATCTAATTATTCATTTCAATGATAAGAGGAACATCGTCGATGCCGATAAATTGTCCACGCACCTTTTCCACCTTCTTCAGTGCCGGCATCGGCTTCTCAACCTCCTTCAAGTCCACCTTCTCTTGTTCCTGCTCTTCCCTTCCCCACTTCTGATACTTTCTCTTCTTCAGCATAGCTCGGAAGTCCATACCACTGGCGTCTGCGAACAATTATCGTGCGCGAACGATGTTTAGCATCACGTATACGTATATATGTCAGAAGTAATTTGTTTATTTCTATAAGTTTGTTAGATTTCTAAAAGAATGCTGATTCGATGGAGGTTCTGGGGTAAGCGCCGCGGGGTTCATCACAGTCCTCTTACCAAAAGGCATAGCCTTCCCCACTGCGTGGCCAGATCCTCCAGGAACAGAGTCCCTATTCTTTAGCATATTTAAACTCTCTCTTCTATCTAATAAACAATCCCTCGACACTCGATAGTTGGAAGACCCAGAGCGGTCGCCAGCCACCGCATGCCGACAGGATGTTTGCTTTCATTCATTCATTTCCAAGACACTCTTTGACCACCCATAGGACTGCGTCCCCATCATAAATTATCCACAGGGTGCGTAGCACTTCGCCACCCGATCCTATTCCTTTCTCTAAAAATACGCTATCGCTAACATATGCATGCACGAGGGATTGCCAGGGTCTTACCGGAAACGTAGAGCTGCATCTCGGCAGAATCCTCGCCGTGGATGTTGCTCACGACGATCTTGTAAGTACCCTCGTCGTTGGGCTTCGTCTTCCTCATGCAGAGGGTGATCGTATTGGTCTCTGTGTCCGTAAGAAACTTGAATCGGCCGCCTTCGATGATCTCGGTGATCCCTTTGTAGAACTTGAAGGTCGGCGCGGGCGTACCCTCCACCCCAACCGTGAGATACGCCGTCGAGTCTAAAGGGAGGAAGGAATTGTGAATTATTTCGCACCGATCCGAGGATGATATTCCGGCGAATCGATCGCGAAGAGATATACCTTCGACGGCGGAGTATGATTCCTGAACATCGACGATTTGAGGAGGACCTGGTGGTCCGACATCTCGGAGAGGTGTGCTCGGCTGATTGATTTTATTCTCGAGGTCCGCCACGCTGGGTCTTCGGACGTCCGTGCTCGGACGACGACGCTGCATCAATCAGTCAATCGATGTCGTGAACAGTTTCTCGCAAACACCGTTTCATTCTTCACGATTGTCAAGCGTAAAAAGCATTCGGAAAGAAAAGCGGGCAAGCGGGAGCGACGAGGCGCACGTCTCTCGTTGGCTTACCTTCCTGCCGTTTCGGACACGTCCCCAGTGAACACGTCATTTCAGTGAAGAAAACGGAGAACGAAAGGCGCGTTTGCTCGTCGCTCGATGCGGAATCTTTTCATGCAGTGCGGCAGTGCGACTTATGGTAACGCATGCTTTAATCACACCGTTAATTAGCGTCGTTAGTGTTACGCGTTAAAGTGGCTAAGTTGTTAACCACGGGGGTGAGGAAATCGGAGCCGCGAAACGGGGCCAGTTTCTTTTTCTGTCCTGGGTGAAGAATGGTTCTGACCACGTTCGGATACTCCCAGCGATTATGTCTACTTGTTAGCTATATTATTACGTCAAGGATTCTCTCGCGTTAATTTCGAGTAACCGAATTCATAGGACCGAAGCGTTTTCGTATAAATTTGCGAAGAAAATCGTGAGGCTCGAAGAGAATCCTCGAGTATGGGTAGCCGAAGGAAGATGTTCTACGCAAATATTTCGTATTCCCACCCTGGCCTATAGTTCGCCTCAATAATTCCACTGGAGAACTTTAAGTCGCGACATTAATTCGCCCGAGAAGAAAGCCAGGGTGGTGCACAGCTCAACACAGAAACTAAGGGTGAACATGTAGGGTACATATAAACGAAAGGGGTTCGAGTTACACGGATGGGATGGTTTTTGCTTCGACGACGCCGAACTCTTCGACAATTCGGCGCTCTCTTGTCACCAGCTGATCAGTCACAAGGGTAAACCTAGTTCTACGAGATGAAGCCTTACAATTAATACGGACAATTTCGTGTCGTAATACGTGAGATGAGTTTCGCTGCGCAACGATAAGCGAGTACAAAGTAAGTACTAAAATCTCAGTGGCTTGCAGTCCGACGCGTCGATCGATCGTATCGAATCCTCCTTCGAACGATCGATCGCCGCGTTTTACATAATTTAAGCCACGCAATGACGACGCGTGCAAATAAAAAATGAGCCGTTTCATTTTTGATCGCGAGTGTTCGTTAAATCTAAAAAGCGTTCCCGTTCAATTCGACCGCAGATCTTTTATTTGCATTGCGCGACCGTTCGATGAGTATTGTTGTTTTTTTTGTTGTGACGCTCGTGGAATTTCTCGAGTCTCGTCACGTCACCATTGTTAGACACAATTGTGATACAAGGCGTGATTAACAGACATGTATGTATGGGTAAACAATTGGCGAGAGGGGAAGGGCGTGGATCGGAGACAAGAGGAGAGACACAGAGCGAAACAGAAAGAGAGAGACACAGTTGACAATTTGAAAACAAACGAGTCGACGAAAGATGAAATAGGAGGAGGAG
The DNA here is from genome assembly GCA_963583965.1 of Nomada ferruginata. Classification (NCBI taxonomy): domain Eukaryota; kingdom Metazoa; phylum Arthropoda; class Insecta; order Hymenoptera; family Apidae; genus Nomada; species Nomada ferruginata. Next base: position 18,592,129 of record OY757216.1, read on the forward strand.
AGAACATAGGAATTACTATTTACACAATTTTCACCACCGTTTCATTGTGTAGGTACTGTCGCGAACTGTACGTACAGCGCACACGGATAGACGATCCAAATAAGAAATAAAACACACAAGAGTATTAATCGCGACAAATGTAGAACTGTGGCGAAGGTATCTCAAAGAAACAAATGAACGTTACACCTACGGTTAACACGCACAGTTTCCCGCTGGCACACGGTGAGGGCACAGTGAATAGTTACACGTAATGCTAACTTTGTTTCAGCATTCGTAGCGCATTTTTTTTTTTTTTAGAACAAATAAGACTCGTTTTTAATTTACACATATGCCCAGCGTCGAATAGGCCGCAGCAATACTTTATCCCCACGCGAACAAGGGGCGAACCCGATCTCTCAACGAGGCGTCTGACCAAACTCGACCTATACTACTGCGGCCTGCCCGACACCCGACGTTCACATACTATTTCAACTACGAACAGTTATGCATACATAAAGTCGTACAGAAAAAATGAAAAAAATAACAATCCCTGCAAATTCAAACACTGACTGAGCTAGACAACTCTTACCATTATCTAATTTCTACGTTCTGGATACGCATAGTATTCGCTCGAATTAAGCAAACGTTTACATTAGCCGCGGAACGTTTCGACCGCAATTACGCTGTGCAGTAAGAAAACAAATCATAGTGCATAAAAGAAAGGTATCGTCGACCGGATCGCAGCAGCTTAATTGCCCGACGAGAAACGTTGCGAGGCTCGATGAACGCTTTTTTGCATAGTATGTACAGACGCGCATTGCGAACAATACGGAGCTTTTGCACGCATCAATAGACAAGAGAGAAAATAGAGAAAGTAGAGAGAAGTTTGAAAGTAACGCGTCGGCAAGGTAAAAGACAGTAATGTACGCTAACCTCTTTCCCGTGCAGTTCACCAGGACGGCCGGACCTATTCTGTTTGCGGCGCGTGAAAGATGAAAAAAATATTTGTAGAGAATAAAAAACACAGAAAAAATCAGTGAAGAATGTAAAAAGTGACTGGTGGGCATTTCTGGCTGGTCTCGAGTATTTACTGTTATTAGGGGGGGTTTGGTGGGTGGTTCTTATCGGATAGAAGAGACAGATTCGCATCTGATTGCCAGTGTACTCTCTCGAACACGTAGAAGTGGGCCTCAGCGGTAGATAATAGCGGGGATTGGGCAGTAGCGGCGATAGCTCCAAAATAAATTCAACTAAAAAAAAGGTCTGCGTAGTCGCAAAAAAATTAATATTATCGGCGCTCCATTTGGTGGTATGCGGCTTTTCTGCGATTCCCTGTATGCAGGAGTTCAACATTCAGCTGTTTTAGTTTCGTTTATCGCTGTTAAACTTGCTGCTCTTTATGTAGCTGTATCGTGGGATTCCGATACAAATTCCTCGTTGCCGGGGCAGGCGGGTGGGCGATAGAAAAAATATGTATATATGCGAGAAAAACGTATGAGAGTAGTGGGGGGAAAATTCGGGTCGATCAGGCGAGAAAAACATTATAGAGAAACGTGTCGCAGGTAATGTATGGTATTCGGGCAGGTAAGCTTTGTGTTATAGCGAACACAAATCTCACCTTAGGATCGAACACCTCGCCGGGGCGTAACCTTCCCAACTGCAAAAAATTATACAGGCCAGTGTCATCAATCTGAGAGTATTTCAATTAGTTTCGCGTAAGTCTCTGGACGTTGGTTGATATCCCGTTAAAAAAAAGGACCGTCAAAACGGGGATGAAAAAAACGCGTATAAAAATATCTGAGACTACGCAAAATAAATTACTATCGATAGTCGTTCCCTTGCTCCGTTGGTAGATGCGCCTCTGAGTCGTCGGTCCGAACCAGAGTGGTACGAAGAGGTGAGGAGAAAAAAAAAATACCGAGACGTCCCCAGGTGTGTCTGGAAGGTCTAGAAGTGGGACGACTGAGAGGCCGGACAGTGTTTCGGTGATAGAGCCGTGGGTGGTTTACACTCGAGGCAGACGATCGCGCGATCATCGGTGTTGCTCGAGGTTGAGCTTATCGACGCTTCGGCAGTGCGTTGGCAATATTCACTGTGCACATTTTTTCGCCGACAAATGTCAGCAGTGTAGGTCAGGCGGCGCAGGTGCCATTAAATCAGCGCGATGCCCGCTATTTCGCATTAAGTAAATTTCAACGTCTGGTCGTCGCGACAGTGATTTATCGCGTTCTCGATAGAGAGATTGGAAAGAGCTGCGAATTTTTCGAACCCTCGCGATCTCTATAGCGACAATGATCACCGTGGACCGGGACGATCCGAGGACATCGGTCGCATTGTCCGCAGCGTGTCCGGGCGCGAAACGAATGGGAAGGCGAATATTCGGCTAGAAATAACGAATCCTAAAACGATAAACTGGCCGCTGGATCGTGTACGCGTTTGATTAATTGATGGCAAAGTATTAAATGTACAGTAGCATAAGTCAGAGTCGTCCTTCGCGTCCGGCAAATTGATCGTTTTATCCGACTGTTGGCAGAAGGTAACAAGTGTTCGAGCTGCGTAAAACACATTCCTACTACGAGTAACGTTATATATACATATATATGGACGACGGTGATATCTTTTGAAAGTAACCACGATTCACGTGCCGTAGATGTTTGTCGCTTGTCTAGGCATTTGTTAACGGCGATACCTGTCCATTCGGGACAATGTTTGCCAAAATTTAATCTACGAGCCGCGATCTATGCCAGAGAGAATTCGAAACCTTATACGCTAATGATTTAGGATCGTTCGAATGTCCGCTTCGCGCCAGACACGCCTTGGATATTTCTTTCGTTGTTATTGTTGCTGTCGCAGCAGCAGCTGCTATCGTTGCTGTGCTGCTGTAGTCTTTTAATTATTATTTAATTATTATTGTTGTTGCTGTTGTTGTTATTAATATTATTATTATTATTATTATTATTATTATTATCATCATCACCATCATTCTTACGATTAACGGTATTAATATTAAATAGTGGTCGTGGTCAATAATTGAGAATACAGTGCACAGAGACTCCTCTCGTTACAGATCCGTGCCAGGTGCAGTGATGCTTTGGTGCAATGGTGCAATGGTGCATATTTCCACGTCAATGATAATAAAACGATAGATCAGAAATCGCGAGCGGAGGTTTCGTCGAAACATTCCACCTCGACGCAACCTCCGCCCGGGTCGACGGTCTCGCAGGCAACCGACGTCCGTCGTTACGAATTCCATGCAATACGTTGTAATTGATACGATAAAATGAAAAAGGTTGAAATTCAAGTTACCGAGACTTCTCTCGAGCAAGAAATGGACGGGTTTCGGAGTTGCGAGACCGTTCGATACGATGTCGTTAAGTAAATTGGCAATAAAAATAGAAGAAGGTGTGGTTGCGGTGAGTAGGCAGAAGTGAACGAAGAGGTAAGAAACTTTTGTTCATCACACACGTATGTATGTACAGCCCGACACGGGGATTGATATGTTGTACAGTTTCTCTTCGTTCATCGTTCCAATAAGTATACGTATGTGTTGTGTGTTTGTGAGGGAAGAAAAATAACGTGCGGATAAAAGAACAAGTGAAAGTGAAATAAGTGCACTGGTAAGTCGAGTAAGGTTTCAGACGAGGCATTCGCTTTTCCATTTTCAGTGATTATTCTCACCTTGCGCTCGTCCACCACCTCGCCTGGTCGCAGCTTTCTATTCTCCTACGAACCAAACTGTCCTTTACTAATCTGTACCGTTACCAAAGACGCTGTACGTGTACGTACTCCTTACATAAGTATCTCCCCGTGCAACGGGGGGCGACTTTCCTTCGCTTTCATTCCTCTCGAGTTGCTTTAATACCGTCTACGTTCGCTTTCGGCACGGGGAAAGACAAAACATAGCCGCGGGCTAGAGCAGCCCGCGGGCGACGAAATGGGTTTTGGTAATGGGAACATGGTTTTTCAGAAGCTGGGCTGATTGGACGATTCACGAGTAGGATATTGTACTAGCTTTGCTGACACTAACATCGACGTGCACACCCGACACGTCGTTCGGTGTTCACAGACGAACACGCCGGGGGTTCACGCGATTGGACATCTAGCTCTAAGACTGTCACGATTGGGTTCACCAAAATCATTGACGTAGCTACGAAACTCAAAAGAAAAAAAAAACTCCAACAAGTCTAGGGCTAACCAGCAGTGGCCACTGATCTACCCAACGCCTTCATCTAATTTCTGTATGCTCGCTAAGATTCTCTATGTCTCATCGCGACTTGCTCTCGATCTCAATCGTATCAATTATCCGCGCCGTTTAAGCCATCGATGCCTGTGTACGAGGTCGCGCGATCCGACGGCGAGAATTTTCCTCGAAAATAAATCGGTCTTGTCCAATTGGAAACGCGATAATTGAGACCGTGAGCAACCTGCGTGTGAACCGCTCGAAACGTTAACCGATTTGCTCCGTTGTGGAACGTTACTTGCAGTAGCCAACTTTAAGATGGGCCAGACGCGGCTCTGCGTTCATACACATATATACCTTGGACGCTTTGAAAGGTCTGTCTGTCGTCGTTTATGATGTATCGCCGATCTCAGATTTTGGACACGCCCCATCGACTCCCGCGTATCAAAAATTGCTAATGAGTAATTGCACGAAAATAGGCACGAACGCGTTTATTTTTGGGAAGGGTATTAGACATCGCGGGCTATTAAGAACATTGCTTGGCAATTTGACAAAGAGACCTTGATTAACGAATTTCCCGATAAAGTTCGTTACCAATACCAAAGGTCCGGTCCGTCGTCACCTAGGTAAACTCGTCTTGGAGCAAATCGTTTCACTCTTCGAGCCGTCGCGACTGGGTTGCAACGGTATCGATTTCGTTCCCGATTATCCGGGAGAAAGAATTCTTTTCCATTCCTCTTGAATACGAGGGTGCACAGAAACGAGTCACCGCGAGATACCTTTGCAACCCTTCACTCGGTTCCAAGTAATGTAGTCGATATACCTCTGGGTAACATATACCGTAACATACCTCGTCACTGATAATCAAACTGGGTCTGCGACCCAATTCCTCCGGTGGTATCAAGGAACCTCGACGACTGGTCGTTCCGCTGCCAGGTACGAGTGAACCCTTTCTGCTTCCAGCCGGGGTCACGTCCTTGATTACCTCGATCTTCGGTGTCTCCGGTGCTTTGATTTCTGGCACCTTCGGCTGCGGTCACGAGAAAACCATCGGGATCAGTATCGATCGGTGCGATTGGGAAGAAAATTCGCGAGAATAAGCAGCAGCTAAAGCGTTCGATAAATATCCTGTCACCCTGATACGTCGCGACACACAAGAAGTGATCCCGATCGAAGACGAAAAGTTTGTAAGGCGAAAGAATTGAAATAGTAGCACAAAGACGAGGGTCGGCCGACAACGAGCACGATAATCGAATTTACCAGAAATCGAGACTCCTAGAACGCTCGCGGTCTTCGATGACTTCGGTCCTCGCGATCGCGAACGTACGTATATTGAGACTGAATCAAGACTGATCCCTCGAATCGCTCGGGGGGAATCAAAGCGAAGAGATATGGTCGGGTACGGGCGGGACGCAATAACACCGAAAATAGCGATCGACATTTTCTCCATCCTAATTTTCGAGCCGAAAAATCGGGGATCCGAGGGGGGTGATATACGAGCGGTTATTCGCCAAAATAGTTCCCCCTCTATTGCTGGTATCCGGATGCGGGGCGGTGGGGTGGCAAACGACGAACGGCGGGGAAAGATCCATCGGTTTGCCAAACTGTGAAATTTTCTTCGCTCGATTATCTGCCCTGGTATACGACGGTGTTGCGTTAATTGCGCTCGTGCGGATCGAACGGACCAGGATGACGAGGATATTTGTGTCGGCGATCATCGACGGGCAGAGAAACCACGACCGAGATCATTTGCCAATCTGCCAGCAAGGATTTCTGGTCACCGCACCGCTTCGACCCTGAGGTCTGAGAATTTTGATTAATCACCCGCCGATGGAACGGCCGAGCGCGCAAGAAGAATCTTCGATCGCGAGTTACCGTTCCTTTAATTCAACGTCGCCGATTTTTACCACGCGTACTCTGGAATTTGTAGTTGGACGATTGTGGGGCGCGCGATCGCGAACAGTTCTTTTTTGTCGAACGTACCGCGGCTTGCGAAATTTGACGGGTCCCGAATCGACCATACTTAGCTCAGAGGTGTTGCAATAATTCTGACTGGTTCTGATGCAAAGCGAAGCAGCCAGCTTGGCAAAACCGTTCTCTCATTCTTATATTAATAACGAACGATTACTCACCTTCGATTCGAACTTCTGCACGCCGCATGAAAAGAGAGATCATTAGTAAGCGGATGAATTATAGGTAAACTTATGAAATCATAGCTGTCTATAATTACTTGAGAGGCTGGCCTGTCGAGTTTAGTTTTGTCACGGCGTACGCGATCGCTGAACTCGAATTCCTGCGGCTTCTCCAGCACGGCTCGCTCGTAATCGGGGATCTCTGGAAGCTCGTAATTCTTCTCCTTGGACGCCTTCGATGCCTTTACCTTCTTAATTTCACCTTTCTCGAGCTTCTCCGTTTTCTGTGCGCACGAATCGGTCAATGATTATTCTCAGAGTTCGGAAGCGTCGCGTGCACAATTAATATTGAAGCCGTTCCGAAGATAGCGATAGATAGAACACTGATCTCAGCGATAGAAAATTCCATTCGAAGAGTAGATACGTCGACGCACCTTGCTTATTGTTGTTATTCTGTTTGTTTGTTTTATTTCAATCTTGTTAACGGTTTGTCGAATTTTTAATCGCGCGAGAATAGAAAGAGTGTTCAACGACGAACGAAACGTTACGCCACTGTTCCATTGCCACATCGAGAAGAAACAAATCAAGCGTAGTGTGTTTCCGAGAATAGGAGAGAATAGTTTCAGAACGCGGAAGATACAGACACAGTGGAGGTAATGAATATTAATAGTAATATACACGAGAGGTGCGTGTGCTAGAAATGTATAGAGCGCAATGAAGTTTTTGGAGAAGAAAATTACGGAAGAAATTATGTTGGCGTTGTTTCGCAGTCGTACAGAGAGTGAGCAGATCGACTCGAAATTAAGCAGAGAGTCAATATTTAAATTTTCCATGTGACAGACGTGGATGCACAGTGAAGAAGAGAGAGAAATATGTACGTATGTTTAGATTCCCTTTCATGGGAATACCTTCAACTCAATCATAGTGCCGTTTTCAGATTTTTGAGCCTTTTTAGACTCCTTTGGGACCGGTTTGAGTTGGATAGATTGAAAGCTCTCGGCTTTAATTTCATATTTCGGCGGTTTACGTAGTCCTGATTTCTCCTCGCTCGTCTTGGCCGCTGGCTGTATTTAATACATCGTTTTTTTTTAAAAGAATTGTTTTTTAACGGCCGGTTCTAACGACCGAATCACCAACTTCGTTACAACGAAGTTACTTATCAGTTGGTGCGAAAGATACAAATTCTTCGTACCGATCTTACGTGCGAATAATTTGCGCAACGCGACGAAGAAGTACTTACTTTGAGCTCCACTTTGTTCAAGGTCTTCGCTTCTTCCGTGATCTGGGGATCAAATGGTCGATCGAATTTAAATTATTCGTTGCAAGTAGGCAATCGGCGTGAGCAAAAGGAGATATAAAAAAAAATATACCTTCGTTCCAGACTTTAGGCTGAATTTCCTGCCCTGTTCCTCTGTCTGCGAACAGAAAAGATATAATTTAAGAAAGGTGTTCCAAAGAAATGTAAACCGTTACGACTTGTAGCACGCTGCAAATTCGATGTTACGTTTCTTGTTACAATGATTAAATTTTGGCTGAAAAAAAGTATGTTGTTAGATTTTAGATGGTGCGGCACGGTACTTGCCCAAGAACACTCGTTTAATATAAGGAATGAGAAGTAGGAGTGATTCAAAGTTACGTGAGATATTGTGCGAAGATATGCCATGTGTGCAGTGATTAGATATGCCGCGTGTGTTCACATGAATATTCATATCATACACAGAGAACTATTTCGTGTACCTTTAATTGCTCGGGTTTACCAAGCGTGGATTTAGGTTTCAGGGTAGGTTCTTCCTTCTAGAAAAGGAATTTGTGTGACTATGTGTGTTGGAGTTTGCGACGTTTACAAAAATTGTTGCATTAAAAAAAAAGCGAAAATGCAAACGCATTCTTATGTACCTTCGCCTCCTCGGGTTTGCCAAGCGTGGACTTAGGTTTCGGGGTGGGTTCTTCTTTCTAGAAAAGGAACGTGCGTGACTATTTCTGGTCAGGTGCGCAACGTGTGCAAAAACTGTTGCGTATGTAAAAAATAGAGTGTAACGGTGTTCGTGTGTACCTTTGCCTCCTCTGGTTTACCAAGTGTGGCTTTAGGTTTTGGTGCCGGCTCTTCCTTCTAGAAAAGGAATTTGTGTGACTATGTGTGTTGGAGTTTGCAACGTTTACAAAAATAGTTGCATTAAAGAACAGAAAAAGTGCAAACGTATGCTTATGTACCTTCGCCTCCTCGGGTTTACCAAGTGTGGCTTTAGGTTTTGCCGCAGGTTCTCCTTTCTAGGAAAGGAACTTGCGTGACTATTTGTGTTGGCTTTTGTAGTGTGTAAAAAATTGTTGTATGCGAGAAAAAAAATAGTGTAAACGTGTTCGTGTGTACCTTTGCTTCCTCTGGTTTACCAAGTGTGGCTTTAGGTTTTGGCGCGGTCTCTTCCTTCTAGAAAAGGAATTTGTGTGACTACGTGTGTTAGAGTTTGCAACGTTCGCAAAAATTGTTGCGTTAAAAAACAGAAAAAGTGCAAACGTATGCTTATGTACCTTCGCCTCCTCGGGTTTGCCAAGCGTGGATTTAGGTTTCGCAGCAGGTTCGTCCTTCTAAAAGTTATAAGTATTGTGTGATTGAATTTGTCGATTATACAATATATAAAAATTGTTCTGCTCGCTAAAAATTAATTGCATCGCGTGAGACACGTGTTTTGCAAAGTTGTGAGTAACGAGTAGTGTACATGTGGTGTACGTTCTGTATGCTCGTCTATGTATGTATACCTTGGGTTCTTCTACTTGCGGTTTGGCTTTGGGTTTCGGTTCGTCCTGAAATTAATGGACGTGAAGTTAAAGGATGTTCGTACGATTTGCTTTACAATACTGTGTACATGTACGTATGCAATAGTGTGCGTGAAACATTATCGAGCGTTGTTCGTGTACCTTCTTTTCCTCCTTTCCGACGATCTTGGCTTTAGAGCTGACTTCCTGCTTCTAAAAAAGTATACAGGTGATAACATTTATTCGCCCTCTTATTTCAATCAGCACGTGAATGTACCAGAAACATTTAGAAGCAACATTAATTGAAAGCAACGTAATTGCTTCGCGTTTTCAATTATTTTATGATAATGTTAGACATAGAAAGCAACATGTTATATACCTTTGCCTCATTGGAACATTCATCATCCTTTTGGTTCAAATCTAACACAGGTTCCCCGTCCTGGACAATATTCATATGGATGAATAATATGTACAAAAGATAAAGAATAAAAAATAAACAAGTAGATGAACTGTAAAATAGTTGTGAAATGTTATAAGCTAGTGTGTCCCCTGTTCCCTGTACCTTAGAACCGTCTGTTGATTTTGCCGATGATCTACGTCTTGCAACCGGTTTCTTCTAAAATGTTGAATAAGAAAAAAAAGTTGTTCATGTTGCTTTGTGCGATCGATGTGTGTAATTTTAAAGAAGAATAAAAGAAAGAAAAAAAGAGATAGTACCTTGCTCGCATCATCAAGCTTACGAACGGAAGATTTCGGTTTCACTTGGTCTTTCTAAAAATATTTGTTTCGTTTTTGTTTTGTATTAGAAAAATGATCCGCTGTGGAAATGTTGTGTGTGAATATTCTGTAAGTATATGTACCTTATCCGCCTCGCTCTTTCTACGAGTTGTTTTTAATTTTCGTTTGGCCTCGTCCTAAAAAAATATAGTTTTTACCCCATCGTGTACGCGTTAACGGATGCAAGGATATTTTTGCTATTCTACCTCTATTTTCCCAGCCGATTTATCTAAAGGCGATTTTGATTTATCTTTATCACCGTCGAGTTTGCCGTTTCTTTCGTTTACATTTGGTTTCCAGGTATCCTAAAATGTGTTTAGGTATAATATAAAAAAAAATGATCCTACTCGGAATACCGAATCAGTGGTTCGCGCATATGTAGTATATGTGTACCTGAGGTGTTGTACGCTTTGTGTTTGCTAAATCCGCGACAGTTTTTTGCGGTGCCTAGAACAATAAATCCCGTGCTCATTAATACAAAACGCGTATTCCTAATGATTGATATTGAGATCAATCGAATAGTCTACCTCTTTCCAAATCGATTTAATTTCAGGTTCCTCTGGTGCATCTGCCCAGATGTCCTACAAAATTATATTTCCGATCACGTTTACGTATTGTTTGAAATTTTCCATAGGAAATTACGCGGGGTTTAAACAAAATAAAAAGCACAAAATCTACCTCTATGTCACTGTCTGGTTCCTGTACGAACGGTTTAGACGAAGTCTTTGGTGTATCCTGTAAACGCGCATGTGTGTAAAACAGTGACTTGTACAGGTATCAGAAATAAATGCTGTTATATTAAAAGTAATTGCATATCGAACGTGCACGTGTACCTCGATTTTTTTAACGGGCTTAACGTCCCAATCATTTCGCCTATCCGCCCAAATGTCCTAAAATTTGTTTAACTTCAGTATTTCTTTTCTGTATAATATTATGTGTAACGAAATAACAAAAAAAACTACCTCTATCTCGTCAGTAGGTTCGTGTAATCGCGAATTAGATTTAGATTCAGGTTTGTCCTAAAACGAAAGAGACGTTACACTGTTAACAAAAGAGCAGTGTATGTTGCAGTACACTTTTTAAAGGTAGATCATTTTTATACCTCGCCGTTTGAAATTCGTTTCGTCTTCTGTTCGTTTGCTCGCGGTTCGGTGAAAACCTAAAATTACTCTCATTTAATGTCTGCAAGCTATAACAGTTTTGCTGTTTGTAGTAACAACGGTGTTTAATGTGTCGTGTATTGTGTATCTCGGTATCTTTACTTTATAAGTAATACAAAATTGACTGAGACGGATAATTAGAAGCTAATATCGTTCATTATGTACCTCGTGTTCATCGATCGTTAGAGCAGGGCGTTTAGTATAATTCGTCGGCGGTTGTTCCTATGAAGAATTCGTTATATTAAAAAACAGATGATTAAATTGTATCACTGTCATTTTCGACTATTTTAGAAATGTCTATTGTACCTCGATATTTGGTTTCTCACGAGATTCGTGTATAATATGTAAATCTTTCGAGCGTGGGGTTTCCTATAATCATATTAGGATGTATAAATAATAAGTTGTTGTTGAGACTTTAAAATTTATACATTAAATTGTGCAAAATTATTATTGTATACCTCTTTCAATTTAATGGATTTTATCTCGGGCTCTGTTGGCACCGAGGCCCAAATATCCTAGAAACACGGTATTTTTTGATAAATATTTTTATCCATAAGCGATATATTGAGACAGATATTTTTTAACGAATTTTTTACCTCGATTTCATCATTAGGTTCAATCTCGTCGTGTTTAATCGTTTCTATCGATGAAATCTATAACGATACATACATATTTTAATATGCACTATGCCTTGCATATTTTCATACGAAAAATTAAAACGTATTGTGTGAATGTGGTGTTTCGTGTACCTTTGTGTGTTGTGTCGATTTTGTAGTGGACTTAATCTTCGGTGTCTCATTACTTTTCTAAAAATTCAGATTTAAACAAAAAATGATTTACTGTCTTCGAAAAGTATAAACTCGATCTATTTAGGTTTTCTTTTATATCCCTCTGTCTATAATTGTATTTCTAAAGTGTGTTCCTCAACTTTTATAAAACGTTGTAAGTAAATAGTGATTCGAATCATATTTTAAACCGTAATTAATTTCTCCTTCTATACTCCTTTCGAAGTTTCGTTAAAAAAAAAATACAAAAATATAAATCCATACGTAACAAATCTACGAATCCATTGTGAGATCCAACAGGCATTCAAATTACAAACCATTGACATAAACGACAAGTAATACGTATACACCACAACATTAAATATTATATATTACTAGCCCTCTTGTGTTTTTTGCAAGAGGGTTGAACACAGCACACTGAACTTACTGTTTCTGTCAGTCACGACGACTTTTCTCAAAGTGTACGACATTTTTTTTTACCACCAATTAATTACGTGATTAATAACACGAACTTGATAAAAAAATTCATTGAAACTCAAAGTTTCAAGGGACAACGAAAAAGGCGCAGAACATTTTCCTACCTTTTCAGCTGTGACCCTCTTTTCCACAATGGAAGACCGTCGGCTCTCCGTTTTAACTTCTTCCTCGGTCTGCGTGCAGATAGAAGAGAATCATCAGTAGGAAAATAATAGAATTATCAAGATACGTTTCGTATGTCGCAAGTGGTATCTATGGATAGGGTTCAAATCGTTCAGATTTGATTATTTAGCGCTCTCGTGTACCTTTTGAATAGAAAAGCGTCGCGGTGTTGTGCGGCCGTCTTCGGGCATCTACATGTTTAGACAAAAATAATAGTAAAGAAATAAAAAAAAAATGATATATACATTGGATTTCTACAAGCAAGCTTTCGTTGTCGCTTATTATTTGCAGTTTTCAATCTTTATTAGTTCGTAATAAGAAAAGCAGCGAAGAAACCAAAATAATGAACCTTTTCCTCTGTCGACACCAACGAACTTCTTCGACTTTCTGTCCTTAATTCCTCCAGCTGTTACAAAACCGAGAAAAGAATTAAGCACGCTGTTGTTTACATGTATATGTATATTAAATAAATTTATAGGCAGTCGTAACTCACTCTACTAATAGATTGCTTGCGAGACACCATCTTTTCTGTCTTCGTTGTAGTTTCCTGGAATGAAAACAATCATTGCATTTACGACGTGGAAGAATAATTTGTCTATTGATCGTAGCTTTAGAACACAACTTCATCCTTACCTCCTTCTTCTTTTCTTCTTCCTTCTTCACGATCTTTTTCTGTGAAATCATCGTTATTATTAAACGTCGCACGTTTTAGTTATGACCTACTGATTTTTAAATTATTACCTTTTCGATGTCCTTCTTTTCCTCGACTTTATCGTCTGGTTTCTTCTGTACAGAGGTAAATGAAATTTAGTTCTCTTACTCGTAATTTCGAACCGAAAGATGAGACGACGCTGCCGTCTCATCTTAATCGATTTCCATTTTACTACGTCATTCATGTTTTTCAGTCTACGCGTGCAAGCTTATGTATACTTAAATAAACGCATGCCATTATAACTAAATGTGTCGCAATCAAGCCAAAAGACAATCAGAAACATATAGCAAATGCGAGAGAAAAATAGAGCGTGTTGAAGGATTGGGGACGGAGAAAGTTCTCAGGGAAATATTTATAACCCAGCTCCTAACACAAGGGTAATAAAACTTTGGTAAACGATTAAGTGTAATATTGTACGCGAAATAAATTGTAAATTAAATTTGGTGACAAGAATGTAGCAATAGATAATTTAGCTGAAACAGAAAAAATTATTAAGCAGGGATGAAAGCATCCTTATACGTATTACAAAGGGCAATTATTTGCTGAAACATATTAAGGTTCTTATGATGAATAAAAACTTAATATTAGTAAAGCTGAAAGGGAAAAAGCATTATTGAAAATAGCGATTGCTGAAAATAAATTATGCCAGTTAGAATAACGAATGCACTAAATGCTACCCCTAAATAATACCTCAATTTATGTTCGCAAAAAAGCTGTGTCTATTAATTGTTCGCAATGCATACGGAAAGCCGATCCAATAATTCGAGCGCATACTTCATCCAGTAAGTAACTGATCTTTATCACTCACCTGAATTACTTCCAGCTTCTGTAACAGAAAAATGAATGTTTGCATTAATACATGCACATATATCGCATTATAATAATGCACATTTTAAAGTTAGAATTTAAGATCAATTTCTGCTTTGAAATTCATGTACAAACTGCTTGAAAAATAATCAATATTCGTGACTAAACAAAGTGGTAATCACAAACTCACAAACGTAACTAGTTCAAAGGAACACAAGGGGTGCACGTAAATGTATAACGGCTTTGTACCAAGTATTTCTGGGTATTTGTAAAGTAAATCATCTTTGTGAACGTTTCGGGAAAAAAAGTAATCTTCGCGTATCTGTCGAAATGAAACAAAAATTGTTCATACCTTCTTAGGACCAGGTTTGTCGATACCGTTCGGTCTATGGTCGGGTATATCCTTCAAAGTAATAAAAACAAAAATTTGATCAAGTTTCGGCGGCTCAAAAAGTGTATCCTTCATAAAGTAGAAAGAGTGAGCGACAAAAATGCAAAATTTATTTTGATACCATGAAAAAGTAGAAAGTAGCCGAAGTGTAAAAATGTACGACAAGAGAGAGAGAAATGCTAATTAAAATTATGCATATGTTTGTGTAAATATATGTATGGTGTGTGCGTGTGTGTACCTCAACTTTGGAAACTGTTTCTGACAATGAGTCCGGTTCTTCGATAATTGGCTCCACGATGCTAGACCCGATTACACTCACCACTTCTTCTTCCTCCTCCTCCTCCTCCTCCTCCTCCTCTTCTTCAACTTCCTCGTCGTCCAGAACGCTATCGTCGTCGTCGTCACTCCAGATCGATTTCTTGACCTTTTGTATCGCAATATCGAAATGCATGTCAAATGTGCCGAATCGTCACGGAAGAAGAACGCAAAGAAGCTTCTTCTTTTTTGTCGTTAACGAAATTTCGTATCCAAATGAACGTCAAGAAATTGAAGTGTATGTTTCAGTGATTATGTTTCAGTGTATGCATGAAGTACAGACACAACAAACGTTAGGCGCAGCTACGTATTTGCTCAATTGGAAACGGGGGCGAGTCAAAGTGCAGGGAAGGATGTGACGAATAGCAAAATTAAATAACTGTCTAGATAGTAAAATAGTAAAGGGAAGACAATGTTCGCTACCTTCTCTTCTTTCTTTTCTTCCTTCTTTTCTTCCTTCTTTTCTACCTTCTTTTCCTCCTTCTTCTCCTCCTTCTTCTCCTCCTCTTTCTTCTCGACCTTCTTCTTCTTCTTCTCCTCCTCCTCCTCCTCTTCCTTCTTCTCTTCCTTCTTCTACAATACGGATAAGGAATTGCATGCAATAATCAGGGGCAGTTGCAACAGACACGCCACCGTGCGGTATCGTAATTCTCATCTCCAAAGTGTTATATATTCTTTTTTACAATGGGGGAGAATTTAACCATATCATACTTTGATAGACAGTTCAACAAACATCGAGTGTGACATGGGGCGAACACGAAGAGATATTAGAACTGTACACGTTCGATCATCGTTCAAGTACTCATATCTTACCTCGACGACTAACCGGGCCGACGATTCGTCTTGACCGTATTCGTTGCTCACGACAACTTTGTACGTTCCAGAGTGCGAAGTAGAAGTGGTCGTGATTGTCAGTTTCATGTCCAAGCCGTTGAAGGATATCATAATGTCTTTGGAAGCTTTGACCACCGAGGAATCTCTGCACGCGTTTAACAGGGATCCATTAGAGTCGAATAAATCGTTGATCTTAAGAGTACCACGAGGAAGGGCGATCTATTTACCTGTACCAGCTGATAGTGACTTTGCGGTCCTGCTTCGACAGGCTAGCGACGAGTTCGGTCGATTTGCCTTCCTCGATCGTCTGAAACGCAACGCAGATATCGGTTTCACGCGTTCGATTGCAAATAATAAAGTGACGTATATAATTTCCATAGAACTCACCATCGACTTCAAGCCGTATTTTATCTTCGGCTTCTCGCCCTCTTCCATAATCTCCGTGACTTCTACAACTTGCGAGGTAGCCTCCCCTTTTTCATTTCGAGCGACCACTTTGTACACGCCCTTGTCGGTAGTCGTCACTTGTTCAATTTCCAATTTTACAGCGAACTCGCCCTAAAAGTGAAAGCAGCTCGATTAGCGTGTCCCGATTTACCGACGGACGCTTTATCGCGTACCTCTTTCACTTGCTCGACGTGCACTTTGTGCCTGGTGTCCTCTTTGACAGCCTGCGTGTCCTTGAACCAAGTGCAGTCCGGCGTGAACTTGGAGAGGACGTGGCACTCGACAATAATCGTTCTCTTCTTCACGATCTTGATGACTTTCGGTTTCTCCTTGATCACGGGTACAACTGCAAAGATAAGAAGAAGAAGGCCGTGACACGCGAACGAAAGAGACCGATTACATGCTGCACTGTGACATCCCCCGCGTCACTTACTTTCCACGTTCAGCGTCAGATTAGCGTTCAATTCGCCGAGAGAATTCTTGATGTTGCACTTGTACAATCCTGAATCATCGGGTCCGGGATCGTTCAGGCTCAATTTGATGTAATAAATGTCCTCCTTCTCTTGCACTATGCTGATCGAGATTTTCGAGGACTCTTTTACCACCTGGCCAGCGTGCGTCCACACGATCTCAGGCTTAGGGCTGGCCTTCACTTTGCAATCCATGATGACCAATTTGCCCTGATTCTGCGACTGAATTCGCGGCTTCTCGACGAACGTCGGACCGTCGCCCTCGGGCTCCGGCTCGGCCTCGATGTTTAGATTCAAATTGGCATTGCTCTCGCCGTACTCGTTCTGCACGTGGCACCTATAAGTGCCGCCGTCAGGCGCCGATGGATCCTGCAACAATTATCCATCGGTACTTCGTTCGGAGACGCGACGAGCCCTCTCGAAGAGAAAATATAAACAGCCCCTACCTTAATTTCCATAATCAGCTCGTAAATATCTTCCTCCACGCTCTTCGTCTTGATCGTAATCTTGGAAGATTCCTTGACGACGTTGGTCCCACGGAACCACGTGACTTCCGGCTTCGGGTTCGCTTTGCATTTGCACTTCATCGTGATCAGGGTGCCGGTCTCGTTCGGAATGATCCGCGGTTTCTCGACGAACGACGGCGCGAATCCGGGCCCTTCTTCTGCATCTTGGAACGATCCATGGTTAAGCAGGGCAACGCGAACAGGGCCGTCCTTTGGACAGCGGGCACGACTCGGCCGGACAGCGACTCTCGTCGGTCGACGTTTTCGAGGGTCGCGACCCGGCGGTCGTTATTGGGATTGAGCTGGTTACGCGTTAGTTAAACTGGACAACGTTAATCCTCCGCTACTCGATTATTCGTTATCGTCCGCCTCGGATCAGGACAACCAAGTTAAGAAGCAACGAGAGAAGGACTCTGCGGTTAGTCAGCGGCAGCGCAACAAAACACTTACCTTCTCGCGGAAACGGCGCGGCGGCGATCGACACCTATCGCGAGCAACGCGGATCTACTCTCCCGCGAAACAGGTAGCCGGAGTTGAAGTTTGATAAGAAAGTAAACGTGCTAGGAAAGTGTGGATGACGAGAATATCGGGGTGCCGGCGGGATGGGGGGTGAGACGTCTCGCTGGCCTATACCTGGCGGTTTCTCTGTTCGTCATTCGGAACGCGAATTGCTTCCGCGGCAACGTAACGAGCACGAGAAAAGTGGGAACAGGAGCCAACGAGAACGGTGCTGTTTTGTTTTGGTTTTTTTTGTCGGTAGATCGTGAAGAAGGACTTGCCTTGGAAGTTGAGGGAGATGTTGGCGTTACTCTCGCCGAAGTTGTTAAACGCGTTGCATCGATAATTTCCGCCGTCGGCCTTGGTCGGATTCGAGATCTCGAGCGTGAGCAAATACGTATCCTTTCCGGTCGCCTTGCGTAACATTTTCACCCGTTTGCTGTCGGCGATCGGTTTCTGTCCTTGGTACCATGTTATGTCTGGCACCGGATGCGCTTCCAACACGCACTCCATAATCAACACGTCCCCTTCTTGGCGGATAGTTGGCTTCTTTGGAAAGCGTGGTGGCTTACCGTCTGGTATTCTGCGTAAATCGATGCGTCAGACAATCGGTACGGCTCTCCGTCGGGCGGAGGTCGAATCAACGTCGCAGATGATTCTCGAGTCTTTGCCCTTCGAGGCCGATGGGTCGTCGCGTCGCCAGGAATTATCGGGACGAGGGAAACAATTCGATGGAACAAAAATGCCCGACGTTCTCGAAATAAAAGAAAGAAAAAAGGAATCTGGCGACGCGACGACCGGTCGGCTCGATGTAAACGTCGATGCATACTTTAACTTGTCACCCCCCTCGAAGTTCAAGTTAATCGTCGCCACACCCTGGCCGTGCTTGTTCTTCGCGGCGGCTTTGTACTCGCCGGCGTCTCCCTTCGCCACGTTGTCGATCTTTAACCTCGCAAGATGGTACAGCTTCTGATCGAGTTCCAGCGACATGCTGAATCTTCCGCCTTCTTTCACCTCCTCGTTGGCATGGTACCTAATTCGTAGCCATCAAACGAACCATGATCCATGCTGAACGCAATTCCATAGACAAACGCGGTCGGAAGTACGGGACAAATTCGATAAAGGAGACATTTTTCTCTCGATTCTATCAGATGGAGATTCTATCAGAAAGAGATTCTATCAGAGGCATGCTGCAAAGAAAGAGAGAAACAGAGGGGGGATATAGAGAGAGAGAAAACTACAGGGTGTCTGCGAATTTCTCTACGTGGAATACTCGTGGTCTCGTCGTACTTCCTTAACGCGGTCGTGCACGCAATCTTACCACTTGACACTTGGTTTCGGGTCGCCGACTAATCGACACTCGAAGGTGATGGTGTTACCGTCGTCGGATTGCCTTATCACCGGTCGTTCGGTGAACGTCGGTTTAATACCGTCGTCGGGTACAGGTGCCTCGTCGCCTATGTTCATACAAACGATTCTACGTGTCGAGATTCCTTTGCATTATTTGTTCTATCGCTTAATCCCTTCGCACCCGTCTGTCGCAACTGAATTTACCGGCACTTTACCGTACGCATTTGTTCTTTTTTTTTGCGGAACCTGGTTGCGGAAGGTTTAAGCCCTTCGATTCAAGGTCAGAGCTACGTATCGATTCGAGCACCCCTTTCACCCCTTTTTACATTGCCTACCTATCATTCCTAGTTGCTGCCCGCGGTTGCCTCTTCCCGACAATCAAACCGACATCTCCTAACTTAGGTTGCTTGTTCTACGTTTTCGACGTGTCCATCTGTTCGCGAGCCACGCGTTTACTTTCACCTTTCCACGATGCTCGCGTGATTTCCGCGACGTAGGAATATGCGACGCGTTGTCGTAACATCTCGGGGAACAACGTTTCCTCTTACATTTACTCCGGTTCTATGTTATTCACGCTCCTATTTTGTTGCAACGAAGAAAAGCTTACGTTCACCACTCCATACAGATTACGTTGGTAAGTTACAGTGATTGGTTAAGCGAGTTAAATCACGCGTAGATCGTAGTACACGTTTTCGTTCAATCACGATCGAGCTTCTTTTAGTGAAGCTCAGAATATACTCAAATCTCTTGAAACACACGTGAACGTACGCAGCGGTATGCGCGCGTGTAGCGCAACAATTTGCCGCTGGTATTTGTCGCGTTACGACTGTTACATGTCAGTGAATTCACACGGAAAAACGTTGTTTGTGCCGGTGAAGAGAAAATAGTGGTGTACGTGATTGTAGCAACCTAACGAAGCGTCAGCATGAGGCGATCCGTGTTCCATGCGATCGATCGGAGTCCTTCGAACGGTGTCGTTCGCAGAGGCATAGGTACGCCGATTTCAGCAAGGTGAACAAGGTGAGCCCTGCTGCTCGATCGCGTGGAACACCAATCGGAATTAATACGTGATTCAAGCAGCTTTACGTTACGGATTAATCATACTTTCATCAGCAATCTACGCGCTCGTGTAACGATACTCCGTTTCCTTTTAGTCGATGAAGAAATCAGCTGGGCTGTATATCGTCGCTCCGTCGAGCCAACAATCGATACGTGCTCATTGCTCGACCGAGATAATTATTAAAAAATAAATGTCACACGTACGGATGAAGAGAGAAAGTGGAGAAAGAAAAAAAAAGAGGGGACCGGGCGAAGAGAAAAAATACAGAATAAAATAGAGAACAGGTTGAAGAGAGGTGAATAAACAATAAATAGGACAGACGCACAGTGGGGCAGAACGCCTATTTAGGATTGGAAAATTAATAAAACGGTGCTTAGGACCTTAATGGTATTTCTATTTGCAGGAACTGGAACAAGGATTAGGAATGTATAAAACGATACTTTTTCGGAAATTTTTAAATAATTTATAAAACAATTTATTGAATTGCGAAATTCACCTGAATTCGCGTTAATTTTTATATACACGTGTAGCATGGGGTGTCTAGTTTGTGTATTATCAAATTTGGCTGCAGCCGACCGCAGCTGAACAAATTGTTTCATTTTTTCTAAAATAGTTCGATGCGAAGAACGCCCGCACATCGGGAGTCTACTGTAAGTCGCATCAGTGCAAGCGTTCTCCCCATCGAACTATTTTAGAAAAAATGAAATAATTTGTTTAGGGGCAGTCAATGGCAACCAAATTTGATAATACATAAACTATACACCCTATTCTACGCGTGTATATAAAAATTAGCGCGAATCCAGGTGAATCTCGGAAGTATTTCATAAAGGAAAGTTTAGAAAATTGGTTTGTTCAAACTTGCTCGAAATAAATTATTTAAACATTTCCGAAAAATGTATCTTTTCGATTTTATACATTCCTAATCCTTGCAGATGCAGTTTCTGCAAACAGAACTACCATTAAGGTCCTAAGCATTAGATAACAGGTGAAAATAGCATTCTTCATTTTTATGCCATCTTTAATTTTTAACTTTTGTATCCCTTGCCACGCTTAAAAACAATGGATTTGAGAAATGAAAATATCGTTTTTAGCTCCTATCGTTTTTACCTCGTTGATAGCTCCTATGTTGATATTGGAAATAGCATCAAGGACCTACTCCGTGTTTCGTTTTTTAATTTTGCAACCCTAAATCGGCGTTTGTGGGGCATTTACACAGTGGGGCAACTGTGAGACGTCGTGAAACAATCACGGACGCAGAATCAAAGATACAGGATCACCGATATACATCCCGGATAAGTGATGAAATGAAGAAAGATGGAAAGGTAGCTGGCTGTTGGCTAGTTTACATTTGTTTTAAGGCGACAGCGGTATTACGATAACACAATTCGGGCTTGCTCCTCGACGAGCTGATTAATTGAAAGCGTTCATTATTATAAATTAAAACGACGCGACGCGGACAAATGTAAACTGCTCCGGCCGCTAGTGTTTGCAGTTCGAACACGTGGACAGCGATACATCGACTTCGCGGCAATAATATGATACTTACTGTCGAAATTCAAGGAAATAGTCGCGTTAGATTCGCCGAGCTCGTTCTTCGCGGTGACCTTATATTTGCCAGCATCCTCGACGGTCACATTTTTTATTTCCAGCGTCGCGAAGTACGAGTGGCCGTCTTTGTCGACGGTGAGCTGAAAAATTTGTCCGGCCGCTGAGTACGCGAACGCGTGACGAGAGCATTGAAAGGGTAGAACGGGAATGTGCACGCGGTCTTACCTTGTGCCTCGGTGAATCTTTCACCATGTTTCCGCCGTGAAACCACGTCACCTTGGGCGTGGGATCGGCCGTGATGCGACATTCGAATAGTAGTCGTTTACCATCGTCCTCTTGCCTGATGGCAGGCTTTTTCGCAAAAGTTGGCGCGATTCCATCGATTTGCCTGCAAGCACGGAACGGGGTTTAAAGTCGCCTTAGAAGTGCACGCTGCTTTCGTTAGTACACCGTCACGCAGCAAACTCTAGTGAAATATAAATAAGTAGCGTCCACGTTCGTACGATCTCGCGCCACGAGTGCACCTCTCTACGAAGTGCTTATTAGTAGAACAGACCGGCAATTAGTCAGACAGGCAGAAACTCCGCACGCGCGTCCCTGCAAAATCTACTGGAGCAAAAATAATCGTTTGTCGTAATTAAACGCGGGGCAGATATTCGTCCCACGCGAGGACGGATGACGAATTCAAGAGAACAGAGAAGCCCAGTGCTCGCTAAGTTCTCCGGAAGAGTGAAGATAATTCTGGCGGATCGATGCCAGCAATAACTTTTGTTTTGCTTAGACGGCGAGTCCACGGATGAGCGGTATCGCACCGTAGCCCCGTTGCTACCTAGCAGGAAGAGCAGCCTCTAATGGTCCGTTTTAGAGACGCTTCAACCGCCGGCAGCTACTTCGCGCACCGCAAGTTCAACGTCTTCCATTTTCATTCAAGTTACGTTTGATTTACGGCTGGTGCCGCCGTCGAAATGTCCCGTCATTTCTGCCGCCGTTCTGCGCACAGTTTCCATTCGAGCGCCGTAGAACGATAAAAATACAGCGGGGCGATCTTTGTTCTCCGCCACGGCGTCGGAACGTTGCGTTGGTTGTCTTTGGAACGCGTCGAGCGGGGTTCGAGTTCGAATTACTGGGGCTGCGGTGGTATTCGACGAAAGGAAAAAGTAACGAAACGGAATGGCCGTTCCAAAGTGTAAGACCGGCAAGATCGCGCGAGAGGAAAGAACGGCAGCGGACGGGAGGAACGTCGGGACTAACTTTAGCGAAGAAGTAGGCTGCAGCTGTTATAGTAGATTAGTCGATTCGTCTCGCGGATCACGATTGCGCTCCCGTTCGAAGCCATAGGAATTCCGCGGCGAAGCGGTGGACGAGAATCGTCGAAGAAGAAAAACGCAGACGCAAATTAATCCGGGACTTATTGTTCGGATAGGTATGGGCGTGAAAGGCTCGCGTTACTTTTAGAAATTCACGGGAATCACGTCTGTCGAAGTGATCCGAAAATACTCGAACATCTCGGCGGGCGTCTCATCGCAGCCCACAGTGGAGCAACTTTCGACCCAATTTCTACGCGTTTTCGCCGTTCGCCGAAAAGCAGACGTACGCCGCACAGTGGTTCGAAACTGAAAACTACTAGGCACACGTAGAAAAACAAAATTTGTTGCTTCTGCATTCTTATGTTAATTTTTTAATTCTTCTGCTATCATACTACATATATGTGGTAAAATTTTATGAATTTATTCCATATTTTTCTCATAATCAGCCAAACATTGTCTTAATCTCACGAAAGTGTTCTACAATATTTTGTATTTTTATGTCTCCAGAAAGTAGTTAGCGGTTCAATTTTTGTTGGAATGGTTTTAGTTAGCTTTCTTCTTGTAATGAAAATTCCAAACATTTACATGATCATTATTTTGCTACCAAATTATCATTTTTTATATTGATTTTACATTTTTGTGAATAACAAAAATTGTTTGTATTTGTTTGTAAATTCACGCATATCTCATTATTCTTGATAGATTCAGGTTTGAAAAATTTAATTATTTCCATCCGTCCGCATCCGTCCCTTTGAAGAGAGAAATTGACGTTTTTCTTGCAACAACAATAGGTGCAAGATAGGTAAAATGGCTCAAAAGTGTTCTACAATGTTTTATATCTTGATGTTTCCACTAAGTATTTGAAGATTCGGAAGGTATGTAAACTGACAGAGAGGCATAATAAGGCCTTGCATTTGTTTTTTTGTTTATTTTTTTTAATACATTTTTTTCTTTCAAGATTAAATGAGTATCGTGTAATAATATTACCTATAACCTTGAATTCCAATCAAAAAATAATGAAATACGTGAAATTTGAAGGTATGCCCAGTATTTTTCAGTTTCGAACGGCGCGCCGGTATGTTTCGAGAAGGGAGCATCGAAAATCCGAGCGCTCGATCGTGTCGGGCTGCTGCTTAAAACTCGTAACGGTGAATCGCAATTAGCGGACAGGGATCCATTGAGACGGATTCGTTCCGCCAAGGATCGTAAATAATTCGAAGCTGTCGCGTGTGCCGGGGTAAAGACTTTTTAACGAAAAGCTCCCCGATGGAACGCGTTCGACGTCGCGCAGACGGCCGTTGCACGGACAAATGTCGTCCGTTGAAAGATCGGGAATGAAAATAGAGGAGGAGAGGTTCTCGTTTCTATTTCCACGTCGACCAGTCAGACCCGTGTATGCGTGGGCAGAGGAAGAAAACTGAGCGATCGACCAGCTAGAACAGAGCGGTGCCCGTCCGTTTCTCTTATCGGACGCGTGCTCACGCGACCGAAAATAGCGAGCATTCCGCGACGATTATTATTAGTTAGCCGCATTCGATGTGCACCTGAACATTATCGAGGAAACCACATGTCGCTCCGTTACGGTTACATGTTGCCGATTTTTCTTTTATGCTTTTCACTGTCCGCTTCGGGGATCGTATTTAACGATGCTAAAACTCGAATTGCAGGGCACATAAAACACTTAGCAAAAGCTTGTCACTCGCAGGCACGCTACTCACCCTCCTCTGTCCGAGTCCTCGGCAGCTAAAACGATACAGAAAAAAAAGAAAGCGTAATAAGCGGAGCAAATGGAAAATAAGTCGCAGCGAAAATAAAGTGTAAAAGACGTTAAAAAACAAGGAAAGAAAAAACAAGTCGAAGCGTATGCGATAAGAAACAGAGCCTGGAGAAGCGACAAACGTAATCGTCTTTGGGAACGCAACGATCGCCGAAACTTACTTCTCTCTAGGCTCGTCGACAGCTGGAAAATAATGACATTTTATTTCGCATCGTTCACTTCGATAAATGGGAAGAGCAACAAAAAGAAAAAGATGAGGAAATAATAGAAGAAATACCTCGGACACTCATAAAGCGCGACTAAAAGGAAAACGCTATTTCGGTTATAAGGACACGGACAGTCCGAGACCTAAGTCGAAAGGGTCAAGACCGTTTCTATTAAAAGGCGAATCTTTTGAGTACCCGAACGTAAAAGTAACGAGCAAACGAATTGCGCAACGTGTCGGGCAATGCGATAAATAAATAAGGGGGAACACAGTGCGACATTGTAGATACTTACGGCTGAAATTCAGGTTAATCGAAGCCGCGACCTCGCCCATCTTGTTCTTGGCCTTGACCTTGTAGAGGCCAGCGTCGGTCTCGATAACGTCGTCGAGCTCCAGGACCACCAGGAACTTGTTCGTCCCGATGCTTTGCATCTTGAAGTTGGTCCTCGCATCCGGGCTCAGCTCGGTCTCGCCTCGGTACCATGATATCTCGGGTTTCGGCGCACTTATCAATTGACACTCGAAGATCAGCCGGTTCCCGTCATCCTCTTGCCGGAGTTGCGGCTTCTGAGTGAAGCTCGGCGCGAAATCGTCGGCGACCCCCATGGTATTGGGCCGCCTTCGCACCTCCCTTTACACCCTAATGTCTCGGGTGGCGCGCCACCCTCTCGCTCTTCCGATTGATGCTTCCCGCGGCCGTTTTCTATTTTTCCGGGGCGTAGAAGGAAATCAGGCCGGTCCGGTGAGAATCAGTTCAAGCGGCGCCGACCCGCGGCACCATCAAACCACCGCCTGTCCTTTTCTTCCCTTCCGAAGATCCACACACCTGTCGTTCACAAATCGTTTCTGTCAGAATTGCTGTACACCTAAGGCCCCCCCTCCCCGTTTGGTCGCGGAGGACATCGTTGGTCGTTAACGATTACGCGTGCACGAGGATCGAAGATTAATTGGTCGGGAGATCGGCTTGAGTTTTGGCCGACGACGAGATACGGGAAGGGTTTCTGGTTTCTTGGGAAGCAGGTAACGCGAGCCAGATTATTGCACTTCACGCGTTACATCCAAATTCGAGAAATGATATATCGCGGCTCGGACATTCGAAATAGAACTTTATGTAATTCGACGAAGAGCAATGTGCCCGCGAAATTTTTGGCCGCTCGTTTCATCTGTTGCACATTGAAGCTTCTTCTCTGTATCGTCTCTGCAGTCCCGCCCCTTCTTTCCCTGTTAGCGAACTTTATTTATTTATTTACTTATTTATATTACGGACAAATGTGCTATTCTACAAATATGAGAAATTTACATTGAATGTGAGTAACTATTTTGCAAATCTCCCTATAAAGTCTTAAATCAGATTATTTGCTGTCCTGCGATGTTGGAGCTGCTAAAATTCTACGCGCCCGCGAAAAACATAAGAGCTAAAAATCTCCTTCACATTTGTCCCTACCGGTCTCTGGTAGGTGAGAGGGATTGCATAAATCGAGTATGTTCCGCCGTAAATGCACACTGTAACAACATCGATCTTTCCAGCGGAACTATAGCATCCTTCAAAAAGGAAGTATGTACTAAGAACGTATAGTGCTACTCCGTAGTCAACCATGTATGCGACAGTGTTACTCACTTTCAATGTAAATTTTTCATACTTGCAAAATAGTTACTCACACTCAATGTAAATCTTTCATATTTCTCAGATAGGACAATTGTCCGTAATATAAATAAATAAATAAATAAATACATGGTTGACTACGGAGTAGCACTGTACTTCCTTTTTGAAGGATGCTATATCTACCTTCGATTATCGCAGATCGCGCTAGGTATCTGGTCGCGTCGAAGGGTCGGCCTGGGGTTCTTCTTCGAGGGGGTGGTATTGGAACGAGGGAAAGCGCAGGGGAATATCAGGGACGATCGGCGTGCGATATTTTCGTGGAATTCGTGACTCCAAATGTATTTTCCAAGACGACCAAGGTCGAATAATGACGTAAGTCCTCTATTATTAATGCAACTGTTGGCTCGAAAATAGGTGAACCAGTTATCTTGGTAATCGGTTATTATGTTTGGCATGTGACCGTAGACACGTAACCATTTGATTCACGATACAACTCGCGGCATCGGCAGCATTTCTAAGCAGACTTTCCAAGCTCGTTTCGAATTGGGCAAACGCTTCGCGCTCGGAAGGGCAAGCCATCGAGGGATCGAAACGATCGACCAACGTCCTGTCGGTCGATCCTGTTCGCGAAATTCCTCGAACTAATTGTGATTTTACAGGAATGGCAAAAATTTGCCACGCCGTTTAAGCGGCGATGCGAATCGAACAGAAGGCACCGGGAGCCACGTAAAGTTTGGTGGATCGAAGAAAGGCGAAGCAGAACGAATGGGCGAAGTGTTACAACGTCACGGTAAGACTTGGCAACGAGCCTCGAAACATTCCTGAGATTGCTGCGCTTCGTAACACCCGTTCTCATTCTACCCCTTTCCTGCGCTGCATTTTCACGCTCGTCAACGGTTCAACGACTAGCCACTCTTCTAAGATCCTATCAGCTGCGATAACGACGGCATCGACAGCGTAGTCTGTTTCCGTTTAACGGGATCCACCCTTTGAACAGGATACGAGGGAAAAAGTGCGAGATCTCGAGATTATTAAATCGCGTTGCGCTGGAAATTTTTGAAAGGAATAAAGTTACGGCGATGAAGAGAAGAAGGAGGAAATGAAACGAGCAGATCGACGGAATATCTTTGGTTGGATGCGGTTTTATGAGAAAAACGATTTAGCGATCTCGATTTTCAGGCCAAGCAAGTGCGAGAAGAATCGACCTTTTCGAACGGCAAGTTCCTTGCTCTTTGTTCGAGACACAGTTTTGACAGGAGGGTTCTGCGTGTGCCAAGTGAAGAAGGGAATGACCGAAGAACGAAAGGGACGTCTAAACGCGATGCACCGTGCATCACACGAATCCGCGATGCAAAGGTGTTCTTAATCAGCTTTATTCTACGGGCGCGTTGCGCGTTTACCTTCGTCGGCTTCGATAATTGCACACTCCTAGCGTAGAAATATCAGCGTTCGTGGCAGGCTCGTGGCAATTAATCAAAGAAGTTAATGGTCCCGCATCGGCTCGATAGGTCGTTTGGCAATCACCTAGATCGGGGGTCGCGGTTGGCCGTTTTAAAAATAGACACCGATTGTGACGGGTAAGCATTTTTATGAATGAAATGCAATGAACTTGATCAGGTGTTGCCCGGCCGTTACGCAAGATAATTGATCGTCGCGTGGCGATATTGAAAATACTACGCGTGAAATCATTTCGCCTCGAGTGCCATCGCCGCGAGATTGACGTGCGAACAGGTGTACGTTCCGAATAGCGTGGCACGCGATGTCTCAATATTTTTGCTCGCCGCGACTTGGCATAATTTGATTGTCTTCTCGCGGCGTAATATATTCGATGACAGACTGACCCAATAACAAGTGGTATGATGTAGACCTGGTTATAAAAAGAATAGAACGAATGAAGTATCGTTTAGCAACGAAGGGACAAAAATATCGTTCGCGATCGATCTCGCGGTGCTCATATAGATGGGAAACGAAAAAATTCTTCTGTTCCTTCGTTTCACGTTTCGCCTTTTGGGACGGCACACAGTGGTCCGGATTGGGACTAAGTGTGCTATATGACCAAAAAATGAACTTTCATATATCGATATTTTTCGAATATATACTACTTCCTAAATGTCCAGAAGTCTCAAAAACGAAAACATTTACATAATTTAATGCCATTTTTTAGTAGAAATGACAACTTAAAGTTGGACTTCCTAAGGGCAGTGTTTTTGATCGAAAAAACGATTATTATTCTTTTGGGTATGGAGGTCCCAATTCTACATGTATTTAGTTCATTCCTTTTTTGCAGTAAAGGGTATTCTTCCGTGATATGAATTCACTCTTCGTATTAATAATTACCATATAAAGTTTATTAAAAAATACTGTCGAATGAATTATTACAAATTCTCGAAATGTTTTGTGTTTGACAAGAAATATCTCGCAAGTCCCAAAGAATCCCGCAATCCCTGTCCGGACTATGATTTTTATTATATCGCCTCTTTTTGACATCAGATCCATACATGAGCACTATTAGAATAAAATCGGGTACTAAAAAAGTTAAGGAATTAGATCCAGAAGCTCCAGAATTAATAATTAAATGACAGGCAATGATAATACTAATAATAATAATTATTTTTTTCTTAACGAATACTTAAATTGACATTACTGCATTGTCCAGTCCAATTTTCGGGTCTATACCTTTACGAATAAAAAGTTATAAGGCAAAGGCACACTTAACCCCAATCCGGACCACTGTGCGGCACAATACACCCGGACAGAGATCGACCAAAATTGGCAAAGTTATTGCTACGGTCTCGTAGAAGCTCTCGTGGTGCGCTACCAACGATTTTTGTTTCGATGGTCCCGTCACGGGGGGTTGATTCGTGTCTCCAATTACGAGCACAAGAAAGAATATTGGGCCATCGAGTGGCTACTGCCGTGGTAAACTTACCAGCTGCACTAAATCCGACCTAGAAGTTATAATTATTATTAGTCAAGGCATGTGTTCCGTCGTTCCCTTCTACTGTCTACCATACTACTATTTTCTCTGCAATACTCTCGTCGCAACGTCTATTTTCGTAGGCCGACTCAAATCTATAGGAACACCCGTTTTACACCAGCGATACGCTCGTCGGGTGCATCGGGATGTATCGCCCTTTCCCCGTGGAAGAAGAAGAACCCCGTCGAAAGAAAGGGCAATGTCGCAAGAGTCGGCGATACGTCTTCGAAACTGGCGACCAAAAATATCACTAATGACTGGTCCCGGTAGTACAGGAAAGGTGCAAACGGTGTATATACGTCGACCCGCGGGGGATTCGACGATGACAAGCAACGTCAGAAAAAACCAGGTTAGTCATCCGTGCTAATTTCAACGAGACCCGACAATCAACAGGTGCAATTTTCACGCTGGCTGGCCACGAAGGTTGTACATATCACGAAATTGTGCTGCACACCGAGCCAAAGGTCGGTCGAGAATTTTTCCAAAAGAGGACATTTCTTTTCCGTTCAAATCCGCGACGAACGTGGCAGTACCGGGCTGCTCGAATTATCCTGACAATTTTTCCGCCGTTCCCTTTGGACGGTATGGAAACGTAAACGAGTTCTAAAAGGGGAACGAGAAGCGTACGCGGCGAGGGAAAAGCGGAGAACGAAGCGTACGGCGGGAAATTCAAGGCTAAAAGAAAAGAGGGAAAAAAATGGATAGGACCGTGGACGAAAAGTTAGTCGGGACGTCGAATGAAACGACGAACCGTTCCTCCTCACGTTACGTCCTTCTAAAAATAAGTAGACTTCGAGCCTAGATACCTAGATAGTAGTCTACGAATAGTTCTTGGTGGTTGCGATGCGAGCAGACTCGTGGCAATTAGTCACCAAACTGCTAGGCAACCGTTTCGACGATCAACGATACAGATTGCTCTGGATCGATCGCCACTTCCAAACTATTCCCGATAGTTTTATGGCATTGTTCTTCCTGGGATGGTACGCGTGTCA
The DNA here is from genome assembly GCA_963583965.1 of Nomada ferruginata. Lineage (NCBI taxonomy): Eukaryota > Metazoa > Arthropoda > Insecta > Hymenoptera > Apidae > Nomada > Nomada ferruginata. Next base: position 18,622,331 of record OY757216.1, read on the forward strand.
AGGTCATCGGGCCGATCGTCGACGTGACAAGGATCGCGGGTTTCCGACTTTCAGAGAACGATCAAGGATCGAATATCCTCGAGCAGTACCACTCGCGTTACATCCCGCACGGCGCCCACACTAAATCCGCAAAGACACCCTCGAATCCAGAGCAATTAACGAAATTCCTACCGGCGTTTCTTTTTTCCCCTGTTTGCTCGACGCGCACAAGAACCAGCGGAGGGTCCAATTAAAAAAGAGAAAAGAAAGAAATCGTTGCGCACGGAGCTGATGGTCCAATGATCTCCAGGGGAATACGAACGAGGCCGGCACTTGATAGTAACACTGCAGCACTGAAGCACCAAAGCACCCGCGATCCACCGTAAATCAAAGGGAATGCGTCGAATGGCGAAGGAAAGGGGGGAAATGATCGAAGGGCGCTAGTAAAGAAGGGAGGAGGACGCACTGTATGTATTTCATCCGCTCTTGCACCCTCGCTCGTATACCCTTTCTCGAGATCAAGGAAGTCCGTGAAACGGAGACACTTACTTGGAGCGAGCCGTTAAGTATCCAAATAATGGAAGATGTACGGACGGCCGTGGATGGTCGCCCCTATGGGAAATCCTCTTATCCCTCGAATCCCGGCACCTTGACGGAGAGAACGTTAATCCCGGGTCTCGAACGGAACGAGCTCGCGAGCTCGTCGACGTGATTCGCGCACTTGAATTGTCGAAAGTCGACGCGGAAAACTGTACAAATGAAAGTGGATCAAGCCAAATTAGACTGTATAAGGGAATTGAATATTCGGTCGTCGTCCTTCCCTTCTTATTCTTCGTAGTCGTCGTCGTCTTCGTCGTCGTTATTGTCGTCACTCCGTTTATAAATTATCCTGTTCGTTCGGCCCTGTCTGTTGTGCCTCTTTTTATACGGAGTATCTATCTTAGCCGTCCCAGTCACCGGGGGCCCCGCGCGCCAACTAACCGAACGAAATATCGCCGTGACACCTCGACGTCGGTAGCACCACCTCTGCGTCGGCGCAGCTTCCACGATAACCGCTTCTTCGCTCCCTGATCCCCACCCTCTCACACCTACGCATCCCGAATTTCGTGGCTGATTCCTGACACCGTCGCCAGCCGAGTCCTGCGCGCGCCTCGGATCGACCGCAGGAGCAATCGCGGACTCCCGTTGCCCACCCGTTTCGCCATCCCCTTTGCAACTACTCTTCCTGGATCCGCCTCTTCCGTGCTTACGCTTCTGCCGTTCCGCCCTTATTCTTGGCACTTCCATTGCTATTGAACTTGAAAGCCGGTAATTAGCGGGGCCAGTATATTGACAAAATGACAAAACGCATATTGCGGAACGAAATTATAAAGACGCTAACGCTGCGGCAGGTTCCTGCCACCCCGTTGCATTACGGTGACAATATTTTCCACTGTACGTACAATATTTTGTACGGTGGACGGTACACGCTGACCTCGAGGAGCTTTTATTTAATGTTAACAAACGCGACATTCGCGGTATCGCTTATATTTGGATGACACGGCCTGAACGAAAAGCTTATCATCCTTATCGGCCGGCACGCCGTTCAACGGTGTTAATGGCCTTCCAGCAAGTTCGCCACGCAGCAGCGACGCGAAGTGAACCAAGGCGAGAGGATAAAATAAACGACCTTATTGTAATTGCAGATGCAACTAAATTAGTCAGATGACGGAACGTTGGAGAAGTCAGCGGATAAGAATTTTACGTTGACGTCCTCGGGTCGAAATTAGAGTAGAACAACCTTACGTGCCTTTCCCCTTACAGGAGGGCATACCCCGAGGTTTTGGGGCAATGCGTTTCGTTGCGGACAGACCGTTGCCACACGAGCGCGACACGCATGTGTACCGCGTCGGGATCAACGAACCACAAAAGCCTATGAACAATATGCGCGTTACGCGCGGACGATACGTATATCGGTTTTGCATTTTCTTCCCGGAGGTCCAACCGTTTAGACCCGAGTCTCGAACAAATGGAGACACGTATTAATGGGTGCAGGAAATAGAACACCGTGCGAAGAAAAAGTGGGTCTTGGCCGCACCATTCCCGACGGAAATACATTTCTTTTCGGCCGCGCTGCTAATTTCGTGGACTAATCAACAAATTTCTTTGCTGCTTTCCCGAAGAGCATCGGCGTCGCTGGTACAATTTCACGGATAGCAGCGTTCAATTCATGAATCGGCCGCGCTCGCGGGAGCACTCGGCATTGGGAAGTATTCAGATTTCTTTGAGACACTTTTGGCCAGCTTTCAAAATTTCGATCGAATCCACCGTGTCGATATTCTTCGCCCGAATTTCCAGCGGCTTGCGTCTGACTAATACAGTTTATGTTTCCTCGTTCTCCCCCGCGGAATTACCTCACCGACGAAAAGCGAAACCGACGAATTGTAATGTTCGATCAATTTCGACGAAAGAGCTCTCTTTAGCAGCGGTTCCTATTTATTGTGTCCGTGCCTGGATACGAGTGTTTACCCGTTCAATTTAGAGCTGCGACAGTAATAGCGCCGTTGCGAATAAACAAACAGCAGAGTAGTAATTAAAAGGGAGCGTCGCGTCGTTTTCCAAGAGAAAGTTGACAGTCTGATAACACCTCTTTCGCTTCGCTATTTCGGGGATCCTATCGGTGAAAACTGGCGGGCGGAACGCGCGTAAAGAAAGTGGCGGGCCACGGCCACGTATCAGGAAAGGTTGCACGGTTTGGACGAGGAATAAACGAGACATCGCAAGGGTGATAAAGAGGAAGAGCTCGAGGGAGAAATCTCGCACGCGGTGTCGAGATACGAGTCTCTCTTGGTTCTGGCAAACCGAGAACTTTTCTAAATATACACGATCGCCCCTCACCACTGTATCTATCTTTGCGTATTAGAATCTATACCTAACGACACGAACACTGCCTCTTCCACTGTTCCGCTGTCGCAGATTCACACGAAACCGATATATTCGACCATCAGTCAAGCCACCCTGTAAGCACGAACAATTAGAACCGCGGATACTTGTGGATACTGGCGATTCAGCAGAAGGAAACGCTATTGGCAGAGTTGTACGAAATGGTTCAGTGAAAAACACCCACACGTTCGAATCGTAACCTGCCGGATGATTTACGGGGAAGAATATTCGTTCGCCGCGGGCAAATAAGCAGATTCGCGGTGCCGCGTAAATTTCGCGCGTTCGCGGAAGCGTAAACGCCAATGTTAAAGGCGAGAAAGGCCGGGGGAGGTCTCGTCACGCTGGGCGAACCTAGCTAGGTTTATCTTATGGTAATGGCACTCTGGTTTCGAAACTGCATCACGTTCTTCTGCTAATTCCGATGAATCGACGCTGACACGATTCGCGTGGAGAATGCGGCCGTGACGGCGAACGCTTTTCAGCCCGTGACGCAAACTTTCTCGCGGGCCTGGACCGCTGTTACGCGTGTTCGAGCCTACTCTTTGCGATTTCCAACTAAAAATAGCGACGAAATCTTCCAGAAGTAAGCCGCTTCGATTTGTATTGTTCGCCGTTCTCCCTGTTCACGGGCGATAGAAAGTTTGGTAACGCTGCTAACGAGACGGTCCTCGTGGTACACTTCCGTTTCGTGTACGACGTGACGCGTCGCGTTACAAAATTTCGACGCACGGCCAAGAACGAATCGTAACGCAATACCGAGCGAATAAACCACGTTGCTGCAGTCTCGCGCTTCAAGCTCGAAATATTTTTAGGGTGCTTTACTTTTAGCTGGAAACACGAAAGAAAGCCGGGTTAATCACTGCATCGTGATCTTTCTATTGGCGCGATCGTTATTCCTCCGAACCAATCGGTAATTCTCTCCTTCGAGCGTCGTTACTAATTGCGAGCCAATTTAGAAGTCGTCTAGCAAATTATAACTGACGGAAGGCTCTCGAATCGCGTGAAAAGCTGGAGAGAGCCGTGCATCCGTTTATCGCGTACCAATATGATAAGTCAAGTGACTCCAGCGATCAAAATGGAGTATCGCGGAGCGATCTACCCGCAGAAGCGCGTTCGCCTCCCTTTCGTAAAAAGATACCCTTTACGGTTCCGCTAATGCAATGCCAGCAACGTCGCGTTAACGTTGCACTTGCGAACGTTCGACAAACGTACTTAGGTTGTATCGAGGCTCGATAACGATTCACCCAGCTATTCTATAAGATGGATTCGATCAGGCGAATTGCACGAAGTAGAAAGGGGTGGACGACAAAAACTGGCGAAACCGAGGATCGCTTATTTGTACGTTTATCAAATTTTCTTCAAGCAAGTGGACCCGAGTGGGCGAATGGCTCGAGTATATGGAACAGCCGATCTAAACTTAGTCGTTGGTCCGTTCTGGAAATAGATGTTATGAGTGCGAGGACAGGACAAGATACCGGCCCCTATTATGCGCGCGGCCACGTATCACAAACGAGCCCCTCTTTTCCTACCTTAGAATTTGTGAATTCCTATCGGGGCACCTGCTTGCTTTCTTCTCGCAGCGAGTGCAAACTATGCACGAGCAACCTATCTGTCTATTGCACGTCTCAGATATTTCGTTTGCTCTCGACCATTTCTTGCTTTTTCTATGATGTCGCCCTCTCGCTCTCTCCCTTTCTCTTTCTCTTTGCCAATAGACATAGCTTACTGCGGACAATTTGTGTTCATTCATGTCACTAGTGAGGAAACATAATACAACAGAATTATTCATAGAATCGAAGTAATGAATACAAATTCGTGTAACTGCGAGCGGCGCCTAACTTTCGTACACACTATTCTACTATTTACAAATTGAGAGCTATACCTGTGCGTATACGGTACAGATGTGCCGGCAGTGTGTTTGTCATCTGCATCGAGGGATCTATTTAGCGTGCTGGTGTCTATTTTGGGGAGAAATTGTATCTGCGAATAACGCGCTGAGAACCGACGCATAGAAAACAGATCCTTTCGACTTGAAATGACGATGACGGCAATGGCAAGCAATTTCATGCATCACAGCCATGGGTGTCGATGATATTCTTTGCATAAAAGGGAACAGATACTTTTCTCCTGACTTCTGGATATTATCGACGTTATGTCCGTAGGAAATACGAAACTTTGATCGATATCGTTCCACTCGTTTCGGCTGCAACTCTTCAGTGTACCTCGGCAAATAAACTATGAATCCGCCCCCGAACTGCTCGGACGAATCGTTCTCCCGAAATTCATTTTTACACGCGCAAATATGATAAACCCAAAGATCAAAACTCCACGATTCTGCATTTCTTACCCCTCTATTCTTAGACCACTAGACTCCCACGCGGTTACTCAATATCCCAGACACGTATTATTTACCAATGCTCCGTGCGATTTGACAATTCTATAACAGATATACATAGAACGATACGTACTTCAGTTCGCTGTAGAATACAAGCTTCAATGTGCGACTGAAGCACGATTAATTTCCATTTTGCACAGAAAACACCTACAAAGAATTCGATTGCACTCCAGTAATCGTCTAACCAAATGCAGTGCATACTTCCTTCAGTTCCGATATTACCTTTCCCACGCGAAACACGCGCTCACCTTACGCTAGCAGGACGAGAATAGAGTCTACGCCTACAGGCAATCAAGATTAATCTCCGATGCAGCATCTTCTGAGGCACACCTAAGATGTCGAGGATACGATGATTAATGTCGGGCGTCCTACTCATTGGTAAAGCATAAAGAGATCGAGAAGCTGATTCGATATCGAGAATGGTCGAGACGATCGGCACCATTCCAAAAAACAGGCAATCCTCGATAATCTCGAAATAACGAAAACCTCATCCCTTCTCTGGCGACCATCGCGAAGACGTTCCTCCACGCTTCTCCCTTCCACCTTCGTTTCCCCGGTAGCACTTCGACGGTTCCCTCTCCTTTGCACCCATGGCTGCACGACCACTGGTATTTTTGGTCGTGGCGCGACGAAGAGGAGGCGATCGTCGCGTCCATACGAACGATCAAGATCACGAATTAATGTAGCGAAAAGAGAAAGATCATAGAGATGTTGGGATTGCAGGAGCGGGTTTACACACCTATGGATAAGCGGGTTCAAGAAATAATGGAAAGCGAAGTGCTTGGGGGGGCGGACGATAGAGAATGGTGTATCTTGGAGGAACAAGGAGAGGAAGCATCAACGTGAAAACAGTTAGCGCCGCGGCGTAACCTGAGAGCTTCTCGGACCCCGCAACCATATATGTCCGCCTCACGCTCTCTCTCTCACTCGCGCCACACTCAACCCCGTCATACCCTCTCGCTTCCACTTGCTGCCAAAAGAATCCGCCTTCGCCCTCTCCTCGACTACTTTTTCATTCGAATCGTCCACCCACCTCGACGCTGTTAATTTACCGGTAATTTACTCCATCTGTTTCTCACTCCCTGACGCCTTTTCCCTTCTCTTTATACTGCCCAGCGTTATCTGCCGCTGCACCGTTTTAAAAATAAGCTGCGTCTCGTGCCCCCGCGGACGTCAATCAATCCAGCCATCTAGTCCGATTCTTTAAATATGTAAAAACTGGAAATATGCGAAGAAAATTCGTGGAAAGATACTGGGAAGAAATAAGCTTTGTAAAAAATAGATGTATGTATCGCGACTCGCGGCTAGAATTGTGAAGGCAGGGAAATATTTCGTAACGCAATGTAACATGTTTTTTCGCATGACAGACCTCGCTAAATTGTTATTTCAGCAACGCGTAAAGATGCACATGAATGCAATATTGACTCTCTTGAAACAGCCTTTCTTTTATCTCCAATTCGGATGTAGATTTCTTTAGAAACGAGGTCCTTGATCGATAATTTTGATAAATGTACCGAGTTCACCGACGAGATATAGAAATAGACAAATCGGCCAATGTATTTTTTCAGCCCGAATTTCCGGGGATCCGAGAACCACGTACCATTCCCGTGTCACTCACAACGTTACCAACAGATTACAGAAAACGATGTTAACGCTCTCTATCGTAGACACGGATATTAAATAATCTTACAAACATGCTTTTGCCACAGACGAGATATAAGAATAGACAGGACATCTTATGGACTTTCGTGGCCCAACGTGACTGTCATACCGACTCAGAAATCCCACGCTGATTTGAGCGTCCTCTGCTCATGGGCAGTGATCACTTGAAGAACTATTATTTACTGAAGTAGTGGGGACGGGATTCATGCGATTGTGTGAATATATGTAAATGCTTTGAGGGGATCAGGACAGCTTTTTCTCGAGCAACGTTTCGGTAGAAAAATTGAGCTACGGTGCCTGGTCGCGCGATGTACTTCGGCTCGGCTCGAGTTGAGTCGAAACCACATCGCGATGCATCGGGGCAATGAAATTGACAGTGTCGCGTCAAGCGTCCCGCCTGTGCTGTCCCGCTTTCATTGCGCAGCAAATAACAAAAGAATTCTTTAACGAGGATCGTAGGTCCAGCTAAAACTTAATCAGAACCCGCAGAAGTTCAATAGGCACGACCCTGGAGTCGTAGGTCCGGCTAAAAGTTGGTCAGAAAACGTAAAAGTCCAGTAGGTACAACTCTGGGATCGTAGGTTCAGCTATAAGTCGGTCAGAACCCGAAGAAGTACAATAGACACGATCCTAGAGCCGTCGGACCGGCTACAAGTTGGTCAGAAAACGTAAAAGTCCAGTAGGTATAACCCTAGGATCGTAGGCTCAGCTAAAAGTTGTTCAGAAGCCGGTAAAGTCCAGTAGGGACGACTCTAGAGTCGTAGGTCCGGCTAAAAGTTGGTCAGAAAACGTAAAAGTCCAGTAGGTACAACCCTAGGATCGTAGATTCAGCTAAAAGTTGGTCAGAACCCGAAGAAGTACACAGTAGACATGACCCTAGAGTCGTAGGTCCGGCTAAAAGATGGTCAGAAAACGTAAAAGTCCAGTAGGTACAACCCTAGGATCGTAGGTTTAGCTAAAAATTGGTCAGAAGTCGAAAAAGTTCAGTACGTATGACCTTAGTACAGTAGTACGCACGACCGCGATCGGAGACCTTGGAAGAGTTCGAAAATTGCGAATACCACCGAGCGCGACCGAGCGTTACCGACGCGCCGGCGCGTCGCGGAGTGGGGATGCCGGTGCGCGGCGCACGCGGTGTCACTATCAGTTCAAGCGTCGTACCGTACGGGTCGTCTATGCTGTCGAAGGTTAGCGACATATGTACATCAGCTTACAATACAATAGCATCTCGGGGTTTACTTTATCACCGCATACGCTTGTCTATTACCTTCTATTAATTAATACACGTTTATTTAACAATCGTTTGACTATCGTGGATATCCATTAAACTCTTTCTCGAGTCTCTTTTGCTGGACGCTTGACCGGTCATCCGGTACCACCGATTTTTTGATTCGCGATAACTAGTCGTTTATTAAAATATCGGGTTCATTAATTTATTAGTTTAAACGGTTCTTTGAATATTTATTATATTTTATTACACGATTATTCCGGTTCGATGCGGTGTTAAGTTTGCGTTTATACAACTCTGTTGTATAGTCACTTATCTGCAATGTCACTTACATACCCAGTTACATATGTCTTTTCGCGACTTCGAATTCGATTCTGATTTTGGCACAGGTTTATCACGTTGCTTTTCTTTTTGTTGCAGATACAATGGATGATTGGTTGGTGGAGGATAATATATTGGGGCTGCAGGAATGGAGTATTGAGATGCAATTACTGCGATGCATAACAATCAGTCCGATGACGTATGATGAAGGATTGGTAACATTTAACTTATTATCCCAACGGTTTACGTATATTTCTTGTTATCTGGCGATTGGATTTTGGCTCAAGTTCTTTTCTTTCGGTTGAAAGTTATTGAGCAGTTTAAACATTTTAAGTAGGACTTACAATATGCCATTCGCGATTGAAACTAGAGTCAGTAAATTTCATTAATTCTAAACGAAAAATTGAAATACTTTCATGTTTCGCTGCATATCGGTCGCGATTTCTATTATAGCTTCACTAGTATTTATTAAAAACTTGTATTATCTCTGTGACTTGGCACAAGTACGGTCAAATTGTATTTTCGATGCAGCATTGTCCGCGTACTTACGTACTGGTTGCCATGCACTTGAAGCATGATAAATAGTTTCGAGTCTTGATTTCTACAAGCAGCTACGAGAACTTATAAATGCGCGATATTGCTTACTAACTAAGATCATGATCACCTTTAAAACTCGGACAAAGAACAGTCACAGTATGCTTTTGATAAATCATTTATATTAATCTATAATAGTATATCTTGAATAGACAATTAACAGTAATTAAATCAGAATAATAATACGGTAGTACTTTATTAAAACAAAGCAGTATTTCCTCAACAGACGTTTGACAGGATGAAGAAATAAGAAAGAGATAAATAAAATCAAATGTGTATTGCTTCAATTTCTACCTCCTCACCCTATTTACTAACTTGTACAGATTATCTTTCAGTAAATTTTGATGACCGCGCGCAATGCGGTCAGTAGAGTCAGTGCTTGCTCCGTCAAAGTTCTTTTTATTCTTTTTAGAGCGAAACCGCTCATAATATTTATAACTAAATATAAATAACAGTAAAGATACGCGAAAGTAGAGTCAGTGTTTGCTTCGAAATAATACTCTCGCGAAAAATAGAGTCACTTTGTTCGTCGATCACAATTATTCCGTTTCCTTTTCCGTTCTCGGCTCGGAGGACTGATGGTTAGGGACTTAGTGTCAGCGAGTTACGATGTGCGGGGGCGTGATTGTGGTTCTGGACCCTGGTCACGAGGCCCTCTGTTAGACCACATATAATCTCTAATTTGGGTAGGTCATCCACCATTCTGGAATCGTGGTCGCGGTTCTTGCAATATCCGGGTTGCAGTGTCATCGGGGGGCGGTGTGTGGGGCTGTGATTGCTTTTCTGGACACTTTGGCCCGCCTAGTAGGAAATTCCTATGTGTTAGACCACGCCAAGCACACCTTGGGGTGGCAGAAGGCATACGGGTCATAATCTAGAATCGTGGTTGTGGTTTTGCATATCCGTGCCTTAATGATTTCTGTGGCTCGGAATCGAAACTGGTCTCGATGCTAAGTCGTTTTACTGTCCAGACTCTGAGCCGAGGACTCGCGGGCTGCTCGGTAGCAGTCACAAAAACAGTAGAAATACTGTCGCGAAATTAGAATCACTTTGTTCGTCAATCATAAGTGTTTCATTAGAGTCAGTGTCCTGTTCGGCGAGTTCGGGCTTTCAGCCATCAATTTGACGAGTAAGTATCTCCTTCGTTCTTTAATCTTGTATTGCAATAATCATTGATAATTAACACATTCCAAAAGTACTGAAAATACATAGATTTTAATGTTGTTTGCTCTTTTTGAATGTTTCAGCAGCTTCCATGGCTTCGATGGCGACGAGCTTGACCGCACACCTGGTGAGTCTGCAACCGGTGAGTGGCATGCTTTAAAGTTCCTCTGGTCACTCAATCATGTCGCAGGACGAAAGGTCCGAACCGACACGGGTGACTGGTTGTAATTACGTAGATTTTTCTGGCAAGCACTGTGACCATGGGTATATGGAAATATACTCATGAGTAGTAACTTCTTTACTGCTTTATATTATGTGAGGATAGGTCTTCTTGTACAACGCGTTTTTAAATAGCTTGATAATTTTAAAACAGATCATATTTAGTACAAAATATATCACTATATATCTTTTTATAATAGAGTATTTAATTGAATACCTATGAAACGATATTTAAATAGTTATTAATTATTGAATGAATATAAAGTAACGTCCAGTATTCTACGTGCATTAGTTTGTAGTGGAGAAGTCGAATACCATTCGACTTCGTTTACTTGTCAATTGCAATGACTGCACAGTTAGAATAAATTGCATAATTATTGCTGTTAGTAAGAGTGTAGTATTTCATCTTTTTCTACTTTGATAATATATAAAGTGAAGGTACTCATTTACCTTATCAATTTGTTGGAACTATCGAATAATTTTATTATTCGATATCCATATTAGTTTTTAGCGTTTAAAGATATCGATACGTTCATTGTTTCCGTACAAAATGTTAATTAAACCTGAATGTACAAGAAGACAATACGCGAATGGGTAGTTTTCGAAATCAAGGCAATCAACTTTTAAAGCAATCTTGCGTTTTAGAATCAATGCTTTGATAACGGGAACGCCCGAGGATGTTTCAATTTAATTCAAAGTATATTAAAGTAGAGGCGTTGAATAATTTCTCTATTAACGTAGAGTCTTTGAATAATTTTTCTAATAAAGTAGAGTCACTGCATAATTTTTCTAATAAAGTAGAGTCACTGCATAATTTTTCTAATATAGTAGAGTCATTGCACAATTTTTCTAATAAAGTAGAGTCATTTAATTTTCTCTTCAATAAAATAGAATCATATACAGATCTGTTGTACATATATATGTATTTTAGCCCGTTAGAAAATCAGTATGTCCTTATCATCTTTTTAGACCAGGATTTTCAGGTTTAACCCTTTCCGTGTTCACTGCCCGGATCCCACTCACGTGCCCCGGTGCTACTTGGGTGGGAAAACGGTGGTAGAGCACGATGATATTTTTTAGTTTATAAGCCATAAAATGATTTATTGTTGGCGACTGACAGTGCGTTGGTGTATCGTGCACGACGTAATATCCGCATTGTGTGTGTGGTTAGGCTGTGGATTTGCGTCGTTTCGTATTAAAATGTAGCTATTATGACCAAGATAAGATGTCCATCAATTTAAAACAGAGACATCATTTTTAGTATTATTTGCCTCAATAATTCCTACTATACTTGGGCACGAAGTTTTTGTCATTTAAGATGACAGAGGCCAAAAGCCAAAAAGAATTGAATATACTTATCAATTGCTATCAAGTACCTCTTGTATCGGTGCTATTTAATTATTTTATTAAATATCTATTAAATATCTCAACCGCGACGTGGTTTTTTCCACGTGAACGCAGAGATCCCAGCCACTGTCAGTCGATTTCAGAAAAATGGTACGTACATTAGAGTGTGCAAGTTGTGTGACAGCACTTGGGTGTCGGGGGTGTCCCGGGACGCCTCCCTAGTGTAGGCTTTTGCGCCCAAGTGTTTGACTGAGAACCGTGGAGTGTCGTGTGTTGGTGTGTTTGTTTGCCATTTTTTAAATATAGGTCCAGGTAGGATAGGTAGCATACTTTCTGGTGTGATTGATAGACATAAGTAGGTAGGGCCGGGCAGGTTGACACAGTCTCCGATCGGGTAGGCACTATTTCGCGTGTTCAACCTGTTTCAGGAAATCTGATTTGAAAAGTCGACGGTGAAGCTGTGGCGCGAACGAAAATGCGTTCGCCTCTGGCTTTGCCTATCGATTTTTTGAATCCTTCGCGGTCGTGGTCGCGATTTAGGCTCCGAAACGAAACGCGTTACATTATGCTCGAGGCTGCACGTGTGAACGAAGAACGATTACAATTTTAATCGTAATCTATGTGATTTTCCATAATCACAATTTTACGATTTTATTTGATCGCCATTCGGCCACGTGTGTTCCATTTAGCTCCGCGATTCAAACTCTTTATTTCACCTTTATAAGTTTTTCCTTGGTTTCCGATTAGAGTCTCGAGCCTAGTTTAAGTTTCAGCTGACCCTTGGGTCCGACGAAATGGAGAGGCTATATGCCGAAGAGGCCCGACAAACTGTCACTCAAGAGGGCAACTACTAATGGCTCCCCATTCTTTTTAAGAATGGGGAATCATTCTGTGTTACTACTTTGTCACTGTGCTTGCATTTTCATTTGTAGAATTTTTATTTGTACTTGGCCGATGCACATTCCGGCCCAACGATACAGCCCTCCCAAAAATATCGCGTTGCTTTAGAGTTGCGAAAAACTTGCGAACGGGTCGAGTTGGAGTTGCGTTGAATGCCACTTATTGCTATTCTTATTGCTAGTTAAATTGTAGTATTTTATAATACACTTTACATTTGAGCTTCTAGTGTTGCGGAAATTGTTTTCGCGTATTGGAACTTTCAGTTCATTTTTCAGAGGATCTTCAATTTGCTTAATTTTGGATAGTACATATAATTTACTGTTTGCTTTCTATTAGTCTTAATAAATAGTGTTGCGAAATGATTGTTTCGCGAGTTCCAGTTAGCGTTGCGTTGATTAAAGATCGCGTTTTTAAGTAGAGTTGCGACTACTAGTCCCCATCTGCTTCCAATTGGAAGCCTGTTCCTGAACCAGGAACTTTTTCTTTTCAGCGTTTTATATTAGCCTTTCTTTTTATTTTATTTTTCTTAATAATTATACTACCTGGAATGTCTGTTGATGGAAGTACTGCTAAAAATTTGCATACATATTAGTAAAGTACTGTGTGAACGAAATGAAAAGAAATGAAAAAGAAAATAAATGAAAGAGAATGGAAAGAAAAAAGAAAAGAAAAGAAAAGAAAAGAAAAAGAACAAAGAAAAGAAAAGAAAAGAAAGAAGAAGAAAAGAAAAAGAGCAAAGTAAAAAACAGATATAATTTGCAGAATCTTTGATAAATTTATAATAATTCTAGATAGTAGATTTAAATTAGAGTTAATACTAGTGACTGTTCATTATTGGAGTTTAACTCTTAAATATTTCCTCTTAATTGTTGCAATTCTATCTTAACCTTTTCTTTAGTAGAGCCAATTTTTATAACTTTTCGAGCTTGCTTTGTAGAAATTGAAATTCACTCGCGATATCCGTAAATGTTTAAACAAAAATCCTTGCACGAAAAACGTTATTGGCAGTAGTTGGGTCTCGGCATGGTGATAGTTGAAGTTTGATATTTTTCTTCCGAATAATCGTTTGTCGCTTCTTTGTTGAAGCAAAATAGAATCAATTGTAGTGAAATGTGACTACTTCATTTTGGAGTTTTTAATGAACGTGATACCACCATTCAGTTTGATCTAGAACGTACAAAAGAATATATCACTGTGGCCGAAATCCAATTAACTATTGTTAACAAAAAATAGCAGCATTTTTCATATCAATTCTGATTTATTAACTGCGCTAAAATTCAGTTATTACGAATTAAAAGCAGCTTCATTTCGATATAAAATGGGGAGGCTTGGGGATGTCACTAATCCAATGCTTGAGATTGTTACAGATTCACAGATGAACCCAAATATGCTATACTAAACAAACATAAGTACATACGTCAGAGGCTCAAGAGTGGAATATATAGAATACAGATCCAGAAATATTATCAAAGACACGATTGGAAACTTTAAAATTAAAGAGCCAGCCTCGTCGATTCAATTTGTGAGTTTAAGAATTCATTCTTATAATGCTTTACTAATTATTTCGAGTTTGTGCATGTTTCAGAAGCATTGAAAAGAAGAGGATTCATGAAACAATGTATAATACGAACACACCCTCACCCCATCCCTGCCCCAAACCCCTGTCCTTATTAACTAATTACAGGTGTTAGACAATTAATTAGGCAGGCCCAAATATAAATCGAACAATACATTTAGCTGTTTATGTAGGTAGGATTTGTCTCAACACACAATCTTAGATCTTTATACTGGCAGGTTTTACACGAATTTAAATTATTAGACTTTTAATTAGGCAGGGTTTATAAAACCAAATATTGTTGGCAGGTGCTGCAATTTTTTGGTTCGGTTTCTGTCTGTTCTAGGACACCATGGACCACGAGAGATTAATACGGACTAACCGAAGAGGATTTAAGTATATGTATACTCATACCTACATGAGTATGGGATAGTATCTATTACAGTCCTATGTAGATAGGATATTATTGAAATTGTTCTTTTATTCGATCTGTTAGATGTTATACTAGGTAGGGTGATTCTAGTCTTAAGTTAGCTCTTTAGTCAGGCAGGGCGTATTCGAATCTAATCTAAAATTTAAGAAAGTAGGGTTTATTTTTAAGTTATGTCTTAGCTTTTAAGCCCGCAGTGTTCACCACTGCAATAATATTTCGTTGTCTAGTTTTTAAGATCATAGTATATATTTTTAAGACAGTTTTATTTCAGGAACGTGAATTCTCTTGCAGATTTTCTTTCAGGTTTCCTTCTGATATTCCATTTAGCTTTCGGTCGTGAATTTTCCAACTACTCCTCTTGTTGTCTTACTTGTACCACGATCAATTACTGAACGTTCTACAAATTGACAATAACAGGAGATTTTTCTTTCTCACATGTTATATTAGAATTAGTTTCCGCGTAATTGGAGGGTGGAAGGGCCGTGGCTAGGGTGGGTCTCCATGCGCAGTAACCTCCACGTGGTGAGACCCGGGCAATCAATTATTTATCGTATAATTATTAAACGTTTAAGAGACGTTTGATAATTATGTGGAAAATAATTCGAGCTAATTGACTGCGCATTGCACTTTCCCTTCTCATTCCCTTTTTCGCTTCATTTCCTTTCTTGCTTCATTCCGTCTTTTGCTTCATTTCGTTTTTTGCTTCATTCCCTTTTCCGTTCTCGGCTCAGAGGACCGATGGTAAGGCGCTGTTGCACCTGTTGCGATATTTGGGTTGCACTTTCAGCGACGACCGGTGTGTGAGGCTGTGACTGGGGTTCTGGACAGGTGAACCGCCAAGTGGGATACTTCTCCCCGTTAGACCACGCCAAGCACACCTTGGGGTGGCAGAAGGCATAAGGGGACCTAATCTGGATTCGCGGTTGCGGTCTTGCATGTCCGTTCCTCAATGATTGCTGTGGCTCGGTATCGAAACAGGTGTTGATTGTAAGTCGTGTTACTGTCCAGACTCTGGGCCGAGGGCTCGCGGGCTGCTCGGTAGCAGTCACTTTCGTTATTTGCCTCCCATTTGATCCCACTTGTGAGTTGAAGATTTTTATAATGCTTTACTAATTACATCCACTTTGTCTTTGTTTCAGAAGGATTGGAAGGACTCAGCTAAAGAGGAGGATTTCTTAAAATATGTATAATACGACCACACTCTCACCCTGCCCCTGCCCCTGCCCCTGCCCGTGCCCAACCCCTGCCCGTGCCCAGCCCCTGCCCAGTTGCCAGTTGTCTGTTCTAGGAAGGCATGGACCTCGAAATTAATATGGACTAATTGAAGAGGAATTAAGAATATGCATACTTATACCTACAATAATATGATAAAGCATCTGTTACATTCCTATTTAGGTAGCATATCATTGAAATTGTTCTTTTAATTGAACTCTTAGACATTATATTAGGTAGGGTGATTTTTGTTTTAAGTTAGATCTTTAGTCAGGCAGGGCGCATTTGAATTTAATCTAGTATTTAAGAAGGGAGGATCTATTTTTAAGCTGTGTCTTGGTTTTTAAGACAGCAGTGTACACTGCTGTGATAATATTTCGTTGTCTAGTTTTTAACATCATAGGATATATTTTTAAAAAAGTTTTATTCCCTGAAATTGAATTCGCTTCTTGATTTTCTTTCAGGTTTCCTTCTGATATTCCATTTAGTTTTCGGTCGTGAATTTTCCAAGTACTCCTCTTGTTGTCTTACTTGTACTACGATCAATTAATGAACGTTCTACAAATTGACAATAACAGGAGATTTTTCTTTCTCACATGTTATATTAGAATTAGTTTCCGCGTAATTGGAGGGTGGAAGGGCCGTGGCTAGGGTGGGTCTCCATGCGCAGTAACCTCCACGTGGTGAGACCCGGGCAATCAATTATTTATCGTATAATTATTAAACGTTTAAGAGACGTTTGATAATTATGTGGAAAATAATTCGAGCTAATTGACTGCGCATTGCACTTTCCCTTCTCATTCCCTTTTTCGCTTCATTTCCTTTCTTGCTTCATTCCGTCTTTTGCTTCATTTCGTTTTTTGCTTCATTCCCTTTTCCGTTCTCGGCTCAGAGGACCGATGGTAAGGCGCTGTTGCACCTGTTGCGATATTTGGGTTGCACTTTCAGCGACGACCGGTGTGTGAGGCTGTGACTGTGGTTCTGGACAGGTGAACCGCCAAGTGGGATACTTCTCCCCGTTAGACCACGCCAAGCACACCTTGGGGTGGCAGAAGGCATAAGGGGACCTAATCTGGATTCGCGGTTGCGGTCTTGCATGTCCGTTCCTCAATGATTGCTGTGGCTCGGTATCGAAACAGGTGTTGATTGTAAGTCGTGTTACTGTCCAGACTCTGGGCCGAGGGCTCGCGGGCTGCTCGGTAGCAGTCACTTTCGTTATTTGCCTCCCATTTGATCCCACTTGTGAGTTGAAGATTTTTATAATGCTTTACTAATTACATCCACTTTGTCTTTGTTTCAGAAGGATTGGAAGGACTCAGCTAAAGAGGAGGATTTCTTAAAATATGTATAATACGACCACACTCTCACCCTGCCCCTGCCCCTGCCCCTGCCCCTGCCCGTGCCCAGCCCCTGCCCAGTTGCCAGTTGTCTGTTCTAGGAAGGCATGGACCACGAAATTAATATGGACTAATTGAAGAGGAATTAAGAATATGCATACTTATACCTACAATAATATGATAAAGTATCTGTTACATTCCTATTTAGGTAGCATATCATTGAAATTGTTCTTTTAATTGAACTCTTAGACATTATATTAGGTAGGGTGATTTTTGTTTTAAGTTAGATCTTTAGTCAGGCAGGGCGCATTTGAATTTAATCTAGTATTTAAGAAGGGAGGATCTATTTTTAAGCTGTGTCTTGGTTTTTAAGACAGCAGTGTACACTGCTGTGATAATATTTCGTTGTCTAGTTTTTAACATCATAGGATATATTTTTAAAAAAGTTTTATTCCCTGAAATTGAATTCGCTTCTTGATTTTCTTTCAGGTTTCCTTCTGATATTCCATTTAGTTTTCGGTCGTGAATTTTCCAAGTACTCCTCTTGTTGTCTTACTTGTACTACGATCAATTAATGAACGTTCTACAAATTGACAATAACAGGAGATTTTTCTTTCTCACATGTTATATTAGAATTAGTTTCCGCGTAATTGGAGGGTGGAAGGGCCGTGGCTAGGGTGGGTCTCCATGCGCAGTAACCTCCACGTGGTGAGACCCGGGCAATCAATTATTTATCGTATAATTATTAAACGTTTAAGAGACGTTTGATAATTATGTGGAAAATAATTCGAGCTAATTGACTGCGCATTGCACTTTCCCTTCTCATTCCCTTTTTCGCTTCATTCCCTTTTTTGCTTCATTCCCCCTTTTGCTTCATTTCCTTTCTTGCTTCATTCCGTCTTTTGCTTCATTTCGTTTTTTGCTTCATTCCCTTTTCCGTTCTCGGCTCAGAGGACCGATGGTAAGGCGCTGTTGCACCTGTTGCGATATTTGGGTTGCACTTTCAGCGACGACCGGTGTGTGAGGCTGTGACTGTGGTTCTGGACAGGTGAACCGCCAAGTGGGATACTTCTCCCCGTTAGACCACGCCAAGCACACCTTGGGGTGGCAGAAGGCATAAGGGGACCTAATCTGGATTCGCGGTTGCGGTCTTGCATGTCCGTTCCTCAATGATTGCTGTGGCTCGGTATCGAAACAGGTGTTGATTGTAAGTCGTGTTACTGTCCAGACTCTGGGCCGAGGGCTCGCGGGCTGCTCGGTAGCAGTCACTTTCGTTATTTGCCTCCCATTTGATCCCACTTGTGAGTTGAAGATTTTTATAATGCTTTACTAATTACATCCACTTTGTCTTTGTTTCAGAAGGATTGGAAGGACTCAGCTAAAGAGGAGGATTTCTTAAAATATGTATAATACGACCACACTCTCACCCTGCCCCTGCCCCTGCCCCTGCCCCTGCCCGTGCCCAGCCCCTGCCCAGTTGCCAGTTGTCTGTTCTAGGAAGGCATGGACCACGAAATTAATATGGACTAATTGAAGAGGAATTAAGAATATGCATACTTATACCTACAATAATATGATAAAGTATCTGTTACATTCCTATTTAGGTAGCATATCATTGAAATTGTTCTTTTAATTGAACTCTTAGACATTATATTAGGTAGGGTGATTTTTGTTTTAAGTTAGATCTTTAGTCAGGCAGGGCGCATTTGAATTTAATCTAGTATTTAAGAAGGGAGGATCTATTTTTAAGCTGTGTCTTGGTTTTTAAGACAGCAGTGTACACTGCTGTGATAATATTTCGTTGTCTAGTTTTTAACATCATAGGATATATTTTTAAAAAAGTTTTATTCCCTGAAATTGAATTCGCTTCTTGATTTTCTTTCAGGTTTCCTTCTGATATTCCATTTAGTTTTCGGTCGTGAATTTTCCAAGTACTCCTCTTGTTGTCTTACTTGTACTACGATCAATTAATGAACGTTCTACAAATTGACAATAACAGGAGATTTTTCTTTCTCACATGTTATATTAGAATTAGTTTCCGCGTAATTGGAGGGTGGAAGGGCCGTGGCTAGGGTGGGTCTCCATGCGCAGTAACCTCCACGTGGTGAGACCCGGGCAATCAATTATTTATCGTATAATTATTAAACGTTTAAGAGACGTTTGATAATTATGTGGAAAATAATTCGAGCTAATTGACTGCGCATTGCACTTTCCCTTCTCATTCCCTTTTTCGCTTCATTCCCTTTTTTGCTTCATTCCCCCTTTTGCTTCATTTCCTTTCTTGCTTCATTCCGTCTTTTGCTTCATTTCGTTTTTTGCTTCATTCCCTTTTCCGTTCTCGGCTCAGAGGACCGATGGTAAGGCGCTGTTGCACCTGTTGCGATATTTGGGTTGCACTTTCAGCGACGACCGGTGTGTGAGGCTGTGACTGTGGTTCTGGACAGGTGAACCGCCAAGTGGGATACTTCTCCCCGTTAGACCACGCCAAGCACACCTTGGGGTGGCAGAAGGCATAAGGGGACCTAATCTGGATTCGCGGTTGCGGTCTTGCATGTCCGTTCCTCAATGATTGCTGTGGCTCGGTATCGAAACAGGTGTTGATTGTAAGTCGTGTTACTGTCCAGACTCTGGGCCGAGGGCTCGCGGGCTGCTCGGTAGCAGTCACTTTCGTTATTTGCCTCCCATTTGATCCCACTTGTGAGTTGAAGATTTTTATAATGCTTTACTAATTACATCCACTTTGTCTTTGTTTCAGAAGGATTGGAAGGACTCAGCTAAAGAGGAGGATTTCTTAAAATATGTATAATACGACCACACTCTCACCCTGCCCCTGCCCCTGCCCCTGCCCGTGCCCAGCCCCTGCCCAGTTGCCAGTTGTCTGTTCTAGGAAGGCATGGACCACGAAATTAATATGGACTAATTGAAGAGGAATTAAGAATATGCATACTTATACCTACAATAATATGATAAAGTATCTGTTACATTCCTATTTAGGTAGCATATCATTGAAATTGTTCTTTTAATTGAACTCTTAGACATTATATTAGGTAGGGTGATTTTTGTTTTAAGTTAGATCTTTAGTCAGGCAGGGCGCATTTGAATTTAATCTAGTATTTAAGAAGGGAGGATCTATTTTTAAGCTGTGTCTTGGTTTTTAAGACAGCAGTGTACACTGCTGTGATAATATTTCGTTGTCTAGTTTCTCTGATCATAGTATATATTATTAAGAAAGTTTTATTTCAGGAAATTGGACTCCCTTGCAGATTTTCTTTCAGGTTTCCATTTGATATTCCATTTAGCTTTCGGTCGTGAATTTTCCAAGTACTCCTCTTGTTGTCTTACTTGTACTACGATCAATTAATGAACGTTCTACAAATTGACAATAACAGGAGATTTTTCTTTCTCACATGTTATATTAGAATTAGTTTCCGCGTAATTGGAGGGTGGAAGGGCCGTGGCTAGGGTGGGTCCCCATGCGCAGTAACCTCCACGTGGTGAGACCCGGGCAATCAATTATTTATCGTATAATTATTAATCGTTTAAGAGACGTTTGATAATTATGTGGAAAATAATTCGAGCGAATAGACTGCGTATTGCACTTAGGATCCAATGTACAATAATGGCCGCTTAATATTCGTTTTTGCCACAATTAATGTTCGCGGAGTCATCCCTACCGATTTTTGGACCTGCTCCGATGTATCGAGGATGTAGGTTGCGCCAGAGTTGTCTCCACTTGTGATAAGCAATGGCCCTCAATATATCTCACTCTCGTTACCTGGACAAAAGTGTGACCAACACAGTCTAAACCGAGCACGCCGAAAAGCTATGAGCTTGAACTGGTAATTACTGGTAAGCACATCCCCGCACAGGGTCCGTTTGGCACCCCCAACCAGCGAACATTGAGTGGGCATTACTGCTCACTGTAGTTCTTTAAGTGCACAGAGGTTGCAATTACGTTTGAATTCTCGTTTTCATTGTTGTATCTAGTTTTAGTTATAAAAATTATGTATCATTTATTATCCTGCTTCTTATATAGATTCTTCTGTTTACTGAAGCACTAGAGATACTTCGTCTGCAAGATAATATTTATTTCGCCTTGGGATTTACATTTTCTTATTTCTCAAGATACCATTTTTTCTATAAACGAGATATCCATGTATATACTTTAATTCATTAATTAATTAATATCTGTAAACATGTGCTTGAAACTACGCGGGTCTCTGCCATATCTACAGTGCGTGCTATTGTTTTGCCATCTATGCAGCACACCTTGAAACTACTCCCGCCTCTTACTTACCCTAAGTGTAGATATGGTAGGGGCCCGAGTAGTTGCAAGAAGTTCCGCATAGATGGTGATACCATAGCAGGCGCGAATAGTTCATGGAGTTGTGTGTAGATGGCAATACCATAGCTGGCACGAGTAGTTCAAGGAGTGCCGTATAGATGGCGATACTAAATACCATTTGGGTGTAGATAAAACAGGGATATTAGTGGTACGAAATTTCAACTACTTCTTTATAAATAGCTGCACGATAAATGTAATGATATTTGGTTATTGATGTCTTCATTTATAAAATAAAGATAATAATGCTCTAAAATCGTTTCGTGTTCTCTTTTACATATCAATCAAGTGTTAGCAAACACATACATTAATATGCATAGTGACATTGTATGTTACATATCCCATTTTGTTCTACAACAATCGAGCTCTTTACCAAAGGTAAATCCTTTTGTGACTATGTCTTTCTTTAAATAAATTTCCTAGCATATAATAAATACATACTAATAGTAGTATTAGCCTTTATTTCGGTCTCGCAGCAGTGAAAGGTGGGGTTAGTGTACATATAACCTATATTTGCAATGCTATCTTAACCCTTGCACTCTCATCATCTGTTTCGCTCTTCCTTTTAAAACCTTGTCTACCTTAAGTATTACATTTATCTTATCTCTTTATCGCACATGTATTTTACATCTTTTTATTTCCTCTCTGTTTCATTTCAAATTCCTAAGTCATTTTTGACCTATTAATTGCTGACTCTTTCCTGTTTTCTCCTTATTTTTGTAGGATATCAATCTATCCTACGTATGTCAGGATAAGAACGTAAAAGACTTGCGGAATAGTAGAAAACGTGTTAGAATATCTTTATTGAATAATAATGGCCTTGATCGCTTCTAAGACCATTCGGAGACTGCCAAAACAAAAACTAATCGCCCCACCTGGCGTCACTCTCACATCACGCACTCAGCCATCCCGGCTCGCCACACATGCAAACGCGAACGCTGTTTTTAATTTTGGTACTGTGGTACTGCTCCTGTTTTAATATATTTAAACCTTTCATTATATCTTGCTTCTTTTATTTTTCTTTTAAGCCTCTCCGTTAGTTCATGTAGTTCCGTTCTTATAAAATTTACTATTGTCACACTTGTTCCATTCCTTTTATAAAACTCTTTCTCTTATGCTTCTAGTTTGGCCTACCCCACTTTCTTTTTGCTCTAAATATCCCTTAACAATCTTTCTCTCTCCTGTTACATACTTACTAATATATTTTTTGTGTGCGTAGGTTTCGTAAGCACAGGATAAGGAGCATTGACCACCAATCCGCATTGTGCAGAAAGAGAAGGAAGAAGAAAGAATAACTCTTGCCATATAGTTCACTTATATTAAGTTGGTTTTGTGGGATTACAACGAAGGCTGATGTAAGTGTAATACGTGTCTAAATATTTTTTTCTTTCAATAATCTTCTTGTGTGCAATAATTACATACTAACAAATAGTATTCCCTTTTATGTCAGCCTCACAGCTATGAAATATTCGATTTAGTGTACATATAACTTAACTGTAGATTACTATCTTAACTTATGCATCCTTATCCTCCACTCTTTCTTGCCAACCTTCTCTACTTTACACATTATCCCATTACTTATCCCCTTATTTCATTTCGATTATACATTTGGTCTTTAAGACTCTCCATCACTTTCTTTACTTCTCTTTTCATCAAATTCATTCATGTTTGATTCATTCCATTCCTTTTTAAATAATCCCCCCCCTTTTTCTTATACTTCTTGTGTTGTCTTTCCCTATTTTCTTTTCTTCTAACTATCCTTTAACAATGTTTCTTTCATCTGTTACATACTTACTAATATATCTTTTGTGTGTACAGGTTTTGCATCCAAGGAGTAAGGAGCAGTAACCAGTGTATCTCATCATGCATAAAAGCAAGAAAGAAGAAAGAATAACCCTTGCCACATACTTTACTTAACCTTTAGTTATAGTAAATTGGTTTATAAAAATATTTTGTAACTATTAGCGCATAAGATTAATTGAGAACAATTGTGTAATTAACTGTTATGTATATCTATTATATATTTTATTTTATATTCAGTTTATTCGGTAGATCTTATATAAACTTTAATAGTACGTTTACTACAAGTTCTACTGAATGTGCTAAATGTAAAATGAAAGATATAATAAATAATTTACATATGCACCAGTTACACAATTGCTGCAATTCAAATTTATAAGCTTTTGAATGTAAACTGTGTAAATTTGAGTACAAGTTTTATCTGTAAGAATATGTATTGTAAAATGACTTCAAAGAATAGTTTATAAGTATTAGATCATTTATATTTATAATATTCTTTATATTATATAAATGTTAGTTTAGAATTGGTACAAGATTTACTTGTACGATTAATTGTAAATTGATATATAAGAATAGTTCATAAGTGTTACCTTGTACATTTGAATTACAACATTCTTGTAACTATGTATCTTCATTAATTAATTTAATAAACTTCAATAAAAGGAATTCTACTGCTCTCTTTATTTTAACACCTTACCTATCCTTGAAAAGACCTGATTCCACTTCCTTAAACAAGAAGTACCGTGGACGGACTTTAAATGCAGTCCTAAAGCGAGAAACTTGTAAAAATAGACCTGAACATTATTAACGTTGGCGCTAATTGTTAAGGAATTAATACATCTTGATGGGAGCTCTTCAAATTTTAATTCTCGGAAATTCCTGGAACGTGACGTCATTTCCAAGAATTGGTGAAGTCGAATACCTCCTCGCATATCATATTCTCCTGATACAAATCCACGATTTTCAGCGAGATATTTTTGGCAGAAACTGAGAAATTTTGCGCTCGGAAATTCCTGGAACGTGACGTCATTTCCAAGAATTGCTTCGATGAAAGACCTCCTTGCATATCATATTCTCCTGATACAAATCCACGATTTTCAGCGAGATATTTTTGGCAGAATCTCGAAAATTTCTGAGAACGAATACCTCCTTGCACATCATATTCTCCTAATACAAATCCACGATTTTCAGTAGAAATTTAAGTGCTGAAAATCGTGGATTTGTATCAGGAGAATATGATATGTGAGGAGGTATTCGTTCTCAGAAATGACGGCACATTTCAGGAATTTCCGAGCGCTGAAATTTCCGAGTTTCTGCCAAAAATATCTCGCTGAAAATCGTGGATTTGTATCAGGAGAATATGATGTGCAAGGAGGTATTCGATCTAAGCAATTCTAAGAAATGACGTCACGTTCCAGGAATTTCCGAGCTCTTAATTTTTTGGACTTCTGCTATCCAATTTTGCAAGAAGTGAGGACTTAGAATTTGCTGCTTCCAAATTTAATAACGTGTAGGGCCATTTTGACAAGTTTCCCGCTTTAGAACTTTCCATTTCAAGTTCGCCCACGGTACTTCTTGTATAAGGAATCGGAATTAGGTTCTTTCAAGGATTGGTAAGGTATGAAAGTAAAAAGAGCAGTGGAATTCTTTTCATTGCAAATTTATTTAAACTATTCAATGAATATACAAGTTACAAAAATGTTGCAATTAAATTTACAAACACATACTTATTAACTATTCTTTTATATCTATTTACATTACATCGTACAACTAAATCATGTATCACTTCTAAACCAACATTTATGTAATATAACTAACACTATAAACATAAATAATCTAATACTTATAAACTATTCTTTGAAGTTAATTTACAATATTTCTTACAGATAAAACATATACTCAAATTTACGTACTTCATATGTAGAAGCTAATCAAATTTAAATAACATCAATTGTGTAACTTGTGCATATTTCAATTATTTATTATATCTTTCATTTTACATTCAGCACATTCAGTAGAACTTGTAACAGTGATATAAGTAATATTAAAGTTTATATAAGATCTACCGAATAAACTGAATATAAAATAAAGCATATAATAGATAACATAACAGTTAATTACACAATTGTCCTAAAATAAACTTATGGGCTAATAGTTATAAACTATTTTTATAAACCAATTTACTATAAATAAAGTCTGTTGCACAAGTTCTTCTATCTTCTATCTTCTATCTTGCATTTATGCACGATGAGAAGTGCCAGGCAATGCTCCTTACTCTTGCCTGCGAGACCTGCACACAGAAAAAATACATTAATAAGTATGTAACAGGAGAAAGATTATTAAGAGATATTTAGAGGAAGAAGAAAGAAAGGAGGGGCAAGCCAGAAGCATAAAAAAGAGAGGATTATTTGAAAAGGAATGGAATGCGTCAAGTATGAGTGACTTTGACAAAAGCGGAAGTAAAGGACTTGACGGAGATCCTCAAAAGTAGAGTCAATCAAATGCAACAGCAGGAACAAGGCAGAAAAATAGGGAAAGCAAGATACAATGATACGTTTAAATATATTAGAACATCAATGCTACTATGGTACTTAAGTAAATACGGACGAGGGCGCAATTGACAATTAACAACGCAGGTGCGAGATGCAAAAGCATTAAAGGATGAAATAAATATTGGGATAAGAAAAAGGATAAAAGATGTGACCTGTGCATACAAAAATTTGGAACGTAAGAGCACCTGCTAACAAAATGTACGGAAAAAGATACAATAAGACATAAAAATAACTTAGGAATTTGTCGCGTCACAATAATGCACCCCGCAGGGGAGGCTAGAACCCATGGGCAAAGGTTTATGGCACGATTGCAAACTAAAGCTATTTTTGAGAATGAGGAATTTTTCATTGATTGCTTTTATAACTTTAGAGTATGTCCTGCCTCAATAGCTTAAAAACATGCCATAAACCGAAGAGTTTCCGAAGGCACATCGGGATGTAGCGGTTCGGCAGTCGAAGCATCAGCCGACGGAAATACCCATGACGGTCAAACTTCTTCACCATGTAAGCAGGTAACCTTCCTCCCTTCCAAGGACAGCACGCTAAGGGCGTATTGGAAGGGCGGTAGTTATTCTTACTAGCCACACTGATTGGCATTTGAAATAATCGAATGCCGACCAATCACCGTGAAAAGTAGGAAAACCGAGGCTTCATGGAAGATACACCGCCGACAAAATACCAGAATCTTGAAACACCTCGAAACAAGAACATTAAAAACTACAACTATCGTAACATATCGTGTCGAACAGAATTGATCCGTATAACATAACAAAGTTATTTTATTCTCCGAACCGTTGTTTTCTCTTTTGTACAGTCAGTTAAGTCTAGAAATATACATATTTATATTCGTTTACTAACTGTACCTTGTCGTTGTATATTATTTGGGAATCAGTGAAACCATTGACCTCCCACCTCGCGTTAAACTAAACGTGTGGAAAATACAGAATTAGTAATTAAACAGGAAGGAACGGAAAAGATTTATAATAGATGTGCGATAAAGAGATAAGAAATAGTGCAATACGTAAGGCAGAGAAGGTATGAAAAGGAAGAGCGGAACGGAAGATGAGACTGCAAGAGATAGTATTGTAAAGATAGGATATATGTACACTAACCAAACTTTCATTCCTGTGAGACCGAAATAAAGAATAATACCACTATTAGTATGTATTTATTAAGTCCTGGAAAATTTATTTAAAGGAAAAAATATTCACAAATACATTTACCCGTGCTAAAGAGTGCTTGATTGTTGTAGGATATAATGAACAATGGAATTTGCAATGTTACCGTACATATTAATTCTTATGTAGATTGAAACACTGTGTTTGCTGACACTTTCTTGATATGTAAAAGAGTGTACGAAACGGTTTTCGAGGATTATTAACTTAATTGGATGAATGAAGACATAAATAACCAAATTTTATGAACATTATCACACCGCTACTTATAAACAAGTGCTTGAATTTACGTACCACTCGCATCTCTGTGTTACAAACACTCAAAATGGGCTTTAATTTCGCCATCTATACAGAACTGCTCGAAGCTGTATATATGCCTGCTTTATCTAGAGTCATTAGTATCGCCATCTATACAGACGTAACTCAAACTACTCGGGCCTCTGCCATATCTACACTTATGGTAAGTAAGGGGTGTGAGTAGTTCCAATGCGACCTGCATAGATGGAACTACCATAGCAAGCGCGAATGGTTTCAAGGAGTTCTGTATAGATGGCGAAACCGTAGCAGGCACTGTAGATACGGCAGAGACCCGCGTGGATTCAAGTATATCTTTGCAGATATTAAATAATTTATGAATTAAATGATATATACACGGGTATTACAATTATAAAAAAGAAGGCTTCTTGAGAAATAAGAAAATGTAATTCTCTAGGCGAAACATATATGATTTATGTTACTAATGAATTATCTCGAAAGCGTCAGAAAACAGAAGAGTTTACATTAGAAGCAGGGCAATAAATAATACACAATATTTACAGCTGCAGATAGCTACAACGATAGAAACGAGAACTCAAAAGTAATTGCAATAAGAACTTGAGATTCTCTCCACTCAAATAACTACAGTGGACAGTAATGCCCACTTAATGTTCGCTGCTTCGAAGCTGCCTAGCGAATACTATCCAGGGATGTGATTTATAAGGAATTGTTCATGCTTATCACTTTTCGGCACGCTCGGTTTAGGCTGTGTTGGGAGTGGATTGAAATGTACTGAGAACCACCGTGAGATATATTTAACACGTTCAGGCCGCGTCAGTCATCGGTGACTGACAATCAACTTTCCGTTCAGTGACTGATACTAAACTTTCCGTTCAGGCCGCGTCAGTCACCGGTGACTGACAATCCACTTTCCGTTCAGTGACTGACTTTAAACTTTCCGTTCAGGCCGCGTCAGTCACCGGTGACTGACAATCCACTTTCCGTTCAGTGACTGACTAAACTTTCCGTTCAGGCCGCGTCAGTCACCGGTGACTGACAATCCACTTTCCGTTCAGTGACTGACTCTAAACTTTCCGTTCAGGCCGCGTCAGTCATCGGTGACTGACACTAAACTTTTCGTTCAGGCGTCGGTGTATCACAGTGTTAAGCTACGCCGCGGCGCGCCGTCGCGCATGTCGTGCCGTGTGGCCTAAACGGAAAGCGTGGCAAAACCGGCGTGGCACTCAACGTGTTAAGGGCCATTGCTGATGACAAGTGGAGATAACTCGGACGCAACCTACATCCTCGATACATCGGAGCAGGTCCAAAAATCGGTAGGGATGACTCCGCGAACATTAATTGTGGAAAAAAACGAATATTAAGCGGCCATTATTGTACATTGGATCCTAAGTGCAATACGCAGTCAACTCGCTCGAATTATTTTCCACATAATTATCAAACGTCTCTTAAACGTTTAATAATTATACGATAAATAATTGATTGCCCAGGTCTCACCACGTGGAGGTTACTGCGCATGGAGACCCACCCTAGCCACGGCCCTTCCACCCTCCAATTACGCGAAAACTAATTCTAATATAACATGTGACAAAGAAAAATCTCCTATTATTGTCAATTTGTAGAACGTTCAGTAATTGATCGTGGTACAAGTAAGACAACAAGAGGAGTACTTGGAAAATTCACGACCGAAAGCTAAATGGAATATCAAATGGAAACCTGAAAGAAAATCTGCAAGGGAGTCCAATTTCCTGAAATAAAACTTTCTTAATAATATATCCTATGATCAGAGAAACTAGACAACGAAATATTATCACAGCAGTGTACACTGCTGTCTTAAAAACCAAGGCACAGTTTAAAAATAAATCCTCCTTTCTTAAATACTAGATTAAATTCAAATGCGCCCTGCCTGACTAAAGATCTAACTTAAAACAAAAATCACCCTACATAATATAATGTCTAAGAGTTCAATTAAAAGAACAATTTCAATGATATGCTACCTAAATAGGAATGTAACAGATACTTTATCATATTATTGTAGGTATAAGTATGCATATTCTTAATTCCTCTTCAATTAGTCCATATTAATTTCGTGGTCCATGCCTTCCTAGAACAGACAACTGGCAACTGGGCAGGGGCTGGGCACGGGCAGGGGTTGGGCACGGGCGGGGGGAGGGGCAGGGTGAGGGTGTGGTCGTATTATACATATTTTAAGAAATCCTCCTCTTTAGCTGAGTCCTTCCAATCCTTCTGAAACAAAGACAAAGTGGATGTAATTAGTAAAGCATTATAAAAATCTTCAACTCACAAGTGGGATCAAATGGGAGGCAAATAACGAAAGTGACTGCTACCGAGCAGCCCGCGAGCCCTCGGCCCAGAGTCTGGACAGTAACACGACTTACAATCAACACCTGTTTCGATACCGAGCCACAGCAATCATTGAGGAACGGACATGCAAGACCGCAACCGCGAATCCAGATTAGGTCCCCTTATGCCTTCTGCCACCCCAAGGTGTGCTTGGCGTGGTCTAACGGGGAGAAGTATCCCACTTGGCGGTTCACCTGTCCAGAACCACAGTCACAGCCTCACACACCGGTCGTCGCTGAAAGTGCAACCCAAATATCGCAACAGGTGCAACAGCGCCTTACCATCGGTCCTCTGAGCCGAGAACGGAAAAGGGAATGAAGCAAAAAACGAAATGAAGCAAAAGACGGAATGAAGCAAGAAAGGAAATGAAACGAAAAAGGGAATGAGAAGGGAAAGTGCAATGCGCAGTCAATTAGCTCGAATTATTTTCCACATAATTATCAAACGTCTCTTAAACGTTTAATAATTATACGATAAATAATTGATTGCCCGGGTCTCACCACGTGGAGGTTACTGCGCATGGAGACCCACCCTAGCCACGGCCCTTCCACCCTCCAATTACGCGGAAACTAATTCTAATATAACATGTGAGAAAGAAAAATCTCCTGTTATTGTCAATTTGTAGAACGTTCATTAATTGATCGTAGTACAAGTAAGACAACAAGAGGAGTACTTGGAAAATTCACGACCGAAAACTAAATGGAATATCAGAAGGAAACCTGAAAGAAAATCAAGAAGCGAATTCAATTTCAGGGAATAAAACTTTTTTAAAAATATATCCTATGATGTTAAAAACTAGACAACGAAATATTATCACAGCAGTGTACACTGCTGTCTTAAAAACCAAGACACAGCTTAAAAATAGATCCTCCCTTCTTAAATACTAGATTAAATTCAAATGCGCCCTGCCTGACTAAAGATCTAACTTAAAACAAAAATCACCCTACCTAATATAATGTCTAAGAGTTCAATTAAAAGAACAATTTCAATGATATGCTACCTAAATAGGAATGTAACAGATACTTTATCATATTATTGTAGGTATAAGTATGCATATTCTTAATTCCTCTTCAATTAGTCCATATTAATTTCGAGGTCCATGCCTTCCTAGAACAGACAACTGGCAACTGGGCAGGGGCTGGGCACGGGCAGGGGCAGGGGCAGGGGCAGGGTGAGAGTGTGGTCGTATTATACATATTTTAAGAAATCCTCCTCTTTAGCTGAGTCCTTCCAATCCTTCTGAAACAAAGACAAAGTGGATGTAATTAGTAAAGCATTATAAAAATCTTCAACTCACAAGTGGGATCAAATGGGAGGCAAATAACGAAAGTGACTGCTACCGAGCAGCCCGCGAGCCCTCGGCCCAGAGTCTGGACAGTAACACGACTTACAATCAACACCTGTTTCGATACCGAGCCACAGCAATCATTGAGGAACGGACATGCAAGACCGCAACCGCGAATCCAGATTA
Source organism: Nomada ferruginata (assembly GCA_963583965.1). NCBI lineage: Eukaryota > Metazoa > Arthropoda > Insecta > Hymenoptera > Apidae > Nomada > Nomada ferruginata. The sequence continues at coordinate 18,653,576 of OY757216.1, forward strand.
GGTCCCCTTATGCCTTCTGCCACCCCAAGGTGTGCTTGGCGTGGTCTAACGGGGAGAAGTATCCCACTTGGCGGTTCACCTGTCCAGAACCACAGTCACAGCCTCACACACCGGTCGTCGCTGAAAGTGCAACCCAAATATCGCAACAGGTGCAACAGCGCCTTACCATCGGTCCTCTGAGCCGAGAACGGAAAAGGGAATGAAGCAAAAAACGAAATGAAGCAAAAGACGGAATGAAGCAAGAAAGGAAATGAAGCGAAAAAGGGAATGAGAAGGGAAAGTGCAATGCGCAGTCAATTAGCTCGAATTATTTTCCACATAATTATCAAACGTCTCTTAAACGTTTAATAATTATACGATAAATAATTGATTGCCCGGGTCTCACCACGTGGAGGTTACTGCGCATGGAGACCCACCCTAGCCACGGCCCTTCCACCCTCCAATTACGCGGAAACTAATTCTAATATAACATGTGAGAAAGAAAAATCTCCTGTTATTGTCAATTTGTAGAACGTTCATTAATTGATCGTAGTACAAGTAAGACAACAAGAGGAGTACTTGGAAAATTCACGACCGAAAACTAAATGGAATATCAGAAGGAAACCTGAAAGAAAATCAAGAAGCGAATTCAATTTCAGGGAATAAAACTTTTTTAAAAATATATCCTATGATGTTAAAAACTAGACAACGAAATATTATCACAGCAGTGTACACTGCTGTCTTAAAAACCAAGACACAGCTTAAAAATAGATCCTCCCTTCTTAAATACTAGATTAAATTCAAATGCGCCCTGCCTGACTAAAGATCTAACTTAAAACAAAAATCACCCTACCTAATATAATGTCTAAGAGTTCAATTAAAAGAACAATTTCAATGATATGCTACCTAAATAGGAATGTAACAGATACTTTATCATATTATTGTAGGTATAAGTATGCATATTCTTAATTCCTCTTCAATTAGTCCATATTAATTTCGAGGTCCATGCCTTCCTAGAACAGACAACTGGCAACTGGGCAGGGGCTGGGCACGGGCAGGGGCAGGGGCAGGGGCAGGGTGAGAGTGTGGTCGTATTATACATATTTTAAGAAATCCTCCTCTTTAGCTGAGTCCTTCCAATCCTTCTGAAACAAAGACAAAGTGGATGTAATTAGTAAAGCATTATAAAAATCTTCAACTCACAAGTGGGATCAAATGGGAGGCAAATAACGAAAGTGACTGCTACCGAGCAGCCCGCGAGCCCTCGGCCCAGAGTCTGGACAGTAACACGACTTACAATCAACACCTGTTTCGATACCGAGCCACAGCAATCATTGAGGAACGGACATGCAAGACCGCAACCGCGAATCCAGATTAGGTCCCCTTATGCCTTCTGCCACCCCAAGGTGTGCTTGGCGTGGTCTAACGGGGAGAAGTATCCCACTTGGCGGTTCACCTGTCCAGAACCACAGTCACAGCCTCACACACCGGTCGTCGCTGAAAGTGCAACCCAAATATCGCAACAGGTGCAACAGCGCCTTACCATCGGTCCTCTGAGCCGAGAACGGAAAAGGGAATGAAGCAAAAAACGAAATGAAGCAAAAGACGGAATGAAGCAAGAAAGGAAATGAAGCGAAAAAGGGAATGAGAAGGGAAAGTGCAATGCGCAGTCAATTAGCTCGAATTATTTTCCACATAATTATCAAACGTCTCTTAAACGTTTAATAATTATACGATAAATAATTGATTGCCCGGGTCTCACCACGTGGAGGTTACTGCGCATGGAGACCCACCCTAGCCACGGCCCTTCCACCCTCCAATTACGCGGAAACTAATTCTAATATAACATGTGAGAAAGAAAAATCTCCTGTTATTGTCAATTTGTAGAACGTTCATTAATTGATCGTAGTACAAGTAAGACAACAAGAGGAGTACTTGGAAAATTCACGACCGAAAACTAAATGGAATATCAGAAGGAAACCTGAAAGAAAATCAAGAAGCGAATTCAATTTCAGGGAATAAAACTTTTTTAAAAATATATCCTATGATGTTAAAAACTAGACAACGAAATATTATCACAGTAGTGTACACTGCTGTCTTAAAAACCAAGACACAGCTTAAAAATAAATCCTCCCTTCTTAAATACTAGATTAAATTCAAATGCGCCCTGCCTGACTAAAGATCTAACTTAAAACAAAAATCACCCTACCTAATATAATGTCTAAGAGTTCAATTAAAAGAACAATTTCAATGATATGCTACCTAAATAGGAATGTAACAGATGCTTTATCATATTATTGTAGGTATAAGTATGCATATTCTTAATTCCTCTTCAATTAGTCCATATTAATTTCGAGGTCCATGCCTTCCTAGAACAGACAACTGGCAACTGGGCAGGGGCTGGGCACGGGCAGGGGTTGGGCACGGGCAGGGGCAGGGGCAGGGGCAGGGTGAGAGTGTGGTCGTATTATACATATTTTAAGAAATCCTCCTCTTTAGCTGAGTCCTTCCAATCCTTCTGAAACAAAGACAAAGTGGATGTAATTAGTAAAGCATTATAAAAATCTTCAACTCACAAGTGGGATCAAATGGGAGGCAAATAACGAAAGTGACTGCTACCGAGCAGCCCGCGAGCCCTCGGCCCAGAGTCTGGACAGTAACACGACTTACAATCAACACCTGTTTCGATACCGAGCTACAGCAATCATTGAGGAACGGACATGCAAGACCGCAACCGCGAATCCAGATTAGGTCCCCTTATGCCTTCTGCCACCCCAAGGTGTGCTTGGCGTGGTCTAACGGGGAGAAGTATCCCACTTGGCGGTTCACCTGTCCAGAACCACAGTCACAGCCTCACACACCGGTCGTCGCTGAAAGTGCAACCCAAATATCGCAACAGGTGCAACAGCGCCTTACCATCGGTCCTCTGAGCCGAGAACGGAAAAGGGAATGAAGCAAAAAACGAAATGAAGCAAAAGACGGAATGAAGCAAGAAAGGAAATGAAGCGAAAAAGGGAATGAGAAGGGAAAGTGCAATGCGCAGTCAATTAGCTCGAATTATTTTCCACATAATTATCAAACGTCTCTTAAACGTTTAATAATTATACGATAAATAATTGATTGCCCGGGTCTCACCACGTGGAGGTTACTGCGCATGGAGACCCACCCTAGCCACGGCCCTTCCACCCTCCAATTACGCGGAAACTAATTCTAATATAACATGTGAGAAAGAAAAATCTCCTGTTATTGTCAATTTGTAGAACGTTCATTAATTGATCGTAGTACAAGTAAGACAACAAGAGGAGTACTTGGAAAATTCACGACCGAAAACTAAATGGAATATCAGAAGGAAACCTGAAAGAAAATCAAGAAGCGAATTCAATTTCAGGGAATAAAACTTTTTTAAAAATATATCCTATGATGTTAAAAACTAGACAACGAAATATTATCACAGCAGTGTACACTGCTGTCTTAAAAACCAAGACACAGCTTAAAAATAGATCCTCCCTTCTTAAATACTAGATTAAATTCAAATGCGCCCTGCCTGACTAAAGATCTAACTTAAAACAAAAATCACCCTACCTAATATAATGTCTAAGAGTTCAATTAAAAGAACAATTTCAATGATATGCTACCTAAATAGGAATGTAACAGATGCTTTATCATATTATTGTAGGTATAAGTATGCATATTCTTAATTCCTCTTCAATTAGTCCATATTAATTTCGAGGTCCATGCCTTCCTAGAACAGACAACTGGCAACTGGGCAGGGGCTGGGCACGGGCAGGGGTTGGGCACGGGCAGGGGCAGGGGCAGGGGCAGGGTGAGAGTGTGGTCGTATTATACATATTTTAAGAAATCCTCCTCTTTAGCTGAGTCCTTCCAATCCTTCTGAAACAAAGACAAAGTGGATGTAATTAGTAAAGCATTATAAAAATCTTCAACTCACAAGTGGGATCAAATGGGAGGCAAATAACGAAAGTGACTGCTACCGAGCAGCCCGCGAGCCCTCGGCCCAGAGTCTGGACAGTAACACGACTTACAATCAACACCTGTTTCGATACCGAGCCACAGCAATCATTGAGGAACGGACATGCAAGACCGCAACCGCGAATCCAGATTAGGTCCCCTGATGCCTTCTGCCACCCCAAGGTGTGCTTGGCGTGGTCTAACGGGGAGAAGTATCCCACTTGGCGGTTCACCTGTCCAGAACCCCAGTCACAGCCTCACACACCGGTCGTCGCTGAAAGTGCAACCCAAATATCGCAACAGGTGCAACAGCGCCTTACCATCGGTCCTCTGAGCCGAGAACGGAAAAGGGAATGAAGCAAAAAACGAAATGAAGCAAAAGACGGAATGAAGCAAGAAAGGAAATGAAGCGAAAAAGGGAATGAGAAGGGAAAGTGCAATGCGCAGTCAATTAGCTCGAATTATTTTCCACATAATTATCAAACGTCTCTTAAACGTTTAATAATTATACGATAAATAATTGATTGCCCGGGTCTCACCACGTGGAGGTTACTGCGCATGGAGACCCACCCTAGCCACGGCCCTTCCACCCTCCAATTACGCGGAAACTAATTCTAATATAACATGTGAGAAAGAAAAATCTCCTGTTATTGTCAATTTGTAGAACGTTCATTAATTGATCGTAGTACAAGTAAGACAACAAGAGGAGTACTTGGAAAATTCACGACCGAAAACTAAATGGAATATCAGAAGGAAACCTGAAAGAAAATCAAGAAGCGAATTCAATTTCAGGGAATAAAACTTTTTTAAAAATATATCCTATGATGTTAAAAACTAGACAACGAAATATTATCACAGCAGTGTACACTGCTGTCTTAAAAACCAAGACACAGCTTAAAAATAGATCCTCCCTTCTTAAATACTAGATTAAATTCAAATGCGCCCTGCCTGACTAAAGATCTAACTTAAAACAAAAATCACCCTACCTAATATAATGTCTAAGAGTTCAATTAAAAGAACAATTTCAATGATATGCTACCTAAATAGGAATGTAACAGATACTTTATCATATTATTGTAGGTATAAGTATGCATATTCTTAATTCCTCTTCAATTAGTCCATATTAATTTCGAGGTCCATGCCTTCCTAGAACAGACAACTGGCAACTGGGCAGGGGCTGGGCACGGGCAGGGGCAGGGGCAGGGGCAGGGTGAGAGTGTGGTCGTATTATACATATTTTAAGAAATCCTCCTCTTTAGCTGAGTCCTTCCAATCCTTCTGAAACAAAGACAAAGTGGATGTAATTAGTAAAGCATTATAAAAATCTTCAACTCACAAGTGGGATCAAATGGGAGGCAAATAACGAAAGTGACTGCTACCGAGCAGCCCGCGAGCCCTCGGCCCAGAGTCTGGACAGTAACACGACTTACAATCAACACCTGTTTCGATACCGAGCCACAGCAATCATTGAGGAACGGACATGCAAGACCGCAACCGCGAATCCAGATTAGGTCCCCTTATGCCTTCTGCCACCCCAAGGTGTGCTTGGCGTGGTCTAACGGGGAGAAGTATCCCACTTGGCGGTTCACCTGTCCAGAACCACAGTCACAGCCTCACACACCGGTCGTCGCTGAAAGTGCAACCCAAATATCGCAACAGGTGCAACAGCGCCTTACCATCGGTCCTCTGAGCCGAGAACGGAAAAGGGAATGAAGCAAAAAACGAAATGAAGCAAAAGACGGAATGAAGCAAGAAAGGAAATGAAGCGAAAAAGGGAATGAGAAGGGAAAGTGCAATGCGCAGTCAATTAGCTCGAATTATTTTCCACATAATTATCAAACGTCTCTTAAACGTTTAATAATTATACGATAAATAATTGATTGCCCGGGTCTCACCACGTGGAGGTTACTGCGCATGGAGACCCACCCTAGCCACGGCCCTTCCACCCTCCAATTACGCGGAAACTAATTCTAATATAACATGTGAGAAAGAAAAATCTCCTGTTATTGTCAATTTGTAGAACGTTCATTAATTGATCGTAGTACAAGTAAGACAACAAGAGGAGTACTTGGAAAATTCACGACCGAAAACTAAATGGAATATCAGAAGGAAACCTGAAAGAAAATCAAGAAGCGAATTCAATTTCAGGGAATAAAACTTTTTTAAAAATATATCCTATGATGTTAAAAACTAGACAACGAAATATTATCACAGTAGTGTACACTGCTGTCTTAAAAACCAAGACACAGCTTAAAAATAAATCCTCCCTTCTTAAATACTAGATTAAATTCAAATGCGCCCTGCCTGACTAAAGATCTAACTTAAAACAAAAATCACCCTACCTAATATAATGTCTAAGAGTTCAATTAAAAGAACAATTTCAATGATATGCTACCTAAATAGGAATGTAACAGATGCTTTATCATATTATTGTAGGTATAAGTATGCATATTCTTAATTCCTCTTCAATTAGTCCATATTAATTTCGAGGTCCATGCCTTCCTAGAACAGACAACTGGCAACTGGGCAGGGGCTGGGCACGGGCAGGGGTTGGGCACGGGCAGGGGCAGGGGCAGGGGCAGGGTGAGAGTGTGGTCGTATTATACATATTTTAAGAAATCCTCCTCTTTAGCTGAGTCCTTCCAATCCTTCTGAAACAAAGACAAAGTGGATGTAATTAGTAAAGCATTATAAAAATCTTCAACTCACAAGTGGGATCAAATGGGAGGCAAATAACGAAAGTGACTGCTACCGAGCAGTCCGCGAGCCCTCGGCCCAGAGTCTGGACAGTAACACGACTTACAATCAACACCTGTTTCGATACCGAGCCACAGCAATCATTGAGGAACGGACATGCAAGACCGCAACCGCGAATCCAGATTAGGTCCCCTTATGCCTTCTGCCACCCCAAGGTGTGCTTGGCGTGGTCTAACGGGGAGAAGTATCCCACTTGGCGGTTCACCTGTCCAGAACCACAGTCACAGCCTCACACACCGGTCGTCGCTGAAAGTGCAACCCAAATATCGCAACAGGTGCAACAGCGCCTTACCATCGGTCCTCTGAGCCGAGAACGGAAAAGGGAATGAAGCAAAAAACGAAATGAAGCAAAAGACGGAATGAAGCAAGAAAGGAAATGAAGCAAAAGGGGGAATGAAGCAAAAAAGGGAATGAAGCGAAAAAGGGAATGAGAAGGGGAAGTGCAATGCGCAGTCAATTAGCTCGAATTATTTTCCACATAATTATCAAACGTCTCTTAAACGTTTAATAATTATACGATAAATAATTGATTGCCCAGGTCTCACCACGTGGAGGTTACTGCGCATGGAGACCCACCCTAGCCACGGCCCTTCCACCCTCCAATTACGCGAAAACTAATTCTAATATAACATGTGACAAAGAAAAATCTCCTATTATTGTCAATTTGTAGAACGTTCAGTAATTGATCGTGGTACAAGTAAGACAACAAGAGGAGTAGTTGGAAAATTCACGACCGAAAGCTAAATGGAATATCAGAAGGAAACCTGAAAGAAAATCTGCAAGAGAATTCACGTTCCTGAAATAAAACTGTCTTAAAAATATATACTATGATCTTAAAAACTAGACAACGAAATATTATTGCAGTGGTGAACACTGCGGGCTTAAAAGCTAAGACATAACTTAAAAATAAACCCTACTTTCTTAAATTTTAGATTAGATTCGAATACGCCCTGCCTGACTAAAGAGCTAACTTAAGACTAGAATCACCCTACCTAGTATAACATCTAACAGATCGAATAAAAGAACAATTTCAATAATATCCTATCTACATAGGACTGTAATAGATACTATCCCATACTCATGTAGGTATGAGTATACATATACTTAAATCCTCTTCGGTTAGTCCGTATTAATCTCTCGTGGTCCATGGTGTCCTAGAACAGACAGAAACCGAACCAAAAAATTGCAGCACCTGCCAACAATATTTGGTTTTATAAACCCTGCCTAATTAAAAGTCTAATAATTTAAATTCGTGTAAAACCTGCCAGTATAAAGATCTAAGATTGTGTGTTGAGACAAATCCTACCTACATAAACAGCTAAATGTATTGTTCGATTTATATTTGGGCCTGCCTAATTAATTGTCTAACACCTGTAATTAGTTAATAAGGACAGGGGTTTGGGGCAGGGATGGGGTGAGGGTGTGTTCGTATTACACATTGTTTCATGAATCCTCTTCTTTTCAATGCTTCTGAAACATGCACAAACTCGAAATAATTAGTAAAGCATTATAAGAATGAATTCTTAAACTCACAAATTGAATCGACGAGGCTGGCTCTTTAATTTTAAAGTTTCCAATCGTGTCTTTGATAATATTTCTGGATCTGTATTCTATATATTCCACTCTTGAGCCTCTGACGTATGTACTTATGTTTGTTTAGTATAGCATATTTGGGTTCATCTGTGAATCTGTAACAATCTCAAGCATTGGATTAGTGACATCCCCAAGCCTCCCCATTTTATATCGAAATGAAGCTGCTTTTAATTCGTAATAACTGAATTTTAGCGCAGTTAATAAATCAGAATTGATATGAAAAATGCTGCTATTTTTTGTTAACAATAGTTAATTGGATTTCGGCCACAGTGATATATTCTTTTGTACGTTCTAGATCAAACTGAATGGTGGTATCACGTTCATTAAAAACTCCAAAATGAAGTAGTCACATTTCACTACAATTGATTCTATTTTGCTTCAACAAAGAAGCGACAAACGATTATTCGGAAGAAAAATATCAAACTTCAACTATCACCATGCCGAGACCCAACTACTGCCAATAACGTTTTTCGTGCAAGGATTTTTGTTTAAACATTTACGGATATCGCGAGTGAATTTCAATTTCTACAAAGCAAGCTCGAAAAGTTATAAAAATTGGCTCTACTAAAGAAAAGGTTAAGATAGAATTGCAACAATTAAGAGGAAATATTTAAGAGTTAAACTCCAATAATGAACAGTCACTAGTATTAACTCTAATTTAAATCTACTATCTAGAATTATTATAAATTTATCAAAGATTCTGCAAATTATATCTGTTTTTTACTTTGCTCTTTTTCTTTTCTTCTTCTTTCTTTTCTTTTCTTTTCTTTTCTTTGTTCTTTTTCTTTTCTTTTCTTTTCTTTTTTCTTTCCATTCTCTTTCATTTATTTTCTTTTTCATTTCTTTTCATTTCGTTCACACAGTACTTTACTAATATGTATGCAAATTTTTAGCAGTACTTCCATCAACAGACATTCCAGGTAGTATAATTATTAAGAAAAATAAAATAAAAAGAAAGGCTAATATAAAACGCTGAAAAGAAAAAGTTCCTGGTTCAGGAACAGGCTTCCAATTGGAAGCAGATGGGGACTAGTAGTCGCAACTCTACTTAAAAACGCGATCTTTAATCAACGCAACGCTAACTGGAACTCGCGAAACAATCATTTCGCAACACTATTTATTAAGACTAATAGAAAGCAAACAGTAAATTATATGTACTATCCAAAATTAAGCAAATTGAAGATCCTCTGAAAAATGAACTGAAAGTTCCAATACGCGAAAACAATTTCCGCAACACTAGAAGCTCAAATGTAAAGTGTATTATAAAATACTACAATTTAACTAGCAATAAGAATAGCAATAAGTGGCATTCAACGCAACTCCAACTCGACCCGTTCGCAAGTTTTTCGCAACTCTAAAGCAACGCGATATTTTTGGGAGGGCTGTATCGTTGGGCCGGAATGTGCATCGGCCAAGTACAAATAAAAATTCTACAAATGAAAATGCAAGCACAGTGACAAAGTAGTAACACAGAATGATTCCCCATTCTTAAAAAGAATGGGGAGCCATTAGTAGTTGCCCTCTTGAGTGACAGTTTGTCGGGCCTCTTCGGCATATAGCCTCTCCATTTCGTCGGACCCAAGGGTCAGCTGAAACTTAAACTAGGCTCGAGACTCTAATCGGAAACCAAGGAAAAACTTATAAAGGTGAAATAAAGAGTTTGAATCGCGGAGCTAAATGGAACACACGTGGCCGAATGGCGATCAAATAAAATCGTAAAATTGTGATTATGGAAAATCACATAGATTACGATTAAAATTGTAATCGTTCTTCGTTCACACGTGCAGCCTCGAGCATAATGTAACGCGTTTCGTTTCGGAGCCTAAATCGCGACCACGACCGCGAAGGATTCAAAAAATCGATAGGCAAAGCCAGAGGCGAACGCATTTTCGTTCGCGCCACAGCTTCACCGTCGACTTTTCAAATCAGATTTCCTGAAACAGGTTGAACACGCGAAATAGTGCCTACCCGATCGGAGACTGTGTCAACCTGCCCGGCCCTACCTACTTATGTCTATCAATCACACCAGAAAGTATGCTACCTATCCTACCTGGACCTATATTTAAAAAATGGCAAACAAACACACCAACACACGACACTCCACGGTTCTCAGTCAAACACTTGGGCGCAAAAGCCTACACTAGGGAGGCGTCCCGGGACACCCCCGACACCCAAGTGCTGTCACACAACTTGCACACTCTAATGTACGTACCATTTTTCTGAAATCGACTGACAGTGGCTGGGATCTCTGCGTTCACGTGGAAAAAACCACGTCGCGGTTGAGATATTTAATAGATATTTAATAAAATAATTAAATAGCACCGATACAAGAGGTACTTGATAGCAATTGATAAGTATATTCAATTCTTTTTGGCTTTTGGCCTCTGTCATCTTAAATGACAAAAACTTCGTGCCCAAGTATAGTAGGAATTATTGAGGCAAATAATACTAAAAATGATGTCTCTGTTTTAAATTGATGGACATCTTATCTTGGTCATAATAGCTACATTTTAATACGAAACGACGCAAATCCACAGCCTAACCACACACACAATGCGGATATTACGTCGTGCACGATACACCAACGCACTGTCAGTCGCCAACAATAAATCATTTTATGGCTTATAAACTAAAAAATATCATCGTGCTCTACCACCGTTTTCCCACCCAAGTAGCACCGGGGCACGTGAGTGGGATCCGGGCAGTGAACACGGAAAGGGTTAAACCTGAAAATCCTGGTCTAAAAAGATGATAAGGACATACTGATTTTCTAACGGGCTAAAATACATATATATGTACAACAGATCTGTATATGATTCTATTTTATTGAAGAGAAAATTAAATGACTCTACTTTATTAGAAAAATTGTGCAATGACTCTACTATATTAGAAAAATTATGCAGTGACTCTACTTTATTAGAAAAATTATGCAGTGACTCTACTTTATTAGAAAAATTATTCAAAGACTCTACGTTAATAGAGAAATTATTCAACGCCTCTACTTTAATATACTTTGAATTAAATTGAAACATCCTCGGGCGTTCCCGTTATCAAAGCATTGATTCTAAAACGCAAGATTGCTTTAAAAGTTGATTGCCTTGATTTCGAAAACTACCCATTCGCGTATTGTCTTCTTGTACATTCAGGTTTAATTAACATTTTGTACGGAAACAATGAACGTATCGATATCTTTAAACGCTAAAAACTAATATGGATATCGAATAATAAAATTATTCGATAGTTCCAACAAATTGATAAGGTAAATGAGTACCTTCACTTTATATATTATCAAAGTAGAAAAAGATGAAATACTACACTCTTACTAACAGCAATAATTATGCAATTTATTCTAACTGTGCAGTCATTGCAATTGACAAGTAAACGAAGTCGAATGGTATTCGCCTTCTCCACTACAAACTAATGCACGTAGAATACTGGACGTTAATTTATATTCATTCAATAATTAATAACTATTTAAATATCGTTTCATAGGTATTCAATTAAATACTCTATTATAAAAAGATATATAGTGATATATTTTGTACTAAATATGATCTGTTTTAAAATTATCAAGCTATTTAAAAACGCGTTGTACAAGAAGACCTATCCTCACATAATATAAAGCAGTAAAGAAGTTACTACTCATGAGTATATTTCCATATACCCATGGTCACAGTGCTTGCCAGAAAAATCTACGTAATTACAACCAGTCACCCGTGTCGGTTCGGACCTTTCGTCCTGCGACATGATTGAGTGACCAGAGGAACTTTAAAGCATGCCACTCACCGGTTGCAGACTCACCAGGTGTGCGGTCAAGCTCGTCGCCATCGAAGCCATGGAAGCTGCTGAAACATTCAAAAAGAGCAAACAACATTAAAATCTATGTATTTTCAGTACTTTTGGAATGTGTTAATTATCAATGATTATTGCAATACAAGATTAAAGAACGAAGGAGATACTTACTCGTCAAATTGATGGCTGAAAGCCCGAACTCGCCGAACAGGACACTGACTCTAATGAAACACTTATGATTGACAAACAAAGTGATTCTAATTTCGCGACAGTATTTCTACTGTTTTTGTGACTGCTACCGAGCAGCCCGCGAGTCCTCGGCTCAGAGTCTGGACAGTAAAACGACTTAGCATCGAGACCAGTTTCGATTCCGAGCCACAGAAATCATTAAGGCACGGATATGCAAAACCACAACCACGATTCTAGATTATGACCCGTATGCCTTCTGCCACCCCAAGGTGTGCTTGGCGTGGTCTAACACATAGGAATTTCCTACTAGGCGGGCCAAAGTGTCCAGAAAAGCAATCACAGCCCCACACACCGCCCCCCGATGACACTGCAACCCGGATATTGCAAGAACCGCGACCACGATTCCAGAATGGTGGATGACCTACCCAAATTAGAGATTATATGTGGTCTAACAGAGGGCCTCGTGACCAGGGTCCAGAACCACAATCACGCCCCCGCACATCGTAACTCGCTGACACTAAGTCCCTAACCATCAGTCCTCCGAGCCGAGAACGGAAAAGGAAACGGAATAATTGTGATCGACGAACAAAGTGACTCTATTTTTCGCGAGAGTATTATTTCGGAGCAAACACTGACTCTAATTTCGCGTCTCTTTACTGTTATTTTTGTTGAATTATTATTAAGAGCGGCTGCGCTCAAAAAATAATAAAAAGAACTTTGACGGAACAAGCACTGACTCTACCAACCGCATTGCGCGCGGCCAACAATATCGTTATGGTGATACAATTGAGCCCATGGCAGCTTCTGAAACATTCAAAAGAACAGACAACATTGAAATCTTTGCGTTTTGAGTACTTTTCGATCATGATAATTATCAAAGACCATTGTAAAATAAGATTAAAGAAATACAGAGATACTTACTCTTCGAGTTGATGGATGAGTGCCCGAACTCGCCGAACTGCATCGGTGCTGACTCTAATACCGGAATACTTATTGCGAAAGAAAAAAAAATAAAGTAAAAGACTACTATCGCGCACGTCAATTGTGATCGACGAACAAAGTGACTCTAATTTCGCGAGAGCAATATTTCGAAGCAAACACTGACTCTACTTTCGCGTATCTTTACTGTTATTTATATTTAGTTATAAATATTATGAGCGGTTTCGCTCTAAAAAGAATAAAAAGAACTTTGACGGAGCAAGCACTGACTCTACTGACCGCATTGCGCGCGGTCATCAAAATTTACTGAAAGATAATCTGTACAAGTTAGTAAATAGGGTGAGGAGGTAGAAATTGAAGCAATACACATTTGATTTTATTTATCTCTTTCTTATTTCTTCATCCTGTCAAACGTCTGTTGAGGAAATACTGCTTTGTTTTAATAAAGTACTACCGTATTATTATTCTGATTTAATTACTGTTAATTGTCTATTCAAGATATACTATTATAGATTAATATAAATGATTTATCAAAAGCATACTGTGACTGTTCTTTGTCCGAGTTTTAAAGGTGATCATGATCTTAGTTAGTAAGCAATATCGCGCATTTATAAGTTCTCGTAGCTGCTTGTAGAAATCAAGACTCGAAACTATTTATCATGCTTTAAGGGCATGGCAATAAATACGTAAGTACGCGGGCAATCCTGCATCGAAAATTCAATTTGACCGTACTTGTGCCAAGTCACAGAGATAATAAAAGTGTCAACAAGAACACTAGTGAAGCTATAATAGAAATCGCGACCGATATGCAGCGAAACATGAGAGTATTTCAATTTTTCGTTTAGAATTAATGAAATTTACTGACTCTAGTTTCAATCGCGAGTGGCATATTGTAAGTCCTACTTAAAATGTTTAAACTGCTCAATAACTTTCAACCGAAAGAAAAGAACTTGAGCCAAAATCCAATCGCCAGATAACAAGAAATATACATAAACCGTTGGGATAATAAGTTACATGTTACCAATCCTTCATCATACGTCATCGGACTGGTTGTTATGCATCGCAGTATCTCAATACTCCATTCCTGCAGCCTCAACATATTATTCTTTGCCAGCTAATCATCCATTATTCCTGCAACAAAAAGAATGGAGCTGTGATAGACCTGTGCTAAAATCAGAATCGAATTCGAAGTCGCAAAAGCAGTGTGTAAGTGACTGAATAAAATATAATAAAGATTCGAAGAACCGTTCAAACTAATAAGTTAGTTAACACGATGTTACAACAAACGAGTAGTTAATCGCGTATCAAAGAACCGATGTTACCGGAAGAAGACGCGTCGATACTCAACCGGTGGACCGGTCAAGGGTCCAGGAAAAGAGGCTTGAGAAAGACTTTAATGTACTCTCGCGATAGTCAAACGATTGTTAAATAAACGCGTATTAATTAATAGAAGCTAATAGCCAAGCGTATGCGGTGGTAAAGTAAACCCCGAGATGCTATTGTATTGTAAGGTGATGTATGTCGCTAACCTTCGACAGCATAGACGACCCGTACAGTACGACGCTTGAACTGATAGTGACACCGCGTGCGCCGCTCACCGTCATCCCCACTCCGTGACGCGCCGGCGCGTCGGTAGCGCTCGGTCGCGCTCGGTGGTATACGCAATTTCCGAACTCTTCGAAGGTCTCCGACCGCGGTCGTGCGTACTACTGTACTAAGGTCATACGTACTGAACTTTTGGGCCTTCCGATCAATTTTTAGCCGAACCTACGATCCTACGGTTATACTTACTGAACTTTTACGTTTTCTGACCAACTTATAGCCGGACCTACGACTCCAGGGTCGTATCTACTGTACTTCTTTGGGTTCTGACCGACCTATAGTTGAACCTACGATCCTAGGGTTATACCTACTGAACTTCTACGTTTTCTGACCAAGTTTTAGCCGGATCTACGACTCTAGGGTCGTTCCTACCGGACTTTCGCGGCTTCTGAACAACTTTTAGCTGAACCTACGATCCTAGGGTTATACCTACTGGACTTTTACGTTTTCTGACCAACTTTTTGCCGGACCTAAGGCTCTAGGATCGTGTCTATTGTACTTCTTCGGGTTCTGACCGACTTATAGCTGAACCTACGATCCCAGAGTTTTACCTACTGGGCTTTTACGTTTTCTGACCAACTTTTAGCCGGACCTACGACTCTAGGGTCGTGCCTATTGAACTTCTGCGGGTTCTGATTAAGTTTTAGCTGGACCTACGATCCTCGTTAAAGAATTCTTTCGTTCTTTGCCGCGCAATGAAATCGGGACAGCACAGGCGGGACGCTTGACGTGACACTGTCAATTTCATCGCCCCGATGCATCGCGATGTGGTTTCGACTCAACTCGAGCCGAGCCAAAGCGCATCGCGCGACCAGGCACCGTAGCTCAATTTTTCTACCGAAACGTTGCTCGAGAAATAGCTGTCCTGATCCTCCCAAAGCATTTCAATATATTCACACAATCGTATGAGTCCTGCCCCAACACTACTTCAGTAAATAATAGTTCTTGAAGTGATCACTGTTCATGAGCAGGGGACGCTCAAATCAGTGTCGGATTTCTGAGTCGGTATGGCCGTCACAGTGGGCCACGAAAGTCCATAAGATGTCCTGTCTATTCCTATATCTCGTCAGTGACCACGTACCATTCCCGTGTCACTCGCAACGTTACCAACAGATTACAGAAAACGATGTTAACGCTCTCTATCGTAGACATGGATATTCAATAATGTTACAAACATGCTTCTGCGCTTTGCCGCAATGAAAAGCATTATCATGTCGCGTGCGGGGCAGCACAAGCAACACAGAACATCAAAAGTTTCGCTCGATACATATATCGATAGGAAATTTAAAAAATCGCGACCTGTTTGCTCGAAGCTTTCATCATATATTTAACAATAGTATCACAAAAGTGTATGGCTTCAAAACGAATCATCTGGCCGTAAGAATTAATTTAGCGACCAACTCCAAGATTTTTCTGAGTAATTTTTAAGTAATTTCCAAGTAACCGGCCGCTGGATATTCATCCCTACCGGAGCAATCCTACGAAAGTCAAGGCTCGTTATCAATTCAAGTTCACCAAGTGTCTGCCTGTCGCAGGGCTGGCACGCGTACTCACGGTTCCAAGGGGCATACCATACCGGCCAACTTACCCCCTGTAATATCCGCGTATCACGTGAACAGGCGACGAAGCCTTGTAAACCGATTTACTACCCGATTGCAGCTGACCGTTGCACCGATCTCTCTTCCGTCAACGTGGGCACGATTGCCGTGTGTTCGTTATGATTGTTTTTAAATTACCCTATATTCGACAGTGGTGCAACGCGTGTTTGCTTCCCGGTTCGATCCTTTGAGCTGCCCAATACGATTTGATATTGAAAGTGGCGGGTCCGCGTTTATCTTTCAACCGTGCCGGGGGATATGTAAAACAGAAATTCTGAAACTGAATAATAAACTACGCGCCGTGGATGGCTATCGAACCCGAGTGAAAAATTGGTCGAGAAATCGGAGATAGAAGTGAACAATTCATGGAAATAACAGTAGATTATGTTTTGCAAACGGTGACGCCATCTTTTTGCTTAATTGTTAAATTGTTTCATTGGGCTATCAAATAATGAAATGGTAGGTCGAGTAAATAATGCGTGAAATTTCACTTCTATTATTAGTAATGAACAATAGCAGCACATGAATCCGTATCATTGAATGAATAATAAATTATATTGGTATCCACGAGTTTAGTTATCAGTGATACCACTGATAAGACTGCTAACCGAATAGCAGAATGCTACATACGAAAATAATTGGATTTTAATCGGTGATAAACTACCGACTATTGAAATTTCTGGGTCAATTAATTTTCATTAAAAAACCAATGGAATTTTATGGCATAGTATTTTTGTCTATTTACATTCCGGGAGTACTCGGATCGAATCCCATGATAATTTACAAGAATATTCTGGTTCCATTGTAACATGATTTGCATAACAAATATTGTGCTACGCTAAACAAAAATGAATTACCCAATAATTCTTAATAAAAAAAAGGATCTTAAATTGCGTTAAAATGGTTCGAAGCTACAACACAGTTTCATAAATTATACTTTCATTGCGTAACTGCAAATGTTACAAAATCGCGTATACACCGCAACGAGAACTCTGTACAGTATACACAGCTTTGATTAATCTAAGCTAAAGATGCAGCTTGCCGAAGCTACAATTGCCAAGCTAGTCAAACATATGCAGGAAGTTTCCAAGCGGAAAAACAACGGGCACGGCCGACTGTATACAGATAGGGTGGATCCGATAATCGATCAGATTTTCGACCGTCGACAACAATGATCTCTGACCGGGCATTTTCACTACACTGTTACGAGCCGGGAGTTCATCAACGTCCCTTTGATCTTGCCGTTGAAATCCTACCATGGTCCGTGGCCGTAATCGGTGCAACCACATCGCGACCACGCTACTTCAGACTGCGAAATTTGTCGACATCGACATTTAGTCCTTATTCAGAATATTTATATACATATCAAGTAACCGGTGCAATGGACCACGCAAAACAGTGCACTGAATCTGAAAAATATTACCTCTACAATGTAGCGAGGTAAAACTTGTCGTTTCAAACTGTGTCTATTACTACCTTAACTTTATCGCATATTACCTTGAGCGCGCGATTTATCGACGTTACGTCGATATACAATTGGTGCGCGAAACAAAACGTAACAAAAGTGTTCTGCCCGCGTTCTTACGATCCTTGCATCGCCCTTGACGCAAGAAGATCTAATATTTACAAGAACGAACCTGCTTATGCAACGAAATTCGAAGAAGTGTTGCAAGAAAACATGAAGGTACGGAAAAATATACGTAACACTTTCGATGCGGTGCATAAATAGGTAGATTGCGATAAGCGAGTTGATTTCGAACGATTCGATCCGCGTGTTAACCTTAATGCATGTTAATGCGGTCACTCGTTACTCGTAATTCAATCAATATTTCCATTCGTTCGGTGATCGTTATCGACGCTGCATTAAAAAATACATCAGAGTTCGAATTTTACGTACACAGACGAAAGTGCACAGAAAAATAAACATCTCATTTTCGAATGCGTATTATCGTTCAACTCGTGTTCCAGCGATCGCTAAGATTTCTCGTTACAACAGTGAATTCCAAAGTATCGTAAAAAGAAATATTTTGTACACACATAAAATTTATTTCAAACTGACAACATCTTCGACGGAGTGCGCATTAGAATTAAGAGGAAACAATTAGCCTTGTCGTGTATATTTCTTTCGTGTCGCACAATGGTCGCGGTTGCGCATGTTCTCCTCGTCTATCCTCTCTAAAATAATAGAGATGCATCGTAACGGAATTTGTTATTCTACGTAACAGAATTTTAACCGCAAAATGGCATACAAGAATCGTCGTGTTATCGATATTCGCGTTACATCGTTCAAGTGCAACGCGCCGCATAATCGACCCATCGGTCTGGTATCGAGTGTAATTATATCAAGGTGTATTGCTCGACTAAAACGCTTCGGTAAGAGTGATCGTCGAGTCTCGTAATCGCGCAAATGTATGATACGCTGCGCATAAAAACGTTACTGCCCCTTTACGTTACTACGTTTTGCCAAAGTAATAAAAAACTTGCGTGTCGCGCTATCTCGTTAGGTGTTCAATTTATCGTGCATAACAAAATACTCGCCAAAACGGAATGCGCATAGGTACATGTCGTGTGAAGAAAAAAAACCAGTTGCCAAGTATTCGCAGTAAAGTACGAAGCACGACGCAAAAGGATCACGACGATGATAATTGAAGGTTGCACAACAGGTTGTCGTAATATTTAGCAATGTCGAGTTTAGATAGCAGCCGAGTTTCCTGCGAGTCCTGCGACTATTCCGACTCTCGCATACGAAAGCACCCGTCCAACGAACGTAGAAACTCGCGCGGCTCTCTTCCCACTATTGTGTGTCTTGGCGTTTTTGCGCGCTATTACACTTCTTCAATTACATAATCCGTTGGAATCTTGGTAGTGTCAACCTACCAAATACCTGGGAATACGATCGATGCGATGGTACTCTGGATATCGCAAGAGCTCGAAGCTATTCTTGTATTTCGAAAGTACAGCGAGAGAGGACCGAGTGGTGTATCCTATATTTGATAAGGAATAGCAGAAATTAGCGATGACGCGTGCACCGCGCGTCACTTGTCGCGTAACGTAGTAAGGTACACTTTCTCCTGCGTCGCCGTGATCGTCCTTGGAGCGCGCAATCCCCCCGCTGTAATCAGCGGGACAGCCCGTACAGTCTATTGGAATAAGAAACTTGTGGCATTCGATCAACACGATATGCATTCCAATGGTCACGCTATTCCGTCGAATTAAGAAACGTTTTCACCTGTTGAGTCGGAACGAAAGGGGGCCCAGACGAGCGAACATTGTAGCTGGCAACGCCGGGATGGAAAAGAGCACCGTGCGGCGTAGCCTGATAAGACTATCGCAGACGAACACGAAGACGAATACGGGACAGTAAAAAGAGTCTCTCGGTTATAATTTTTGTACGATGTCGAACTTGTCTTTGAAACCGATCGATTCCTTCTTCGGGTCGTATTTTTTGCGGGCAGCCAGCTGAGCCCTGAGCTCCTTGGCGCTCATCTTCAAGTTTAGACCCTGGCGCGACTCGTTGCCGACGACGCTACCGTTTCCGGTACCGGGCCCGTGTCCTGTCGGCGACTCGTTTCTAACGCCGTTTCCGTTCCCGTTTCCGTTCCCGTTCTCTCGCGCAGCATCCTCGCGTTCGCTCTCGTTCTCGTTCTCACTCCTGGTCGGCGTTCTTGTCGCGCTTGCCGAAACCGTGCTTCCTTCGCTGTGCGACGCGTCGTTCGAGCAGCTCGATTTTTGCACGTCCTGAAAAACAAACATCGTTCATTAGCTCGTCATCCGTACAATTCCAGCCGGCTCTATCCGACCGCACGGCTACGTCGTATGTATTATACACGTACGCGGTCAGCCGATAATATATCGGACAAGGAAAAGAGGAACGGGTGCTATAGAAAACTCGTGTCACGTATCAAGGTCGATCGAGGTACGGCGAACTACTTTTTTCCCAAATGCACACACACGCGATTCTGACCAACTTGGAAATCGGTGGCGACGAGAGAAAGGAATGACAAATCGGGTTTCGTGCGTCGACCGGCAGTCGCCTAGAAAATCCGCACCGAATTTTTCTTCTCCCGATCTCCGAGCGATACGTCTCAATTTTCCATCGGTCAACGTAATTTTCCATTGGTCGCTTGGATGCCCGTCGACGGAAAGGAGGAAAAACCCCGAGCACGACGACCAAGAGACCGTACGATATCGGAGAACGAACGATCCCGGGGGACAAAGGACCGTGGCTATCGGCGTATCAAAGACGACGGACAAATTCGTCGAAGAAACTCATAATGACCTTGGCTCCTGATGCAATATGCCGAACGGTACTTAAAGGAATTCCATCGGGTAAAGGCAAGCGCGAGGGAAAACCGGTTTCAAGCCACAGACCGTTTAAATCTCTTCGAAATAATTTTAGTCAGCTTGCCCCTCCCCGCCGCGCTGTTATCGCCCCCGGAATTAAAAACACGCTCGGCCTCCCAAAAACTTTCCTCCATTCGCGATACGCGTGGCTTAGAAGTTAGAACCGCAACGAATGCTCGCCGCCGTACGGTACCAGTGACGTACAGAATGTAATCTCGATGGCGCAAGAAACGAAAACGCTCGATCTACGCGGGTTCGGTTGCGCTACGCGATAACCAGCGCCAATAGAACCACCGGCAATCGCATGCAAAGATGGTGTTTATGCATCGAGATGACGTAACCTCTCCATAAAACTTCGAGAATCTATGTCGAGGCATTTCTGCATCGCCGTCGACATCCCGTAATTCAATTAATTCCAGCAACGACGCGACTCCTTTCGCACGTATGTACATACATACATCGTGTAGCAGCGGCCAATCAGAATCGCTATCTTTGATAAAAGAATACTTCGAATGGCACGTGTTGCATTGGAATTGCAGCTGGTTCACCGTCTCTTTCGCACGATGCACGATCGAAGATGATAGGCGGTGTGCACCACGGCCGAAACCACTGTTCGATTCGAGGGCACGAAAAAAAACGAATCGGGTTCGTGGGCTGTTTTATCATTTCATTCTCGACCGAAGCAAACGCGATGCAACGTGCATCGTGGAATACCCGTTATCTGCATGCATACGCATTCAGTCTGGGCGATTTGACACGCTTTCTTCGAAAATCGCTTGAACGCGCCACACGGAAATCGAATAAGAGCGGATAACGGATTTTTTTTAGGCTGGTCGCTACCGCGAAATGATTTCACCGATTTTACCGTGGCATTGCCGACCTTTCTCGATAGCAAGAATCTAGGATGTCGGAACGTCCGTCTAGCCGAAACACCTTTTGCCAAATGTATCTGTCCAGGGAACGTTCTTTGCGCTCGGAGCGAACAGTTTTCCCTCTCGTTCGCGTACCGCGCATGCCGCGCGGTTATTCGATTGCGCAATGGAAAACGGTGGCAGGAAGCTGACCAACCTGTGGAGAGGCATTTAATTATTTACCCGACATGTGATCGAGTGCCCGCGACACCAATGTATCCGCGCTTTTGTAAATCGCAGCGAACGTTCCCGTTAAGGGTGTTCGGGGAACATTGGTACAATGATTAATGGAAACGTTATTCACTCTGTTAACTTTGCCCCCTTTTCCTCGGTGTCTTTACACAAAGGTACAGGCACGCAATGTTCCCCGATAACAGCGTGCACGTATGCGTCTTCGATTACGTAGCACGGAACAACGCGAATTTACGTAACTTTGCGCCGCGAAAAATGACCGGAAATCCGGCAAATCCCATCGACGGAGGACGAATCTTTCGATCGCGAGATATGTGCTTGCCGGAAGATCGGTCTCGTTGGGAACAGCGTATCGCGGCAAGGCGATCGAACGCGGATCCCATGAAGATGAATTAAGGCCACTGACGTACCATTTTGCAAAAGAGGAACTTCCGCCGATTAACGCGGTAATTGTTACATCCGAGAATATCCTACGGTGATATCGTTCACCAGAGAGCAGAACCTTTTTTCTATCGATAATCGAGCGGGCCAGAGTAATGCATCGTAACGACAACTGTAACGGCAAATGCATTTCGGAATTCGCCGGAAACGGAGGAACGAATCTCGCGATACGCTTACCTTCGACGCGTCTTATCGAGTATGAACCAAACAGATGAATCTTATGGAACGCGCAATGAAATCGGTGATATAGAATAGGAAACACCCGACACTACCCAAGCATCCATACCTGAAATAATAGATAATTCGCCTCGCTTTTCTTCCGCGAGTAGATATTACGAAATGAAGAATAAAAAAGCGTGCTTGGATCGTTGTGAAAAGCAACAGAAAATAATGCTTTTTATCGAGTAAAAGCAGCGAGCGAATGTAGGGCATACGAAAGAAGAATGAGTAGGCGCATCTGTGGAGTCTGCGATAATGATATCTACTACTATGCGTGTTATCGTTCGATGCCTTTCCACCGGAAAGAACCAAGACAGCATGCTATAGTTGTACAACGTGGCGGTTCGTTATTCTTATATCGTACGATATAAAGCTACCAGCACCGCGGCAGTAAAGAATTAAGAAAACACTTGCGAGCCAAGTGCATATGATGATGACAATTGCCTGAACGGCTACATCTGTTCTGACGAAACAGGATCTTGGGTATCGATAGTCTGATCCCTGCGAGTTGAAGGATTCGAGTTCCTCTGCGAATTATCGAGCAAGAACCGATACTAAAAGAACGTGCGAATTTTCCAAGATTAGTTAAAATAGCGAGCTTCTTTTTGTGCCGCGCAAATGCGCGTTATTCAAGTGGCTCGTTTCACATGAATTTGTCGCTGGTTCTCGTTTCAGCGTTAACAAAAAAAAATCGTCTGCACACGATACACGATGGGACGTATGTGTATGTATAGCACTGATTGTATGGCGTGTTAACTTTTTTCCATAGCTCGCTTCTACGCAAGAGAAGCAAACACAGATGTTTTGGAGCACAGCCAACTGAAACACTTACGTGCTTATCTTTAAATACCGACAAAAATGCCTGTCACTCTTTTATTCCACAAAAAATAACGACTCCGCGGTGAACTGATAAGACCAATCACAACACGGACAGGTATTACACCGCAGTTATTTATAAGAACCGAATCGATATCGATACGAAGTATGTACGATATTCCACGGTCGAAAAAACGTATGGAACCGATTGACGAACGAGAAACCTTGCAGATCATTATTACGACGAAGAAAACAGAATTATTCTGCCCGAACCAGCACGTTCGTGTGACTCACGCCTAAAGATATTATCGAAGAGAAAACAATGCGCCCTCTCCACTTCTTCGCTAAATTGCGTAACAAACTCATCAGTAGCTGATTAAGAAAAAAAATCACGTTTCAGGATCATCGAAGTGTTCTCAAGCTTCTCGGTTCAGGAATTTTTGATCTAGGTAACCATTTAGAATAACGATGAATGATTTTACGAAGCAGGTTCGAAAGTGATTCAATCGAGGAGCGATGTCTGTGAATAATACTATCGCTTGTCTGTTAAAAAACATACACAACCCTACATTCGGGCCGTTTCGCAGCGAACCGAAGCAACCATTGAAGCAACAGGTGTACGCTCGATTCAGCCCCTCGTGCGTTGGGCAACAGGCAACTCTGAGACAGCAATTCGATTTGAGCTGGACAACGAATAAAGAATACGCACCTTGTCGGTGGAGTCGTTGCTACCGTTGCGCTCCTCTTGTTCGACACTATTCGGATTCTTCTCTGGGGTCTTGTTCACCTTGACGTTCGCCATGGTGCCCTTGATAACGATGCTGTTGGCCCTGAAATATTCGTCTGCCTCTTGATCGACCACCAGAAGTTTCGTCTCATTCGGGAAGGCCTTTATGCGTTCAACAACCTGTTTATGGACCTCGTTCGCAATGTTGATCTCATTAACCTCGATAATACGATCACCTTGCTGTAAACCAGCGGCTTGACTGGGCGAACCGTCGTCCACCTTACCGATGAATTGCCCGTTCTTTCCTTTTTCCGCGTGCAAATTGAACCCGTAACCATCAAAATCGTCCCACTTGACGATATGGCAAAGTCGCGCACACGGTGCCTTATCACCCTTCAGAGAAGACATGTTTCACCCTTGTTGTTAGTGGCGCGCACAGAACGAAACGAAAAAACGGCCCAGGATGAGTCGGGGCCGACTAACGACTACGCGGCTGCGACAGAAGGACAGCGAAGAACAGTAAACGCGCGCTGCACGAATGGTTACGAGAAAGTTTGTACACTGTGTTTTGTAGCGATCGGTAACGAAATTTTCTGTGGACGATCGACGTTCGAGGCGCGGTCTTACGGTTCGTCTGTGCCTCATGCGGTGACTGGTTGACTAGGTGACTGCTACTTAACTAGCAGCCTCGACCTCGCCGATTTTCGTCCACACCTGCTACGAGGTGATTATTAGAACCGACTGGCGGTAGGTGCACCGTAGTGAATCAACGTGAATCGGCTAGCACCAGCGTGGTGACTTCGAATCTTAAAGGTTGGTTCACGCGTACGCGAGGTCACGTGCACCAATAGCCGTAGTCGAATCTATGGAAGTATCACACGGATCTGTGAATGTGACCGATCGAAAGCGACACGTTCTTCGACGCAGCCAAGGAACAACCCATGCGAAACGCTACCGCTGACTTCGACTGAAAACTTGATAGTAGAGGGGAGAGGGAGAGAGCGACAGAGACAAAGGAACGTGGATAAAGGCAAAGAGAAGGAGTGAAATGAATAAAGGTGGTGAACAAGGAGAACGAAGGTGAACGCTGCACGCGGCCGCGTTAATTTGGTGGGGGTTGAACGGTGCTGCTGTCACCTGCACGGCAACTAATGTAGCACCACCTGTCGGTAAATTAATGAAATCCAGCTGCGTTTCTCTGTCGTTAAAATTCATGTTTGAAAAAATTGATACCAAACTTTTTTCGAACTTTGTAGTACATTTTTTAAATGGGAGAATTGCTTCTCCTGCGGTGCAGTTGCAAGACAATTGTCTCTTCGTATATGCCAATGTAAAAAAAAACCTTTATACATATACATACATATAGTCAAATATGATTCATTGTTTTCTCAGTTGTCTATCGTAGGAGGGAGAGATTAAGCACCTGTTGCCACTGCAAGGAACAAGGTTGCACGGGCGTATATGATAAATCGACGAAGGACGTCACCACGTCGAAATAAAAAATACTATCGAATTGTAAACGATACTTGTTTCCACTAATTTATAGCAGGTATTCATTGAACAATTTCTACACGGCGCAACTTACAGGCATACCAATTGCTGGCTGACGTTTATTATCCATCAGACTTCCGTTCCGATAATTGAATAGGTACGTCCTGAGCTTTTGTACACTCAGAAAGAACAATTACCTACGTGAAATATTGCGTTATGCCACATACGATATTTGTCATATGCTTCTTATTTCTCAATTGAAAAAAAAACTTCGGACTGTGCTAATTACTTTTACTTGAGTATGCAGGTATTAAGAATATAGGTCTACAGTTCGTGAAATCTGGACAGTTTCATTTGCATCTACATCTACAGAACTTGGAAATACTATACTTTTTCATCTTACATAAACAATAGTCATAATGTCATTCTGAAAAACGGATACGTGTGTCGCGATAAAAAAGGTAAATTGTGCGATAACGGAGCGATGACACATCTATGATAAGTATGAAATGTTTCGACTTATGGTCCAAATTATGCACTTAATTGTTTTGTCGCGTATTCGCTATCCTTATAAAATGTTTCATGATGTAAAACTTTGACGCCCTTTTCGCTGTTGAATCGTCTTCTGTTACATATAGTATGCTTCCATACCATTAGTTATATTTATATTTCTATACGTATATGAATTGCAAAGTTTATTACGCGCGAATGCCTGTGTCCCTTGCGAGTAGATATGATATAAAATAAGCAAAAAGTTAACTACAATTGCGCGATGCTGATATGCTCTTTGATACAGAACAGTATTTCAATATACGGTCGTCTAATTTCTGTTTGTGTATCCTCGTATTTTATCGATGACGAATCGCGATGATTAAACGATGCATGGGTACATCTCTTACAAACTCTGTAACTTGGACTAAGTATGCGCATCGTATGTCTTCTTTGAGCGTCTAATCTTAATCGAACGAATTCATTTTCATTTAAAATAACCAACAACTATAAATTAAGTAATGACATTTGGTATATGTATGATTTTAAGTCAAATACATTTCTAGTTCTGCGTTCAAATAATGATAAAATATATATATGTATACATATATAGATGGTAGGGTTAATAAAATAAATCGTACGGTCCTGAGGGGCGAGCGTGGTGGGTGCGCGAAACTGGTTGCGCAGTAGTTACCATAATGGTGTGCGGTGCGCAAGCGAACGTAGCGGTTGTTCGAACGCTAGTCAAGTATAGTTGTCGTTGATACATTGCACGCGAGTAGTTTGTTGTTGGCGGCGTGGTTCGTTTCCGTGTTACTGTGAATTGTGAAAATCAAGGCGCGTGATGCCAGTAGCTGGCATTACGATAATCATCGTTACGTAGATCGGTTCGCCGGATCTAGAACAACAGATGAATATTTCCGCCCGAAGACTGTAACTGAATCGAATAAAATGTGGAGTCCGACGCACGTTCAAGTGACAGGTAAGCCTAAAGGAACGTGGGAGCTGGCTGGTAAACGCAGTGGCCAAGAACGTGGTTTATGTGGCAAGTGGTTCGAAACGAAACAGATGCACCGTAAACCAATTATTCCTAACACGTAAGCTAGGTTACGTATATATTTTTCGTTAGGCGAAGGTGATCGAAGCCACGCAAATTCTTTACACATACGTTCACTGAAGTTTATTTAACGGGAAAATACATAGATGTTTCGCATTGTTTCGTAATCATGCGAGTTTGCACCACGAACGACGAGTGTCTCGCTTGAGTGACCTCGTTTGTCACAGTATTTTTAAACGGTTAATCTAGAGCAACGCGTTAATTCTACCTCAGCAATCATTTACCCCTGCAAAGATTGAGAAAAGTGGAGGCAAAGAAAATTTTACGTTGCATTCAAGTGCAACCTCGCGTAACGCGATAGATAGATCGGTGGATAGGTGGTGAAAACTCGTATATACACCTCAAAAACACGAATGTTGCTCGAGACGCCGAGATAATTATCTTGCTGCTGCACGCACATGTTCCGTTGGACGTGTACACGAGTTACACAAACACAGCAATTTGGCGTGTCCTCATTGCAAAAAAAACGCAAGACCGGTTGCATTTCACGGCGACATCGAATCGCGCCAAAAGAAGAACCATTGTATTTGAAACGCGCGCGATCATCGGCGGCCCAGTTATTCGTTGAATCAACTTCCGAAAATGAGCTCACGGGCGTTTTGCGTGACAGAATTTGTACGATAAATGCGCGAAGCTACGCAAAAAAAAAACGAGAACATATTACAGCAAACTGCGAGAAATATTTTCGACCCGTCCTCTTTAATACACCTCTAATTATATCTAAGCGGGTCACTCCTCTGCATGTCACGTTAGCCGACGAAGCACCTACATGCGATTCGACAGTCCTTTAACGCTTTCGTTTCGATGCAAAACAGGTAGAGTGTGAAAGCATATGTAGAAGCAGCTGATGTCCCCCTTTTCTTTCATATATTCGAGTCCTCTGCCCAGGATCGTAGTCAGAAACGTGGGGGCCTTTGGATTCAATATTCTCTCTGACTCTCATTCGCTATTGGTCAACAAACTTTTTAAACGCAAGTTTTGTCACTCTACTGTTTGGAATGAAGAAAAGTTTGCGATGAATATACCGCTATTTAATTTCTTGTACTAACGTGTCTGGTATTTCGAAGTGAAAAAAAATATTCCATCTTAATTAACTGTGATCGCGCACCGTTAAGAATGCTCCTTTCAGGGTAAACGGTGTATGTATGTATATATGTATACGTATCTGCCTGTAGCTGTGCCGAACGCTTCGACTCGTCTAATCGAGTCGTAAAAGAATACAGCGAGAGAGTAGATTTGTCTATGAGAAATCGAGAGAAGTGGTCCATTTTACACGATTTCACTGAGTATGGCAATTATCAACCGAGCCTTCGAAATTGATTGGTGACCTTACGAAAAACGTTGAAAATAATAGGAAACAGAACGGAGTGTGGCAAAGTTAAGGTAAAGAATCGAGCGCAAAATTCCTGTAAGATGTTATACGCAGCGTAAAAACGTGTATTGCGGGTGATGCTCGGAAAATAACAATGCGGTAAAGGTGGGGTTTCGTGATGGGAATGCGAGAGATTAGTAGGAACGAGCCTACACATTCACGCTTTTACCATGATAGAACGGTGTGTTGTTATGCTCGCTAGCCATGACGATTCTTCACAGTACGTTTGATTGAAGATGTTCAGCAAAGAATGGGGAACCGTTCGCTACGAAATAGAAAAAGTTGATCCTTTATATCTAAAGTTCCTACGCGTATTCCACTCCGCTCTGATCGACCAACGTTTTATCGCTCGCAGACAGCTACGCCTATTTTTGTTTATCTTGTTTTTGAACACGCAAAGCATTCGATGGGCGGATATATCATGGCATATCTGGCATTTAGCACCGTAAGCAAGGATGCCAGCATCACTATCGTCGAAAAAACCATCGACAATTCACGCTCTTCCATACCGTCTAATAAAACATTTTCTTTGTTCGCAGTTCAAAGGGCGAAGAGCTTGCTAACCAAAGGAAAGCACAGTAAGTTTCCTGATAGACTATTTGCAATAGCGATTCCAGAGCCTAATGCAACAAATGTTCTGGAAATTGCAACCACTTTGTCCCAATTTTTATATGAAACGCATCACCCAGGTCGACGTAACAGTGTATAGTTTTCTTCATTATGGCGAGTCCAATTTCGAAACAGTGGACAATGAATTTTCGTCTATGTTGCGTCACGGCTGCAGTATTCGAATCGAATTTCGCGAGGCATGCAAACGCGTGTATGTGTACCTGTAACCCGTCTAGATCGTCGTATAATTACCGGGGAATGACAGAACCGCACAGCGTGCCAAGTTTGCTGACGGTCGGGACAGGCGTGTTTGAAATCGTTGTCGCTTTTCAACTAATTTTAGTCGGACGGTGAACTTACGAATGTAGAACGGGAAATATAGCGATCGTTTATGTCCGACTATGTGGATCATGTTGTAATTAATAGTTGGAATGAATCCGATTCGCAGTCGACGTGCGAGCATTTAGCACCGTCTGTACGCGAGACGAGACGTTGATACAAAGATAATTTATGCAGGCAACAAGTAGACAATGAAAGCTGTCCCCTGCGAGATTTTAATACTCTCTTACGCGGCTTGTTAGTGTTAACCTCGCGGTCAAACGTATCCGCCCACGTTAAACGCTTTAATCTAATAACGCAGAGACCAACGATTGTTTCGTGACGATCGCGCTCGGCAAGGAGAAGTACCAAACGTCGGTGAAGGAGAAAGCTGCGAGGGACGTGGAATGGCACGAGGAATGCGAATTAACAATTCCAGAACAGGGAAACACCGCGGAAATAGTGCTCACGGCACTTCACCGCAACTTCTTGGGTGTCGACGAGTTCCTCGGCACTGTCAGCGTACCGCTATCCAGCTTCGACGTTTACGAGAGACCGAGGAACAGATGGTGCGTTTCTTCATCCTTGTTTTCCACTGTAACACGCAAGTGTTCGATTGCTTCCTGAATCGACGACAGCAGTATATACACGAGAGCCGCATATGTAAGATTCTTCTTCGTCTGAACCAGGTACACGCTCGGAAGCAAACCAGGCAAGGAGAACACGAAGGAAAGGGGCGAGCTCGAAGTGAAGATTGGTTTCATCGTGAAGGCGGGCAGTCTGACCGATTTGAGCCACAAAGAGCGGCACAAAAGCTCCCTCGGCCAGTTATCTACGGCCGCCCATTCAATCGGCGGAAGTTTGCTCAGCATAGGTAGCTTCGAGAAACGCAAGGGGCTGAAGAAACTGGCAAAGTCGATTGGAAATCGTGTGAAAGGGAAGAGCAAACAGAACCTGGACAAAAGGGATGATCTGGATGAAAGAGAGGAGCTCAGGACTACGCGGCAGGAACCAGGCGAAGCTGACCCTGGTGTTATCAGCGAAGATGAGGACGAGTTTACGGTAAATTAGGATTGCGCTTTTGTTCCGAGACTATATTGGAATGACGTAAATCACCTGTTTATTTTAGTTCGACGACTTGTCTCACAAGAGCTCGGCATCGTCTCTAAACGCTCCGGCAATCGGTGGGACTAGTAATAGCGTCGGTTCCGTAGCATCGAGCAACTCATCTGGTAATAATTTTAACGACACGCATCACCTACCTCCGGCGCCAGTAAACGCAGCACCTAGTAAACCACCACGATATTCCATGAGTTCCTCCACTACGTCCCTATCGAAGGTGGATAATGTCAAAGAAGACGAATGGGGTTTGAAGCTTTATGGTAAACAGCTTAGTAACAATGTTAAAAGGTAAATGATATTGGTTGTCGCGGCGCAAACCTCTGTACAATAGAAACAAGAGTTTAAACGTACCATTGGAAATGATTTATTTAGGTGGGAAAGCAAACCGAATCCGAAAATTGTGGTAGACGAAGCAAAGGAGAAGCATCGCGAAATCTCACCTGCAAATTCACCTTCGTCGGCATTAAAACATCAAGACACACCGGAACCTCCGAGTCCGGCACCACGAGAAATCCTGCAGCCGAAGAACAAGGAAGAGAAGCTTGCATCGAGTAAAGAGAAGAACGTAAAAGAAGACAAATACGGCTGCTGGAGCCCGAAGGATGACAGGCAGCTACGGAAGGACAGAAAAAAGGAAAAGGAAAATAAATTCAAAGAACTGATCGACGATAATTATTTGTCTTCTGAAAGAATCATTATCGGGGGCGAGGATGCGGTTAAGAGTACAGGGTCGGTCAAAAGCAATTTGCCGCACGAACTTCTTGCACAATTTGAGGGAAAGTCGAGAGAGGTAAAATACACTAGGCTACAGTCATAATCGCTATTTATAACTATAATGATGTTTTCGTTGGAAAGGATTACACCATGTTTCAATTTTATAAATATAGGATCTCATAGAGCAGACGTTGCAGCTGCAAGCGGAAGTAACGGACAAGAAGAAACGCCTAAATGACTTGGAAGATTATATAGATGCACTGTTGCTGAGAGTAATTGAATGCTCGCCACGTTTGCTGCAAAACCCATACCAATCACAGAGACGTTTGTCATCACCCGGTCATCAGTAGATGATCAAGCGTTTCTCAATCTATTGGAACGTTGAAGTTAATCGCATCGCTCGGCATAATTAGTGATAATTTCGTAGCGCTCGTTCAGCCTGCCCCAATCCTTTTATATATTGTATCTTCGACTGCAACTAGCTTATAATTCACGCGCTTTAATTTATTTTCAGCTAACGGTTAGAAGTTTTAAGGAACCTGTTGTATTTCTGAGAAACGTCTTGGATTTTAGTGTTTTGTTATCGTTTCAACAAATAATTTTAATTAGGGTTTGTATTTATATTTCAAAGGGTAAGAGGAAGGTATGGTGTTTGTGCCAATTGTTGTAAAATGAGAAAAAAATATGCAAATACTCCCCTAGTCTTCCGCACAGAAGCTACTGTTTGTCCAAGGAAGAAAATGAACAAGAAACAAAACGAGAATGGTGTCTCCGTCCAAAGTACGATTCCAACAAATACAATAAAATATTTGTATTTTTGAATATTTACAATCAAAAAGTTCATCGTATGTATGTACTATATTTTTACAAATATATTCAAAGAAATATAATAACTTATTATGCGATCTAGAAAGTTTCTGCTTATTGTCTTGTCACAGTCGAGATATGGAATAGACCTATCATCCAATATATTTTTTTTACCCCCTGTTCATGGGACCATAGAGTCCCATGTACATGTCGCAGTGTGACTAGCTCGTCTGCGACACTGAATAGCCATATCAACCGACGAGACATAGGAATAGACAAATCGGCCAATGTATTCTTTCGGCCCGAAATCCCAGGGATCCGAGAACTCCATACCACTTCCGCGTCACTCACAACGTTACCAACAGATCATAGAAAACGATATTAACGCTCTTTATCATACACATAGAGATTAAATAATTTTACAGATATGCTTTTGTTCTTTGCCGCAGTGACGTCGCGAGCGGGACAGCATAGATATCAAAAGTTCAATCAATACTTTTCAATAGACATCAATAGATTGTAATTGTTAGTGCGTAAGTTTAATTGAGAATAATTCTGCAATAAATTGTCTCTTATATCTTTTATTTCATATTTATTTTATTTACTTTTAATATTTCGTTTATTACGTAATATTAATTTTAATAATTAAATAAATAATTTACATATGCATAAGTTGCACGCTTGCTATGATTACAAATTTCTACGTAATAGTTGTTTAAATAATTTTGTACTGTGTGAATTATAGTTTGAATAAATATTCACTCAACAAAATTAAATGTTTCTCGTTATTATCAACTCCTTTGATACTACGGTGTCCAATACCCACTCCTTAAACATTTCGGACCATCGGACCGAAAGAACACGAAATAATTGTATTTGTTTAATGAAATTGCAAGCAAATGCGATTACTGCCACTTCCTGGCTAGGTACATCAATGATCAGAGGACATAAATTAAAGTCAGAGGCATAGGCTACCATCTCCAATAGGTGTGAATATTATTGCATGTGCAGTTCAATTGTTATAAACGAGTAAACAATTAAAATTGTTATTACGGCCAACTGCATACAGTTACAGCAACGGGGTATATTTTGTCGTGTAGCTTATTCGTTTCCCTTTGATTTGACACCTAATTTATTAAAAAACAACCATCAAGAGTCAAGATAATTGCAGTGACCCTGAGTGCATTTTTGCCGATTTTTCAATTGTTAATAACTTTTCAGCCACAAATGCCATATTGTTGCAACTGTTGGAGGAGATAACTATGGACCGTAGCTTTAATTTAAGACAAGTCCGGTTAAAAAATACGCACTAGAAGCCGAGAAAAACGCAATTGTTTAAATTAACGATGTAATCCAGGAATTCGGTTTTGGCGGTGCGCAAAACTGCGAAAAAGGCCGCAAACGCGAGATGGCGCCACAAGTCCGGTTATCGACATATCTTTACCGACAAAATTTTAAAAAATTATTATCTCGGTTCATGGAGGTTGTTTTTCAATAAATCGGGTGTCAAATGAAAGGGAAAGGAGTAAGCTACACGATGAAAAATACCCCGTTGCTGTAACTGTATGCAGTTGGCCGTAATAACAAAGAAAACAATGTAAATATTAATTATGGGCAACTGGTTAGCTGTGTCACTGACGAGATATAGGAATAGACAAGTCATCCAATGTATTTTTTCGGCCAAATGACAAAAAAATGACAAAAAAAAACGATCGCTCCGAGCCGAGGCGAAACGCTTTTCGATCCCTCCGAGCCGTGGAGACACGCTTTTGACCACCTGGTTCTTTAATTGCCTGATTCTTTAAAAACATAAAAGCATACTACAATAATCATGGGTATCTTATAATATAATGGGCATACAATACAATACAGTACAATACAACACAGCATTCTGTGAAAACGTTGACCTGAAATAAACCTCCGCGGTCAACCGCGGTGATATTGGAGGAACTCAAGAAGGCAATTAAGTGTAATGTTAGGAATAGGAGAAATTTAAAAAATCGCAGCCAATTAGCTCGACATTTTTACCATATAATTAACAATTAAATCACAAAAGTATAAGTGTTAAAATTGGTAACTGTATGGTAAATAAAATCGATTGCCCAGGTCTCACCACGTGGAGGTTGCTGCGAATGGAGACCCGCGCGGCCGCAGCCGCAGCAGCGCACCTACCACCATTAAATTACAAAAGTTATTATTTACACATTAAACGCTACTTCCTTCTGACGTATATTTGCAGCGCGGTTGATATGCAAACTGGATATAAAAATTCTGTTAAACCTAAATCAACTAAAAAATCAACATTATAATATAAATTAGCTTATACATTGTTTGAGAAAGTAAAATGTATTAAAATAAATAATTGTAACGAAAGCTGAAAATAAAAATTCTGTTAAACCTTTTGAAGTAAAAAATAGAGATTATAATACACATTAGCTTATAGTTAGTTTAAGTAAATAGCATGTATTAAAATTATTCATTATTGCGAAAGCTGAAAATAG
The DNA here is from genome assembly GCA_963583965.1 of Nomada ferruginata. Classification (NCBI taxonomy): domain Eukaryota; kingdom Metazoa; phylum Arthropoda; class Insecta; order Hymenoptera; family Apidae; genus Nomada; species Nomada ferruginata. Next base: position 18,688,184 of record OY757216.1, read on the forward strand.
AAATTCTGTTAGACCTGAGTTAAACTAAAGAATAAGCAATATAATATAAATTAGCATGCACGTAATTCAAATACAGTCTACCTTTAATTAAGGTAAATTAAATCTCAACTTAAAACATCCTACCTGACTAAAAAGCTAATTCAATTTAGAAGTATCCTATCTAATTGAAAATCTGATTATTTCTGAAAATTCTGTTAAACCTTTTGAAATAAAAAATAAGGATTGTAATACACACTAACTTATAGTTAGTTTAAGTAAATAGGAGGTATTAAAATTATTTATTATGGGGAAAGCTGAAAATAAAAATTCTGTTAGACCTGACTAAAACCAAAGAATAAGCATTATAATATAAATTAGCATGCACGTAATTCAAATACATTCTACCTTTAATTAAGGTAAATTAAATCTTAACTTAAAACATCCTACCTGACTAAAAAGCTAATTCAATTTAGAAATATCCTATCTAATTGAAAATCTGAAAGGACAGGGGGGGGGGCAAGGGATATTTCATGATGAATCTTCTTTCGCTAAAATTGTGATCGCGTAACCTGAAACAGATCGAAGTTCATAAGAATTTAGTAGTATTTCTTAGGTATCATATGATTTCCTTCGATTTATTTGATCCATACAACATCACTTTTGAGCCTCTGATTACTTACATATTGCAATGTATGTTATTTAATGTACTTGAGGCAATATTCTATTCCTTTGACATCTCCTTTAACTTAACAATTCTGTAACAGACTTTTTTATGAGAATAGTAATTGTGAAAAAATAATACAGTAGTACAAAGGGAGCATGTTCTTCCAAAATGCAAATATGCTGAATAATAATTGTCAATTACAAATACAAACATTTACTTGGATACTAAGATGAAACAACTCGTTTTAATGTTAATAAAAAGGGGAGAGGCGAAGAAGAATAATAAATTAGAACATTGAACACACAAACTCAATAGCCAGAGGGCCATTCTACTATTAATTATCGTCCACTTATTATAAACCCGATTGAAACCCGTAAGTGGATTATCTCTTTCTTTCGCAACCCTAATTAACTGCATTACTTGCAAAGTTAATCGCGTATGGTGCTTCGTTATCTCTAATATAGTATTTCGGATATATTAAAAAAGATAGGAAAAAATAATTCACTGCACCCATAATTTTTAACTCGCAACACTAATAACGAACGAGTCATGGTAGTCGCATCCAAGACTACGGTTGCAGCAATCACCTTATGCAGCTTTCGTAGCTGCCTTTCGTGACTCAGGAACCACGTTGGGCATTTCATTGTGGTCGCAACGCTACTTAAAAATCGCGACCATTTATCATCGCAACACTATATGAAAATCTAAGAAACATATTCGCGATAGAAAGATATCGCAGCACTGCAAGTGCTAATTAAAACCTGTGTAGGAAAGGAACGCGAAAATTATTGTCGCAACGCTAAAAGCAAGTACGTATCGCAAGTAAAATTTAATACAAAAGCAACTCTAATTCAAGCCGCAATCTGTATTAATTCGCAACTCTAATTCAAACCACGATATATTTAATCGCACCTGTAAAAAAAATGCCGCGACCTGGGTCTATCCGTAACTCTAGTTGCAATCGCGATGTGATTTTATTCGCAACTCTAATGCAAACCGTATTCAATCGTACGCGACGTTAATAAAAATCGCGATTTCAGGCAATACCGCCGGCCAAACAATAAACTACAACTACGGCATACAAAAGCGAGCATAGTGACAAAATAGTAACAAAGAATGACTCTCCATCCGAAGGATGCAGAGCCATTGATAGTTGCCCTCTTGAGAGACAGTTTGTCGGGCCTCTTCGGCTTTTAGCCTCTTCTTTTCTTCGGGCGCAATGCTCGCTGAAACTTAGTCTAGGCTCGAGACTCTATTCGCAAACAAACAAAACTAAATAAAAGGCTAAATCGCGTAGCTAAACGAAACACACGTGGACGAATCACGACCAAATAAAATCGTAAAATTTGCGATTACAGAAAATCGTAAAGATTGCGATTAAAATTGTAATCGATCATCGCCTACACGTGCAGCCTCGAGCATAATGTGACACGTTCGTTTCGAGACCAAATCGCGATCGCGACCGCGAGAAATTCGAAAAATCGATAGGCAAAGCCAGAGGCGAACGCATTCTCGTTCGCGCCACAGTTTCGCCGTCGACTTTTCAAATCAGATTTCCTGAAACAGGTTGAACACGCGAAATAGAGCCTACCCGATCAGAGACTGTGTCAACCTGCCCGGCCCTACCTACTTATATCTACCAGGCACACCAGAAGGTATACTACCTATCCTACCTAGACCTATATTTAAAAAATGGCAAAGCATTCACACAAACACACATCATTCAACGTTTCTCAATCAAACACTCGGGCGCATGAACCTACACTAGAGAGACGTCCCGGGACGCCTCCGACACCCGAGCTTGGCATACAATCATTCACACTCTAAGGGTACGTACCAGTTCCTGCAATCGGCTGACAAAGGCTAGCGACCATTGCGTAAGTTTGCGCAAACGTATATGCTTATGCATTACTTTCGTATGAAATATTGATTGCTCAAATATGTATATTGTACATTTTCTTTCTACTATGTACGCTTGGTTTGTATAGTACTCTATTCGTTGCCATATTTTCATAATTCGTTACGGCATTCAATGTGTATTTGCAATTGTAAAACATATTGCTATTTATGAAATCATAGTATTGTAATTTGTTATGAAATTCCCGAGCCGACGCAATTCCACGGCCTAGCCACACACACACATAATGTGGAAAATGCGTCGTGCACGGTACGCTAGCAAATGTCAGCCGCCAAACATTGTTAGAAATTTAAAAACCATATGATCATCGTGCCCATTGCCTCTCACTCACCCAAGTAGCACCTGGGCACGTGAGTGAGTTCCTGGCAATCAACACGGAAGGGATTAAACCTGAAAATCCTGATCTAAAAAGATGATTAGTACACGTAAAATTGCAACAGCTAATAATATATTTTATTTTCAATCTCTTTAAACATGACTCGACTTTGTAATATATGAAATATCAATAAAGACTCAAAAATTACTGATAAATAATTTATTTATTAAGGGAAATGACTGTCATTGAAACTGATTTTACTAGAATAAGTAATGCAATTAAATTTACTTGGAAAATAGACAAGATATTAAATAAGCCTCAGGTGATTCCTTAATCGAAGTAAATTGTTCAAGATAGTTACTCCGATTTGAAAATCTACCCGTATACAAAGTGCTTTCTTGTACATAATGTGTAATAAATTTCATTCGAAATGGACTCGACTATAGCATATGAAAATTAATATTAAATGCTATCATTGGCTATGCATATTCAATGCCGGTTTCAATAAACGTATCGTTATATTTATTTACTTTAATACATGATTGTTATAATCATGTAGCACTTGCAGTAACGAAGTCGGGGGGCATCCGACTTCTGCACTGCTTAACAGTGAAAACAAATTTCAACTGATTATAAATGCAATTACAAATTTAATATGCAATGTCCTCAATATATGTACATTTGTGCAATGTATTTGTTACTGTCATCATATATTTTTATCGAAATAGAGGAACCTACAGGATCAGTGCTTCTTTGATCAAATATTTATTTGAGTAAGAAATATTTCTATGGTCCTTAATCTTTTTATATTAAAAAACGCGGTGTACAAGAAGGCAGATCTAACCTCGTATAAGAAATAATACACATGAAAATAACGTCACAACTAACGGGTATAAAAATTATTCCCGTAGTCACTATGCTCGCAAAACTACTAAAAATTACAACCAGTCACCCGTGCCGCTTCGGACCAATCGTCCTACGGCATGATTGGGGACCGGAGGAACCAAAACACATGCGACTCACCAACTCGTTGATTGCAAAAGTAGAGCAAGTACTCGTGGAAGACATCAGGAACATCACCGGGGCAGCTCAATTGAACTCAATCGTCAGGAAGTATGCAAACTGTAACTAAACAGCAAAGCAAAAAACATTAAAATCTACTGCTAAATCTACAGAATTTAACTCTTCATAGAAAACTGAGATCTGTTTTAAAAATACTTACATTTCTCACTTCATCGGTGTCGCATAAAACATCCCCCTCAGTGATGCACTGACTCTGCTTCCGATAGCGAATATAAGACAAGAATAAAAATAAAAGACTATGTACGCGACCGCAAATTACATCGGCGAACAAATTAAGATGCTACTATCGCGATTGAAATAATTGAAGAGGAGCACCGGTGCTCCGATAATCGAATTAATAACTACTAGGCGAAAAACACTGACTCTACAATCGCGTGTAGGTAAACTGTAATCGAAAATTTAAGCAGAGCCACTTGCTCTGGAAATACTGGAAAACTGCAGAGAAACCACTGACTCTACTGACCGCATTGCGCGCGGTCACAAAATTTTCTGAAATAGAACATGTTCATCCTATCGAGTGTTTGTTATCAAATATAGATATCTATTTCTTTTTGTAAGTATTTTAACTTTTGTTGTTTCATCTTAGTTAGTACCAGTCACAAATTATACACATCTCGATACTTACCTCACTGAGATGTCTACCATACGTTTTGTCAACTTGGCGTCAAGTAGTAGAATGACGACCTTCGCCATCGCCCTTTGCTGTTCGGCTATGTTCGACATCCGACTAAAACCAAACACCATTTTTGTTTACGATCGCTTGTGTTTCCTAGAAATATTTCAACGCACACGTTACTCGATAAGTGGCTTTTTTTGTTTCGCGATATATTGTTGATATTTTCCACGAAAAACAAGCTTCCCGACCACAAGCAGAAACAAGATATAGCCGCAAATAATGGCTTCTATTATGTTACCACTTATCTACAACGCGACTGTATATCATACAAGTTTTATGCGTGGTACGAATTATAATTTAATAGAGACATATTACTAAAATTCTACTTATTTCAACAAGAAATTTGAAGAACGCTTACCTCTCAGCGTGAAGTTGATTTAACAATATGGCGCCGCGTCACTCTGCTCCTGCGCATTCCCGTTTGAAAGTGTCGCGTTCGCGCCATTTCTGATTCAAAGCTAGCGAAAGAGACGCCATGGAACAGAATCTAACTGAAATTAGAGATAAATGTATTAAGAATCGCCAATATTATAATAATATTGCTAGAAACTGCAGAATATATTGCAAGATAATGGAATTCAGAAGTAAAATACGTATACGCATACGTCAAAGATAATACGTATATGCATACTGGAGTCGATTAGAAAATGCACGCCGCGCGGTGATTCCGTTCACTGCACAATATTTACTTAATTTCTTGCAAAATATTCATTAATATTAACAAAGAAACCACAGAAAACTTGAAAGACAGGGAAACGAAAACAATGTATATCATTTCCTGTCTTCAAGAATATATTAGACTATGTGACATACCTTAATTCGACGGGCACTCTGAACACGTCTAATCACTACGAGATCCCTTGGTCGAAAGAAGGAGAGCTTTGAAATAGATTGCGCTGATTGGCTGGTAGCTGATTGGGCGATGGGGGTGATGTTCTTTCCTTACGGCGCGTGTTTTTGAATATCATATCGAACTGAATATTTTTTATTGCAAGTGTTACAGTATGGATATTAGTCGAATAGTAGGATGCAAATATATTTATTAGTAATAACAAACGCATCTGTGTAACCAAATGTTTGTAATGTTTGTTGCACTATAGAATAAGTAAACTATTTCCGTCCACTAATGTTTTTCTTTAACTTTATTTAAATTACAATTCCTACCGTTGCGAGCGTTCAGATAGTTTTCTAGCATCTTTGTACATGGACGAGATATAAGAGATCATTTCACTGACGAGATATTGGAATTCATATATCTCGTCTGTGACCGTAGCTCAATTTTCCTACCGAAACATTGACCGAGAAATAGCTATCCTGATTTCCCCCAAAGCATTCACATATATTCACACAATCGTATGAGTCCTGCCCCAACACACTTCAGTAAATAATAGTTCTTCAAGTGATCACTGTTCATGAGCAGGGGACGCTTAAATCAGTGTCGGATTTCTGAGTCGGTATGGCCGTCACGTTGGGCCACGAAAGTCCATAAGATGTCCTGTCTATTCCTATATCTCGTCTGTGGCTGTGTACAGAAGGTGGTGCAGGCGAGCAAAAAGGGATGCATGGAAGTAAAAGTGAATGGAGAGGAGCAACTTAATTCCTAATCTGGAGTCTTAGATAATTTATTATACTAAGAAGAATATAAAAAAAATATGATTTTCAAGCTGTCTTAACTTGATTTTATAAATAAAAATGCAAAGAAACGAATTTTTTAAGATTGACGAAAAAGTAGTGTCTCGTAATGAAAATAAATAAGAAAGCTACGAAAGCTTATAGAATTTGCAAAAAATACATTATTTAAAAAAAATCTTGGTAAATGTACTTAAAGGTATAGTCGTGTATAATGCAAATGACAAATCAAATGAATCGCTATTAAATACATGTACATACATATATCGGAAGGAGCAACTGTGTGTAGTCAATTGTGCATGGGTGTGTACTCATTATTTATTCTAATGTAGCCACATGAAGCTCGAAGTAACCTCGTCGTCTCCTATTGAGATGCTTGTAATACGATAGTACCGTTCGCTTATGTTTTTTCTGCACTTTTTCTAGTAATTTCTTTATTAAAACAATATCCAATTAACAGTTAACAATGACAGAAGGCGGAAACAATGTGAATCCAAGTGATTTAAATGCAGTATGTGGTAAGTCTTTGTGTTCTTATTCGTAACGCTGTTTGACACCGGCCATGTGAGGTTAGATTTCGTAAAAGCCAACGGCTTAATTGGGCGCAAGGTTTGCTTAATATTTTCTAGCAATTCGTATTCATACTTGCATTTTACAAGAGCTATTAAATCAAGCGGATTATAACTTATTGGAACTATTCGATTTGCAATTGTGCCAATCAAAAGTTACAAAGGTGACCTTAGGATTACGAGCTATCCTTACTTACCACGCGGTCAGCGGATATAATTTATTTTTCCATACGACTGAATTATTCGAAGTTTCATACTTAATACAGAGGATAGCTGATCAGCCTGATATAAAACTTACCTTGCAGACACATGCACAATGGAAACTTGTACATCGGGTCCCCTAGTTCTGTATTCGACTGCACAAGCTTGGGCGGCATACTTTCACCGTAGCCTTATGCCTGCCACGATCTCAGAATCGTCCGATGAAGAAGATTATTCCGACTATCAATTCGAAGACGACTTGGAGTACCTTAGGTCGTTGGACCCGAAGGAGTGGAAAGATCAAGACCATTATGCTGTCTTAGGCTTGAAAAAACTCAGGCACAAAGCGACCGAAGATATTATAAAAAGGGCTTGTACGTAGAGAAAGTTCAAAGTATACTCTGTAAAGGAATGTAGGTGTTATATCGTTAGCTGCCTTGTCAATCGCAATGATTAACGCGGTTGAGGAGTATGTGATATTTGAATTACAGATAAGCAGAAAATACTGAAGCACCATCCCGATAAACGTAAAGCTTTGGGCGAGGAAATTCGGCCCGACGACGATTATTTCACCTGTATAACACGCGCCTGGGAAACTTTGGGCAACCCTGCGAAGAGGAGGAGCTACGATAGCGTGGACCCGTATTTCAGCGACGAGTTACCCGAGGAGAAAGACTGCAAAAATAACTTTTACGTAGTAATGGGCAAGGCGTTCAAAGAGAACGCTAGATGGTCGATGAAAAAGCCGGTGCCGCGATTAGGTGGACTAGACACGCCCAGAAAGAAGGTTGAAAAATTTTATTCCTTTTGGTACGACTTCGATTCGTGGCGCGAGTATTCGTATTTGGACGAGGAGGACAAAGAAAGCGGACAGGAGTAAGTATACGACCGTTCGCTGGTCTTCTTCGAACAGTTTGCCGTTTTTGTAAACTTACTTACGATCGATTGCTATTATCTCTTTAGCCGGGATATGCGTAAATGGATCGAGAAAAAGAACAAAGCGGCGCGCGCCAAGCGAAAGAAGGAGGAAATGACACGCATACGAACCTTGGTCGATATGGCATACAATATGGATCCCAGGATAAAAATGTTCCAGCAGCAGGAGAAAGACAAGAAAACAGCAGCGAAAAGGGCCAAGCAGGAAGCTGCGAAAGCGAGGCAACAAGAGGAGGAGAGAATAGCGAGGGACGCGGCAGAGAAGGAGAGGATAGAGAGGGAGAAGCGGGAGACAGAAGAGAAAGCAAAATTGGATGCGCTCAAGCAAGAACGGGAAGCGCAAAAAAAGGCGCTCCGTAAAGAAAGAAAAGCATTGCGTGATTTTTGCAAGGCCAACAATTACTTTGCCGAGAATTCGGCGGAAAGTATTAGCCATATGGAAAGCGTGGAGAAGATTTGCGAACTTTTCAAGCTTGTTCAGTTAGAGGAGGCTATGAAGAAATTACAAGCCGAGGGTAGAACGGCGTTCCTCGGTCTCGTGGATGAAACCGAAAGGAAGATAGAAGCGGAACGCAGAGCTGGGATTATCACCACCGATATGCGAAATACCCCGGAGAAGCAAGTGAAGACTTATACAGCTCCGTGGTCCGAGAACGACTTGCAATTGCTGATAAAAGCGGTAAATTTGTTCCCGGCGGGAACGAATCAACGCTGGGAAGTAGTTGCCAATTTTATTAATCAACACAGCAGCTCGTCCAGCGGTGTAACGCGAGATGCGAGGGAGGTGCTCGCGAAAGCTAAGGATTTGCAGTCGACCGATTTCAGTAAATCCAGTTTGAAGGAACAAGCGAACAAGAAGGCTTTCGATAATTTTATCGCGGATAAGAAGGCCAAGGAATCTGTAGAGGAACGAATGCCAGCTGTTACGGAACGCTTGGACCATCCGATATCGAACGGCGTTGCATCCGAACAAAAGGATCCCAAGAAGGAATCGCAACCGTGGACCCCGGCGGAGCAGAAGTTGTTGGAACAAGCCCTGAAAACGTATCCTACGAGCGTGGCTGAGAGATGGGATCAGATCGCTGCATGTATACCGACCAGAACGAAAAAAGAATGCATGAGGAGGTATAAGGTACGTAATTGGGAATAATATCAAGAAACAAAATATCGTTTCTGCTTTATAGTTTTGTTATCTCATTTGTACTATCGATTGCAGGAACTGGTTGAACTGGTGAAAGCGAAAAAAGCAGCACAGGTGATGAAATAATATTAGCCTGTCCTTAACACGAGAATTCTTTTTAACTTATTAACTTCGGATACGAACAACTTTGCGAATCAAATCTGGGTAGGAAGATGTCCATTGTGTTTGGAAGACAGATGAAATTTAGCTCTCAATCGAACGCCAGCTATTGTATATATCTGTGCCTTGCTTCAGTTCGTGCCTGCACAGGTTTGCAAACGGTCTTAGGAATTTTCCGCTATTTACACGCAAACAAGAAAGCAATTGCTGCACCTAGTGACTGTACATTTATTGCAAATCGTTGACAAGCATGGAAATTCATGGTTGAACCGAGGTTCGGAGTTAACGTTCCTGAAAGATAAACCCTTTTTTCGAGTAACGACCACTTTTTGCGATCGGCTGATCGAGATGTCTTGTAAGTAATGTAAAGTACGATGTTAGAAGGCAAAACGTCGTTTAGATCAAAGCGTACATACTTTATAAATAAAGACGAACGGTATTCCGAACACGTGTGTTACTCGTTTATTCACTCAATGCACCGAATCAAAAAATGGAGAACAAAAACCACGAGATCTTTGAAATCCTTATATTTTTAATTTGACACATTTTTGACAACATTAACAACAACAACAACAATTTCTTCGTGTTAGTTTCTTTCTATTCAGCGAATACACTGCCCGTGCAGTTCCTTCGTCGTTCTCGCCAAGTCTCGTTCGCACAAATCTTGGAACCGCATGCACGTACACACGCGTACGCCTCTACGCACAACGCTTCGCTCGAAACCAAAAGTAGTTTAGAGAATTTCGTTAACAAGTCTGGGAAATTATGTTGGACGAAAGGGTCGATTTGTTCTCGCGTGAACCAAGCGAAGAATCGGGCGTAGGGCGATCGGTAAATCGTTTCGCGCGTTCGGAAAACAGAGAAATGAATGTGATCATCGTAAAGCGTAAGTCTAGTAGCCGAGTCAATTTTGCATTTCTCGTTGACCTTGGGTTTGTCACCTCCTTTCAGAGAAAGGTGAATAAAAAGTGTCCTGGGTAAAATTGATCACACAGCAGAGACGCGTGTTCATATCATTCGTGCATTCATTCATTCGAACCGACAGTTTTGCCGTTTGCTCTTATTTATTTATTTGTTTTTCCAATGAACGCGAGTGTCGCATTTCTTTTCTTACAAAGTATAGTACGTACATGTATGCACTTCGCTGCAACGAGAGATTTCACTTCGCAATTTCAACTGTTGCACGTATCTTTTCTCTTTCGTTTTTGCATCTATCCAAGACACCAAGTGCTCCGTGATTTGCGATGGAATTGCCCCGAAGTTGCGTATGATCTTCGTGCTTTCAGCTCGAGCACAAGTGTTCAGAAGATTCTCGAACGGTGTTTGAACACGGTGAACGTTGCGAATTCTAGAATTGCCCAGAAATTTATTCGTAACCAGTAATCACGCGTTTGTTCGCCGTCCGGTACACGGATCATCGCGAGTTGCTTATAAGAAAATCGGGTAGGAAGAATGGCGGAGATCAAAAAGAAAAAATGGCAGTATATTGTGTGCGTGTCTGTTGGTTGTGCATATTAAGGTTGTGGATCTTAAGTCTGTAAAAATTCCTAATGGACTAACGAGAGTCGCAATTACCCGAACAGTACCCGTTTCGCTTTAACAACGAGACACAGTTTGCATCTGGTCTGGCAAAGGAGCGCGTTTCCCCTTTTTTTAAAAAAAAAAGAAGAAGAGAAAGAAACAACGGTTCGATCGACTTAATATACAATTATACAAATAATAACGTTACGAATGACACGCTTGCGGCAACAATCGTACGGTGATCGAAGATAGCGTAGAAAACTGAAAAGTTGCTGAATTAAATCGCAAGATAACTGTATTGATTTCTCGTTTATTTGGACAACATAAGGAGTCTTACTTTTAGTATGCGAATCGTGTCGTCGCATTGGCCATCGAACCATGCTCAATCGAGTAATCGTGTTGTGCGTATTATTCGGATGTCGTAACGTAACAGTATTATTCGTACAATCGTTTGCCGGTCCGAAGCCTGGGCGTTTAATCAAGTCCGCAGGATAAATTGTAATCCAAAACGACGTTCGAAACGTGGCGGTACTCTTAACCACGGATGAATAAGGAAGCGAGAGAAAAAAAAGGAACGACAGAGGATACGCATAGCTCCCACTTTGCGAAGTAACATCCATAGGAGCGTCTTTATCGAAGTGCATCGAGCCTGTTTTTTTAAAAAAAAGGGACGATGACAACGTTTGCGCGAGCGTCGATATAAGAACGTGTTAATAAAAATAAACGGCGCGAGCAGCGTGTGTGAGTGCCAATGCTGTGCAACGAGTACGTTAGTACGGATAAGCGCATCGTCGTGCAAGATTCAAGAAATTCTTCAACAGTACTCTCCCCGATTTGGTCTGACGAATTCGTTATTCGATGTTCAAAAGAAACGGCACCCACGCACAGCCTGCGATAAGTCTTTTCGCCTGGCACGCGCCACGTGCGCCCCTTTATCATTCATCAAGGTGAACCTTGCCCGCCGTGCATTTCATCCGATAGCTAATCGGATGGTCGTTACCAATTGCGCATGGTGTGTACAGCGTGTAAAAGGAATGGGCGCGACGAACGAGTACATACGTCGGGTCGACGGGTCCGCGAGGGCTAGCGAGATCGAAGAGGAAGGCATTCAAAGGATCGACTTCCTGCGAGATTCGCTTCGCTTCCCTCTGATTTAGTTTACGTGTATGCCAATCGATCGGACGCATACACGAAGGGCTCGGAAGCCAATCAGAGTGGGTCCAACTTTTCCGAACACGAGTCTCGTGCTTTATTGATTGGAAGCAGTAGATGACGGTACTAGCATTGTCATTTTTTTCCAAGTGATTTGTAAAACCCTTATTTATCTCGGCTCGAATGCTAATGGACTCACACTGATTGGCTTCTGTACCCCCCTCCCGTATACATGCACGTCTCGATAATCGTACGCCTCGTAACGTAGAAAACGTTGGTCTCTCTAAACACCTCTATTAAACACTTAAGCGACAAGAGGTTTCCCCGTGTCGCTATTAATCCGACATCACGATTTATAGGTAAGAATTTGTTCTCTACGCGAATATCCTACGGTATCGGTGTAAACGCCACTTTACAAGTATAAAAAGATCGCTATAGACAAATACGTAATCGTTAAAAAGACGCCAGAAAAAACGAATACGAAAAATCGACTATGTACATGTAACGCTTGTTAGCCTAATTTCAGGACGACTGTTAATATCGCGTGCGACTTGCCGCGACGATTTTTTTCCTTTTGTTGTCTCGGATGGCCGAGATTTGTTTCTTCTTTATTTTTTGGTTTCCTCAGGGGGGATTTTTCGCGTGTGCTCTTTCGCTGCCGACTTGGCGATGCCGCGCGCGTTACTATCCGACAGTGCGGCTCCTCACACACACCACGTGTCTATATTTATCGTACCTCTAGGAAAAAGTATTCAAAGACGTGCCCGTCGATTTATTCGTTTCTCTTTAAATAGCGTTTAGTTTTCTCTATTGGTTCCCTTGTTGGCGAAGGACTCGCGGTTACCGCGGCACTCCGAACGTATTTCTACCCCTTACAAGAATGCATACATGTCACGTAAATTCGCTACATACATCTAGCCGGATCTATCGGTCGATCTTGAAAACCGAATTGCACCAGCGTTCGCGCGTGAACGGAGAAAGGAATCGACAAACGAAACGGAAAAGAAAAAAAAAGGAAGAAGAATGTAGTCCGCGAAAAGAAAGGTGGAACGCTTAGAGTCGAAGGGGCGTTTTCCAGGGAACGTGGTTCGGAAAATGTGGTCGATGAAAATTATTGTCAAAGTCGTTCAAAGGTACAAGAGAAATTGAACGGTGTCGATTGTTTGTGGGCTTCCGCGAAGATTCCGCGCACTCGACAATGATATCCGCGACAGTTTCGCTCTGCTCCCCGAGAACGCTGCGAACGAAAGAAGCAGAGAAAGAACGAAGGAACGTTGGAAGTTAGCAGCCCTCTGCCATGGAGATAAAATTCGACTCACGATATCGTAAAAGATAGCCAAATCTCGAGTGAAAAGTTCTACCTGAGCCCGCGAAAAGCTTCCGACGCGACGAGGAGAACGAATAGAAGCCGCGCGCAATTTCGACTCGAAACTGATCGTTACCGTCCGCTATCGTCACGGCACATCCGCAGAACCACGTGTCTATTGGATGCTTTCCACTTGCTATTGTTTCCCGTTCTATTCGCAATCAGGTGCACGAATTTTGCGCGCAAAAAAGTGCTGCAGTCCCTTCCGTTCGTCGGTATGGTCGGGGTGGTCCGCAAAAATCGCGAGTCTAAAAGAGGGAAGAAGTGCAAGATAGAAATGATGGTACGTTAAGTAAGTATGGACGCTGCAGCGGTTTCAGGTGACTCAAGTCGAATGAAAACGCGGCGTCGCGTCGGGGAGGAACTCGATCGTAGCCGATTCGCGCGGTTCCGCAGGAATACCGACATCGGGGTGCAGAATACAGAAGCGTCGTTCGATTGTCCGGTGATCGGTCGCATCGAATCGATCTGTCGATCATTCGCCTCACGCCCGAATGTATATACAAACGGACCTCGTAGCGTTTAACGGCCAATCGTCCTCGCGCAACAATTATTTTACCCGCAACGTATATACACAATTGTATACGAATAATAATCATAATAATAATATATGTATATGCGTACGTCGTTACAATAGCAAATAGCATAGCGCACACACTCGACACGCAACTTGCCTCGTAATTCGCGGTAATGGTACTTTGTCTAAGTTGATAAAAGTCTTCTCTGGTCCGAAAGAAGTTACAGATACTTAGGCACTTGTTATCTCATCTATAATCCATCGTACGGAGAGCAATAATGAGTTCAATTACATCCTAAACAACGGTAATCGAAGGAATAAGTGCTTACGTTAAGAACGAGAGCAGTAAGGATTAACCGTGCGCGCCTCGTTTCGTCTCGGGCGAATTCCTCTGTACTCGCGTGGTCACGATCCGAAACGACATCGCGATGCCTAATTATATTATAGAAAGACGGCTCGCTCGCGATCGACGTCTCCGTCGAAATTCTCCCTCCGGCGATTATCCGGAAAGCGTTCGTTGCCTTGGACCCTCGATCCCGAGCGTTCCCGTCGCACTTCCTCCCCGCGGGTCGGTGCTCTCGTTGCTTTATTGCTTGCGATCGCGCCGGGAGCCCCCTCGCCGAGCCTGCCTCGCAGCTTCTTCGTCTTCGTTACGCGTCGCCCCGGAAATTGCAGCAGTTCGCTGTGCCCGGGAGAAAGCTCGTTCTCGTCAGTTTCACTAGCCGAACGAGCCAGGAACACGATCCACGTCGCTAAGACGGCGGTGGCTGCTGCTGCTGCTGCTGCTGCTGCTGCTGCGCCATGGAGTCCGACGTGCCCGCCATTTGCCCTCCGCCGCGGTAGTACGATCGATATTGTCGCGGACCGGCAGGTTGCTGTTCCTGCAGCGGCTGATAGCCGATACCTGTCGGCTGCTGGCCCTGCTGATAGGCCGGCGTCCACGGCTGGTCGGTCGCCTGCTGCAGCTGGTACGTCAACGGCTGACCTCGTCGTTCTTGCAGAAGGAGCTGATGGGCCGCCTGATCCATCTCCTCGCGGGTCATGTCCAGCGCTTCCTGCATCTCTCGCGACGTGTACCTGACAAAGTCCGGGTCGCAGTACTTGCCGAGACCCTGCTCCACCAGCACCTAGGGAAAACGTATCCGTCAGAGAGCGTCACGCGGCACCGGAGTAGAAGAAAGTGAGCTTACCCGGCCAACCAAACTCTCCGCGCTTCCGATCACCTCGAAGTTCGGCTTCCGATCGGCAGGGCTGCCCGGCAAGCTGTGGGACAGGCGCTCTGCGCCGATGCTTCCGTTACTCTCTCCGGCCCAGGAAACTGACGAACGAGGAGAGCCGTGAAGGGATTAAGCTCGCCGCGGTACGATCCGCCGCTGCGATCTCACGGGGAATCGTGCCACATCGAGAGCGGTTGCATGGTTAGTTGCGTGAAGCGTGTCACAGCGTTACGATTATTTGCAGCCATTCGGCAGAACGCATGCTACGAGCGACACTTCATGACCATGCGGTTGATGCGATACACACGCTGTTTACCCCGTCCACGTTTGCTCTTCGTGTCTGTGTCTGTTGGTCGTGCGCGATGGTCGTGTGGCGAACCGGAGGTGCAGACGGTGATAGATGGGTGCGAGTATACGCGTGTACTGGGTCGAGCGGCCGTGCGAGGGAAGTAATCGATGGAGAAGAAGATTTTGCTCGCGTTTTCGCCAAGCACGCGTCCCGAACGAGAATGTGGTGCGATCAGTGGAATCGCCGTGGAAGACGAGCAAATGGTCGAGGGGGTGCGACTGCGTAACGCGTGGATGGTGAATATTAGTCGGAGGATTAGTCACCTCTGCCGTGGTAAGAGGCCCAATGCGACAGACAGGAGGCGCAGACACGGTCGTGCCGCGAGTCCACATCGGCGAGGAAGCCGGTGACAGCGATCGTCTGGTTCTGAGCGAGTTTCAGGCCGTTAGCGACGCTGTGCGCCCGCTCTGTACTCGCGGACGTTGTCGAGCTGCTCGACTGACCACCGGCCCCGCTGCCACCGCTGGCCTCGCACTTTCGGAAACTCGAGGGCGCCGACTTGCCGACCAGGGAATCGCGTCGGCCTCGAACGCGGCACCAAGACGACACCGGCAGCTCTTGCCTCGCCGACACCTCGCGACGTCCTCCAACGACATTGTCCGAGTTGCTCCAGTCGCTGGATCCACCGGATCCACCGGACTCTCTGGACCCTCCTGACTCGACGGACTCGCTGTAATCGCTCGTCGCCGACGAATCTGCATCCTCGCGATCTACGGCTGCGGTGCGCGTTCGGGCGACACCGCGCTCTTTTAAATTATCTATCGTCCTATCGAGAACCTTATCTCGCCTCGCGCGATACCACGTCCTGCTTGGAAATTTTGTAAGGCTCTGTCCACCTCGGACAACTTGCAGTGCCTTTGTCAATGCGCTCGAATCGATCGATAGGAGGCGAGATAACTTTTCCCTCGTGGAAGTAGAAATGGGTAGATTGATAGACGTAGAGATTAAGAGAGAGAGAGAGAGAGAGAGAGAGAGAGAGAGAGAGAGTGTAGATCGTACCGTGATTACTCCAGACGGCACAATCGACGCAGCAGCTCCGAGTCGCGTAACTGCGCGTCCCGTTGGAGGATGAGCCGAGACTCGGGCTGGCCGTGGAGGTCGACGTGCTAGTGTACGTGGCGATCGACGTCGTTGCGCTGGTGGACTTGCTGGACGAGGCTTGCACGGAGTGCAGAGTGCCGGTGCTCGGATCAATGGACGGGGGTGGATTCCTTCGGGGTGGTGGCGTCGGTGGGGTCAGCTGCCGCTCGATTCCGTCCTGAAGACTGCTTCGAGCAGCCGCGGCGACGTCGACGCGTGTCAGACGCAACCGCGCGACACGGGCAACACAAAACAACGGGCAAAAACCACACTCTTAGTTTTGTTAGCGGGTAGCGTGCCGGCGGACCCGTTCCCCGCCGCGTCCTCGAGAACTCTGTTCTATCGTCTGCTCGACGATATCGCGCAATCAGCCAAATATCACGCTGGACTAGCGAGCCAAGAACGAGAACGGCATGCAATTGGTTGCGCGACGAGGGAAACGCGAGCATGGCTACGGATTCGCGAGGCCGATCGTCAGGCTACGGGGGATAAAGGGCTACGGAACTACGGGCGCCTCCTCGATAGCCAAGTCGATACGTGGTCCCATTTCCCGAAAAGCTGGCCAAAATTCAATTTTTTAAGTATATAGCAGCTATTTTTTAGTATAGCAGATTTGTTGTATACATCAATGCATCATACATATATCAATTCATCAAATGCCGCTTGAATTTTTTAAATATATTGATTGGTTACTCAGATATAGGCTGTCAAAGTTCATGAAATTTCAAGCTCCTGCATATCTTGAAAATTGGGGCTTGTTTAATGCGCGAGGGAAAGTTTGTCTTAAAAAAATTTATACGTGAAACATTTTATCATTGAAGTAGGTGTTATAAACATATCTTAATGAACCGGAAGGAAAATAAACATGTTATTCACAGAAAATCACGATGGGACAAGTTTCTTGATATAAAGTAACATGTCAACTATGATATCCAGTTGAGAAACTTTTCCCCTTTCTGCCCCTTTAAAGTATCAAGTAGGGGTATTTAGGGTCTGTCCCACTAGAGCGTAGTGGCTATATCTCGTGCAAAAATTTGAATATGGAAAATTGAATATGAGATAAGAAAATCTATCGAAAACATAAATACAATAATAATAAATAAATAATAATTAATCATAATAATGATGGGTCCAAGATTATAGACGACTAGCAACCCCAAAAACACAAGAATATCCATTTTTATGAAAATCGTGCGAAATTACGAATTTTGGCCAGCTTTTTCAGAAATGGCACCACTGTGCGTCGATCCCTCGTCGGTTGTCAACCTCTTGCCAGACGCTTTCGTCGCGTTCACGACCGTCTCGCGTGGTCGAGGAAACTCGACGAGAACGTCGAGGTCCTGTGGTTAGTGGTACATGGCATGCAAGCGCGCAAGCGAGAAAATGCTATTCGATCAAGTAAAAGCAAACTATTTATTCACTCTCCCATAGCCCTAACTTCTCTTACCATATTCGCTATTCGGATGAAGGTAATTACCGCTACCTGGACCGCTGAAACGTACAATTTACCGATCACTGAACAGCGCATACCGCTTCAATTTTCCCATCTTCTACTTGTCTCGAGTAGATCGTATATGCGGGTCCGTGCACGAAAAATCTAGCCGCGAGCCGCGATCGGAAGCCCGTTGCTTAAACGCGTCACGAAAACGCGTTCGAAGCACTGGCAAAATTAATTCATCTATTAGCGACGACGCTTTCTACTTACTCGACCACTTTGTAACGGGGTTGGTGATAGGGCTGCTGCTGGACGGGATTTCCGAACGTGGCCAACGGTCGCAAAGGTATGCTCTCCTCGATGCCAGTCAGCTTCGGATCGACCCCCATTTGATTCATCGCACTGTCGCTCAGCCCGCTAAACACATTCGCGCGATTCGCGTTACGTTTCCACCTTTCGATTATCCTAGAGACTTTATCAGTTTACGCAGACTAACCCTGCCACGTTTGGAACAACTTGATGAGACCTCGCGGTGATTTGGTTCGCCGTGTCAAGCCCGGCTCCCCTTTGCAGCGACGAGTACGGCAGGAAGTCTATGGAATTCGTCGGGGATGCCTGCGAATTCAAACGCGAACGAGATCGATAAGCTCTCGTATAAGGTTTCGTTGCCTGGCCAACTCTTTCCAAATCTTTGCTTCCTCGCCCCTTACCTTGGTCGTCGAGTTCACTTTGAGCGACCTGGCTCGGTTGAAGCTGTGATGCCCTTTCCTCATACTCGACCAGACGCTTCCGAAGAGCGAATGGTTCCTCTGCGAATCAATAGAAAGACAGAATTATCGTTCCAGTTTCACCAAGACGATCGGATTGAACAGATTTCACGCGCGATACCCTGTGCATAGGTTCCGGATTGTCGTCGAATAGTTCCTCCAGGTTTCCAGAGATAGCTCTCTTCAGTTCTGGGCCAGCTTCGTGCAGAGTTCTTAGACCGGCCTACAACGAGAGATTCGGGATAAATCAAATCCGTCAGCGGAGCTTTCTTTTTCCAGCGATCGTTACCTGAAGCGTAACGGTGTTGTGACAGTCCTTGTCGCCATCCTTCGACACTTGCTCCTTGCGCTTCTTGAACTTTCTGAAGTAATCCTGGATCAAGAAGGTCGCGTAGAACTTGCCCACGGTGACTTCGTCGTCGCCTGAGGATTAAAGTGTCCACCCGTTACTATCGTCCTTTTTACCGGACGCACCTGCGGTGAAAAGAAAAAATGTGCGAGGAAGATATACCTCCAGGAGGCGGGACTACTTGATCGAGCAGCTTCGGGCTGGTTCTCTTCCAGATTTTCTTAATCACCGCTCTGAGCTCCGCATTCGCGTCGTCGATGTTTCCCTCGGTTTTGATCCGCAACGAAGTTCTCACAACGGCGAACAGCGTCGCGTTGAATAGAACCGTGCCGTCGCTGTTCAGCGGCATGTTCATCGAGACCAGCCTCTGGAGGCGAAGAACGAACGATTCGAATGAAATGCAATACAGGTGCGCGACGAAGAAGAACTCGAGGATGCTAACCTTGCAGGCGACTCGATGCGGACAGAGTTTACCGAAACCTAGGGGCGGCGAAATCTTCCTGAGGAGAGTGACCACGTCCAGATGTTTGATACGACCTTTCGCATCAGGGTCGTATTCGGACCACAGGCGAATGAACTCGTCCAAATGATGGGGACCCAGGATCGACCAGTCCCTCGTCAAGTAATCGAAATTGTCCATGATTACGGCGACGAAGAGATTGATGATCTGTGGAAGTAGGAAAGTTCACGGGGGTCGAGACACTCGCGGCTAGCGCAGAGATAAAAGTTTCGACAGGACTTACGAGGAACGAGCATAAAACGTAGAAAGATATAAAGTAGGGAAATGCAATATCAGATCCACAGCCATTTGCATTATTGACCTCGTCGCTATTCGGATCGCATTTTACTTTGCCAGGTTGCGCCGAGCAGTCCATCATTATTTCCTGCCAAGCTTCGCCTGTGGGATCACCGTCGATTTAAAGGGTTTTCGAAAATTCGCTTGAAAAGTAGCTGTGAATGTTCTGTCAAAAATAAACCCACCTGTTGCCGAACGGAACAGGACCAGCACCGCTTGGGGAAACGATTGGAAGTTGTTGTTCCGGTCAATCGACGTCTCGTCGTCGATCGCGATTTTTCCAAACACCTGCCGAAGAAAACGTACTCTTTCTCTATGATGCGCTGCACAGTTTGTATTTCTCCAAGGATTATCCATGACAGAATGTCTCGCGCCTGCTTACCTGCATGCCAATCACGGCGTAGATAAAAAACAGCATTATAATAAGTAGGGCTACGTATGGCAGAGCTTGGAAGGATTTGATAAAGGTCCAAAGGAGCGTTCGAATGCCCTCCCCCCTGCTCAACAATTTCACCAGTCGCATCACTCGAAATAGCCGAAAGAAGTTGATGGAGATGATAGTCGAGCCAGGCTGAAAATATCCAAGAAGAGTGTTAAAAAAGAACTGAAAGTGGATGGAACTTATTTTCACGTATTATTTATATTTCACGTATATACTCACGTTGACTTCTGAATATACGATGTCGATAAAACTTCCAAGAACGATTATAAAGTCGAAGACGTTCCAGGCGTCGCCAAAATAATTCTGCGAACAATCGTACCATAGAATCGGTGGTTCTGGTAGAAGAATGTTTTCCTTGGGACGCGCTGCCTACCTTAAATCGAAATGCCGCCAGCTTGAAGATGAACTCCAGGGCGAAGACCGCGGTGAAGATCATGTTAAGAACGTCCAGCGCTTCCGTGTAGATTTCCGGCTGCCGATAAAACTTCATCGCCAGTGTGACGGTGTTGATCATGATCAGAGTGAAAATAGTATACTCGAACGGCTGGGAAGTGACGAACCACCAGACTTTGTACTGTATTCGATGCTTCGGTATGTAGCGCCGCACCGGTTTCGCCTTTAACGCGAACTCGATGCAATTCCGCTGCGAAATCGGATGAAAGTTTGTTCCAGTGCGAGACGGACAGAGAAATAACAAACACCTTTGTGCGGCTGAACGATTCGTTGCGCGTACCTGATTCTTGTCGAGCTCGCAGTTTTTGTACTCTTGCTCACCCTCGTTCTGGAAAGTGACAATAACGAAACCAACGAAGATGTTCACCATGAAGAATGCTATGATGATGATGTAAATAATGTAGTACGCTGCCACTATGGGCCGAAAATTATGAATTGGTCCATGATCCTCCTTGTTAGAGTCGATCGACACGTCTAGCAATCTGTTGGGAGAGAAATCTCTGAACGGTGTGCATCGGCTACCGCGTGCTATTCGTTTCTTTTTTCCTCTCTCTTCGAACTTATCCTTCCCGCTAGCATTTCGTACGTGCAACTTCAATAAGGTGTGCGACAGACGCACGCGTCACTAGCTGTGATCTCGTTTTTAGAAGAAAGAAAGGGAAGGGCGAGTCGACGCGATTACGATGGTACTTACGATGGCCATCCCTCGAACGTGGACACGGTGAAAAGCGTAAGCATCGCCTTCGCGACGTCGTCGAAGTGGAAACGATTCTGGCACCAATTTCTCTCCTTCATCAGCGGCTTGTTTATATTACCATTATCAAATTCTAGGTATGTACCCCTGAAAGTAGCAACGTTACGCGTGTGATACTGCACATTGTCGGCTCATTTTCGCTACCGTTCTACTTGTAGGATTCGTTCGCGTCGATATTCCTCTTTGGGCTATATGTATAATTCTACCTTCTTACTCTATCCCATTTTATTTTATTTCAATTGCTATTCTTTTCTGTAATTCTGTTTTTACTTTATACTGTATATGATACTACTATTCTCTGTGTGACACAGTTCCCTGTATAGTAAAGGCTTCTCTAGCCCGTTGATTAATGAAATATATACATTACAATTCAGCGAAAGGGTGTTCAATTCCATTGCTTGATTTGGTTCGATTTCGCCCGAAGAATAGCGAACGGGAACGAACGATAGCCTACAAGTCGAGGGATTCGCTCATAGAATAACTTACTGGCATTCGTCCTTCGTCATTTTCGATGCATCGGTACAAGAGAAAAATTTACCCTATGCAACATAAAAATGTCATTAATGCGAGGCTGATAGCGGCGCGAATTCGAGGATTCGCGTGGGGTCATCTTTCGAAAGCTGTCGTACGTATCGACGCTCCCGATATCCATTCGCCCTTGGAAATATTCCACGAGCGCGTTCGCGAATCGAACAGAACAGGAAACTCTTGCCGCAGGATGTCAGGAGCGACGATAGGGTACCACCAGAGTATCGTTAATTGGCCATTCACAGGAGCAAGGTCAGTAGCAGCGAGTGATCGAGCAAAGTAAAGGAAAGATCAAAGAAAAATTGAGAAGTGATAGGAGAGAGAAAAACATTCCGTTTAGCGTGCACATGTAATATATATACATATATGTATATAAAAATATATATACATATACAAAGTAGGCCGTGGTGCTGGCTGTCTCGTCGGGTTTACGTATGTATGTACATATCAACGGTGTATCACGTCGAACAGTTGGGGATGAAGAAAAGAAGTCAACTCATCGGCGGAAAATTCCCCGATTCGTGGAAAACGTGGTCCGTCTTGCGTCTCGTTGAAGCATCGCGACTCATCGCTCGATCTTCCCGCGGACGATCCATCGAATGAAACGGAAGCAATTCTCGCGGGAAACACGCGCGCAATAACGAATTCACGGCCAACCTTTCCACGTTGCTACGTACAAGAATTTCATTCGCAGAACGAGACACCCTGCTCGTAACGGAACTCGGACTGATTTCTTTTGCTCACAACGGAATCCTATCTGGGACATTGACCGGCGAAAAGGTGTACGCGCGCAAAGAGTTTGACGAAGCACCGCGCACGCTCTAACAGCTAACGCGTTTAGAAACGAAGAAATTTCGCTGACCCATTTCTCGAATACGTCTTAAGAACAAAAGTACAGAGGGCGGCGTGAACTTTTTCTTTTTTTTCTTTATTACTTATCACATTTGTTTCCCGCTTTGGGCGGTGGACACGAAGACGAAAGTTTCATGCACCTCTTTCTTATTTTCTCTTCTATCCAACCCCAACCACGGGTTTCGCAGTTGGTCAACAGTACACTTGCAGGCCATTCTAAACGTCTACGACTATTTGCTCTACCGTGAACCTCGTTTCGCTCTCGAGCAAAGCTACGGAGGTGTCGTCTCGAGAAAGCTGAGAGCAAGAAAGGCATTTTCAGACAGCGACTCGCGGAGAGGAGTAGACGTTTGGCTCGGAATGGGAAGCACAGGGACACTAGGCAGATTTACTCGTGCTTTCGGATATACGCGTTCGACTGGCATGCACTACGTTCAAAGCTCTATTTGTTTCTTTTCTGTTTCCCTTTTTTGCATTCACAGCGAAACTCGCATGCTTCTGTTTGTCAAATGCGCCTCTACCCGTGTCACGACGGCTACGATGCATTCGTTAAATCGTGCAACGATGAACATTTTCATCCCGGCGGATTTCCCTGGCGAAGCGTTGAATCGTTAACAGCGTGTTACCGTGCTCGAGGGTGTTATCGTGAACGCGGAGAGGCCCTCTGCAAAGGGTAATATTGGCAGCAAACGTTGCATCTTCAGCCAGGTTCATCAATCAACGTCCTAGATCCATTGCAACGATTCATCGTTCGTCAGTTGCCGATATTCCCCTTCGCAGAGTCCAAGTAGGATCGAGTAGTACGACTTTCGGTGGACTTTGCGATCGGACTGCGTGCAGCGTGTCGCGAAATTCGGGGTGGTAAAAAGCGAAATTGGAAAAAGTTGGGAAAACGTGATACTTCGCGCAGCTCCGCGGCGAAGCTGTGAACGATCGGGGAAACGGTAATTTCCTCGAATCAGTGAACGCGTCGATACCCCGTATTTCGCGAAGGAAATTCACAATTTCCGCGTCGCTCGGAACGACGGCGTTCAAAGCATCCGGTTGTAACGCGAGGCCGTCCGCTCGCCGAGGTTGCTGTCCCTGAAGAACATCAAAACGAGAGAAAAAAGAGAAGAAAAACAAATTGACAAAAGAATAGAAGAGAACCGGAGAGTGAACAGAGCCGAGAAGATGAAGAGGAAGAAGAAGTGTGAGAGGTTTGAAGAAGAAACAGAAATGAGAAAGAAGTAGATAGTAGTAGAAGCCAGTTCTCGTTGGCTTAAGTTGAAATTTTCTAAGTGGTGTTGGTTGGTTTTACCTTAAACAGCTGAACCCCGATAACAGCGAACATGAACTGTAGGAGATAGGTGACCAACATAATGTTGCCGATCGTTTTAATGGCGACAATCACACACTTCACTACGTACTTTTTTTACGTAGTTGGTTGAAGGCAGGTGAGCAGGGCAGAGCGAGCACAGCGGGGAACACGGGATCGTGAGACAAACAGACAGAGAGAGATAACAAAAAAAAAAATACAAAGTAGCATTAATCAAGGGTCGGCTAGTAGTTTCTCTCGTGGATAGTGGGCAACTTAATTGACTTTGGGCATCGGGGGCTGGGTCAACTTTGGGAGTTGTTATTTGCGACCGTTGTCTTTCGATTATATCGCGTTTCGATTCTCGCGCTCGTTCTCTCTGCATCTCGGCTCGTCTATTTTTTTCCGCTTCCACCAGACCGTTGCGTTTCTTTTTTATTTATTTCTTGCCTTTATCGTCGTATCTGCGCGCACCCTATTTCACGCGAAACTATTTCGACAGATTTCTCCCTCCTCGCACCCGTTCAACTTCGAAGGACACTTCTGTCAGCGTGTCTCTTTACTCTTCACTCGTTATCCTTTCCTCCTTTTTTTCATCGTGAACTAAGCCCTCGCCACCCATCCAACCCACCAGTGCTCGATGTTTTTTTTTCTCGGCAATGCACCTATGGGGCATCTACTACTACTACGAGATAACATATACACTTTCTCGTCGAATGTAAACGCTCGATCGCAATTGTACGGTTCGTCGTTGCACTTGGAAATTGTGAGGTGTTATCATCGTCGAAGCGTCCCACGTGCGAACAATCTCCCCGTCTAGTGTCGTCTTCGTGTGACGCGTATAAATGTATGAGAATTAAAAGTATCGAAAATTTCATGTCCCTTCTAGCATTTGATCGGAGTTACTCTTATTGTTAGTCAGGTGAACACCCTCCAGGATAATTCCATTGCCACCAGCATTGCAAAATAATCTGCGATGTAACAGATTATCGAAAATCGATGCGCAATTCCACCCTCTCGCACTCTTTCGCAGTTTCTCGAACTGGCTACTCGAGCCGTGCAAAATTCCCCGATCTTCCAACGCGCCAAGAACACGTCTCAAGGTTCGTCGCTTTTGTTCGCAAAAAAAGGGTCAATCGTATTTCAACGACGAAAGCAAAGATAGGTGCATCCTTGGAGCTGAAAGATTCGCCGCGGGGCCAAACAAAAGGGAAACATGGAAATGAAATCCCTTTGCGCCAACGATCGAAACGTTGCGACGATGCATCGGCGTGGAAAAGGTGCCATCGTTGCTCGAGCGTGTGATTGCCAAGGAGCGTGTAACGATGGTCGATCGATACGCGACACTACGCGTCCGACTATCTACCGACTGCTTCACTCTAATGCTAATTAAACGAAGCGTCCAAAGGTACGCTATACTACCAGCGATCCGAGTCGCTCTCTAACCAACTTCCAGCGGCTGGCTTTACTTCCGGCGTGTACGATGTAGGGTTGAACGAGTGTCGCAACCGACGTGCTGGAATTCGACGGTACAACCGAACGAACGAACGCGTGGAAATTCGCGCGCGTTGACTGGAAGATGGGAAAGCCTAGATACGGACAGAGAAGTGGCCGTGTGATGCTTCGCCCTCGTGGCTGTTTATCGAAATTCGTTCAGCGTTCAACGAGTTGCGTTCGACATTCCTCTTTCTCTACGGATGCTGTCCGAGATGTTGTCCAAGGTGGAACAGTCGCGGAACTGTCCGTTCTTTCTTTCGCTCTTTCTTTCCTTTCCCTTTCCTTTCCTTTCCTTTCCTTTCCTTTCCTTTCTCTCGTGTTAATAATAGCGGCACACCACTGCAACGCTCAGCCGGCACAAGCATGCAATTTTTCAAACAATCCTCTACCATCTGTTTTAACCACGCAGCCTGCGCAAGTATCTCTGCGGTTATCGGGTGTTAGTGTCGTGTTGTGTTGCGATAGTGTAGAATACGTGTCAGTGTTCACAGCACACGCGTGAATTCGATTTCACCGTTGTCGATCGCAATGCGCCCCCGCGAAGGAGTAGAACACCGACATTTGTCAGACGACGAGTTTCAATCTCCGGTTGGGAACGTTGCGCTCGACGACAGTCATCGTTCGTTTGCCAGACTATTGTCTCATCTTCGAGGGTTTGCACGTTTGATTTGGTATTTCAACTACAGAGTCTCGGACGGCGAGGTGAAGGCAAGAAGAAACAGAGGGGGAGAAAGGCAGAGCGTTTAATAGTAACGAGGGTGTGTGTGTATGAAACAGAGAGAACGTGTGGGCTAGAAAGATAGAAGAGAGATGAGAGGAGGAGAAAGAGAAAAAGAGAGAGAGAAGTAGGAAGAGAAAGACAAAGATGGTCAGATAGGTATCCAGACAAAGGGGAAATAAACGAAGATACGAAAGTGATAGTCGAAAAAGGCAGAGGCTATTGTGGATCTCGCGGGAAACCGCTTTTGTAGAAACGTATCCTCCAAAAGTCACGTACACGCGTACACATATAAATAAAATTATGTAAATGTATGTATGCGACAACGAGTTTTTCATTCTGTCTCTATCTACTTAGAGCCACCGTCTCATCTCCCCCCGGTCACTCGTCTACTATGCATGTATGTAAATGCTCGGTACACTACTTTGTATTGGCATGCCGTGGCATAGCGTAAGGTATGTATATGTATATGTAGAGATATCCGTTGCTCGTTGCTGAACAAAAAGACCGAAAGTGAAAGGAAACCTTCTATACGATACTACCACGATACTGCCCTAGCAAGGGATGCTCTAACAACAGTTACTATTCGAGAAAGAGAGAGAGAGAGAGAGAGAGAGAGAGATAGAAAGAATCCCATTAATCGTTACACAATTGTCGATATCTGTGTACCAACGAACGCGAGACAATTCGATCGCATACGTCCCCGAGCGTGTACGCAAAGGAAAACAAAAGCTCGCCGCGAAACTTTTTCTTCCGTTCAACCAGCGACATTGTTTTGTCGATGAACGATAGGGAACAACGATGACGATGGTGTTGTTCGATGAAAACGATTGCGAGGGTGGCCGCGTCGACGGAACCCTGCGTAACGGCCTTTCGAGCCGAAGATAGCAGCGGTGTCCATAACAAATATAAAATTGCCGCGGCTCAGGGCGATAGGAAAAAGCTCGATCGATACGTGCTCGGCGCGTTGATCGTTCGTTTACAAAATCTGTCGTCTGGTGAACCGAAATTCGTATTGCACAAAGGGGTTAGCGTAAAAGTGTGCCGGATGGGGACAATCGTTCGATCGTTAATCGAGAAACAAAAACGTTCAAGGGAGAAAACACAAACCAAGGCAGTCTCGGTGAGAGGTTTCGGGGAGATCATTGAATTACACGCAGACAATTTGTTTCACAGGGAAGGTACCCAGAGGTGCATCTGTCGGAAAAAAACAACGTCTGCTCCGTGCCCGCACCCGTCGACGATTATTTCTCTTGTTTCGATTCGATTCGCTTGAAAGTAGAGCTGCAATTAACATCAGCGTCGACGATTTGCTTGGAAGGCTGTTGTTCACGCGGGTCGGTTTGCGCAAAAGTGCTCGAGGAGCACTACAAAGGAACCGTGAATAATCGTCGATGAAGGTTGCCGGGATGTCGAGCAAAGGCGTACCGGGGTGGTAAACGATTTGGTAGTAGTAGTAGTGGTAGTGAATGTGGTGATGGTGAATTATTTTTGCGTTACGTCAAACGTATGTGAATGAATGGATGGACGAGAATGACGGTAATATATGTATATATCGGACCGTAAGAGAGGGCTGGTATCGGTCGACAGACCGAGGGTCAAAGGG
Source organism: Nomada ferruginata (assembly GCA_963583965.1). Taxonomy (NCBI): domain Eukaryota; kingdom Metazoa; phylum Arthropoda; class Insecta; order Hymenoptera; family Apidae; genus Nomada; species Nomada ferruginata. The sequence goes on from OY757216.1 coordinate 18,716,151, forward strand.
GTGTTTTCGAGGGTTGCTTGTATGTATATTATGCCACTCTAATGTACTACGAGAGGTTCGAAGGAATATCCCAGGACCGTTTGGTGTGCGGGGCCTGGCAATCCTACCTTGAACAGCTGTACGCCAATGACGGCGAACACGAACTGCAGGAGGCTGGTGACGAGGACTATGTTTCCGATAGTCTTTACCGCTACGATGACGCACTGTACTACGTGCTGGGTTCAACATTAATTATAATGTAGATCCGCTCTTTTACAAACGGGATTACTTGCGCCCACTAATTTCTTACGTCGGTTACCTTTTCCCTTTTCTTTCTTATCGTTCCCCTAGTTCTTACTTCGTTTGATTCAGTTTACTTTCGTTCTGGACTATTTTCCGTGTCGCACACGAGACTGCGTCGAGAGCAACGAAGTACGTTTACGCGTGAAAGTTTGTCCGATTTTCCAGCAGGGGAAAAAAAAAGAAGAAGTTCTCTCTGACGACAGCGTTCCTGTGCGACGCGAAAATAAAAACACTTTTATTCCGCCAAGGTTTCTACACGAGATATCGCGTTGATTTGTGAATAAAAATCGGGGACAGTGAATGTTCGGCAATTGAACAGATTACGGGTTCTCTAGCCTTTAATAAACGTTTACTGAAATTTTACGCGACTCGACCTAAATCAAAACTAAAATTACTTTAGCCTCCAAAGTTACTTGCACGTCTACTTCGGGGCGTATCCGGTACGACGAGGCCGATAATAAGCGAGGAAAGATACCTTTAATCCCTTGGCACGATTGATGGCGCGCAGCGGTCGCAACACACGTAACACACGGAGGACCTTCACGACGGAAAACGCGCCAGAACTGTAAGAGTAACGTCGAATTAGACGCCTCCCTTCCGACCGTGACGCTGAAAAGGTACGCTTAATGGTTTAAATACACTCACCTGAAAGACATAGAGATGAGCGAAGAGCAGACCACCACAAGATCGAGCAAATTGAACGCCGATCGACAGAATGCACCGTCGTGTATAATAAAACCGAAAGTGATCATCTTTAGACAGATCTCGATTGTAAACACCGTTGTGAAAAAATAGTCGAAATTCTGCAAAATCTGCGGGGAAAGCGAAAGGGGGGGACTGGAAATTATTCGAATTTCAGGGAACATCGATCGTTCGCCTTACCTGATTCCTATAAGACGTCGCGCTCAGTGGATCTTCAGCCGCCAGCATGGCCGAAGATATCATGATGCATACAAGTATCACGTTCCCGAAGTAGCTGTGATTGCACAGCCAGTGGCAAAACACTCGAATCCTAAAATACGAAGCGAACATCGCGCGATGAGACTTGGGAGCAATCTTTATCCTATTGGAAAGGATCAGGACGATCAGCTAGGATTACCTGTTCGTTTGTGAAAAAATGAAAAACGCCGAGCCGGCTGGTATCGGTTCTTTCTTCGTAGCCATGTTGAATTCCGACATTCTCCGTGGTCTGGCCGACACCCCCTGGTCCGTGCCGTCGTCTAGCAGCATAATATTTTCGTTAACGCTACTAACAAGTGGGATATTTTTGACAAACGAAAACTATGTACCGTGCATCTCGTTCCGTTCGATTCCCTCTTCTTCTTCCTCCTCGTCATCGACTTCCTCGTCGGACTCCACGTTCAATCGTACTTTGGCATGGGTGCTCATGTCCTCGCTCTTCTCCGACCTGCAATTTCGAGATCGAGTTTGAAGCTCGCGTTTTCGTACAGACACTCGAAGGAGGGAGGGACAGCTCACGTTTCCGTATCCACAGCCGCCTCGTAATCCTCCATCGTTTCGTTAGGATCCTGCTCGAGATCGGTTCCGCCACCGTAGTCTTCTCCACCGGTTCCATCGCCACCGTCGCCCTGGTCCCCGCTAACTTCGTCTCTGGCTGGCGACGCGCTGTGAGACTTGTTTTTCTCCGCCTGGAAACCGACATGATCTATCGACCGTTTGCAATTTACCTTCCGAGGTACGAATATTTTCGTACGACGACCAGGAGCCGACATTATTGGCAGGAACGGGCTAAAGTTTATTCAACGTAGAACAGTTTATTAATAACTGCGAAGACGTTGACTCGGTGTCCTATTTAAAGTGGGAAGAAACTTGCCCTATGGATCCCGTGAAATTTCATGGCGCATCAGAGGCAAAGTTTACCCTCCCCGGGTTAATACTCGAGAGGTATCGACTTTTCATTAGCTTATCGAAAAATCACGAACGATTAAGCTTTTAACGCCGCGCGGCTCTAGAGCAGCGACGCGATGGTACATACCGAAGCGGACGTCGTTTATTCAACGACGCCTCTCTCTCCCTTTGCTCTGTCCTTACCGCGCTTTTCATGCCCGAGTTGTCCCGCATATTTATATAGGCCAATATTACGAAATATCGTTAAAAAAGGAGGAGGCACCGTTCAGCGTCGGCGGACGAAGGATAAATAGAAAACTAACAACGTTGCGGTGAATGCCTCCCGATAGCGGTTTTAATTCCGCAATATATCGGTATTCGATTGCGACGACCTCGATTTCGCGTGCGTGCTTTACTAGCTCGCAACTTTCAACATCGCTCGGAACAGCGAAGAGCAGCAATTAAAAGAGATGACACAGTTTCCAACGATTTAACCGCTACTTACGAGCAACCTAACCGTTGCACTAAAAATCACTTGCAAAATGAGTTGTCCGTAAAATGTTAACAGCATAATATTTATATCCCGTTGCAGTCGATGAACGATTAAATCGCGACGAAATGAATGCTCTGTATTTACAACGCTGCGTACTCCTAGTGTCTCTGAAATAATAATCAACAACGATCGTCAACGCGGTGGAACCGAAGAGAACAGAATTGAGTGTCGAGGGGAGGACGGGCTGCAAGCTGAAGGTTCGCGATAAAGAGTGACGGATAATGAAATAGACAATCGTCAAACGTGAAAGTCGGCGTCGACGTTGGCGTCGGCGTCTGAGTCGACGGCGCGGCGTCTTCGGGCTTGGCGTCAGTGATTACGAGCGAAGCAAACGAGCCTTCCTATCCGTTGGTCTTTGAAACCGATAAAGCGACCGGCATTCTAATTTGCCTCACCCTCGCGGCTGAGTAAACGTAATACGAGCGAACGTTTATTCACGTGACGCGGCGACACTCGATTCGCTTAATAAATCAAAACTCGTCGGACGTTGCACGAAATATCGAGGGACACTCACCTCCTCCTCGGCCTCCTTTTCAATGGCAGTCAACGACTCGGCATCCGCCAGATTATCGACAGCGATGGCCAAGAAGACGTTCAGTAGAATATCTGCGACATTTCTCTAGTCAAGGATCAATATCGTTGGGATAGAATCGAAGGGTGAAGTTACTAAAGTGCCCCGAATGGTGTCCATTGAATTTTTGCGCAGAAAAGGATACAGTTACCGCATATAAAAAGTATGATGAAATAGAAACAGGCCAGCATGCCAGAGCTTGAAACACCGCCATAGGCTCTAATTCCATCGTACATAACGGCGTTCCAATCTTCGCCGGTCAGTATCTGCGGGCAGATTGAAGAAGAGCGACGGCGTTACAGCATTACACCTGTCTACCTCGAAGGGCTCGTTAAACACGTTCTGGAGACTTACCTGAAAAACCGTCAGCAAGCTCTGCCAAAAGCTGTCGAAATTGTGGCGCGGCTTGTCCTGCAGTTCGCTAAAATTGAATTTCCCACCGAACACCTGCGAGAAAATGAAAATCGTCAAACCACGGACTGCCTGGCGAAACGTATTATCGGAATTAAACGGTGAAATTGGATATACCTGCATGCCTAGAAGGGCAAAGATGACGATAAAAAGGAAGAGTAACAGCAGCAAGGACGCGATCGATTGTATCGAGTTCAACAAAGAAGCCACCAAATTCGACAACGACCTCCAATACCTAGAAGATCCATCGATCATTGAATGCGACGAACGCCGCGTGACGTTTCGTAGATACCACTAGGGCAATGAAATTCGGACTTACTTTGTGACTTTAAATACCCTGAGCAACCGGACGCAACGGAGAACGGAAACGCCGAGCGGTGGCATCACGTGAGTGTTCGTCAGGATCATCTCGGTTATCGAACCGATCACGACGAAACAATCGAAACGATTGAACAGCGAGACAAAGTAACCCTGAACGACGATCAATATGTTTAGTCGAGAAGTACGGCTAAATGGGAAAGGCAGACTTACTTGAAATCCCAAACTGTACATCTTCAGCATCATCTCCATGGAGAACAGCGCGATGAAAAACATATTCGTAATCTCTGTGCGACGGAAGAAGAGTTTGCATTTTAAAGGGAGAGATCTTGGGCCTCGAGGGCATCGAGCAACAATCGAGCATCGATACGTACCTTGAAAATCGTCCAACCAGTGCGGTTGATTATAGTGCTCGGTCGCCAGAACTCCAGTGTTCAAGAAGACCAATACTATGATCAGCCAGTAAAAAACCTGCGACTTGACGGCCTTTCTGCAGGCCCTTCTCATCCGCCTGTTTACTCTGCGAAATTTCCATCGCAAAATCGTTCCATCAAAGACAAGTAATTCACATTGGCGAAGCTCACTTCCCGATACAATTGGCGAAGATCTTACGAACAGTCGACCGATAGGCGATCGGCCCATTGCTTTCAATCGATAGGCAATACCTAATGACAATTTCGTAGAAAACACCGGTTGACCCTATTACATACCTGTCGAAGTCTCGCTTTTTCCTCTTCCACACCGACTCCTGTTGAACCCCTTCCTCGTCGCCTTCCAATTGATCCGTGCTCTCCATCTCGCTCTGCTGTTTCGCTGCAAAAAGAACCATTTTGTCCGTCTACAAGAATCGTTAACCTTTGCGTGTGCCGTCCGTGTCAACGTTTCAAGAAAAATAAAAGGAAATCGCAACGCCGATACAGCACGTACACTTTCCGTCTTGCATCTTCGGCTCGTCGGTTTCCGGCTCGATATCCTCGGCTTGCGTGATCCAGTCCAAATAGCCTCTTAGATCGTCCTCGATCTGCTGCTTCTCCCTGAGTTTGTGGAAGTCACCCCTCGCTTTCGCCTTCTCCCTCTCCTTGGAGAACTCGCTGCGTAGGTTGGAAGGAAAGACACGCGGTTGCGACTCGATTAGAGACACCGGCATCGCGCGTAATTAAAGTGCATGGACGGTTGAAACGGAAATCGAGATCGCGAGCTGCTTCCGTGTTTCGCGAACAGACAGGGGCAAGGGGCACTTGGTACAAAAACGACGGGGGAAATTTGGCCTTTTTTCAAATTGCTGAATTTCACCTGCTCTATGCCTTTAATACGACAGAACGGAAAATTTTCCGCGCCATTTAATAAGACAGAATTTCACGGTTCGATCGTCGCCGGAGCTGCTACGTAATCGCTATTGCGTACATCGGTAGATAAAAGGGAAGATATTTATATTTAGCTGCTCGAGGGAGTGCGAGACGCCATGGAAGTCGGTATTATCGGAGACAGGCTCGAGCAATAAAAAAAGACAATAAGCGAACCGGCGCTACTGGAAAACGTGGAATCCTCTACGATACTCACCCGGACAACACGCCGAGAATCAGATTCATCACGAAGAACGCCCCGAGTATGACCATAGAAATAAAATAGATCCACTGCCAGGAACTCCCCATCGCGTCTTCGATCTGCGAAAGCATAGAGGTAAAAGGAAAGTTGATCACCAACGGAACTCCGTGGACCTGAAAACTCCTCTTACGCTGTATAGCACGTCTGTCCAGCCCTCGAGTGTGACGCATTGGAAGACCGTCAACATGGCCAAACCGAAGTTGTCGAAATTCGTGATGCCCCAATTCGGGCCGTCCCAGAATTGCTTGCTACAATAGTATTCTGGCCCCACGTTGTCGCACTGGAAGCCGCCAGGCCCGCAGGGCACTGGCCCGTCCATAATTGCGTCTGCGGATACATTCGAGATGCAACGTTTCAATTCTTCGAACGACCATTAGCCGTGACTCGAAATCTCGACGAAACCTCGACGAAACCTCGACGTGCCCGTGCCTCGATAACGGAACGTGGGAAGCGCCGTTGTGAAAGATACTTGGCAGGTGAAGGAGTCTTGTTCTCGCTCGTACCAGCATCCGGGCTGACACCCCAGGTGTACACGAGTTTGCGAATTCCCGTGAATCAGCTGTTTACCGTGAAACGCGCACGGCCGCGTAGGTCGCGTATCGCGCGCTAAGAATAATTAGACTTTAGTTTCGCCGCGGCTGAATCATATCTAAAATAGCGCCGGTACAAATTGTGTTTCGGGGTTAAGCCGGGAATTCTCTCGGCGTCCCTGCCAACTTCTCGTCGATGCCTAACACATTCTTCGACCGATTTTTCCCGGCCTGAACGCGATCGGCAGGCGGTCGGCCGCGGAAATCGTATCGGTCCGCCGTTCTATCGCGAGGGCGGAAAGCGTCGCGGCTGCCCCGAGTCACGGCTGCTGGAGCGGAATCGCCGGAACCATACTTACCGGTGACATTGTGCCTGCATGTTTTATGCATTTTCCCGGAGAACAGCTCGAGGCCGATGATAGCGTAAATAATGATGACGAACAAAACCAACAGAGCGATATGTAGAAGGGGTATCATCGCTCTCAAAATAGAGTTTAGGACCACTTGAAGACCTGCACAGATCGACAGAGAAATTCGTCAAGCGTCGCTCTCCCCGCCCGTTTAAACCGTTCGGAGGAACGAACGGAGAAAAACAGTGGGCGAAAGACGCGCGCGACGAGCTTATCGCTTTGATATGGAAATCTTACTTGGTACTCCGGAAACCAGCCTGAGAGGTCGCAGCACTCGAAAGGCCCTTAACGCTTTCACGTCGAAGCCTTCCTTCATGAGCATCGTCAACACTATGCTCACCATTCTGTAAAGGAACGACGTGGAAATTAAATGATCCGCGGCGACGTTGAGACGCTCCTCTTTCCGCTCGGTCGTTTTCATTCCGCGCCGCGAGCTCTCTGTTTACTTCTGCTCGACTTTTCCTCCGCTTTCGTCGCGACGTCGGGATGCTTAACGCGACGCGACCACGATCAGTGGTTTCGCCCTTTGGGACAAGCTTCGAGCCAACGAATAAAGCCCTCTTGTTTGGCGAGTAAACTAGAACTTATTGAATTGAACAGGTGGAACGTGAAAGGGGTGCAAAGCGGGTCGCGTGCCGATTCAATGGTATCGCGGCATCGTGCACCATATTGGGCGATGCGAAGCAAAGTCGTTCTATCGACGACAATAGAATGGCTCGGTGCGATTCGTGGCGAGGGTAGCAATCGCTGGATCTGTGCGCGGTACAGCGTTCGCTATTGACAACGGCGTCCCCATAATCGTCGATTTACGACAGCCACGTGTTCCCCGGATGGACCGATAAACTTGTGCGGAGAGAAAGCTGACGAGCCACGTATCGCTGCGGTTCCATTTTAATCGTACCAACGGATTAATCGATCGCGACAAATTGCATTCAATTATCCTCGTTCGAATCGGCTCCCGCTTGTGCGTGGAAAACGATTCACGGTTTCGAATGCGGCCGCGCCGAGGGTATTTAGAATGTAAAACGATTGTACTCACCCTATCACTACTATCGTGAAATCTAATATGTTCCAGCCGTTCCGAAGATAAGCGCCAGGGTGTGCCACGAAGCCGTAAGCGATGATCTTCATAACGCACTCGACCGTAAAAATCACAAGAAATATATACTCTATTTTTTCCTGAAACATAAGGGAAAGGCGTGTAGAGTAAGGTAAAACGTGGACGCTTCCTGTTTCGTGTCGGTCGTCGGGTCTCGACAGGATTCGAGGGGCATTCTCTTACAATTGTTCGACCCGTGCGTCATATTCCCTTCCTGCGCGGAATCGTTGACAGGCAGAGAGCAAACTGTTGCGCTTTAATTACGTGGAAAATCGTGAAACTGCGTCAGCGGAGCTGTTGGTTTACGGGCAAAGTCGATACGTTCTAAATTCAAAGGGACCACAGCGAATATTCGTGGCGCTGCGGACCAAGGTCCGCTATTATCCGCAAAATTTGCAAAACACGTCCACGCCAACAAACATTTCTAGCTGCAGTTAAATTCAATGGTTACGTGCGAATAAAGTCGAGTAGAAACTTCCACGACGCGACGGGGACAGCCGTGGCTGATCGCGGTCATACGTATCTACTGCCGCCTTTCGAAACGCTTATACCTACTACTTATGCCACGCGCGAGGCGAATCAAATGGCTGATCGGTTCTAGACACTTTTCCCTTGGCACGCGGCGGTGTAGTGACGTAGAATGTTCTGTGACGTAAACGTTCCATCGATGGACAACACGTTTCAAGCTTTGACGCGACTCGCCTGTTACATTAACTGAAACTTCAGAACGAATTTATGATAGGCCCATATTCACCATCGCTCTTGCGCGTAAATCGTTTCTCTTTCTCACGTGGCCAGAACCCGGCGTTGAAACGATACGTATGCGTCGATGTAAGCCATTTAGCCGTCGGTTTCTTTTTACCAAAGCTTCCGGTCCGACGAAGTATAAAAGCGTTTACTCTACCTACGGTAATAAGCCCGTTGAAAATCTCGACCTCTAATAAAAGGTTTTATACTCCGTTTCGAAGGCTACACCTTAACGTATTACCACGGAAAACCTTTTAACCACTTTCCAGAGCGCAGGATGGCTAGTTTCGATTCTGTCCAAGCTCGTGTTCGCCTCGACCACCCTCCAACTATTTTTCGACCGTTTTCTTCCGCCATCCGTAAGTTTCTTTTGGTGTTTCGCGATTTTTGTACGTTGGCGTTCCGCGACTCACTTTTAGGATGCTCGAAAGGGTCACAGACGTACAAAAGGACAATTTCGGGGACTTGTATGACTCGCAAGAACGTTACTATGCAGGTGACACGCTAGTATCGGACAGGGGGAAATACGAGCATAATGAAAATTGTAAGTGCAATTGCTGTGAAAGGGGTACGCGTGGTAGAGCAATTCGGCGGCACTTCATAAAAGCGTTGACTTTGCGTTCGACCGATATAGTCTGACCTATATATGAATCATGTTTCCCAATAATAGTGGAGATCGGTGGGTGTCAATATCAGCAAGATTGAACAATTATTGAAGCTTCGCCCCGAATAAGTTTCGTGCCACCAACCATATCGCCTGGGCATGGTGTTTATTTGCTGGCAATCCGTCCGGTCGCGTCGGTTCGACGAACGAAACTGTTATCCCTATTATATTCTCTATTATTAGCTTAATTCCTCGGTTGAAATTCGTCGCGCGGTATGATGGCTCGAATTTTAAGCGACGAGACGAAACGAAACGTTTATTGTATAAACGCGAGTATCAATCGGCGATCGAGAAACCTGCCAACGATCAGTCGACTTTCAAAGAATGCATACTATAATTGGAAAATAAAAACGGGTGAAAAAAATAGTTGCTGCCCGTTGCGTGAAACTTTTCGGATCGTTAAAATGTTATGAAATTTAAACCAACGGGGACGAAATTGGCGCATGGTCTTGGGGCTGCGCGAAATGCAATGGGCGTGAGAATTAATGCGAATTAAAGGGGAATAAGCGTGAACAGCGAAACTCGTTACTTACCAAATACTGGTTGGTCAGATTAGAATCGCCGTACGGATACGGCGTATAGACTGCCAGGGCGACGCAGTTCGCGAATATCGTCATGAGAATAAGCCACTCGAAAGGTCTGAAAAGTTGCGTCGATAAAAGGTCCGGCTAAGGAAAATGGAAGTAACCTGAGGAATGCGCCCGACGAAAGAACTTTTCAATTACTTTTTTCCAACACGGTACCAGCCGCAGAATTCATATGAACTTCCAAAGATATTAAGAGCTTTCTAAATACTAGCCTCCTCTACTTTATAATTCTTTTTATAAATTCGCACACGAGTGCGATGCACCAAATTTAAAAGTAATAAATGAAATTTATAATATGTTCATTTGCGTCCTCCCTTCTTCGTGTTTCCTCCCGTGTTTCCCTCGTACATTTCGATCGCAGACAGGAGTGCAACCACAAAAAATAATCGCAAAATAGAATAATAATCATAATATTCTAGCGCTATTCGTTACTTTAGTGGGCATTTTTGTCGCCGGTTTAAAAGAAAAAGGATACTTCCATTCGACAACATCGATGCACATCTTGCGCACCGGATTCTTCAGGGGTAGACAAAGGAGGGCCCTGACTGGCCTATCAGGCAGCGCTTTTCCGCCCCTGCGGGCCGGCCTTTTGGTAGCGGATTTCGCGCCACCGCCGCTGGTCCCGAGAGTCTGGCCCGTCTGCGACTGTGCTGTACCCGGCTGTCCGTCCTGGGCAGTTTGAGGGTTCTGGTGCTGCCCGAGGATGGGGGGGGTCGCGGCAGTCGGCTGGGCCCCCGGCAGCTCTGGGGGGCCCAACCCCGAGCCCCCATCCCCCCCCGCGTTCATCGATTCCTTCTACCCGCCTCGACCACCACTGTGCTTCCTCTTATTCTTCTTCTTCTTCTCCTTCTCCTTCGCTTCCGCTTACTACCTCCTCCGCCGCCTACACCACCTGCTATTCCAACTTCTGCGTCTCCTCTTCCTGCTGTACTATAAGCAGTCTTCCCTGGACCCTGCCTGACCACGCAGACGCCCGTGTAGACGCCCGACGACGCCGATCGACGCGCTCTCTCAGAGACGCCACACCACCCGCTGCAGCTCGCCGGCATGCTACGGCACTGGGCTCTTACGAACCTCCCTCCGTGTCCTGAATATTTTATAAACAAATATACATGATTAGCGCTTTCGTCTTTTTGCCCTTTTCATTTTTTCGGGGCATTTCAGTCAATTGCTAGGGGACCTCTGGATCGTGGCACATTGGGCTCACGCGCGCCTCCGGATGGCGTGAAGAGGCAATTAAATAAACTTCGACGGCTGCTTCCGGAGAGCGCCGGAAACGATGAATATTTATGAACGCAAAGCGAAGAAATTCTGTTGCCTGTCTCGCGCCTCGTTAACGTTTAAGTCTGTATTCGTCGGGCAGAGTTGCTCACGACTCGATGTAAATCTTCGTCGCGGCGGCGCGGCGGCGCGGCGGCGCGGCGGCGCGGCGGCGCGGCGGCGCGGCGGCGCGGCGTATCGGAAGAACTCGCGAGCCGGATAAGAGGCGTTCGTTATTTTCTTTGAGAAGAAACCGTCGGATGTTAACGAGAACTCGTCCCCGAATGATGCGTTGGTGTTTTCTTTGCCCCGATATACGAGCAGTCGCTTTGTTCTCGCTTTGCCGCGCTGCACGGAAAGCTCGTAAGCGGGAAAGCGATGTAACAAGCGAGACTAAAACGACTGTTAAATCGTAATAACGGAGACGAAATGTTTCTCTCGGTGGCAAACAACCCCCTGCTCATGCGACGTAATTAAACCCTTGATGGTTAGCGTGCCCGAGTGTTAAACGATATACTCGAAATCACCGACGCAATAGCCCCGCTGAATTACCTTTCGTCTCCCACCTTCGCGAAATTTCAACAAACTATGCTACAAACGCGATTCCCGCTCTATTCCTCTGCCACGCCAAGTTCACGAGGCAGTCGGTTCTTTCGGCGTTCTACAAATACTTGCCGTCCCCCGTGTTTGCACCAGTATCGATCGTAGAAAAATCGACGCGCTCTAGGAATTGTGCCATGGGACGGGCAACGGTTGAGTTTCGGTGAGTCCGGGAGTCTGGGATTTATAGCGGACTCGCGCTATATTTAGTGTGCCTGAATACTAGAAAGCTCTGCACACGAGTTTCTCGCGCGTGTTCTTGTTTCCGTCTCGTCGCGTGAACTTGTCTGAAATCGTTAGGTCAGAACTGATCTACTGCTCCCTTTAAACGTATCATGGTTCGTGGTGTTCGCGCGACGAGACCTCGTAACTTACGCTTCGCTGGTATCCCGTTGAAATCGTTTCTAGTTCCAATCGCTGGTGCGTTATCGAGCGTGTTGAAAAAAACGGGGGAACAAAAAAGGTTTGCGATTCAAAGAACGATGGACTGTTCGAGCAGTCAGCGTTTTACGCCTTCGCCTCCGAAACGCTTTAAGAAACTAATTTCGACAAACTACGTCACGCAATTCCACCCGTTTCCAATTCACGCAAAAACAGTTTGCGTACGTTTCCTGCGGCGAACGAGCATGCATGTGACGCACACTGGGCGAATATTCGTGATTGAAAGGACTCGAATAAAGCGTTCTTGTAGGCCGCCGAGTAGATTGGAAGAGGTGAAAAAGCGCTTGCTCTACTTTACGAGCGAGCCAAACAATTAGGGAAAGTTTGCAGACGAAATTCGAGCCCCGCTTCTTTCCGTTTATTTGCTCGACTCGTATATTTTCGAATCGACCATTTTGTAGTTTTCAGAAACTTGCCGAGGTAGCATCGAGTAGCGAGCACCCAGCTGAGTATCGTGAATACGAAACCATTGATTATCCAAGAGGACAAACAAGGGCGCACGGTCCGAGATACGAGGCGCCTGATAAACCGAGCATTCCTATTAATTCGGCATAAAGTCCAGTCGGCATAAAGTATTCTAAAGGGCGAAACATATTGAATCGACCGCGATGCTCGCACTGTCGCCGTGTATTGGAAAAATCGGTAAACACGATAAAAGCGGAGCGGCGTCCGCTTATATTCCCCTTTCCATTTTTGCAGCCCTTCGATCGGGCATCGATCGCCGTTAACAAAGTTTCCCCGTGTCAAACGGGTATAAAGACACGCTCGCTCGTAAGATAGTCACCGACTGGTGCTAACGAGTTAAATTTAGTTCACCACTTCGCTCCCACGGAAGCATCGGGCAAGCTGGGCCGCTTACCCGTTTACCTCTTGGCATGTGTTACATTCAAACCTCGTGATCCCTTTCCCTTCGATAGATCCCGGCCCTTTTTGCTTTGACAGGCCTGTGTCACAGGATCCGCTTTGGGAAACTATTCAAAGTCTATGATTCTCGAGCAATACGGAACAGAAGGGACTGTAAATATCGTCGTAGTCGTTGTCACCCTTCACTTTTCACTGTGCATTCACGCGTGAGAGTCTCAATTCAAATAAAGATCTAAATGCAATCTTTAGCACGCCTCCTCGGGCGAGGCAGTTCTGAATTACAACCATTTCCTTTTTGTACAAAAGTACAGAAACGAGAGCTTGATATTTTGGGATCGCTATTACTGTGCGGAGAAAACGTGTATATAAAAGTGATAAATGAATTACTGTCGCAGCGATGACGCGAGTTCGAGGCTCGGGAGTTCTAAGGTTAATCATCCTTGATCGACGTAACCGGTAATAGCTGAGGTAGTAATCGTGGATCGATGGCATCGATTACGGACCTTGCCTAATTGGTATTTAGATTACCGGAGAAACTAATTGCGAAATGGTACTAACAAGGATCCGCGTAACCAAGGCTACTTAGCTTCCTCTAATTACACCATTTAAGGATAACGATCTACCTGGCAAACAATGTTGAGAACCGTGAAAAAAGACCTGAAGCAGTATCGATAATTCCCGGTTAGCACGGACGAAAGGCGTATCAGGCTGGGATAATCCGTCGCAGTGTTGATATTCACGTTTCTATTACCATCGAAGTATGTACAATACACCGTACGAACGATCGCGGTATCGTGGCAAACGTTTATGTAACCCATTGAAGCAGATTTTGGCAGGGATCGCTGAAAAGAACTGTACACCGTAGAAAGCAACGTGACACTCGAAAACATTGCGCCACTTCGTGGAAGTAGATGGAGGGCCGAAAGAAAAAGAGAAATATATAAGGGCGGAATATATAAGGGATGAAAAGAAGGAAAAGGGGGGGATATCGCGGGGCATCGTTTCCGGTGCAACGAGTCCTACGTAATCCCATTGTCCGTTAACTCGAGCCGAGTTTTCCAAGGTGATATCAATATTTCAGCTTCACAAAGCAGTCCCTCGACTTTGCGAAAGAAAGCAGATCGTTCGTGAAATATGTAACCCTCGCTTCCTCCCTATCCATTTGTCTCCTTCCACCCTCGGCTGCTCTGGACTCCGTTCGAACGAGACTACAATCTACGAACGGGTTCAGGTTCTTATGGATTCGCTTGCCCGAGGCTTGTCAATATAATTGTCCCGACAGACAGATTGGAGCTCGCCAAATTACAGACTCTGTTAAATGGACAGTCTATTTCCTAGTGCGCTGAAATACGACTTATCTTATTCCATTCGCTCGGTGTACAATAACAACGTTGACGTCAATTCTATCAGAATATGGCTGTTCACGACGAATCGTTATCCACGCGAATTTTTTGAAACTTTATCGCCTTTTTCCTCTCCTGCGTTCGAACCCTTCCGAATATTTGCGTCCCGGCTCTTCGCTCCGTTTACCCTGCTTCCGATCGACATTTCCTTCCCCCGACCGTAAATATTCCTTCGAAATTGTACGCCACCCTTGCCTGGCACATTTGTTTCACAGAGGTAAATTAAAGCACCGCTCAAAAGGCCGAAGATCGCGTACGCGCACAGAATCAGAACTCCCTCCTGAAACTGTACTCGAGATATTTTTACTCTTAGGCGCGCACGACTGGGTATCCGTGAAGATCGTCGAACTCGTGTTATCTATCGTTTAGAGGGGCATAAATTGGAAATATCGGTCGCCCCGTTTCGCTGTTTGCAGGCAAGGAACGTCGACGATCGTGTGGGAAACAGATTGTGCAAAGAACGGGGGAGAAGAAGTGTGTCGAACGGACGGATAGAGGAATGAAGAGGACTTTAAAAATAGTGGACACTCTAGGTCACGAAGCCGAGAGCATTTGGGATGATATCCCAACAACTAATCTGCAGAGTTGACGTTTCTCTCCTGGAAGAGACACTTGTAACACATCGATGGCTTACCCCCTCTCTTTCCTTCTCCCGTTCTAAGTGGATGATGCCCTTGCGGCTCAGACAGAGCGGGCGCTCGATACCGATACGTGGAAATACAATTGATCCGCCGCCTTTCCTAGTTAACTGTGCCAGTGCATGTAGAAGCGCGGAAGAGCGGAGGAGGCGGCTTCAAGCGCGATGGCTCGTTCGTTTTGGAGGGACGCAGACTGATGTACCATGTACAAACGAGGGTCCGATCGAAAATTTAGAAGAGCGTCTGGCCCGCTGATATTCGTATTACGGACACTGCGATCGATTATTCCACCCCACCGGCCATGCTCGCGTATTCCGTTGCCAATCTCGATATTCAATGGCTGCCTTTCACTCTTGTATTATTCGCCGGTTCATTCATCTCCGTGAATACGCGACCCAGCAACGAAAAACTGTACAATTGTATTCGCCGACATCGATCTCCGTTCGGCTACGTCTCCCACGAACAAAACCGTACGCGGCGAAGGAAATCTGTAATCGACCGAATTGTCTGTTAGCTTTTAATAACACGACCGAAGGCTGCAAAAGAGACACGTATACGATCGCCGAAATGTCGTAGAGAGAGGAAAGCCTTCCCCCCATCAAAACGGATCGATATCGTTCAGGTGAAACTCGGGGCGTCTCGCGATAACAGACCGTCTAGATAGAAAAGGTAACGATATTTCCTTGCCGCTGGGGCAATCAGTCGACGGAAGTGTCGTGAAACGGAAACCCAACGGAGAGCAATTCGAACGGCAATGGCAAAGATTTAGCCCGTTTAGAGGGCCGCATTAACGGATCGTCTGGTCTACAAAAAAGAAGGTGTCGCACAGCATCGACGATTTCTATCAACGACGCGCCGCATAATTCCTCCCGTATAAAAGATTCGATCGTTTCTAAACTTTGTCCGTCTACCCGGCTCCCCTTCATAGCCGTATCAACAAGTTCAACAGGGGAGCGGATTCGAAACTTCTCGGAAGGCAAACGATAGTTCGGGAAGGCAAGACGAAACCACTCCAATTCGTTCCGAATATATAGGAAATACGTATTTCGATGGCAGACGAATAGACCGGCGAGAGGAGGAGGCGTGAAAGTAGTCGCCGGCATTAAACGACGACCGGCTCTCTGGTATTTGTGGCGCGTTAATAATATTTCTTAGCAGTTGGCCGAGGTGTCGCGACAAATTTCATTAGGAGAATAACAGCGCAAGGGTGGCGATGGCATCCCGAACAAGATCAACGTCGATCTCTTTGTCCCTCGGAGTGTTACGCTCGCGTGACTAGCCCCGGCGATACGGAATACCATTAGCCTAAATATCGAGCGAACGCCAGCCGAACCCGGGCTTTTGTTTTTCGCCGTCGAGATCAGAGACGTTGTTCTACTGAACTGCAGCGTCCTCGTAAACTGCAGGGCAGCCCTGTTCCCTCCGGTTCGCTGGCGCCAGCCACCTAATAATGGATCGAGTACTGCCGTCGTCGCAACCGAGGTTACAACAAGGGGGCGAATACCTTCGAGGTTTCAAGCTTTCTTCCGCGTTTCCCGACTTCCACGGAGGACTCCTGAATGGCGAGCGTTGCCGACGAGTGCATTGTTCACCGTCGCATTCAGCCCGCAAAGTTCTCGATCATTGCTCGAACAATTTTCCCCCGCCTATTTACGTCTACGCATTAACGCTTCCACAAGCTACTACGGGCAGATTCTTTTCGTACGCTCCGGGGTACTTGGAGAGGGAGGAATTAAAAAGGGACCAGATGAGAGTATGGCTGGGAAAAAGGGCAACAGAGTTTGATAACAAAATAAGGAAGGGGAAGGTCAGCAGCTTGGTTAGAGAATGCTGGGAAGAAAGAAGAAAGGACGAAGAAAAAGGAAAATGGACAAGATGGGGAATAGAAAGGGAGGAGTACTTTAGAAGATGCGGCTACATGGGAAGAGAGGCGGAGCGAAGGGAAGAGGCATGGAAGGAACTGGTGGCAAGGGACAGAGAGGTGCAGGAACAAGAAAGAGGGGAAAGTGTGAGGAAATCCAGATTTGCGCCAAGATACGAGGAGGTAAAGGTGCTGGGATGGCCAAGATATATGAAGAAGAACAAAGAAAGGGATAAAGGCATGAAGGAGATAGCCAGACTAAGGTGCGGAAATGAAGAGAAGGCAAACAGGTACTGGGAAGAGAAGGACAGGAGGAGATGCGAGCTGTGTGGGGTGGAGAAGGAGACGCTGGAACACCTGGCGTGGGAGTGCGCAAAGATGAGTAGATGGCCAGGAAGCATTAAGGAGCTACTGGGGGACGAAGGAATAGGGAGAGAATGGGGAAAGCAGCTGGGGAGGAGAAGGAAAGAGAGGAGGATAGAGTTGGAAGTAGAAGGAAGTCAACAAAAGCCAAAGAAGAAGCAATAGTAGCGATAAGAATTAAAAGGAACAATAAGAAATAGAGATAAAGATATTTATATCAGTATGTAAGTTAGGAAGCATGTATTAGTATGTAGCGAAGCAATAGTAGCGATAAGAATTAAAAGGAACAATAAGAAATAGAGATAAAGATATTTATATTAGTATGTAAGTTAGGAAGCATGTATTAGTATGTAAGTAAGAGATTTATGGAAGTATGGAGATGTAGACAAGGGGTGGCCGCAAAGCCGAGAGGCAGGCGGCGAAATAAAGCATTATATATATATAGATTCTTTTCGTCTATTATTACGGAGACGTCGATACATTGAAGTGGCTTAGCGTGAGCTGCTTCTCAATACCTTTAAGACAATAACGGAAAGAAGATGAGCAGAGGATGCATTGGCATGAAACCAAACCAATTGACGCGATTCACTTGGATGCTTCGAAAGTCCACCTATGAACCCTGTGCTTGCCGATGCCATAGATCTCCCAGTGAAACTGGTAAACGTTTGAGACGTCGAAAGTAGGATGGGAATATTATCGACAAATGTGCAGTCTACTCGTTTCTGAATTGCGCCGGTGTTTCACTGGCTATGAAGGAACTTTGTTCGCCTAGATTTCGCTGGAATAAAGAAGACGGACGCGTCTCTCTGGTTGAAAGGAACGCGTGCTCGTGTTTCAACAGGTTCGTTGAATCTGCGTGAATCGTGAATCGAACCTTCCGGGAAAATTCTGACGAAAATTCCAACGAGCCGCAGAAAATTCCGAAACCCTGCTCGTCCGCGAGAAGTTGAATCGGTGGTCGGACTAATCGAACGGCGAAACTTTATTTTCGCCGAAAGCTTGCAGGGGGGGAATTATTCTTACCTCGGAAAATTTTAGGTCGAAAGCGGTGTCGCCGATACTCACCGCGTACCTTCGGTGCCGAAGTTCAGCCAGGATTTCGCTGGCGGGATAAATATTTCGGCGCCGAAGTTTACGCGTTAAAATTGAAAACGTCGCGGTTCGACGTGTCTGTTTTGTACAAGTCCACGCGGCCGGCTGGGCAAACATTGAATCTGTTTTAAATTTACGATAGCGCAGTTTTTAATTCCCTGGGGAGATTTACGAGTGCCGGCTGGAGGAATACGATACTGTGCGTTGACAGATAAATCTCGCGTCTTATTAGACGTAACGTTTGCTCGAGCCCTGTCTGTTGTACTAACAATAAGCGTAAAGTTTTATGCCCGTTAAAGCAAATTTGGATCGACTGTACGCGCCACACCGAAACCTTGTTCGTTAACTAGAGTTCCTTTCTAATGCGTTGCTCTGCATTCGCGACGACGCGCATAATAACCGGCTTCGAATATTCCAAACTATTAATTCCAGGAAATATAAATATGCGCTCGGCTCCCTCTCGGGACAAAATTGTCACGCAACATGTTGGGCTCGTTACCATTCGCCACGGCGTCTAACTCGGTATCGTTTGGTAACCGGCAACCAGGAACGACTATTTTCTCGAAGCTGTTACGACAATAACTCCTGACGGATCGCCGAGACGCGGTCGATCGTCGACAGGAAAAGCCACGAGTGTAGGGTATCTTGATGAGAATCGAGAGTAACAGCGTCGTCCGATTCACCGATTATGATCATTATCTTTTACCCCGGAATCGTCGAGTTTTACGATACGCAAGGGTGGCGTCGCGGCGCGTCGCGTCGTGTCGCAAGCGAGAACGATAGCTGGGATTCATTTGAAACAATCGGCCGCAGCGAGCCGAGGGCGGAATTAATTTCTTAACACGGTGACGTCCGTCCGGGTAATTTACACTTCGGAAAGGAAGGCAACGTTCCTGGCGGAATGCCTTGGAATGCCGACTGAGAATCCGAAGTGAAGCCTCATTATGCATCGACCCGAATTTCCTCGGAATTTTCGGCAACGATTTGCTGCGCGATTTTGGACCGCAAAGAATCGTCTCGTAGCTTGGCCTTATCTCCTCCAATGGAATCGCCGAGCGAGATTAGGGGAGCTTGAAAACCGTAAAGCAAGTAATACGCTTTGAAAGTTTCCAAGCGTGCTTCAGCCAAATTCCCTCTGCTACTCCATAGTTTACAATGTTAATCGTAAACAGCAAATCGTCGGCTGAAGTTCTGCGAGTGCAGGCGAGTATTCGATATTCCTCTGACAAATATTTGGAGTTTGTCCATAGCGAACGCGACTGGAAGAATGCTGCCTACGATACAGAGCGAACTTCTTGTGCATCAGAGTTCAAGATAACGAGAATTTTCATCGAGGAAGATTCGAAGAAATCGAACAACTGACGCGTTGGACGATTCGAGAAGCCTGATGAATGTGCATCTATCTTTTTTTCCCCACAAACGGTGTTCCGCAATGAGGAAGAGAAAAAGCAAAGGATCTTCAGCAATGATACTTGGGGTGATGGTAATAAATAAAGGACGAGCACTCTGACCTTTTAATGGCATTTAGGTATTGTTCTTGAATTAACGATCGAACGGTCGCTAAAGTTGGAACGTCGGCAGCCAATTCTAATGAACAATAAATTCCGTAGGTTTCGTCGAACATCTTCCATCGATTTTCTATTAGTCGAGGGACGCAATAAACGCTCGTGAAAATCGAAGCAGAGTCTTCGAAGGGCAAGTAAGGGTACATTTACAGATTCCGATTATTTCCTATCTGCAAATTTATCCATCATGGAAAATGTGTGCTCTATGAAAATAGAAAATAGCCAGCCATCCCGAATTATTACGAGAACTTGTGTCTTCCCGATTCGAAGATGTCACGTGTCTTTAGAGTCTACGCTAATCCATTCATCCCTTCGTAGACACCCAGCAACAATCGGTTGCCGCCAACTGTGCAGCAGATAAGCGCATATGCTTATTCGCGGAGAAATTGATTTACTGTGCGGAGGATGACAGACAAAACATAGTCGAGTAAGAAAACACGGGGGTTCGTCAGTCAGTCTGGGTTACCCGCCCATTCCGAGAGAGTTTAAGAGAGAGAACGGAACTCGTGTTCGCAGATCGCATGGAGATCAAATGGGCTTACCACATATCTTGCAAGAAAACGGTATCAGTGGAGCGATTCCGTCGATATCACGTGAGCCGGGCGTATCCACTCGTCATATCCGCGTTGAACCCCTCGCGGCTAGCGCGATCCTGTGTACTCCCGCTTCTATTCACTTGTTCCACCAAATAAACCCTCTTTCCTTTCTCTCGCTCCTTCTGGGGTTACGGTACTGTTCTTCCCTCGTCTCTTCGGGCGCTTCGTTCACCCCTTTCGAACACCGTCTACTTCCCCCTTGGCTACCCTTACCGCGCTTCGCTACACCACGACGGACAAAACACACTCTCGTCGCCGTCGAAAGTTTCTACCCCTTTACTCTCGTGTTTGGACGTTCATCCGATTCGAAAGCCCGCTCACAAATCCTCTGCCACCTCTACCGCGATTCGCTACCTAGCACTCTGCCGCTGCCAGTAGCATCGCCGGGATCACAGCACCACCGTGAGACCACTGGCAGAGAGAACCACCACCAGGAACAGCCGCGACACGCACACGTATCCACCAGTGACCGAACATCGCTACCAGCGCTACGGATTCCCACCACTCCTTCTTCTCGCCTTGTGTTTAAACTTATAAATAGATATCTGGGTGCGTTCGATTATATTTATATGTACATGAGTATATGCGTGTGTATATATGTACACACGTATGCACGCATGCATATGTATACATATTTACATGCATGTATACTCAAATGTAATATACGCGCGTATACGTTTTTACACCCTCGTACTTCCACGGACACAAAATCGTGCGAGCGTGTACTCGCGAGCTGCGCGTATTATTCATGATGCACCTAGTTACGCGTTCGCTTGCTCGTTCAACTCTCTCTCTCTCTTCTCCCTCACACCCTTTCGGCCTCTCCTCTCGCCCTTCTAGTTCTCACTCGCCCTCTCTCTCTCTCTCTGTCCGCCTCCACCACCTCCTACACGACTACCTCCTCTGACTTCTTCACCCTCCCTTTCGTGCCCCGTTTCCCGGCTAGCTGTCTCTAGCCCTTGTCGATCGCGTTCACAACGCACTCCGATCGGATGGTAACCCGCGACTATCCCCAAAGAAGACACGCGGTCCCCGTTTACCGAAGGTTGCCGGGGAAAACCGCAAAGAGAAACAGCGGAGTACCGTTTCCTCGATTCGACCGATTTCTCTTCATTTTCACGGATCTACAGACGATGAATTAAAACTGCACGCGAGAAACGCGTCGTCTGCATTGATGGCAAATCAACTGGCTACCTTACCTTCTCGCTGCGCACCGCTCTTCTCTCATACTACGGTTATCGTACAGCTCGCACCCTCGCGAATCTTCCCGGCGATCTTTCTTCCGAAGGGACGAACGATTTTCAATAGTCGGTGCGGCGGTGTAAATGACAATCCAGTCTGGAATCTCTCTTCTCTTCCGGATCACCGCCTTTTCCTTTCCTTTCCCTTTCCTTTTCTCGCTGTTTCGCTCGTTCACCCTTTGGCCAGCCCACACTCACCCCACTATACCTTCCCTTTCCTTTTTACAGCTACGCTTCTGCCTGCACTCGATTTTTCGTAGCAATAGCGACCGTGCGTGAACTTTAAGCGAACCGTCGCTCCTGTCTGCTCATACGCGTAGCCGTGGCCCGTGTGCACGCACACGCTTCCTTTCTCGCCGCGGTCCTTGGACTATCCGGGTGTCGGGCGTCGTTTCGACCCTCGAAAATTCATGGGAAAATCAGGGAGAATGTTGGACAGAGGAACACCCTTTCCGAACGACGAAAGAAAACAGTGGAGATCCCCTCGAGATCCACCCGGAGAAAAAACGCTGACAACGACGAACACGGCAGCGATAGCGACAGAACACGACACGTTCGTCCCGACGATATGCTGCCGGTTCGACGCCAGCGACGCCTGGCGTCGCGACGCCCCACACCCCCACCATGAAGATTTTTTCGAGAGCGGCGTCGGCCGCAGCGCGCCCGTATCCCATCGACGACGCTCTTCGCTCATCAGGATCGAGAACTATTGGGCAGTGAACAGGGACAACTGAATATCGGCGGGAAATGTATTTGTTGAATGACCAAATGTTTGGTCGCGTTTTATGTTATTCCGAGGGCACTTACGAATAGCAGAATTTTCCTCTGGGCCGGAATAGTTTTCTAAAAAGCATAATTTGCGTAAGTCCCATTGTTTCCTTATTTGGAAAAGCATAACAGTAGTAAAGTATCGAACATAAGTACCACGATTTTAAATGTATTTGCTGCTTCTCCTTCGATCTGTGCACACAGAGTCTGAATGCTTCTGTATATGCAAACACACACGTGCATCGTATAAATTATGTTCTCTGAACTAGCCTATATAGCATTTTATTCGTTTATTTGCAGAGTCGATTGGAGATCGGATTGTTCCTGGTTTAACGGCATCGAACAAAGTGGAAATGTATCGTAGAAAATGTATGAATATAATTATAATTACATGTGTCGAAAGTTGAAGTAAACCTCTGCGAACGGAGCTCTCCTGAAGATGCTTGACTAGAAGATTTATCAGCTTTATCGCTAGTAATTTTCTGCTTCGTTTAGTGAAGGAAGAACAACAAGTTTCACGAGAGGATCCTGATTTGTTTAAACAGCACGGCAATATGTCTTTCTTAATAGCAAATTAATTTCAGAAATGAAGGTTGCGAATTTTACAGCAATTCAAAACCGTTCGCGGAGCTACTGAATATAGTGGCGCCATCGAGTGAGCTTATTGCCGTTTACGTTTGCCACCAAACGGCGGTAAAACAGTGAAGGGACGAGAAAACTTTTAATGAAAACCATAGAGTGTTAATCGATGCATTATTTTTGTATCTGTATAAATCTGATATTTGTCGAATTTAAGAATCTGTTGTATAACAACATTCGCATCTTTTTTATACGCGGACAAAGAAGTGCGCTCTATAAATAGCAACGCGTTAGTCTACCCCTAGAACCTTATTCTATTCTTAAACCGTTCGACCGAAGAAAAGATAAGCCGGGGTTGTCGAGGGCTTGTGTTTTATTTATACAACCTTCTCTGTCTGACTATATTTATATATGTACCGAGAAAGCAACGACTTTAAACAGTGCACAAATAAGCAAAAGAATGCCACGTGCTTCCAAATATTTTAATAAAAAACAATTATCGAGGGTAATTTCCCAGCACTTGCGTTTCAGCATGTTCGATTAGATAATCGAAGTCGAAACCAATACGTACCTACTTTCATTTTCATTTTCTATCGTAGCTATTGACATATCGGTTCCTTGTAGAATATTTGCAAATTATTTAATCGCTTTTGTACGTACATGTACAAATTACATAAAATACATGTTGAATCTGATGAAAATTTTGTGCATTACGATCGCAGTGATATCGATCTTTCAGCTTCGAGAGTCCATTGAATGATTTTACCTGCACGAATCAATTATGTATATTTTAATGACCCGCCGGGATAGGACAATCACCGGACAGTCCTATACAAATATGGAACAAAGCTTTTCATTTTGACAAGATAAATGATAACCTAACCTATCTCGTCCGTTATATAAAAAAAAGGGTCGCGATTGCTACTACACGGAACATATAGCTCTATAATTTTCAGAATCTGAATTAGAAACGTGCGTTCTGAAAAAATAAAGGCTCCGATCTCACACTTAGAAACAAAGGTATTCAGGCATTGTTCAGGTTCAGCAGTGTTCAAGGACTTTTAATAATCACTCTGTACGTGAACATGAAAATATTATAAAAATCTGTTATCAATTTAAAGAGAAAATAAAGTAATGAGTGCATCAATTTACCGTCTTGTTGGAAAATTGATTAATGTTAGTAATGAAATGATCACCGGAAATACATTGGAATTTCCGGCATTGTCTGTTAGACCTATCGTTGTGATTGGAGAGATGAATTGCGTCTCAGTAGAAAGAACGAATAGCGTGATGTTAATACAGGCTTAGAGGGAATCGGAAACTGTTGCTGACTCTCTTTCTTTCGGTCGTAAGCCGGCACCGGTTCACCATAAGAACCGACTGTGACGCGTGCCAACTGCTCCGAAATTATTCTGGTGCGCAGTACGCCGTTGCTTTTACTGATCTCATCGGTTTGACCAGCCCACTTTGTACTTTCTGACGTGGTTTTAACGCTGTAAGCCGTAAAGGGTACGCGATGGCGGCGGTTGACTGTTACCAGAATCAAGCCCAAACCGAGGGTACCGGCCAACAGACGCAAACCCAGCAACAACAAACTCAGCAGCAGCAACAACAATCACAGCAGCAACAACCGCAACAGCAACAAGCCACCGCCGGAATTCCAGGCAAAGATGACGAACGGAAACTCTTCGTCGGTGGTCTATCGCGTAATACTACCGACAAAGAATTACGAGATCATTTCGGCAAATTCGGAGAAATAGAGAGCATCTCAGTCAAAATGGATCCTTATACCGGTATTTCACGAGGCTTTGCGTTCATGGTTTTTACCAATCCCAAGACGATCGACAAACTCTTGGCCTCTGGCGAGCATTACATTAACAAGCGAAAGGTTGGTAACATTTTGAAAAATGAAATCCTGATATTTAATCGCCAAGATTGCAGTTTCTGCTTTTTCACAGTTTCTATTTTTGCATCTTTTTTTTGTGAATGAAGTGTGCTTTGTTTTGATGCATAGGTGGATCCGAAACGGGTGAGTAAAAAGCCTCAGCACGGTAAAATTTTCGTGGGCGGCCTTACCCCTGAAATTACCGACGAAGATATCAAAACATACTTCGGGCAGTACGGTACGATCGTCGAGTTGCAAGCGCCGTTTGATAAAGTTAAAAACCAGAGAAAAGGTTTCTGCTTCATAACATTTGACTCGAAGGAAGTTGTGTACAAATTGCTTAAGACACCGAAACAGACGATAAACGGAAAGGAAGTGGACGTTAAGAAAGTAAAAGTTAATCCGGATCCAAGAAATCAAGGATTTTGGGGCCCGGGCTATGGTTACGGGTACGGCGGAGGCTATGGATACATTCCTGAGTATTGTAACGGCTATCAAGGAGGTTACGACGATATGTACGCAAATTATGATTACGCCGCGTACGACGGTTATGACAACATGGGATACGGGGCTCAAGGTAAGCCACGAGGAAACGGTCAGGGGCCGCGTCAATTTCAGAGACATCAGCCGTATTAAAAATAGGTTTATGAAACCTATACACTCGAAACTTGGTGATAAAGAAAAAAAACATAGTTACGGAGTAGACCAACTTTGTCTAGATACAGTCCGAGACTGAGATAGGGAAATTTGGGATAAAGGAGCTTACAGAGTTGCTAAGGGACTCTAATAAAAGCCCCAAACTCCCTAATCTTTGTACGTCGAGTCTGTAACATACTAGATAGTTCTCTATGTACATTAATTGAAAAGAAATGGATTTTTCTTGATCGATATGGAATTGGTGTAATTCAATGAGTCGAAAGGATCATGTCTTTATCTATCTATGCAAGTTTTGTCATTTATTACACACAAAAAAAATTTATTAATGGAACTACTAAGATACGTGTTCAAATATTTTTTATCGGAATCGAATATTTTATACGCAATGCTCTTTCTGTCTTACATGGAAATCATATACAAAGTAAAAATTAAAATGTTTGATTTACTCCTATTTTCTTGTTATTCATGATTCATAATACTAACATGTATATCTTATAATTTAATACTCTAATTATTCTTTAGCATCTTAAGTTGCATTACTAAAGTATTGTTTATTATATGCTTGGTGTTAATCTTATTCTTAGAAACGCAATGCTGTGTTGTTTATAATAGGACTCTACGTCGATAAACAGTTTCAGTTCAAAAAGCGCTTGTCAGTTAGAGATCGAATCGATAGATATATAAAACAAATTACCATTCATGGACCAATGGTTCGTACTCCTAATTGAACGTACTTCCTCCTCATAAATTTATAATCTATACATATTACCTATTATCATCTATTTGTTTATACACTAAAATAAGTCCTGTAACTTATACGAATCATAAGATATCATAAGAAGCATACGTATCTCTTCGTATGTCACATGTATATACGTGTACACATACATAATGATGTACACGTGTGCAAACTAGTATATAATAAAGTAGTAATTAAGAGAAAGATAAAAATGTTTCAAAATGAATATAATTAAAATATGAGCGTCCTGGGTAGATATGCGAAGAGTGCACGAGTGGTAAAGTATTGTACAATATTTGGAATTCCTTCACGGTAACAAGCATATTGCAACTAGCACAAAATTTCATAACTATTCTAGAATTTTTGTTCCAACAATTCTATCTAAATTGTTTCTAATATTTTAACCATTACAGTACCCGTATACCGAATAGTCTAACAAGCGTGATCAGTGGTTTGCAAAAGTTGCTACACACTCGTGCACTCGTGTTTCACGTGAATGAACACAAGCATAAATCTGGCAAAAATTGTTCCGGCTTAATAACGAAACCAAAATTTTTCATACACTGAATTAACAGAATGTTTAAGGCATTGAAATTCATGAAAAACATAAATTACTATAATTTAGGCTACTATAACATTTTCTCGCATTCGCATCAAACAGTTGTTCCTGTCTGATGTACAAAGACTGCTCTTCATATCACAAGAAGACTGTTAATACGTAGGGTATCATTCAACGTGATACATGTACTAGAGAGTTTTAACAGCCGATACATCTTGTGATTTCCTGAACTTAAAAATCTTTAAAGATAACAACATAATTATAGCAAATGTAGATACGGCATTGTGGGACTACATTTAGATACATCGAAATTATATTACAAGCAAGGCTGATAAGGCTTTAAACATTCAAGTTTTTCTCAGATGTTACAAAAGTAACGACAGTTTGGCTTAAAGAAATTTCATAAACACATATGCAACGGAAAACAAACCGTTCCCCTTCAAAAAAGGATTTTAAGCCAAGCTACATTGTGCTTTTGAAATTAAATCTGTATACTGTGTATACCGTATTTGCAGCGTGTGGGAAGAAATATATATATATATATACATATATATAAAAAAAAAAAGAAAGAGATCAGAATGTGAAATTAAAGGAAATAACACAAATATTTTGTTACTATTGATTACTATTCGCCTGTTTCACCCATGACACAGTGTATATTTTAATTATAACAAAAAATAAAATATTCATTACTTGAAAAATATTTTGTGATATTCTTCTCTCGTTTACATACGAACGGGAATGTGTTCTCTTGTATGGAATACTTTTGTACAGGTGTCACAAAAGCAGTAATTCAAGATACAAATCCTTTCTTATCCTAAACTAAACCGATTTCGAGCGCATTTGTGTTCCTATTTTGGGCGTTACCGATATATGTATAGTATTTTTCGCCATCTATCAGAAACAGACCTCTCCCGATGTCAACGACCCATTTTATTTAAGTAGCATTAAAGAATTGCATAATTCTGATGTATTTATACATGCATCACACAAAACCATGTGTACATAAAAACGCAGAAAGAAAATTAGCAATGATATTCAACCTGCAAATGATAAATCGGTTAGGGCATGTTTCTTGATCATTCGATTAGTTAGCAGTTTAGGGTGTTGCAAAAATCGAATGATGCAAAAAAGTTGTGGCGTCTCGTATGTTTATTTGTAACCAATTTATACAGAGGCCATTAAAAAGTATTCAACGCACAGAATCATCTGTATTCGATACTTCCATTTGTTAGTAATAATATATACTCTCGCATTATTTAATAGAAATTAAATTTGTACGACATAACGCAAGCGTTAGTGATGGGCACCATCGACCGAAAACTATCGATAAGTCGATAGTACCCAACTACTATTTTCAGTCGACTGATTTTTAAAACTATCGACTAACGACTGATTTAGTCGTTTGGACTTTGGACCATCGAGCTATTTACTGAATTTATATGTGGAAAATCTACCGACAAACTGAATTTAAGTGGCGGGAGTTTTGAATAGATTTTATCATGAGGTTCAAGGTTTGCTATAAAATATATGTATGCCTTCGATAGCGGTATCGAATAATTAATTCATTAAGCACGTGTATATTGAATGATGCATAACGCAACTAATGCAAACTTACTAAATTTTTACAATTATTGGTCGAATGTTGTAAGAAAATGTGATTTTCACCACTTTTAATCATTTGAAACTCATAGCAATATTAAACGATTTTAATTAAATTTTTAATACTTATTGATATTCATAAAGGACAATATTCAATTGTTTACAGTGCTCGATTCCTTTCGTCCTCCCTTTTACATTAATAAGAAATATGAAACTTTAAGTATCAATAAGAAAGAAGACATAATAGACATAAAGGGTCGATTCAGTACGGGAACCGGGGGTGGGTTAGCATTTCTGACGAAAATAACAGTCGTTAAATACCTGTTTATCTGATTTTGGAGAATATTTTCAAGAACTGAAACTATTGATTCTCACAAAAAATTTAGAAGAGTTAATTTTTAAGTGCCAAAATAAAATAGTTCATGACAAATTGAAATATTAGTAATTGTTAAAAAAGAAATCTGCTGACCTTTTATATTTCTAGAATTGTAATTATGAACTAATAAATTTACAAAAAGTAAATACACCAACGTTTCATGACATCGTTCAGACTTCAGACATAACCAATAAACGAAATTTCAGTGGAGTAAAAGCTATCGACTAAATAGTCGATTAATCGATATAGTAATTAGTAATTAGTCGATTGTTTAAATTAGTCGAAGGTGCCCATCGCAAAAGCGAATGCGGTGTGCGTTACGAATGCGGCTTAATACTCGTTAATGGCAGTTGTATGTTGTATGCATGCATGGGTGTAAACGGACGGACGTACAGTCGGACGGACAGCTGCAGTGTCATCATCTTAGCTGTGCGTCGTATTGTGTACGAAACGAGCTCGAAGTGTCGGAAGTTCGAAAAGGAGCAAGTTACTACACTATGTATCAGCGAAAATTAACGAAAGTTACATTGCGATTAATGTTGTCTCTTTGGCTAAGAGAATTCGCGATGTAGCCTCTTTCATAGTCGATTTTCGTCGGGTTCGCGTTTATTCCTCATCGATGTACCGAGAATTATCGGGAGCATTTCGTGCAATATTTTTGATGCCAAGTCGCATGAAATCTCCTATTGTTGTTTTCGTAACAACATTCGTCTATTGTCGTATCACCCTTCGTCGTCGTCATTCTCGTTTGTATCTCTGTTGTCATCGCTCCCAAGTGCCTTCTCTCTCTCTCTCTCATTCTCACATTTTTCACACACTGTTTTCCGATTTCAATCGCGCGAAAAACCAGTGTACGCATCAAGTGACACACTAATATCCTTTGTCAATCCGGTAAGTTCAAACGCATACTTTTTTATCGAAACTTGCAAATCTTTACCCTGCCCGGTGTTTCATTGCATGGAATTTTCCACGCCAGAATCATTTACCATTTCTCCGCGCATTGTTTATTTGTTGATCGCTAATTCGTCGTCACTTGTGACAAGCTTCACGATATCAATTTATTTTATTATTTTTCTCCTCTGTTTGTTACATTTCAGGATAAACAAACCGCGAACAAGATAAGCGTTTGAAAATTTGCTAAGTTTCTTCAGAGAAATCTGTTTCTGCATTCCTGCGAGGATTCATTTGAAAAGAAAATGATAATTAATGCGCACGCGATAAATGGTCGTACAATCGATGCAACATAATCTCTCGTTACTCAAAACTAATTTATTAACACGAAACTACAAATGACACTTTCTGCCACGAGAGTGTGTAGAGATTAATGATAAATTAGTTGGGACTGTCAATGAAGTGGCTCAAGTGACACTGGGAGAATTCAACAATAAGCAACAGCAAGCAGTACATTTTGTTCCATTTTATTTAATTGCTTGATTACATATATAGTACGTGTATGAAATATTTGTTAAATTGTATAAACTAACACTGGAATCTTTACCCACAGTTATTTGGGTAAACAAGATCGTACTGTACAATTTATGGAAACGTTTTAATTTGGTGTATAATTTGCTAAAATAATACAAAGTGCTAAATGCTTTTAGTCGTGTTACATTTACTCCATAAATTGTATATTATAGCATGGGTTGAGAAATAGTTAAGCAAGCAAACATGTTGACAAAATTTATATTGTATAGCCTTAATATCAAAGTTCTTCCGCTACAAAGAGCTAGAGATAGATTAAGAAATGACACGCAAATGTGAAAGCAAAATATACTATGCTAGGTCGATTTTCCTTATGTAATTGATAATTCTTCGGTAATTAAATTAATTGGATGCTTTACAAAATCTATATTGCGATTAACAACTTACTGTCTTTTTAGAATAATATATAGCTAATGCAAAAATTTATAAATCGATATGGGTAAAATGTGACCGTGTCTTCCTTCAGAGTTTACACATTGCAAGATAAATAAATGTGTGTGTCATAGATATGTTTTCCAACGTAATAAAATAATGTATATATATATTATATAAAGGTATAGTTGTAATTATTGAATGAATTCTTTAAATATTTACATTCTCAAGATTGAATCCCCATACATACACATATATATATACACTGAACATCGTCTAACATTACTAAACGTCAATTATTTTGCAGATATGAGGCGAATGATTTATTCCAGAATGTGCTGGATTTATTAGACACCTTTAAAATAAATGGATATCCTTGTCAACTAAACGGCAAAGTGTTCCCGTTCGACACATACAACAAAGGAAAAGATGTCCCAGTTAAATATTAGTACAGGAAAGAGAGGGAGGAGTGTTGCAAGCTCCTCTGCATCAACTGTATCATCTCTGAGCAGTTCGACTGACCTGGCAAGCCTATTTGAATGTCCAGTTTGCTTTGATTATGTTCTACCACCGATCTTACAATGCCAGAGTGGACATCTTGTTTGTAGCAATTGCAGACCAAAACTTAATTGCTGTCCTACCTGTAGAGGTCCATTAGGTATGCGACTAAAATGCTATGATCGAATTTTTGCAAGCAATGAATCGCCAAGTATGGTTTTGGCAAAAAAATAGTTAAATATATCAACGAGTTCATGAATGAATGCAGGTAATATCCGTAATCTGGCCATGGAAAAAGTAGCGGGTAACGTAATGTTTCCTTGCAAATATTCAACTAGTGGATGCACAGTGTCGTTAGTGCACACTGAAAAAGCAGATCACGAAGATGCATGCGAATTCCGTCCGTACAGTTGTCCATGCCCAGGTGCTTCCTGTAAATGGCAAGGATCCCTTGAACAAGTAATGCCACATCTTGTTATGAGTCATAAAAGTATTACAACCCTTCAAGGTACTTTTTGCCAAATAAGACGTATGGTATTATACATCTTTTTCTTAGAAGTACAGCATTGCTTTTCTTACAGGGGAAGACATTGTTTTCTTAGCGACCGATATCAATCTTCCTGGTGCAGTTGACTGGGTAATGATGCAGTCCTGCTTTGGTCATCATTTTATGCTAGTGCTAGAGAAACAAGAGAAATATGATGGACATCAACAATTTTTTGCGATTGTTCAACTGATTGGTTCGAGAAAGCAAGCAGAAAACTTTGCTTATAGGTAAATATGTACTATAGTATGGATAGTGGTAAATGCAGGAGTTATTATTTGGGCAAACTACTGACTTACCATTAAAATTATATATATGTCCAACAGACTAGAACTGAATGGGCATAAAAGACGTTTAACATGGGAAGCTATGCCACGTTCTATTCACGAAGGTGTTTCATCTGCTATTTTAAATTCAGACTGCCTTGTATTTGACACTTCTATCGCGCAATTATTTGCCGATAATGGAAATCTAGGAATTAATGTTACAATTTCTATGGCATGAGGAAAGCTGGAAAAAGCAGTGTGAAATCTGTCAAACGTATCGAGCAGTCTTTGGATCTTAATTCAGTCTTTGTCCTGAAGGTTGCCCGTTATGTACATATAGCATCTTTTTTCTTTACGTTACCACAGATAAATATTAGCAATATGGATGTTAGGAAATGGTTTGGAATGTGTTGATGGGACACAGTAGTGAAACGCTCAGTTACAAGACCTCTCTTTAGAAGCTTTAAAGTGTACTTGTATGTGATATTAACACTACACATGAAAACAATAAACAACTTTTCAGTATACTTACGTTGACTTTAAAGCTTTAGCACTGAGGAAAATAACATCGATTCCAAAATGTACCTGACCCATATTGCACACTGTTATCATGTTCTTTTAGTCATTTCTTACTGAACAACTTTTTATAACATCTATTTTTCTTATTTCGATGCTTTCTAGTGTAAGCTATATTCTTTATAGAAATAACGTTATATTTTATAAAAGGAAATACAGTTTCGTCAAAAGGGCTATTACGACATCAGTTAATATGCAAGATTGCGTTACACACAACTATTCAAAGCACAGGCCTGACCAAATCCTTCATCTGTAAGGTTTTACTGCACTATCATTGATTTCAGTGTGAGGAACGTACATCCGTCATTATTTATTTTCATTTAGAGAGTTCATAAGATTCCAAACTTCGTCTTAATTTCGTCTTAAATAATAAATTTCTTTTTCGTTTAATTTGTAAACGTATTACAATTATTTTATACTCTCATTGTAACATAGTTCGTCATACTTGGTGCTTTGTATTTTATGCTTTTTATATATTACTTTCATAGAATTTACACAACTTTCTTAACACATTTGTGAAGAACCTAGTTCTTGAAACATTTTAACAGGCATATCAAATCAAAATGTAGCGATAAGTTGGAAACTGTGACGATGTAGGTTTATAGCCATTACGATTGAATTGAAAACACTTTCTTAGAAATGACGTTTGCTTTACTACAAGACACATTTTTTTATCCATTGCAAACAATAATGATAACTGGAAATGTCGTTCAAGTATCGCATGAGCAATATATACGGGAACACGAAAGTAGTTAGTATATTAGAAACAAGTTTTTCAATTGCAGCTTTTATCTATTCACACAAATAAACGAATTTAACTATAATGGAAAATTCGGATTATCAGGAACATGCACATCCATTGAATTATTACACGGAAGCTTGAAAAGTATTAAGTGCCATTACACATAATATTTATATTATCATTGGTTTAAATTTTTGTGCCTTGTTTATTGAAATTCAATATAATTTTTGCTAATAGACATTATTTCGTAGAAATACTGAAGAAAATCACAAGTGTGTAATGTGACATTGAATTTGACACATTGATCACGTAGATCATATAAGTTAACTATGTATCGAAGTGATCAAGGAAAATTAAAATTGTACGCGAGCTTGATCCTAATCGAATTTGGGACTTGGAAGGTCTATCATTTATCATCTAAAGGGTGAAAGTATGGAAACTATGTCATCACGAATTGCTTACAAACAATTTAAATATTCCACCTATAGATGGAATGTTACTGTAAATAGCATAAACTTTGTATGTGATAAATCTATTAATTGGTAATGTAAATTATCATGTCAACATGCATATATCCGAAGTTCAAAGGCATATGGGAACCAATTGCATGTAATGCATATGCATAAGTATATATAAATATGTAGGTATACATACGTACTATATAAATAGTAGATGTGTATTTATATATATGTATATATATGCGTATGAAGCCTGTACGATTATATAGTTACATTTACATGATAATGTATCGGACAAAATATTTCATTTCAAGAGATTAAAAATTTAATCATTTTTGGCGGTTATTAAAAAGGACTTGAATCTAATATTCATGTTAATTGTTATACCATTAAGCAGTGTAATAAAAGCACTTTTCCCTCTTGTATTCGCAATGCATCAATGATATCGCAAGTTTTACACACTTAGGAATAATTGCAAACTATTTGTTTGAGAGATACTATATAGGAAAAAGCTTAATTATAGAAATAGAGTGAAAGTGATCGGCCAAAATGTTATTGAGAAGCAGTATACACAAATAACTGAGTAGATTCTTATCGAATTTTGATCAGCAATGATCATTTTGTATATTAAAATGCAAATTTCGTTACAGGGGTAATATATCGATAAAAAAAAAAGAGTTAATCATAATGTAATTTCGTAATTGTTCACAATAGTAATTTATTCTTATAGAGAAATAATAACAGTATATAAATGTTTTTCCCAGCACAGATAGTAAAAATATTTAATTCCATTTCATACTGCATACATTTTTTACATTTTGTAATGTTAGATTAATTAAACTCTTAAATACACAGGAATCGCGTACTAGGCAATAATAATTGTCGTAAGAAAAGTAGTATTTTTTTTATTAATATATGTATGTAAAAGAAAGAATGTTTGAGAATAATGTGATGAAAATTGAATAGCGTTCACATTATAAGGCACGCAACGTTACATAAGACATTCGTGTGATTGTTATTACATCAATTTTCATTAGCTGTAGTGAATTTTTGTAATCCAGTTTTAGAATTTGTATGTACCCCCTTAATTTCGGTCTAATAATTTATTATAGTTTATTCTTAAAATCGGAAAAAATATTTCGATAAGATCATTGAATTGATTCTATTAAATATGACATCATGAATCCTGTTCCTAAACGTCGAATAAATTTGTTATTCCAATTGTATTATTGCGAAAAATTTGATCGAAATGCCCCCTCCATGTTTGTATTATATGTAAATTACGTAATTTATCACGTATACATTACTTTATTTACGAACTAAAGATTAAAGATATTTACATTGTAATATTTTTTTAAAAATCCTTATAAATATTTATAGTTAACATCCCAAAAATTTTCATTTGCTCTTTTTCTTTTTTATAAAAAAGCATTTCGAATTCTTGAAATTAATTAGTAGTGCCATCTAGAGGGAATCAAGGAATGTTATTCGAACAAACCGCTCGACTTTGCAGTATTCTTCTCTACATGCGTTTTACACCGTGCTTGCGGGAATTCTACTTGTTGCTCGCAAACTCGTCTCGTGGTCAGCATTTTCCTAAAAGGATTATCAAAGTCCAAAGAAGCCGCTACATTCCATAAGAAGAAAATGGCAAGCTATCACAAACCAGAATCGAAAACCATTCAAGAATTGAAAGATATTGCGATAAAGTTGAGAGTCCATTCAATCAATGCTACACAGGCCAGTAAATCCGGGTATGTCGAATACTATTGCACTATGCATTTCAATTATCAGTTCACTGTACACCTTAGTTACATATGTATCTTTCTATGAGAGTGTCAGTTTTCGAGCATGCACATTCGCATTGCAATGAAGTAAATTTGTACATTTGCAAAATCGCGCGCAAAGACCTTCACGAAGAAAGCCACATAGAAAAGAATATTTGCTTTATTTCCCTTGCAATTATCATAATGGTACGAACCCAATCCTTGAGCCACATTAAAAAAATCGCCTTATCTCTTAAAACTATTCCATCGATGACGTTGTAAACTTGGACAATTTCTACGCCGCATGGCATTGATTTAATTCTATGCATATACATAGCACGGTTTCACCGACATATTTAATGCCTTATCATCCTTCAACATTTTATTACATCTCAGCAGGCGATTGTTGGTAACTTCATGAATGAAGTTTACATTTGTTCATTTACTAGCGTTTGGAATAATGCAATATGTACAGGTGTAATCCCTTTGCCTGAAATAATTTTTTAAAAGTTACTACCATAAACAAACTTTCGAGATTAAGCATGACTTGGCAAAATTTGTAGGGTAAACCAATTTTAGTGCAACTATTAATTCTAAAGTATTGAGTATCATTGAATTTGGAAAATATAATTTTAATTTAAAAAATTTATTAACTATAGTAATATCTGTGCGACTTTTCGTCAAGAACGAACATTTCTCTGATAGGATTTTAAGACTTATGGTCATCATCGGTTGTATTTGTATAATGAATACATAATAGGAATTCAATGATTGTCTGCAAATTGCCGCGCGGTAGCATCGGTGAAAAAATTGAATGCTTTTGGAACAGAGTCGTAAAAATAGATTGAAAGTCCTTGCATAGTTTTTTTTTTGCATGCTTTTATACACCGCAACGGCATTCCCAACACGTGCACGATAGCGAGATGCACGTTATAAAATTGTTACATAAGGATCTTACGATGATGCCCACATGGAACGTTGAACTTTTTTGCCAGTTTGTTTTATCATTATCTGCGATAAAGACTTCGATCTATTACGTAATTTCATAAGGAAGATATTATTCGAACGAGACGTTTAGAACTCGAGCCGGTGTTGTTCAACAAATTTGGTCAACCATGTAATTAATCATGAGGAAGTTTATTAGCTGTTCCGATTAAAAGTGTTATCGATCTACTTTGAATAACGGTAAAATATTAAATATTCATGGAGAAGTTCCTTAATGGTGACTAGCACTTTTCAAGCGTGCTAAAAAAGTATGTGCGCTACTAATGAACCTTTTACCGAAACTGGCTCGCATAAATTGCGTACGTATGCGTTTCTTTTGATACCGATGTAACGAACGTGGTAGCGGTAGCTCGTGTAGTCGTATTTCAAAAGGCTTCCATCCATACTCGTAGAACGTGAACACGTTGATTTTGAACTGAACGATAGCCGGTGTGGAAGAAAGTAGGGAGACCCATCCCGCGCAGTTACTCGCAAAAGGTTGCGTCTCTCAGTTGTTATCGAACGTTCGGTGAGAGACGATTGCGGAAAGGATTTGCTTATAATTTAGAATGGTGCGCGACACGAACATGGAGAAACTCCAAGATGCTGCGAATAAGCTTCGAATTCATTGCATTCAAGCGACCGAGGCATCGAAAAGCGGGTATGACGCAGGCGATAACGTATTTCCTGTTTCTTTCCTTTTCAATTTTTATGCTGTTCTGGCAAGGCTATTAGTTACTTAGTTTTCCTTATTCAGTTTTATTGTAGAACTTAATCGGTTAATATAAATTCGTACTTTGATGAGATTCATGTTATTCGATGGAACATTGTACTCGAAACACGTCGTTACGATGGGGCCACATTAGGGTCGGTCGAAACTATTATTCTCTTGAATGTAGTAATTCTGTTATGA
This sequence comes from Nomada ferruginata, assembly GCA_963583965.1. Taxonomy (NCBI): domain Eukaryota; kingdom Metazoa; phylum Arthropoda; class Insecta; order Hymenoptera; family Apidae; genus Nomada; species Nomada ferruginata. The sequence goes on from OY757216.1 coordinate 18,753,466, forward strand.
GCACAATCGATTTTTTCTATATGAAATTTATATGACTGAAATATATTATTTCGTCTTGTTTTGAAATTTCACGTGGATTGTAAAATTCACTTCCGGTAATCAATATTTATAATATTTACAAAAATTGGTTTACCCTCGATCTTAAATGAATATTTGCAGGTGTTGGTGAACAGTACATTAATTTTACATAATGTATGCTTATTTGTGATAATGTATGCGATCAGCAGATACATAATTTGAATTATTCCCATTTTAATTTCGTTATAAAATTATAACGATCGAAGCGATAATTCGTTACTTAATGAATTCTCTTTCATTCCATCTGCTGTGTGAAAATCGCGTTACATAATTATAATATTAACGGTCGTACGATCCAGATTAATGACCTTGTGGCCTTGAAGATAATAATTCGTCGTGATTATGAGTCTTGTAATAACATAGAATTTCTACAATCATCCGCGAATTTGATACGTTCCAATTATTTCAAAATTAACGTGTTTGCTAATAAAATTAACTTTTTATTTCTGATATTTTTCTCTGTATTCAGACATCCAACATCATGCTCATCCATGGCAGAAATTATGTCCGTTTTATTCTTCCACACAATGCGATACAAGGTATCGGTACCGCGTGATGCAAGCAGCGATAGATTCGTCCTGAGCAAAGGTCATGCGGCGCCTATTCTTTACGCAGGTAAAATCCTTTAAATATACAGTGGAATTATATTAAAAAATATTTCGAAATTCCGAGGTACGAGTTATTTATTTTTAATTACAGCATGGGCAGAAGCAGGCCTTTTCCCAGCAAGTGAATTGCTAAATTTGCGAAAAATTGATAGCGACTTGGAAGGACATCCTACTCCGAGACTTAACTTCGTTGATGTGGGAACTGGTTCGTTGGGACAAGGTCTTTCGGTTGCCGCTGGAATGGCTTACGTAGGAAAGAATTATGATAAAGCTAATTATCGGTATGTTAGCATTAAACAGCCTTTTTGCTTTATATCGATGAATTTGCTCGAAGAAATAGTAGATTTTGGTTTCTAAAATAAAATAACAACTGTATAATAATGATAAAAAAAATACGCTTTCCAGTGTGTACTGCTTAATTGGCGATGGAGAAGCAGCAGAAGGCTCCATATGGGAAGCACTCCATTTTTCGTCTTACTATAAGTTGGACAATCTCTGTGCAATCTTTGATATAAATCGTCTTGGTCAAAGTGAACCAACATCCCTTCAGCACAATATGGAGGTTTACCGCAAGAGGCTCGAAGCTTTCGGTTTCAATGCATTAGTCGTCGATGGTCACGATGTTGAAGAGCTGGCAAAGGTCTGTCCGCGATGTAGAAAATAGAAATACAACTATTTGTAAGAAGTAAATAATTTACAATACCATTTTATTTACCAGGCTTTCCACGAAGCGCAAAATACGAAAGGACGCCCCACTGCCATTTTAGCAAAAACATTCAAGGGTAAACATTTCCCCAACATTGAAGATTTGGAAAATTGGCACGGCAAACCCCTTGGGGCCAAAGCGAACGAAGTGATTCAAGTAAGAATAAGAATTCTCCGACCGTAAATTAATTAGCCGCGATAAAAACTAAGGAGTTATTTAATTGCAGCATTTAACTGGAATGTTGAAAAATCCTGGTCCACTAGGATTGCATCCACAGAAACCATTGGTCGACGATGCCCCAGTAGTTGACATTACTAACGTTAAGTTAGCATCACCGCCAAGCTACAAACTAGGAGAACAAGTAGCTACAAGAGTGGCCTATGGTACTGCTTTAGTTAAGGTTTGTATATACCGTGGCTCTTCAATTAAACGATCGTGGATCGTCAATGGTTTGCCAAGATATTTTTATTCATTTTAGCTGGCGAAGAACAACTCCCGTGTGATTGCTTTAGACGGAGACACGAAGAATTCTACGTACGCAGAAAAGATTAAGACTGTGGATCCAAGCAGGTTCGTTGAAGGTTTCATTGCCGAGCAGAACGTTGTAGGAGTTGCAATTGGTGCAGCCTGCAGAGATAGAACTGTTGCATTTGTGTCTGCATTTGCCACTTTCTTCACACGCGCTTTTGATCAGGTAAACAGAACGGTTCTTCCGAGTAACAAATAAATTTATCAATTCGAACTCCTTTTTAAATTTACGTGTTCAATTTCACAGATTCGTATGGGCGCTATTTCGCAAACGAATGTCAATTTTGTTGGCTCTCATTGCGGTGTTTCCATCGGAGAAGATGGTCCATCACAAATGGGACTGGAAGATATCGCTATGTTCCGTACAATTCCTGGCTCCACCGTTTTCTACCCATGCGACGCGGTTTCAACGGAACGTGCCATTGAATTGGCAGCTAATACGAAGGGTGTATGCTTCGTACGTACTTCTCGCCCTGCCACAGCAGTTATTTACGAAAACAAAGAACCTTTCACTGTTGGCAAGGGCAAAGTAGTTAAATCTTCTGCGAAAGATAAAGTTCTTATTGTTGGAGCCGGAGTAACTTTACACGAGGCTCTCAATGCAGCCGACGAATTGTCCAAAGTAGGTGTAAATGTTCGAGTCATCGATCCGTTTACGATTAAACCTATCGATACTGAACTGCTCGTAAAGAATGCCAAAGCAGTTGGAGGACTGGTCGTTACTGTTGAAGATCATTACGCAGAGGGTGGCTTAGGAGAAGCTGTTGCTTCAGCATTGGCTTTAGAAAAAAATGTTATAGTTAAGAAATTAGCTGTATCTGAAGTTCCACGTTCTGGCCCACCAACTGCATTGTTAGAGAAGTACGGAATTAACGCGAGCAAAATTGTTGCCACTGTTCAAGAGTTGCTGAAGTTGTAATCGTTCAGATTACGTAAAGTTACTGATATCGTTACGACGATAAAAATATTAACAGGTCCCAGATCATGCACAGACCGTGCTCCCGTATCAAAATTCACACAAAGCCCACACTTTTAATAACTAGAGGAAAGTCAGTGCATTCTACATCGTTCTTGCGCATTTCGTTTTGCGCATAAAAATTGAAAATTTCTTCTTTAAACTTGTTCTTTGTATATATGATATACATATATATATATATACTATAAATACCTACGTGTGTACTTCACACAGGAAAAGAGGAAGCTGTAAAACTATATTAAACTTTTGTACATGGAAGTGTAATTTTATATGAAAATTTGATACCTGATACTGTTTATTAAATAGGAAGAAGTGTCTCCAAAACTATCATTGAAGTAAATAGGTATGTTTGGAAAACGATTTTGAAATCATTTTTCCGATGCCTACCTCAAACGCACAATCTTGCAGTGTTAAATATTATATTTAATACGAATAAATACTTTACAGAAACATGCTTACCTTCTTCAAGTTATTAGTAGCCGAAGTGCTCTGTATTACTGTACGTAATACGTATACAAATGCGGCGAGACAAAAACAGCCATTTAAATAATTGCGCGCAAAGTATATTGGAAGGAAGTTGGTGTTTTTGCAAATAGAAATAGTGAAAATGAAATAATGACGAAATCCCTAGCAGATGAAACTAGTTCCCAGTGAGAGCGAGTTGTGATTGGTCGGGAAATTTCATAAAGACGAATAAAGAGGAAGATATCAAGCGAGAAGAGACAGTAGCGCCACAATTCCCTGTTAAACAAGAAACGTCAACCATTCCCTGTCCTCCGTTTCGGTGTCTGGTTTGCTGTTCGCTTTCCAAATATCCAGGCTGGTACGGTCAAGTTACATCTGTATGCGTGCGCGCAAGTATCTCTCTCGCTCCCGATTCTGGTGGTTTAGTGTTCGTAGTAGACGGCCATTTGCGTCTATATACAGGGCAGCCACAGTTGCATACATGTGCACGAGGTACACACGCGTGTGCGTTTCCCGTTCCGCGATTCGCGTTCGCGTATCCCGAAAAGATGGCCGCCATGAAAGCGTACGGTGGTGATGTTGACGTCGTTCGTAGCAAGGCCGCGTCACGTCCTCGAAAAGAGTGAAAAGAACGCGATCATTCGAATGCTTCCACGACTCTCGTGGTGCGCTCTTACGAGAACACGATACAGCAAGAAAGTGACTGATAATTTGAAACGCGAGTGCGGTATTCGTAGGATCCGTCTCGCAGTGCTCGACGAAAACGACGAACGGGAGAGAGGAGAAAGAAGAGAGGGAGAACGAGCGAAGAACGTGCCCAGCAAGGGGTTGAAGGGAATCGTATGTGACAGAGAAAGAGGCGGACGAATAGCCTGTCGAAGAGCGGAGATAAGAAGGAAGGAAAGAAGAAAAACTAGGGAGCGCGTGGAGAATACAACAGGGTGATACGGAAGTAAGTGTGATACGTAGAATCGCGGGTGGCGTGTGGTGCTGTGAGTGAAACAAATGCGTGCGCGTCGTACGCGAACAAGCCACTCTCTTGTTAACAATATCCCAATCAACCTGTTTCTCGTATTTCCTTGGGGTTGCGTTTTACGCGTGACTCGAAACTTTGTGTCAACGAGGGACGGCCATATTAATCCGTAGCCCCCGCCGTCACACATATTCGAAGAATTTTACCTCTTCGAGGTGGTGCTTGTAGTTTTACGTCTTCGTTACTTTTTTTAGTGCATATCCTGTGTGTTACGGCGTGTCCTGTCTTCTTGCGGTATCGTCTCGTGTCTCGTCGTATTGTGTCGTGCCTTGCTGTACCGTTCCGTGCTGTACGGTATCGTGACGTGATCCTCGACCACTTGGATATACGCGTAACGTATTCTTCAGATTTCGCCGGATGACGGTGCGTGTAAGTGGTCCGTGGACGGCGGTATTTCTGTGCACGGATAATACAAACGACGGTCACTACGTGAGTTCTGTGCCTCCTGATGTTCGTGTATCACACCGAAACAACTTACCGGTTCTCCGCCACCGTGTCTACCCACTTTGCCAACAGTACCACCCTTCCTAGATTCTGTAATACCCGCAGAGTAAGTACATGCATATTCTGTATATTTTCTTCAGCTAGTTTTGCTTTTACCTTGATGTTTGCCACATACACTGGCTATATTTTTATGATGCTCTCTTGGTTCCAATCCAAGACTGTAACCTTTTCACCAAAGTAACTCAAAAACAATGGACATTTAGCCTCTTGTAACCTAACAATTTACTACACTTAATGTTTCAAATATCAAAACATATGATATTGTTCCATGAAGTACGCTGCTTTGGATTCGACTCGCTGAACATACGCTTTAATGGTACTTACTTCCTTATTTACTTGGTGTTCTATGGAACCGTGTGAAGCGATCTATATATTGTACCTTTAAAATTCATTCATTTCATAAGATGTGTTATTGTACTTGAACATAGTACTCTACGCTAAAGCTAGTTCAATGTATCATTCCGTTGATCCATTTTACAAGTGATCGCTTTATCAACTGTTGATAACGTGCAAAGCATGGCTATTCAAATGAGTACTAAAACAATTGGAGGATCCAATAATATAACCCCATGTAGAAGTGACAGCATGTCAATGCGTATAATTTGGTCAGATGTTGCAACTTTACAACTTCACAGGTTACGAGCGATTCTAACCTCACTTTTTTTTGTTGACAACCAGTAGCACTAATTGCAGGCTCTTTGGTCATGTTGTACAAACATAAAAATTGTTAGTTACATATTTTGTTTCAGCTCTCTGTTATTTATTTACACAATATAAACTATACGAAATGTTGTGCGTTTATGTGCACGAAAAAGAGAGGTTAAAAATATGTACGACAAAGTTCAATAAAAAGTACATGCTACTGTACTTTTCTTATCTCGATAGTTAAATGATACATCGGTAGAATGGGGAATTGTGATATAGAGGGTGATTATCAATTCGTCGGGTGCGTCGTGCGAGTAACTTTTTGTATGAAAAAGATGCTCTTGCGACGATTAATCATTTCTCTTATAACAGCTCGGCCTATTTAATAGCGTGTTCCAGTGGCCTGTCGCTCGGTCTTTTTATTCCGGTTTCAAAGGCGGTCGAGTGTACTTGGTATTTCGTAGCAGTGTGTCGTTACGATGCTACCGTGCGAGATTTTTGCCAATATTGCCAGCGTTACTGAACTTTTCCTGCGTTTCTTCATCCTAAAATACATTTAAGACCGTCTGATAGTTTCCTATGATGTACCTTTTTTGGAAGTGTAACGTTTATTACGGCCGGACCGTGATCAGAAAGTACAAGAAACAGCGAAAATATTTCGAATTTATTTTTCAAATAGCTGAAAGGTTCTTACGCGAGTCCACTTTCATATTTTTAGTGGAATCGAACGATTCAATTTCCGATCTGAACCGATGGTCAGTTTTGCTCATTTTAAACCCGGCTAAGCAGGCGGATCAAGCATTTAATGTTTTAAAGCGTGCTGCTGCAGCTGACCGAAGCCGTTAGCTCGAAGTAACTATGCTGCAATTTACACGCTCTTAGTCTATCCAGCCTCTTATTTGTTTCTCCGAACTTTCATCGATTTACTTACGTCAGCATTTATTCTTATTTTCCGTTCCCGTTCGTCTCTCTAATTCACCACACTTTGAAGTACCTTATACGTAGCTCGCCGAATAGAACCACATTTATCGTCGCAATTAATGCCCCGTTATATCGTCAGAGTTCTTTTAACTTTTATTATTCGATTGATGAGCAATAAATTTCGTGGGGGATTTAATTGGAGTACGAGGCTGCGAGTGAAATTCACGTCAAAATTCAAGCGCGACACTGGTCGCAACATAAACGCGTACGGTAGTAATAATTACCGGCAAATAGCTACAGGTGCATTCGTAATTAACCTCGCTCTCTTTTTGCATTACTCGGTGCTCCAAGCTATGCCAGTGATATAATATCCAGCGAACACGTTGACGGTTTACGCACTCGGTTGCTTTCTATTTTATCTTATCTTAATGTTTTAATCTTCGCCGCGCGATACTGTCTGCTGTGTGCAGTTATAATCTATGATACGAGTAACATGTAAATAGTTGAACATCGGTTGTCTTTTTGTGAACGGATCGTCGAAGTGGTCCTGATTAACGCGGTTTAGTATGTACTCCCGTTAATTCCTTCCGAGCCAATCCTACACAACCGCGATTTCATGATTCTCGCGACAAATTGAAACCATTTGTTGTATCATACGGGTGCCGTACAAGCAGAGTTGTTAAGGAGTTCGATAAAATCGACTTCAATTCAGAGGCGCTAATTTACTACTCAACATACGGACATAAAACTGGAAAGTGTACCAGTGAAAACACGGGCGACTCGCTAGGTTTTCTTCGATGCACTGGTTGTTTCTCTTCCCTGCACGGGTGAACTTCACTGTTCCCTGTTCTCGTTGGCACTTTCCTCGACTTCAGTCCCTTGGAGAGATCTCGAGTGAAGCTTCGCAACAATGCGAGCTGTACGTAAGATTCACCCTGCAAGCGCCTGCACTTACGCTCGATGCATATCAAGGATGTCGAATAGCACAGGATCTCTCGTATTTGCCGTATTTCGAAGTTTCGTATGGAAAGTATCGACTCTGCTCGAGAACCCTTCGATTCTTTCCATGCCAGCTGGGAGTGCTCATAAATTTCACGGAGTCGCTTCACAATTCCAATATGCTAGCGTACGAGGATTAGTGTTAACGTGATTCGTTCAGGAGCCCGTCCACCGAGTCCCAAAGTCCCATTGGTCTAATGTGGCCATCCCTTTTGAAGTTTCGAAGTACATACGATGATTGAATATATCATAGCTGTTGCGTTGGACGTGACTGATAATCGCGGCAGATCATGCGTTTTAGCAAAGCTAATTTCGTTGCAGCGTACAGTATTATTTGTTGAACAAACGAAACGGTATCATAGACACTGGACTGGCAAAGTTGGAAAAGTTGAAGACGACGTGGTTCCAATACCTCTAAATAATATCTTAAATAAAATCGAATATTAGGTATCTAGTGTTAGAAGTGTTCGATTTATGTACTATTCCATTCATTGTACCGTTTCCTTTGAATTATTATTGGACTTCTATTGAACGTATCTGCATTGAAGTAAACTCGTTATCGCATCCAAAGCGGCGATGCTCGTTCGTCTAATCGCAAATCCGTTTATCTTACAGTCGGGATGACTTTTCCGCGCTAAAAGCAGCCCACGATCTCGCGATATTATCGAACAGTTGATAGATACTGCTGAAAACAGTATCTTGCTCGACTCAAGAATTTTATACGAAACAAGGAGACCTGCTCCAAGCATTTATTTTACGGCGCTTTCTGCTCCCTTCTCCGTTGACCGATTTTATATCTCTAATAAAACTTGAACAATTCGAGACGTAGTTGCTGAAAGGGGGGAAAAAAATATGCGCCAGATTATCGACGTATACATCCGAACGTAACTCGTGAAAAATACTTGAAAAGCAGAAGCTGCAAGTGCCTCCTTAGTGAATCAGCTAACTCGTAAACATAATATTGCGCGTATTTCTCGTACACGCGGGGACTTTGAAATTCTCTCACGCCTCGAGCGCTTAAAATAAAAATAAACGCGCAATAGAACACTTCTTTCGAATGGCAGAAACGTAACATGCTTCCACGAGTGATAAATATCCTCGCTTTCGTGAGACCATCGCGTTTAAATAGACTCCTCGATTTTCACGGCTTTTGATCCAGAACAGATTAACACGCTTCAGAGTATGTACGTACATGTACATACACGTATGCACGTATTCGGTAAGCGGGGGACTCTAAATCAGATCAGTCGACTTCCTCGATACAATTCCCGTTCGATCTCGATTGCTTTGCCCGTTTCAGATTATCCGGATAGTCGAACGAACGTTTATCAACTTTGTAAAAAACGTGTCGGACCGAACCCGACGAGTATTCCGCCTATACACGCCAAAGGCGAAACGAAAATTCGTCGCGTGCTGTCGTTCGCGTATATTACTGCTAGGCTGTACTGCACGTGACGCATCTTCGCCTCTCAGCCTTGCGAATGCTTCTCTATCCAGTCTGCGCCCCACTGACGCTGCTTCTTTTCTTCCCGTTTCGCCGACACATGTGCTTTTTACGTTCCATCGAATCTTTACACACTCTGTACACCGAGCTTTATCGCGCGAACTTCCCATTCCGCGGTAGTTAATTTGTTTGTCGTCTTTGCCCCGTCATTCCCCCTTTCCCCATCGCTCGCATCTTTCCTCCGTTTCGTGTGTTTCAATGATTTAACGAACGCACACGGGCAAGCTTCGTCCGATGCGCCGATGGAATTGCATTTTCGTTTCATCGACAAGACACTTTGCGCTGTCCAGCCACCCCCTTTCGTTCTTCCTTCTATCCTTTTGCTTCTTGCCCCGTCGTGCTCGTTGTTCGAGGGTATGCGTCGAACTGGGTACGTGCCAATTGGAGCTTTTAACGACAGCAAGGGAAGAAGACTCGAGAGAACGGCGGGAGACGAGGTAGAAAAGGAGGACGCAAGAATGAAAGTATCGATGAAAAGAGTGTCCGTCGTTGGATGGCCGGGTGTCGCGAACCAGATACACGTACTTTTATCGTTTGAAACGAAACGCTACTTTGTGGATTACGTTTCGATTCCCTGTGTCCTGGAAAGATAGCACGAAAGCCATCGAAATTTACGAATTTCTCTTTTCATTGAAAGTGGGATCAATGGTGAAATGAAGCGTTATAGGGGGCCAGTAGTACGTATGCATGTATCCATGTAGTTGGAAGCAACGATTCGCGTGGTTTGATGCAGATAGAGGTATGTATTTAGTTCCGTTCGATCGCATTCGAAACAGTTAATTCGGGGGAGTAATCGTAACAATCGGAACGAGCGGGAATCGACTAAGAAATGGCAAATGGGAAACAGTAAAGGTTTCTTGTTATCTCTTTAAACAATTGCAATTCTACGGGTTTCGCCTCTACGCCCGCGCAGTGGTTACGCAAAACTCCGTCGTTCTAACTTTCAAGTAATTCTGTCTATTTTCGGAGTACATATCTAGTCTATCGGGGCTGGTAAACAAGAGGTAATTGACAGCAGTAATGCGATTAAAATTTCTCTATCGCTCGAACTCCAGCCAGAACTGGAATTTCGTTGAACGATAAGAAAACGTACCGAATTTATGGTGGTATTTATTGCGCGGTTATTGTCTAAATAGTCCGCCTTGAAACTTATCGCACATGTCACGTAACGCAGATGAGACTCCAAGATCTGGCCTCATAAAATTCGACGACGGATCAAAACGTTGCGAGGAAATTTGAATAACCCGCATACGTGTCCGCGGCTGCGATCGCGTCGAGTTAATTAAAACGAAAGGTTGTTGCCAAAGGTGATCTAGATTTTCCCAGAATCTAAGCGGAAGAGATGCTTTTAGCGAGAAAAAGATAAAAAAAAGTGTAGCGCGAATGTTATCTACATTGAAGTAATGGGTTTCGGGGGAAGCGAGAAAGTGAAGCTGATCGGAGGAAAATTTTCATGAATTTGGATAGTGCACGTGAAATATGCACGGCAGCGGGAGACAGGGTAAAAGGATGCGCCTCTTGAGTAACTATTATACACCGAAGAAGAGGATAGTTGAAGCGATAGTAATCGATGGGCGACTTACGATATCGAAGTTAAATAATCGATGCGGCTTCCAGCCAAGGGAAGGTAAGGATGAAGCGGTCTCCAGAGAATCGCGTAGTTAGTCGCGGATTAAAGACCGCTGTTAAGAGATTTCCCTGAATAGGGGTCAGCATAAAAATACAACTGCAAATGTAAGAATCACTCGACCCGTTTTCGCGACCATTGGAACTTTTCTATGGGAATTAGAAAGCTTTCGATGCAAAATAGAAGCGAATAATCGGGACGGTCTGCCTACTGAATCGGTCGTTCCTTGTTCTTGGTAATTCGATTTCCCGGAGCGAGTGTTGCAATTACTCTAAAGCGAGTTTCGTGTAATCCATAGTGTTTCCTCGCGGAGAACTCTTCGCTGCGAGGCTCGGGGGCTCGATAAGTACCTTCAGAATTCTGTATACGAGGATAATTTTCCTAATAGATGTTCAACAACATACGCAGCTGGAGCTTGAAAGGTGGAAGAAATGTTGCGTTTCCTTGACCTCGATTAGCAGCACAATTTTCTTCGTTCTTTGTGGAAAAAAGCAAATGGTAAAGGAGGAGAAAGTTGTTGAAAAAAAAACTGCGGACGCGAACCATTTGCTTGGAGATCAAATCTAAACGGGCCACAGACTGAAGTCCTGTATAGAAGGGTTATCGTTCTCGATCGGAGTTGTTTGTTCGTTCCTCGTCGACGGGAGATTCGGCGAAATGGCGTTTCCTCTTCAGCCAATTAAATTAGCATCGAGGGTAATACGCGAGAAACTGTCCAGTTGGAGATACCCTCGACCAAAGGCAGATTCCCATTTCTGGGATAACAAAGTTCAAAGACCTCCTCGAAGTTATTTCCATTTTCCGGCAGGATTAATTACGTCCTATGCTCGACGCTCCTTCGGGTGGACGAAGAGGGAACACGGATTGAAAGGAGCAGGATTTTGAGAAAGTAACGCGAGTTCAATGAAACACGAATGAGATAAACGTGTGTCTGATACGTGACTGGACGATAGCTAAAGAGATTCATCGGTATAATGAAGTTTCAACCGATCGATCGTGTCTCTGCGATTCGGTGGAAATGCGGAGGCAATCTTGTCAGATTGGAAAATCGAAACGCCAGCAATATTTTCTCCTGCCCGCGTGCAAATACTTCCCTGGAATACTTGACGGCGTTCAAACTGGCGAAATCCATCGAAGCTTCGTGGACCGATAACAAGCTGCACCGTCGCCTTGCACAGTATTAAATGCCTGAAATAATAAAGTACACGATCAATGGCTGCGCTGAATTCGTCGTAGGGCGGCGCACATACCCCAATTTATGGCATTTAATGGAGCTGCATCGGGAGTCATTCTTTAACTAAATACCAAAGGAAATTTCTATTCTATCGGATCGCGTTCCGCGCACGTGCAAACTTCCAAAACGGGCCGTAAAAACTAATCACAACTGGTGCCGCACCGTGGAACCGTGGCTGTAATTTCCACCATAAGACCATAAGGACGCGTGAAAGGAACTCACGTATAGGGAAGGGACGCGTAAGCTCGTAATCCCGATAGCGATCTAATCCCTAAACTGCAGGCAACAAGGAAGGGTGGTGACGGCACGTAGAAAATATAAACGGGGCGTCATGCACACGATTCAACAATGTCACGAGCACAGCCCAAGTCTGGTGGACTGCGAACCGCTTGGGTCGAACGATTTCAGAGCAACTTGGAAACAGTCGGGCCAAGGCAGCAGGATATGAACGTGGAACATTTCAACGAGTACAGTGGAGCGTCAAATTATCCGAACTAATTGGGACCAAGATGGTTGGGATGATCGAATTGTTCGGATAATGAAGCATGCACGTACTTACCCAGTTTATAACTATGTATAGGAATTATACCTAAAATTACATATTACATACAAGAGTACTGCTGCTGAAATGTCATTTGAAGTGCAATGCATATAGCGCACGATATACGCACATATGTGCAATGCATGGTACACAACTCTGCACAGTCAATGTTAAGATAGCTTATTTTTTAATGCAATCTTTATTGCAACATCGATGGGCACTGCTATAGTGGTTTGCAAGAAGTACTGAGGACCCTACTGTATATTTATTTATTTATTTATTTCTTAAACGGGTGGAACCCTTTTTTACACAGAAGTTACAAAAGTTAGAACTGCTTACATACTAATGGTGAGAACTTATGCTAATGTAAGAAGAAGACGCTCGATAGTCAAATTCACTAATCACTAATATTTTAAGCCTAGACAGTAATATAATAACTCGAATAAAAACGCATGTAAAGACGCTACGCTGGGCGTTCAATCATTGAGACGCTAACGATGTTGGAGGGCGTGTGATAAAGGTCTTAGTTCTGTAGATGTAGCGGTGAGAGCTCTATAGGTATCGGTTCTTAATTTATCAATTCAGTCAGCGAACAAGTCGATATGTTGATGGAATTTGTTAGCTGTATTACATATTCTTGAGATCGTGTCTAATATGCAGTCGTAGTAAAAATCCGGCAAAGTAACATATTGCCTCGAAATTATAAGATAAGGAATTTGATTGAAAATAAATTACCACATATAGCTTGATACGTGATCATTGCACGTATTGAAAGTAAAAAGAATTAACATTATTCTTTGTCGATGGCAACAGCAATACTAGAATACTTCTTTCCGTAGTGGGTGTCTGTGAACACGATCGTGAACAGTTGCTAATTACGATTTCACTGTCGATTCCATGGAAATATCAGTCCGATGTGCTAGTCTAGTAATTGGTAGTGGCGCGACTGGTTGGAAATAGTCTCGATCGGATCGATTGAATGATTTTTGGCCTGGCGAGATATAGAGCAACGCGGTGCATATGCTCGACAGTCGAACACGATGACGCCATGTGTTTCCAGCTGGATTATGGGGAGGGTTCGATGGACGGAGCGAGTTCTATGGGGTGCAATATAGGGTGCACGAAATGTTTTGGGTCTGTGGGCTTTCGTGCGTCGAGCTGGTCGAGGGTGGCCGACAGCCATCCGGTTGCCTTCCGCGTTCGTCCCGTAAGAATCAACTTACGCCTAGCACAAACCCCCGACACGCTTCGGATCCCACGTGTAACCGACTTTTTTCAGTACCTACTTTCGAATATGTATCTACGAAACCCATGGAACGAAAAATTACTCAGATGGATTCGTTTCATTATCAGATAACAACGTTTCCGTTGTACCAAAGTTTTCACCGTCGAATAATGTTCGAGGAGGCGGTTCGTTTCCTGTTGGAAAACTTATGCACGTCGATCGTAATGCTTTACTGTTAACTATGCTTTTTTTTTATGGGAGAGTACTTTGAATAGTGTCTGGGGGTCATTGTATTATTCGAACGCTCTCGCACAACTGGAACAATAGCGAGTAGCTGTAACTTTGAATTTTTATCGAATAAAGAACAAACAAAAAATGGTGTTAAAGAGGTCAAACGTTTCGATCGCTCGTTATTTATCGGTTTGTTCTGCGTCTCGCGAATAAAAATCGACGCACAACCGCGGGCGTATTAAGTAGCAAGTAAGTAAGAGTATTTTGTAACAGTGTTTCATACAGCGTATAGGATATAACGTGGTTCGATCGAGTATCGCCGGGTCGCTGGACAGTGAAAAGGTAACGAGGAAATTACGAGAAGGTATCGTGGAGGTGGCGCAATATGCGCATTAAGTAAGCAGATGTGTGATAAGAATCGGATCTAGGATAAAAACAGAACGAAGTTTAATCGTGCTTTAACGTGGATCGATATCGCGCGTGTTATTTGTTCGTACAAACTTGTCCATCATCCCCGATTTAATATTTCATTCGTCCGAATTTTTATTTCTCCCGGTTCGCGTGGGATGCAACATTTCCTATGTTTTAACTCGTTTCGTTAAACGACCCCCCCGACCAATGCCTCTCGATCGTCCATAGAATCGTGCACGGAATGTACGAAATGGCTCCGCGTGTGCTCTTTTCTCAGCCAGTCTCCCTTTTTATTCTTTTGTCGATGGTTTCAACAGAGGCCGTGTTTGTTTCGATACAACGGAGGCACGCAAGGTGCGTGTGTGTTGGTGCATCAATTCGAGTAACGGTTCGTATCATGCAAAGCTGCAATTAAAGAGATCTTTGCTGAAAATTATTCGGTTTGGATTGCAGTGATATTTCAAGCAAAATTCATTGCACCCCGAAGTCTCTGACGATAGTTACCGGAACGCGAAACTGTATATCCGCGTTCCGGGCAATAACTTTGCGTTTATTTGCGAAAGTTATTAACGTGATGCGCTTCTCTGCATCGTCAACGTTGGCTTCTTGTTCGCAAGCGATAATAGCGCTCTCGAGATAGGCACGATCCATTCTGTAACGTTGATGAAAAGCTGTGTATATATACGTTAGCCGCTCCGAAACGAATGTGAACTCAAAGAGTAGCAATGCTTGGGGTGTCGGGGGCGAATAAAAGGGCCATTGGTTTCCGTTTCAGCTATGCACGAATGAAATCTTCGGTCTTAATTGCGTGTCCGTTGATACGAAAGCCATCTGCGAGATAAAGCGTCTTGGAGCATCATTGGTATGTCTGGCTTCGACTCTTCTTTCACAGGGAGGACAGCTTGCTATTCATGCGCGGACAGGATCCAATTTTGCGGCAAACATCTCCGCGAGGTGTGTACAAACTGTACGAATTACGTAAAGCAGCCGTCGCGATTCACGTAATGCCTGATCCGAAGTTAAAGGTCTTCCGAAGTAAACTGCGCGAAACCTGTTAAACCTGCGAAGCGCAGAACTTAAGTATATTATGGGGCAAAAGCGGCGCTCTTCACTTTCATCGCTAGCTTTAATTGCGATTAGTAAGACAATGGAACGGTGGAGTACACGATCTCAAATGGTTTCATTATGTCGAAGATGGATGCACATCGACAAGTAAGTGGGTTTCTTCCGAAATCTCGCGGCAGTTTCATTTTGCGCGAAAGTTAACTTCGAGCAGATTTGCAATACGTCTTTACAGAACTGAAGTATGTTTTAGTCATTGGTTTCTTTCGAGGAAAAATGCTAGATACGTGTAATCTTCTTGTCGAAGAACTTGTCAGAGGGTGAAACTTAGAATACACTTCCGGCGTTGACGCTTTTATTATAACTCCTGTTCCTGACACACACACAGCTACTCCGGTCACCCCTTTGGTTTCTCGATCGTAGTCGCCATAGGCTTAAAGGGGATGCACTGTGCCTTTTGACCGTCAACCTCTTAGTCGTTGGCTTCGTCCACCAGTTCCATACCAGTAGGAACTCGCCGCAATGTGGTTTAAGTGCAGTTTAAGCCTAGCAAATTATGACACGGGTCTAATTGAAGTGTTTGCTTAAGGGCGGTAGGAATAATAGGAATAGAAGAGTACCAACGAAATTGTCGAACTGATCCTCGTTTTTAATAAAAGAGATTATTAACCGTTCGAGGACACACTTCGCAATATTACCTTCGGTACGTTTCCAAGCTTACAAAGATCGAGAATTGATGCGGCAAGGAAATTTATTCCGGCATTGAATATATAATATATAAGGCACTGTATGGAGGAATAAATGTACAATACTCTATTCGTGGTAGTAAATGCCAACGTCGGCTCGAAGAATTAACGCGATAAGATCGCGTAGGGCCCGCGAGTAAGTAGCCACGGCGATAACCAAATGGAAGCGTGTTTAGAACGGCCAAATAACATTTCAGATTTAGGTGTGCATAATGTCGCTCGTTTTTAGGATTTATCTTTGCCCTCCTCAGCTGATGGTTCATTTGCATGATAAAACGGAGAACGGTGTAACGTTCGCGCACATTCTATGACTTTTACGGGCTAGCGTAACGCTCGAAGCGTCGCGATTCACCCCGATAATCGTGACATCGGTTTAGTTCCACGCCGACTCTGTGTTTGCGCGCGCTCGTAATAATAAATATTTCTTTCCATTCGAGCGGCCCCTTCGACTCCGTTCCGAACAGCCTTCTCCGATTTAAGGACATCGAGAACGCCGGCCCAAGTCCTCGAAATACTATATTTGAACCGATCAATGTGCAATTATGACACGGGTCTAATTGAAGTGTTTGCTTAAGGGCGGTAGGAATAATAGGAATAGAAGAGTACCAACGAAATTGTCGAACTGATCCTCGTTTTTAATAAAAGAGATTATTAACCGTTCGAGGACACACTTCGCAATATTACCTTCGGTACGTTTCCAAGCTTACAAAGATCGAGAATTGATGCGGCAAGGAAATTTATTCCGGCATTGAATATATAATATATAAGGCACTGTATGGAGGAATAAATGTACAATACTCTATTCGTGGTAGTAATTGAAATTTTCTCGCATTATATTCTTACCGTGGAATTTAATTAAACTCCCTCTAAATGACCTCGCGGCGCATTTTAGACCAATGAAAACGTAATTTGGACTTTTCTGCTGCACAAATGTAACGCGGATAAATGTATTCTGTTTTCGTTTCTCCCTCTCTATGCTGATTAGCCTTTCGAACGATATGTTTTATCGCTTTTGCTGTACAAGATATCTGCGCGAAATTGTTTATCGAAGCATTAATTGAAGCGGCGAAGAAAAATGTTGCATCTCGATGGGTGTATAATTTTAGTCACGCATATGTGTTCGGCGCGTTCAATTAGCGAAATCGTGGGGGAAAAATTGGTGAACTTTATCTGAAGGTGTGCACCCTTCGTGATGCAACGAATACGTAATTCAAAAGAAATTGCTGCCATTGGATTCGCGTGGTTGTCCTTTTCCTCTTGAAGGGATAACAATAGCTATGCTCCCCATGGTGTCCGAGGCCTGCTGTTCATCGGCCTCCGTGCCATTACGATATCTGGACATATATCTCGCCGCGCGTTTCATTTTCTCTGCGACAATGCCCAATGGAAACGTTCTTCAACATGATATTTAACGACACAATGTCACTTTTAACCTCGTACACCTTCCACTCTACCCTTCTTTCTATCTCCTTTTTTCCACTCCCTTGTCTTACCCTTTGTCTTGTCTCTTTACTTTGTTCCCCTCGCGTTCCGTATCTTGCCACCTAATGCACGGCTTTTATATCTATATGTACATATCTACTTGGAAGCGTGACTTGTTTCGAAGGGATATCACGGAGATGAGGAGACTTCGGTGGAATATATCGAAAGCTCGTGTCTCAAAATTCGGGAGGTCGGCTTCAATGGGATTATACGAGTCTTCGTTATCAAATTGCATTCTAATTACGCTATATTTAATTACACTCTCGCTAGTTACACAAAGACGCGTGTCCTTTGACGCAACTTGAAGCAGGGTCTCGACTTTCCTGCGATATAGAATTCCCGTACTCCAAATTATTCCGTTCATCTACGCAAACGAGTATATATTGTATATATTCTATATATGTATATAAAATTGAAAAAAGAAGCAGGACGGCATGTACATACATAAGTAGGCCGTACGGCTCGAAACGGCCGAAGAAAAGTAGAGTGCGAAAGTTCGAGTTCTCGAATAATGCGTTTAGTTTCGGAGCCTCGAAAGCTGATTACCGTCCGCGATCGTCTAATCTTGGATAAACGAGTAGAAGAACGTACCGGTAGTACACCCGGGGTTAAATGTAGGCTCAGTTATGCTCGTTCTATCGACTAGCAGAAAATCCCCCCAGAATTCTGCCAGAGGTAGATTTAAGGAACGAAGGCGCGAGCTTGTCGTGAAGCGGCTTTAATGGAACTTTCAACTTGAAACACCCGAGTGTGAATTCCTCGCTGTCCAATTTAAACCCTTGCACTCCGAGGTTTTTTGTCTATTATAGGTGAATGGTGACCCGGGGTAGATTAAGTTTAAAATATAATACGAAGGACCACGCTGCACCGCGGAATCGCGCACAGATTAAACGTTTGAAATGTAAAAAGGAAAGATATCCGTTGGCGTTCGGGTTCTCGCGCTGAACCAAGTGACCATTGAGATTCGTTTCTCGGGTTCAACGGGGTTAAAATAGTTCTAGTGAGCAATTTGCTTGAAACACATTAGAAATTCCGTGCGTGGTGTGCACGAGTCCGTTGATAGGAGAGAGCGATTATGCAACGTGTTTTCCATTTTGCAACATGGAAAACGAGATTTTGCAAGGTAAACAAGAAGCGTGTATCGCGCCGGTGTTACGGAAAGATTAAAAGCTCCAAGTGCAGCGTCAGTGCTTCGCGTAACTCGACGGAGCATTTTTGAGTTCCATGGAAAATGGGTCAGCGCGGTCGCAGGCGTACAGAGGAAATCTTGACGCGAGGAAAACCGTGAAACGTTTGGACCGTAGGGAAAATCTTGTTCGCTTTGTACAGTATCGTGCATTAGTCCGGCGGTGCAAAAATAGTGTTACCGCGTTATCTTCGACGCTGCACCGTTTTTTGTGTCGCGTGCTGCACGCGAAAGTTAGCTTCGCTCGACTGGCTACTAATATTTCGAATTCTGCATCTTCTTGTAATTCGCAGTTTCTCCTGACCCGGTCTTTCTTTTTCCACGCATTCTGTCCTCGTTTCCTTTAGAGATATCGTCTCGTTCTCTGCCCCGGATGTTGCCTCTTACTCTTGCTTCTTTTGGCCGATTCAACTCTGTAATGGGGTGCAGAATTTATAAAGTCTGTTCTTTCCTCCGCGAAAAATAAAGAAACGCGAAACCGTTTCAGGCAGTAACCGCGATGCTCGTTGTCATTTTCACATTTGCAATCTATCTAGCGAACGCAGGGAACGAGCATTTTCACGGTTCCGTGCCAATCTGCGGATCGAAATCTTTTATGTAATCGCGACCCGAGAATGTCACGAGGAAGTACATACATATGTGCAAGCAAGTACATAACGTTCTTGGTAAATGCTGGCTCTCGTTGATAACTACGGGGAAAAACTCGCTTAACGAAAATTAAGGTAATCGCGTGGCTGATCCTGCGTCGATGCATCAGATGTTACGTGGCAACAGGTGGTCCTTTGTGGAAATAAAAAAGCAGGGCACAGTTTTTCCTAACGACTCTCCTCTCGCTCCTGTTATTTAGCATACGTTCTATCCGTATAAGTCTCGCAATTGTCCCCGTGCTATTTCGATTCGTCATTTTCGTTCTACAAATAGAATATTCCAATCGTTTAATAAAAGAAAAACAAAAACTCCGTTTTCGAATGAGTGGTCAACGAATCCGAAATGAAGTCGCGCGCAAAAACTTTTCGCGTCCAAGCGCCGTCCATGATTCTTTGCTTACAATTTTCCCGCGAGAAGCGGATTGTGCACGTTTCCGTTGTGTAACGCGATCTTAATCGAAGGTTTCTAGTCGTCCTTGCGAACGCATCAAGATTTTCCACTCGCGCAGTCGAATGGCTGGCAGCATTCGATAATGCAAGAAGCGTAAAGGATGCGCCTGTGTTTGCACGCTTCCCTTTTCCCCCTTCGAGTCAATTAGGCGCGCTGGCGTAAAGGGTAAAAGTAGTGCGTACCCCCGGTGGCTCATAATCGCGTCAGTGACTCGAAACGTGTTACCTTTTTCCCATCGGTTGCTTGGAAACTGGCGGCGATTCTCGATCGACCTTTCGTTCTTCGACGAGCGATACAATCGTTGGTTGGACTCGCGACGATCGCCGCTGTTGTACAACAGGCACGTTTTATGCGAGCAACGTGCTGGACGCTGGTCAGCCGTGCAACAAAAATACGTCTATTTGCCTGCTCGGTCACGTGAAAATTTCTTGCGCGATACAAAATGCGGAACGGTGCCGATGCGTTTGGAATACCGTCGGTCAAATCCGTGTCGTCTCGTGTCTGTTTTTTCCCCCATGTATACTTTGGACAGCTTCAACTAGAATGAAGTACCAGGATCCTCCGTTAATAGTCCGAGAAGGTTTCAAAGGTACGTTACCGTCGTGGTACACGTTATTAAGAACGGTTTCCATGCAAATGATAGGATACTTTTCCCCCTCTTCCTGTTACTTCAATTGTAGAAACAACGGGCGAGAGCAGAATTTATTGCTTACGCAGAAGCGGAATAATTTAAGTCAACTACTAGTGATATTGGAGATGAAAATTAAATGGCCAGCCGGCCGATAAATAAAAAAAAACACTTTCTCGATTCGCGGACAAATTTCAGGTGAAAATTCGGCTAAGCTGCGTGTACAGAGAAAAGTGGCGAAGCAATGGACTCGGGCATGTGATTCATGCGAGGAGGAAGAGCGATGATTTGCGTGCTCGGTCACGTGTGTAGTATATAACGCGTAGCGCGAAATAAAGTCCTGTGTGCAAGGTAGACGCAGCAGAATCGTGTAATCGATAGATAACTTCTAGTCTGGGCTGGGCTCCAGTTTTGTCGGGAGACGTTGAAGGGAGAATAATAGCTATTCGTCACGAACCGGTGCAAGCCTCCAAAAGAGGAACGGGAGCTCAGATTAATCTTATGCAAAACATCGAAGAGAGAGACTGGGAGGGAGCCGGCCAAATTCCGGCAATGTCTATTGTTCTTCTGCGTCTCTGTTGCAATTTGTCTTGCAAGCATCGTTTATTTGCGAAAGTTGTATTTTTTAAAGAAAATCTCCCACTCTGCTCCTCCGCTCGATTATCCCGACTCGATGCCGCGACCCGGGGTAAATGTTTCTCTTCTAAAATACGATATGCTTTACGGCGGTCGTAGAAAGGGGTTACCGAGAAAAGAAAGGGATGGACGGGGAACTTGTTATTCTTCGCAAATAGTAGTCCAACTTTCCAAGCTGGAGGATCGATCCTCGTTCAAATGGTATCGTGATTCGGGTTCAGTAGACGTCGTCCTCCTTCGGGGGATGATACAAATTCTATCCCGCACGTTTCTGATACAGCGCTGCTCCGCGGTATTTGTTTCCCCGAGCTTCCATCGCACGCACGACAAAAGTAGAACGGAAATTGGAATAACCCGCACTCCGGATAATTTTACGCCCCAGAAATAATACGTCCCCCTTTCTGTGCCGAGACGGGACGCACAAGCCATGATGCTCCTAAACGTGGCAATCGTTGCTCCTCAATATCCTTCAACCTGCGCAAGTCTGAGCAGCCAAGAGCAAAGACACTCCGAGTGCCGCGGGCGAAATGGAGCACGTTTTGCCGTGGATTCTGCTCTCGCGACTCGGTCGAAGCAAGTAGCGCACACTGTACGAGAGCTGGTTTAGTAGCAACGCTCGCCGATACTCGTTGCTTCGTGCTGAGGGTTTCGTTGCGGTTTAAATCACCGTTCCCGAACAAAGTTATTTCGAGGGTGCGGCGGTAACATTTTCTCGGGCAATTGTGATCGCGTTCGAAAATTCACGAGACAGGCAATCGTGGCGGAATTCCAGCATTCGATACGTCGGCTGGCCGAGCTGCGCAACTGTAATCCCATCAAACTTTTACAGCGGATCACGGTATCCTTTTGAATACGTCGAAGAGACCTGTAACAGAGAATGAGGAAAATTTGTCCAAGTGGTCAAGGACCGCAGCGCGTTTCCCGCGCGATTCGTATGGAACGGGGTGAAGCGTTGCGAAAGGGAATCGCGATGACAAAGCGGCGATATGGAGTCGAGAACAGGCGACGCGGGTCAATCTGCATCCCAGGAGAGCATAAAAAAGAAAGAAAAAAAACAGTTTTTATCGGTGGGTAGCAATTAGAAAAGTCCTCGAATAAATCGGACCTTTTGCAGCGCAGCCTAGCCACGTTTGTTGCTAGTCTTTGCCGCGAATAAATGAAAAAGGGTAGAAAGAGTCGAGGTCGCGTATCGGATGCTCGAACAATCAGGAAGGAACCCTTCGCGTTCCATCTTCTTCACTGGCGACGCGAAACGCTATCGTCGTCCGCTTTATCCTGCTTATTCATCTATCGATTCGAGTCTACTGGGAATGGATTTTAAAGCTCGAAGGGTTCAGCTTAAGGTTCAGAGGTGCGTTGAAATAGTTCGTCGTCGTGTTGGTCACTGGTCGGTTCTGAACAATTTGGAAACCGACAGGCGAATTTAATCGGCAGAGTAAAAAATTGCACGGTCGGGTATTAATCGACCCCTCGATAGGCAAGGATTACGTGGATCCTTGGGCGTTACAAAATTACTATCCGTGTCAGTGAACACACTTACGATCGTATTGAAAATTGGCAACAACAATATGCACGAGTATACTTCTTATTAAAAATTATTTAGTTTTACATTCGTTCAGTTTTCATAATTTCGAGGAACACCGGTTAAGGAACATCGGTCCATGGCTTTAACCGACACTAGCCGCCAACTAGAGACAGACATTTGTCCCCCCGCATGAATGAAAATGATTCGATTCGTGTTGTTCTGAATTGCAGATGGTAGTGGTGCATCAGGCGCTGGATTGCAGTTGGTAGTGGCGTGCCCCGGCCGCGTGGAGACCACCCGGTGAGAATAGTACGAGAAAATCCAGGGACAGCCTGGCGACGAGGGGAACAGGAAGACCAGAAGGTGGAGGAAGAACGGAAGAGACTGGCGGAGTTGAAGCGGAAGAAAGAGAAGAAGAAAGTAGGCAGCGGGAAGGGGAAGGGAAGGACGGGAAAGGAAAGAAGAAGAAAGCGAAACGGAGAAGAGATCAAGGGATCGAGGGATCAAGAGAGCGAGAAGGCTGGTCTCGTAGGAGGGCATCGTCTACGGATCTTCCGGTAATTCAGGATCGAAACTTGGGGTTCTGAAGGTCGCTGATGTCCGCTACGAGCCCTGCCCCTACCCCTGCCAGCTCACCGTCACCTGAACAGAGCAGAGGACGAACATCCTCGCTGATATCGGCGCCGAGGAAAATCGCGTCGCTCGTTACCCTAGGCCTTGATCGAAGAAGAGGGGAAAACATTTTTTACGAGTCTCACCGACCACCACGCGTCCACACATTTGGAAATTCAGGACCACTGCTGCTGTATCGCCGATCAGCTCGACCACCACTCTGAATGTCTTCGCACATCCAAAAGTCGTGCGTGGTGAGGACACTGTATAATTTCTTTTCTTTTTCAAGTACACATTTACTCGCTCCAATCCGTTTCCGCGACGAACACACGCCTGACTTATCCTGTCCTTGTTCCCCTGTGATTTTAGGATTGCTACGTTTCATTCGCCGTTCACGCTCTAGGAAATATTTCCTCGGCCGCTTCTTCGGTTTATAATTGTTGCCTTGGATGTCGCTTCGCCTGCGACTTTTTCTGCTACCCTGGCCGCGGACAGCTCCTCGAATTTTCTACTGTAACCCTTCCAGTATTAGTCGGACTGCATTCCCTTGAACACGGCGGAAGGTGCTGGTAACAACCAGATGGGAGTAATTGCGGCCTTGTCAAAAATTTGTAACGCTGGGAACAGAGTAACAACGATGGAAACTTGCGTAAACATTTTCATTGAATGACGTAGTAACGAGGCTGCAGTGTGGATACCGGAATTCCTCTTAATATCGAAAGGAAATTGACAGAATTTTGCAGAGGACTGACGCGTCCTATAAAATCGCATTATCGACACGTTTCATTGTGCAAGTTAGTATCGGAAATCCTTCACACGCGGCGTATCGAATCTCTCCCGTGGTTCTGTTACGTTAGAGGGTCACGGCTATTCGTTGTTTCGCCGCGAGCAAGAAATTACAAAATCTTTTAACAGCACGGTAAATTGGATCGTTTCAGTTTTACATCGCGTTCAAGGGAATGTATCAAACGTTCCACGCATTTCTTTTTTAATATCACATAAATAGCTCCGACCGTGTTCTCGGATAACGACTAATCTGGCAAGATCGAAAGCATCGATTTCGATGAGCATCGCGTATAATTCATTTAGCAGAATAATACGTTTCGATTTAAACGTAGATACTATCTTTCGAAACGTCGGGTCTTTTTCTTCCATGTCCAGGCCTTGTCGTTTATTGCGTGCAGAAATCATCCGTTTGACCTATATGCGGGCGAAAATCCCGCAGCGTCTGTGTGTACTTCTTTTTCTATCCGATAGTGTGCAGATTGAATTTGCCCGCCAAAGTTTCAATCTTTGTTTCATGTGCTACTTACGAGCACCAGATTTGTTAGCTTCGTAGGTAAGAACATTGATTCGCGATTACGCTATCGTTATCGTCCAGATTAATTAAAAAGTGGATTTCGTCGGACAGCTTTCATGTAGAACATTCATTCTGTTTGCCCAATATTTGCTGTTTAATAGGAGGATATCGTTTTCGTCCGGTAGAAGACTCTATCGTTCCGAGGGATTAAGCGCTCCTCTTCGCAATTAATAATTACACGCTGGATTATAGGGCAGACGTTCTTCCCGGTCCAGTGTTCGAATCTTCATCCGGAAAATGTAACTAAAGTTTGCCGAAGAAAGCGCCGTTTAATCGACCAGGCGATCCCATCGGGGGCTTAGAAAATTGTGGCCGCAGGTTTGGTCGGAGAAACATTTTCGTTCTACCCATGAAAACGACAAGCTTAATCAGCGCTAATTAATCGTCGAAGTTCTGCGAAACTTCGCCATCAAGTATTTTGCCGTAGAGTCGGAAGTAGAATTAGCTATAGGAAAATGTTTCTTGCTTCTACACGGTATTACGTGGCACCCGCTCTTCTAAACTTTTTACGACCAAGATCTTGCCTTGGCTGTTCCTGGAAACGATTTCTCATCTCCAATTCCTTGTTAGAAATATCCACCGACTCGGCTGATATGTTTCGTTTCATGTATACGTGGGCGCGTACAGAGCTCCGCAAAATTAGAGGATCGCTAAATTTTGCGCATCAATTTCTCATTGATCGTCAAAGGGGCAACTTTCTCAGCAGTTCGCAGATCGACAATTTTCCTGTTAAATTTTACCGATCCGTTAATTTCCTGTCGCTGATAATCGGTTGTCGTAACCGACGAGCCCGAGGTGAACGGCAAAAGTGAACGATGAAACGAGCGGTTAAAAGCATCAAAGGGGTTGATTAGTCGATCCATTTTCCCCTCCTTTTACAGACAATCTTTCAGCAGGAGGAGATTTCACTTGTACTTAAACGGCGACTGATTTTCCCGGTTGCAGGGGCTTGAAGCGACATTGAGTGACAGCAAAAAGAAGTACGGCGACAAGGTGAATGCACTTCTGTCCGCCTGGGAGCATGTCACCAATTTCATTCCTGGGGCAACGCCAGAGGCCACGCAGTCTCTCATAGAATGGGCTCACAAGTGAGTATTCCCGTCGATCGTATACCTCCATCGTATCATCGAACAATCGCAATTATCCTCCATCGAGACTTCCTTCCTCTCGGCTGTTTCCTCCTGTTATTATTCTCCGCGAAGACTAACGACTTCGTTGCTTTTCTTTCGATCCGCCGTCTCTTCGTTACGCGCGCGACAGGCAAGTTGCACGTCGTCGTCCATAGAACTCGCAGTCACTCGCGACAATACTCCCGAATCGTTTGTCCCTTGCGCTCAAAGGATGGAATATTGTATTATTCGCCTTCGTTAAGATAGGTTTGCATAAAAACCGCGGTGGCTCTTGTTGCAGGCACACTTTGAAATTGGTACTGCGCGGGGAGTGGCCAAAGTTGTCACCCGCGACAAAGACGCACCTCAGTGTAACGTTACAGAGGTGTGCGTCTCACCTGGTGCAACACCCCGCTGCACCCAGGTGCACTGCCCTGATAGCTCTGGTGCACAATCCATGGACTCATCCCGCACTCGACAGCATACTTAACGGCCAACCGGAGTCCGAACATGAGGAGGGTAAGGGTTTCAAGATTCGAGGAAGCTGTTCCTAACGACGAGATAACGTTCACGCCGTTCTCTATCTACAGAATTCTGCTGTTCGGAGAAAGGCGAATTGCTTACAATGAGGCTGAAAATACTTTGCGAGGACCGCTGCGAGGACATAGCGGTAAACCTTGCCGCTGCCTGCGTACGTTCTCTCCGTCGGAGCGATCGGCTGCGCTCGCTTTCGGATACTCATCACGTTCATTACATGATCGACGTTTATATTGTCCTCTTGTATAAATTGAAACGCACGCAGGATATATTCGCTCAAGTGAGTACCTTGCAGTTGAAAAGCTTCGGCCCTCCCTTTGGCGGC
The DNA here is from genome assembly GCA_963583965.1 of Nomada ferruginata. Lineage (NCBI taxonomy): Eukaryota > Metazoa > Arthropoda > Insecta > Hymenoptera > Apidae > Nomada > Nomada ferruginata. Next base: position 18,780,008 of record OY757216.1, read on the forward strand.
GCAATGATTCCTGCGGTCACCGTACTCCCTTGATCTAACTGAGCAGCTATTTTTCGTCTCTTTGGCATCACGCTGCGCCGCGTTGCATTACATTGCATTGCATTGCAAAACGTTGCGTTGCATCGCGCGATCGTATTCGCGGATAAATTTCTCGATGCTGCTATAGGGAAGACTTAGTGAGAAGAGCGTTTCTTTTCAGCTGAAATTGATGGACCTCTGCGACGGATTGGAGTTGGTCCAAAGGCTCAGCGGTGAAAGACCGACGAAGTATGGAACTGCACGCGTGTGGAGAAATTCGATAAAGGCTGCCGAATTGGTCGCACAATATCTCGTTACAGCTGGTATGGTACGCCCAGTGCCGGAAACGGGCGCAAATATTTTGGAACAAATTCTAAGCTCTTGGGCACTATTGTTGCATTCGAAATTGAAACACGTCGCGCCCACGTTGCCCGGGATGATAAGGAAATTAATTGAACCCGCCGAGAGTGCCCAGCATATTTACATTTTTTGCGCGGTGCTTGTAAAACACGTGAGTATTATATCACCCCTCTTCCCCCTATGCCCGCCATCGTTACCGTCCAGAGAATTCTCAAAACGATTCACGACTTTTCTTCTCTCGGTTTATTACAGTTTGGCGACAGCATGAAACCTTTGGTAATCGAGCTATATATCAGGGCGTTGACCACGGACATGAACGAGTTGGAGAGTCAAAAAATAAAATCGGACACTGAGAAGGTCCGCGAGACCGCTAAACGTCTGAGCACGCAATTCCTTAAATTAGCCGACGTTGTCGGAAGCAATATCGGCATTGCCCGCGAATGCGTGCTGACGGCGTTTTCTCTACATCCTACCAGGGCTTGCTTCGATAGGATCAGGGAAGTTGCTGTTGCGTGTGGCAAAATGAAAGATGACAGAATGTCCAGTGATAACGTCGTCGCCAATGACCAAGTCAATCATCCCCTGGAGAGTAATCATTGTAACGGCGGACTGGCCAAGACCGATGGTAACGCTGGAGCAAGAAGTAACGAGGCAAAAGTATCAGACACGGATTTACCTTCGTCGTTGATTTCGATGTCGTCGTTGACCGGCTCGACCACGACGGTAGAAACGCCGACGACGGTGACGAAGAAGGGTATCGATTTCCAAAACGGACAAGTGAGCAAAACCTTCGAGCGGACGGATCAACTCCTCAAGAGTCTTTTAACTCCGAAGAAGGGGGAGGCGACAATTTCGCCCAGCGAGAAATGCCCTCTGCACCTAAAGAGAGATCCCCTGTCTAATGGACCACTCGGGGAGCTTTGCTTCAATTGTGGCGAGTTTACAGGAAACGATATCGTTAGGAGCAAGTCACCGGAATGCAACGACACGACGTCTAAAAACGTGGAGCGAACGCTCGATGCTTTGATTTTAATCAAAGGTGACGCGGTCACGGGTTCCGCGAATTACGATGAAAAGTCCGTGCCAAACCAAGTTTTAGACGGAGAGAAACTCGGTCTGTCGCCACAGCTTTGCGACGACTTGGCTGTGGTCCTGAGCAGTCCTCGTTATCATATGCTTAGTTGGGTACTCGATTGGAAAGAACTGAACAATCTGTGCGAGAGATACCTGGGAAATGCCGAGGATATGAGAAACACGAACAAAGAACTGAAATACTTGAACATCGATTACTCGCAGTTCAAGGACAGGCCATCGGAGGATGATACCAAGGATATCTTCTTTGGTATCGAGAAGGGGTACGAGCAGTGGGTCGATTTACCTTCCGATAACTCGGAACAATTCGGCAGCTTTCAACCTGCCGGTAGCTACAAAAGGTCCTCGACACGAAGAAGCCTCGACGACATTACTACCACCGATTCTGACAGTGGTAGTATGCTGCGCATGAGAAGAACAGGACGGCAGAGGAAGGTGCACAGGTTGGAATCTTCGGAGAGTGAATACGATAGTACGGATCGTAAACCAAAACACTTTAGGAATAGAGTCAGTTCGGTTTCCGATAGCGACAGTAACACGCAAGACAGTCAAACGGACAGCCTAGGAAGCGATAGTTGCCGCTTGGACATGAAGAAGAAGACGAACAAGACCTCCAACAAGGAGACGCACAAGAAACGCTCCAAGTCCTCGAAATTAACCGTTGATTCGGTTTCGCATTTTCAATTGCTCGTCAATGAAAATGTTCGGCACGTGAACACGAACGAAGACGCGAGTAGCTCCGACGTAAGCAGCAACGATATTATAACGCTGTTCTCCGCCGACCTGGACGAAAATAAACGCGAAACGATAAAGGGCTCGGCGTACACGGCGGCAGCTCCTTTAATAATCACAGAAAGAAGGAGCGACCCAGCGGTACTAAAGTCGTTGAGGATGTTCAGGCCGCAAAACACGAAGAAACCCACGAGAATTTCTCAAATACTGCAAAAGAACCTTCTGAACAAGAGTAAGGACAATAATAATTTAGAAAATAACACGAACAACGTGACGAAATTTGCTCCAATGCTCAGCACGCTGAATTTGAATCCGAAGATTGTGTTAACTAGAGCCGACGAAGTCGACAGGAAACTGATTCGATCGAAGAAACAGCAACGATTAAGTAGCGGAGACATCACCAACGAACTGATGAACATCCAGAAGAACATGCCATTCTCCCCGAACAAAAACGCTCTGACGACGTATCAGAAACAAAAAGGGTCAATCACGGGTAAAACAGACTTAACATCCGCCGATAGACGAGATTTGAATTCGAAATCGAATTTGGGTAAACGAAAGTTCGATATCCTAGCAAAGGCTGTTAGAGATTCGGATATCTTGGCGAAAAATGTGCCGGGTTTAAATTCATTGGACATGATGGTGCCGCCGAGAATGCGGCCCACCGTGAACGTTGTACAGCTTTCCAGAAACATTCCACAGAGCCCAAATTCGGGTTCTGTTAACAGCGGCAATACACCACCAAGACCAAATAGAACTCCTAGCGTGGCTGGAAATATTCAGCTACCCGGTACACCCTCTTCCGGTGGCCACGACAGCGGCGTTGGCATGAGTCCAGCAGGACAAACACCTCCACCTAGATCGTCCACGCTTCCCGATGTCGGCGAGGAAACGAATCAACCACCGGACAACTCTCCGACCTCCTCTACAACCACAAATGTTTCCAGTCAACTCGAATCGGACTCCAGTCCCAGGACCATGGCGATTCGCCGAAATCAGCAGAATCAATCGCCTAAAAAATCGCCATCCCCTTGCTCTGTGGTGACGAGCACCACGACAACAACGAGTGCAGGAGTTGCAGCGACAACTATCACGTCCGAGCAGCTGCAAATCGTTTGCAAGCCAGACGGTACATACCAGTTGGCGTCTGTAAATCCAAACGCGGTCTCGAATCAGAGAGGTATTCTTAGTCTGCAAAATATCGACGACGGAAGCGTCGGAAATTTTTCACGACAAAATCAGAGAGCCGAGAGTACGAATCCAAATAGAAATACGTATGAAAGGTTGACGTCTGCTAAATCGACCGCCCAGTCCGGACAAAACGCTGGCTTGCCGAAGTTTCAACAGGCTTTTGGCAAAACTATATACACGCTTTCCACGGATACGTCAACTAGTGGTGTTACCGGGAGCACATCGGAAACGCTTGTACAGTCGGCGTCCCCTCAAAAGACGACAAACCTCTCGAAAGCAGTGCAAACATCCGTACCTAATGCGCAACAAACGAACCCATCATCTACAGGGATCAACGTACAGTCTATTACAAACATTCCGAACACGTTACAATTATCCACTAGTAGGCAAATATTGAATATCGTGCAGAGCTCTGGGAACAATGCGAGCGTAGCGACTAGTCCGAGCGCGAATCAAACGTTAACGCAGTTGGTACAGAGCGCTTCACCCGGTGTGATATACACGCACAAAATTCCTGTTACGATATCCACCACGAATCCGACTCAGCTGAACATAATACCCACTATATCTCACGCGAATTCTATACCGGCTGGCAGGACACCAGTTGTCAAATTGAACATCATTCGCGCACCGTTGAGACAACAAAACATTGCCGGTGCTATTCAAGCAGTTTTAACCACACCTAGATTGCAACAGCAGCAGCAACAACAACAACAACAGCAGCAGCAGCAGCAACAACAACAACAACAACAGCAGCAACAGCAGCAACAGCAAACAACTGTCAGAACCGACAATTTGCTTGGCTCTCCTATCGAAGTACCGAATCAAGTCAGTTCAACTACTTTGGAACAGCTGAGGGAGTTCGAAAGCGTTTTGGAACAAGTAAAAGAGAGAAGCACCATTCAAGCGCAGTCTCATCAAACGATATCCACCGCGGCTACTACCACTGTACAAACGCAGACCACTACGCAACAAACGCAAGCTACGAAACAGCAGCAGGTTTCCGCCAGCGCTCTTGCTCAACAGCTTTTAATGCCGACGCAGCAAACTACGAACAGCGACTTCGCTAGCAACGGCAATACAGTAAACTTTCAGCAGGACGTTTTCTCTCAAAAGGTATCTCTAGCTTACGTGAATCAAAACGCAGCTTCCGTTGCCGCGAAAACACCAAACTCGACGCCAGTCGTCGTCGTGACGAGCTATTGCCAACCGGCAGCTTCGCCAGCTTTGAGCGTAACTTCGCAGAGTTCTTCCAGTCCGTGTGTAACGCCAGCACCGACGCCTCTGTCATCCGCTGGAAAAACACCACCCACTCCACCTTCCTCGAAAACGGTGAAAAAGTCTGCGCCCAAAGCCGTGAAAACCAGCGCCACCAACACTTCAAAGGCTTCACCGATTCCAAAGCCGCAGCAAAAGCCGCAAGAGGACGAGCAAACAGCGCAAAGGATTTATGCCATTTTGGACGAGTATGCCGAGCAGCTGCGAAATTCTCCTGATCTGAACAATAAACCCGCTCCAAGGAGAAGGTCGAATCCACCCACGAATCCCAGTCAATCTTCGAAGAGGAAAAAGTCGAACGCGAACAAGGCAAAGCCAATTGGACAGCAAAACTCTGAATTGAGTCCCAGCACCGACGATCTTGGCAGAACCATGGGCAGCGAAGACTCCTCCAGCGGTATTGTACACGTGCAGGACAGTCCAGCTGGTTTCTCTGCACCAGAAGAACCAACTGGTAACATTGGCAATGTAGCAGATGCGACCGCAGAGGTTCGAAATCTCACCAACGATTCCAACGACGGATTGGAGTTGAACGTGAAGAGACGAAATCTTATTTTCGCGGAACCTGGCTCCGGTCAACCGAGAGCTGTGATCGTCCAAGAGGCTGTACAGACGAGTTCTGTGAGCGTTAGCGAGGCCCTAGCTTCAGTAACAGGAAAGATGGGTAGCACAGCGGTCTTAGTTCCAGGCACTAATTACATTCTGCCGATGAACCTGATGAAAGGTGGTCAGCAGTTTACAATAGTATCCAGCGGGTCGAAGCTTCTCGCTACCGTGCCCGCAACAGTTCGTACTACAGGAAACACTGGTGTTTCCAACACCCTTGTGCTTCAATCTTTCCTGAATCAAGCGGGAAAAATAATTTCGCAACCGGCACAGGTCAAGCAAGTCAAGATACCGACGCTGCAAACCTTGTCAGGCACTCAGTCTCTGGCTACCACGCAAAGCATTCAGAGCGCTTCCGTGGTAATTCCTCAGGTGGGAAACGGTGGTCAGTTTACGGGCGACGGCACCGTGGAGAAGAGCAACATCATCGGTGATTTAACTATGGCGAAATCGGACACCGTGACAGGAGGAGTTTCCGTTGAGTCAGCGACTAACACTATCGTCGTTAATAAGAGCAACTCAACGATAGGCCTGATTCAACGTAACATAACCGAATCCACGGAGAATCAGCAGATATGCGGCGTGATTACCAGCAATCCGAATTTAACTCTTCAAGGTGCTAGACTGTTTAACTCCTCCATACACAAACTGTCGACACCAGGACTCAAGCCAGACAACGTGGTCTGCCTAACACCGACGGCGACAATTGCACACACATCCGAGAAGAAGTCGGCACAAGAGAGTCAGGTTCACAGCGACAAGCCGGTTTCTATCCAAACCGGTGCCACGATCGCCCTCGCGTTTGCCACTCAACCGGACGTTTCCATGCTGAACGATGCTCAACAGCAGCATCAGCATCAGCATCAGCAAAAGGATACTAAGGAGGTGTCCACGGAAATAATTCCTGGTGCCAAAATTATCTCACCGAAGACGGTTAAAAGAAAAATCGAAGATGCCATGGGTATGTTGAACGACGTTTCAAAAATTTGCATGGCTCTACAGCTCTATCTAATATTAGTCACTGTACTGTTACGTTGATGCTAACTTTTTCTTCACAGATTCTATGTCGACGATAACGGTGGCGAGCAAACAGCCTGGTGGAATCGAAAGCGCGACACAGTTCCTCGTTACTGGAGGGCCGAGCAGTTCCGATAGCCAAGAATCACCTGTTCAACAGTCTGCAGAGGGTATCGACGTAACTTGCAAGGTTGGAAACGGCTTGCTCTATGGAAACGCGAGACTGCAAGAAGCTTGGGAGCCAGAGGGCAAAGCCTCGCCGGACACACCTTGGCGATACGTTCCCACGTCAGCGAATTCTTTGAACATCGAACCCTTGAATTCGAGGTACTCGGACAATTCGGAAAATGTTCAGAGCGTTCTGCAAATTATTAACAAGGGGCAAGGTATCGAGATGGCCAGCGGTCAAATCTATCAAACGAACGCGAAGAAGTATTTCATGAATCATACTTTGGAACCCTTCCAGCAGTATTCGAATAAGAGCAACGTGATGAAAACGCCGCTGAACCCTAGGCTAGATCGAGAATTGTTGCATCAGAAAGTCGAGAGAAAGGCCGCCGCGATAGAACGCGAGATGAAGCTGCAGAAAAGTTTGTCAGAGGAGTGCGAAGATCTAGGCGTGGACGAGCCAAGTACCAGCGATTTATTTCCCGAAGCAGACTTGCTGTTCGATACCAATCACTCGCCTTCCTTCGATCATTCCTCCCAGGACGCGTCTTGCAGTCAGCCACTCGGGATGAAATCGTACAGTGGTTCCTACTTTCGATCGCTGGATTCGTCGAGCGGCAGCAGAGACGCAAGTCCTGTTGCTGACTTTAAGGTGGTGGTAAACGAACGTAGGAAAAGTGGTAGCCAACGGACGAGATCCATGAAAGATTCCTCGAAGAGGTCGAAAAGGGACAAAGTGGACGAGCTGCATTTAGAAAATCCAGCGAAACACATGAGGCTAACTTTGGACAATTTGAGTCAGGACGAGGCGTCGAATAGCAATTCCGATATTTCCAGGCTATCCCCGACGAATTTGGGTTCGCTGGAGAACGATTCGTTGAAGGATGCCGGTAGAACGAAGATCACATCGAGGAACGGTTCGAAGGAAGGCTCGCCGAGCAGCGTATCTAGCATTCCATCTAACATGAAACTGGACATAGACTTGGACTCGGAATCGCTACCACCGAGCATCAATGTAAATAACACATCAGCAGCGAGCTCCGGAGACGAGAGTTTAACATTGCTTAGCGGTAACACAGCCGACGTTACCATACCCTCGCCACTCTCGCCGATCGCTGGCCCGATGCTATCGACGCACAAGTATACCTACACGAATAAGAAGAGAATCGCGTCGAAGGTGACCAGGATGGACTACCTTTCTTGGGAGAGCCCCATGTCCGAAAGAACGAGATCGAGCAGCGACGAGGAGGATTCTAGTATAAGCGAGTCCATCGGTAGCCAGCCGGAAGAGAACGCTCTGAGCAACGGACTCGACGATAGCGTGCAAAGTTTGAAGTCGGTGTCGAGCGAGCGGCGTTGCAACTACTTGAAAAAGAGGGAGAAGTTGAAGGTGAATACGAGAGTAGTATTGAATCGCGCCGATCACAAGAGTAGCCTGTCGAAACGCATCAAGGCGAACGAGTCGATCCAAGACTCGGTTATGGTTTCCAGTGACAAGGCCTCCGAACCGTCGGACGACGAAGCAGGAAGTATCGCGTTGGCCGAGCCAGACTGTCGTGCAAGACGGTCCAGTTTGCGTGGCCACGTTAAGAAAGGATGCGCCTGCTGTAACGGTTCGCCGGAGAGGCCGAAGAAGAAATCAGTCAAACCGGATCATTCGAGATTAAAGAAACGATTGTCTTCGAAACAGACTGGAAAGAAAAGGTAGTCCTAGCGTTCGAACGCTCGACAGAGCATCGCGTGTTCTATCCTAATAATAATATATGCTCATTCCTGCGACTCGTCTCCACTGGCGAGAGAGTTTCAACATGTTCGAACGTACTTTCGTGGCTCATGCGAAACCGTACAAACCTGGAACTGTCGGTCCAGGAAGGAGAGCGCAATCGAGGAAAAATTCGAAACCGCGAGTGACTCGCACGAATCGAACGATCATCCGTAGAAATTAACAAGCTTGTATATATCTTAGCAAATACGGGAACTGTTTGGGACGAACTTTTACTACACCCTGCAAGTCTGTGTGTGCCTATCCCCGTATAGGCGGAAATGTTAAACGCGTGGCAAATTCCCCGTGGAACATTAAACCAACACCGAGCCCGTTTCGTCGATCCGAGAGAACGAACAGTTTATTATTAGCTGTCCTCGACAACCATAGATCATCCTTTTACCACTAGATGTTACTACGATACTAGATGTAAGGTGAAAATTATAATGAATGGCAGACTTAGATTAAATCGTTAAGAATATTAGAGACGCAATCTAGTCAACGGATAAGGTTTGTGGCGAAGCGTAGGCGCGTTTGAGGCAGCGAGAAAGATAAGGAAGTGAGGAGAGAAAGGGAGAGAATGCCCGCGTGTGAGAGAGAAGAAATAAGAAAGGGATCGAGAGAAAATGCGAGAAATGTTGAATGAATGAGGAAAAGTAGTGCAAGACAGATACGAAAGGTGGTATTAGTAAAAAGGGGAGGGAGAGGTATAAAATTATAATGGAATGTAGTATCCTATTGTCGATAGACCCCTCGCAGACTAAAGAATTCATAATTAAAAGCCTGATTTTCTAATTCTGTCTACTGTATCTATCGTGATGATGCTATTCCACGTTCTTGCACGGTGTGGTCAGACTGAGTAGACGAATAGCCTATAGATCTCGTTTAGCGAATTAACGTAGTAAGACACGCATTGGAGTTTTGCCTTTCCGCGTAAACGCTTCTCGATAATTCGCAAAGATTAACTTTACAAATCGAGGTGATCCGTGTAAATTATAAACGTCCTGCTATGACTCAAAGAAATCGTAGTCGAACGTTCAGACGGACGGGTAACAAGAAAACCAAATAGAGGCGATGAACGAACTCGAAGAGAACATCGAGAAGGAAGAGAGGTAGAATGAAACGAGAGCATATATGTGTAACTAAAAGCAACGTTGTGTGTCGTGCAGGCCGACCATACCTTGTCACGGTGCATGTAAAAACAAAATATATCCAAAAAAAACTGTACATTACGTAGATAACTCATTAAAAGTATAATATTATATATCGCTGCACTTTAGTACAAAGTCGCTTCACCTTGTTTCAGAATGACAAGTTTATATCATCATTCGGTGTGCTGTCGTGACGAGTGAATGCCTGAAACCGAAACTTATTATATTAACTATAAACGAAAGGGGCACTTGTAAAGGTTGTGTAATTAAGCTGCGAAAATGTCGGATAAGTTTTGCGTACGTACGTTTCTTTCGCGCCTTTGTCATGGGGTTATCGGCTGGACATTCTCCACGTAAAAGTTAGAATCGTTAGTCGAGGTGTTTATTGTATCATCTCTGTCGCAAAAAAACCTAAGAGATAAGATGTTGAAAAGTAATGTTCCTGTGAATAATAGTCTCCTTTCGTGATACGAACCAAAGTCACGCGCCGTTTGAGCGAAAAATAAGCGAAAAATAAGCGAAAAAGAAGAGAAATGGTAAAGGGGAGAAACGAAGGACGAAAAGTGCGTATTGAATTTATTATATTTCTTGATGCAATCGGGTTGTACATTTTATTAGTTGCTTCATTCTGAACGTATCGTTGTAAGATAGATATCTTTTGCGTTTTTTCCATTCTATCGACGATCAGTAAAACTCTCTACCTCGTGGGCGTATCGATCATTTTACATCATTCTTATCATCTTTTTCGAGCAATTTCTACAACTTCGAATGTCGGAGTAATCGGCCGCTGTAACTCGAACGATATATCGCAATAATATCCGTTTACCGCGAACTGTGAACACATAGTGACGAATATAATATATACAATTTATAATAACTGCTCCAAAATTTCCACTTCTGTCACGAGAATATTTCGTTCCTGGCCTCTGTTTCCCTCTTATTGCACCCTTAGCGAGAATAGACAGCACAGATACGTAGCATTCATCTTCAGCTCAACACTTATGGTATTTACGTATACTTTACTTCGCCGCCTATTCGCGTTTTATCTTCTTCTCTTCCATTTCAATTATCTAACGCATTCTTGTAAATAATGTATACCTGAAATTCATCCAACCCCATTCGAGTCGTTTAACGAATGACCCGGTCAATTTTTTACTGTAGTCTGACGAGTTTCCAGCGGTGCGAATTGGCGAGAAATATGTCGAGTATTAAACGTAAGCTATTAACCTACTGTACAGTTAAGGGCGATGGGTGAAAGGGGAGGATTCGAAAAAATGAGATGGAAAGAAACGGGCGAAAAGATGGCAAATTAGTACGAACGGGTGGAGACGTTTTAACGAAATTCACCTGTTGTACGTAGTTATACATTTTGAAGGAGCATCGCACCAAAATAATAATACGTATTTTTTTGATGGGACGAAGAAAATGTTGCATGTAGCTTATACATACGGTAGAAGTGCAAAATGAACGAATGATAAACGAGAAAAAGAGTGAGTGTGAGTGCCGCTGTGTGAGTGAAAGATGATGAAGGAAAAAATGAGGAAGAGAATTGGATTGTCGGTGAAGATAGCCTGGCCTTTTTCGCCACCTTTAGTCGTACCAATCGCATTTATGATAGTGGGGTAACCGTAGTCTTCGTAAAAAGAATGAACCTATGTAATTGAGGAAATGCAAATAACACTAGAAAAAACACTCAAGTGTATGCCGAGTTTTTTGAGAGTCCGAGAGCTTTCCAGGTACTTAAGAAAGGCAAACAAAAGGGCTGAAGGGAGGGGAGTTGAGGGTGAAAGAAACTCTAAATACAAGGAAGAAAGAAAACCGCTTTACATTGGCCGTTTAGCGATTAACTTAGCGAGTTTTTGTATCGTACGTTTGTTAAGACTACTGTTTTTCTCACTCAAAGCACCCCTTACTACCAGTATTCCAGAGGACGAAGCTGTTGCGTCACTTTGATATCTGTAAACGAGCAATGTGAGAAAATAATGTAGAAAAAAGAAAATAAAATTATGAAAAAAAAATATATGTAATGAAAAATAAGTGAGAAATGATTCTAGAGTGTGCAAGCGGAGAGAAAGGAAGAAAAAAAGAAGAAGAAAGTGGTTGAAAAAGCTGGAGAGAAAGGGTGAAAGAGAGTGAACGAGAGTGATTAAATGAAAGGTAGGCAAAGGGTGAGGAAAAGAGAATACGTATAAACGTAACAGCCGTAGCACTGCAAAACGTACATTGATTAATATACGTGTTGTCGTTCAGCACAAATCAGTTGAAAATTTCCAAATTGAAAGGATTGCAAAACAGTGAAGAAAAATCGACCGAGGACGGAGTTGCTGAACAGAGCAAAGATGATGTAACAGACACCAGTACAGTCATGTCCGAAGAAAAGACAAAAAAGATTGAAAAAAAAAAACGCGAAAAATCTGCTTCTCTGTATATACGTCTAAATCGATGCAGTAAAAAAGAAACACGAATGAAGGGAACATTTCTTTTCTAGACATTACCATTATACATATGTACTGTAATTATATAAAACATTAGTAATACATATTTTCGAGATACACGACCAGTCGGAAAATGTTTGTTCGGTGAGGGCCGCGGTTCGATTTATCGCATTATTATATTTAACGTAAAATCGATGTTTACATGTGAATACACGCGCATCGGCATTTATATGTAAATATTTGACGAGCGTTAAGCGAAGAAAATCATACATAAACTTGCGACTTTCATAGTTTTCTCCACGAGGTACACATTATCCCTCTCTGACTTCGATGAACGCTAAAGGCCTCGTTATTTTCAAACGCATATTCCGGAGTGAAACTATCAAAGTTTAGGTTTCTAAGATCATTCTATGTTAATAAATTGGTCCAAAGACTTAGCAATGTGGTATGAATTTAACGATCGGTATTGGAAAATTTTAATTAAAAATTGCGTGATCGCACGCAGTATTTTATTTTTGCCTCTGGCTCCGTGATTGATCTTTGTTTATCAGAAGTGAAAGGTTAATGCCTTATTTCGAGGATATCTCTGTACGACCAACGTGAACAATGTTCTTCAAACTGTTTAGAGAAAGCACAACTCTTAAGTTTACGAGTATCGAATACTTACGAACTTAAATATTCTAAGTATGTGTCGAATTTGACGGTGACTCAATGGCCAGAAATAGAATAATGAATTTTTCATTTGTTAAATTAGATACCAAATTTTCATTCACAGTTTATTTAAAAAACAAATGCTTATTCTTTTATTATTTGTAACTATTACAAAAGAAATAAAAAGAAAAGTCAGCTTTGCGTGTGCTTCAAGCAACTGAATTCTGAAGATGCCACAATTTCCAAGTCTAAATTGTAATAGCACAGACAAACAGAACGATAGAGATCAATGCAGAAAAAAAGAGGAAGAATTCATTGTACTCAAAATTATTACAGGCTACCATCAAATATTTTCCACGTTCAAATATATCAGGAAAATAAACAAGAATCAATTGATTGATTTGATCTCGCTGATTTTGGTCTGCTAGTAATGCGGGGAAAAAACAACAAAGAAATACTCCGTGGATATGACTGTACAGCGTATTAATTTGTCCGGAGGTACATATGTATATCATGAATCCTTTTTCAAATCGAAATATTAAGGGTTGCATATTGTACATAAACAAGACATATTTTCTATATAAGGGACGTCGCTCGGTAAGGCCGATGGCTCGAAAAATATTGCAATATTACGATAATTCTTTTAAGCGGTAGGATAGCCTTTAATCGTTTTATGTAATGTAATGATAGAAGAGGGTCTGGCAGAATAAAAGTGAAAGTTCTGTATTTAAAAAATGTTTTCGAAGTGTACGTTTATTCAATTATACCGCTTTCTTTGACGAACACGTATCAAACATGCGCCATGCTATCAGAATTAGTATTTTCGTGATCATTCCGCTGGCATTCCACTTCCTTAAATATGAAATATAGAATGTTTCACTCGTGATTATAAGAAACATTTAATATGAAATTGTAATTGTAATAATATGCAGTGCAATTTATAATTGAACATTCTATACTTACCCGTTGTATACTATCTAGTAGTGTAGAACTTTCGTTAGATTTAAAGAATTCATTTATTTCTCGTGGAATGCAAAAGTGATTTGATGTTTTCGGTTGAATACCAACTTCCTCGCCTATAAATCTAAACTCTGGCATAACTTCTATCTGATCTTGCAATTCCTCGTATGTGAAAAGCGTCCCTTTGGTAGCAGATTCATCCATGGGCCCAAAATCAATTATCTTGACTTTCTCTTTCTTATAACGTATAACATCAAATGAATCTATAATACAACGCATACTGCTTACAAAATCGTGTAAGTTATTTTTTGCCACAAATTCTCTCAGTAACTTACAATTGGCGAGTGGAAATTTATCCTTTATACGTTCCGTGAATAAGCTTTTGATATCTGTTTGTATGTTATATTTTTCTGATTCGTTGTAGCTATGGTACTGCGATATATCTCGTTGGCTAATTGCTAAAAATAGATAGAGATAGTAAACTATTGCGAATATCCTGCAAATACATCCCACATAAGTCGATTTAGAATTGTTTACCCGCAAGTTCATTCTCTATGACAAAACAGCGAAACTCTGTACAGGGATTGATATCTCTCCATTGCTTCATTACAAGACTCGATTCCATAGGAACTTTGTTATCTGCATATTTCTTTACACTGTCTATATCTTTGCCAATTCTATCCGAACTTTTCAATAGTAGATATACTTCTTCCAATGTTTCACATTTCAGTGTTTTAGTTGGTGCAACCCAAGTTGCGTCCTAAAAAGATGTACGTTTAGAAATCTATCTGTTTTCTTAATAAAACTAAAACGTCCACTTACAGAAGGTGAGCTCCAATTACTTTTAATAAAAACTGCACCATATTCGTCTATAGCTGCTTGAATACTTCGACTGAATTGTGGAAATGTTGGTTGATGTTCATCGGAAAGCTAAGAAATAATCCTTAATTAAGTATATACATACGTATACATATATACTAATAATTAACTTACTCTTTAAATACGTTATTTTAAATCTACCTCTTCATTTTCTACTGGAGTTCCATCCATCCATTCGTTGTTCTGTAACCCGGAGTTTGTTGCCTCAACAGGTAAAACAAATAAATCATGTTCCAAATACTTGAGCACTTCGTCGGGAATATGCAGTATTGTAGCTTTTAAAGAGTCTTTACGAAATTTTGGATACCAAGATGAAAAGGAACATTCAGATTTCAAATTATCAATCATATTAATCGATAGCTAAATCGATGATGCGTATGCTGACAAATTAATGCTTGGAAATAAATCGGGCAAGTCCAAACGTATGCAAGCTGAAATTAAAGTTGACGAAGTAATGATAATAATCGAAGTATACTCATTTATTTAGTTCTTATATGTATTTGAGACTCTCGCTCGACGTTCAAAAGCGTGTACAGAGTAATATATAATTTCCATACCTATGATAAGTAAAAAATCATTGAAAATTAGCTTAAATAGAGATAAGACATCGTGTTTATTTAGTCGCACATCTACTGCACTGTTGATAACGCCACCAGGTGCAACTATATATTGTCTATTTTATAATACAAAAATAATACGAGCCAAAGATGATATTCCATTTGTAAAGCAAATCTGCATCGACTACGGGAAACGTTTCTGTCAGTTTTGTAAATAGCAGGAAAAATTCAATTACATGAACTCACTATACACGTCAGAATGTAAAATGGCACCATACTGAGTGACGAGATAATAAGCGTCCATTTCTTCGACCGTAATATCGTTCCATTAATAAAAACCTTTGCGTTTTAGTGCTCGTTAGGCAGACATATGTGTTTAGGTGATAGTTATTTGCAAATTTATAGAATAAAGCAGTAAAGAGAATTATTGCGGTGCTGCAATAACGGTACAAAGTGTAACCTTGGGCAGCAACTAACCTAGTTATCAAATTATGGAGATATAAAATACACTACAAATACTCTTTAATTAACTGCTTCAGCATGATAAAAAATATGGATTTGATGGGAAATTTGTTAATGGTATTACGTGACGGAAAAGTGATGTGTTATATTACGTATGACCTATTAATTGTATCAACATCGATATTTTCGATCGTATAAGATACACCTCGATTATATAAATATTCCAGTTCAACACCTGTAGTGTATAAATATCGTTACATTTCACTAATAATATGGGTAAGCAATTGAAAATTTATAGATCGTTCTATTGTGTTATTTACTAATCGTGAGGGTTGAATCAGATTGATAAGTTATGAAAGGATCTTTGTCTTAAGTGATGGCAGGAAACGAAAATACTCCTGGATCTATGGTAGAAGATTCATTATCAACAAGATTACAATGGCTTCGCCAACGTCGGGAAGCGTTGCAGGAAAAATTAGCACAGAAAAATAATGAACTTAAAAATCTCTGCGTAGAGGAGGCAGAGTTAACTGGCGTACTGCCGCCAGAAATTCCATTAGAACCCGGAGAAAGCCCACCAGTGTTTCGTAAAAGAGTTGGAACGGCATTTACATATCCCCAGAACTTAATTAACAAATTGAAAACGAATGAAGTTGTATGTTCCAACGTGTTCATTTGTCATTTCAAATACATCGACACAGGTTACGAATACTTTATATTGTTTCTTTTTGTAGGAGGAGTCCGCCTTAGAATTGGAACGACAAGTTCAAATTGGTATAGTAGAAGCAGCTTTGGGAATTGTAAACGATCCTACGGAAAGCAAAGCAGTACGTCGTAAACATAGACTCGTTTACCAACAAAGTCAGCGTAGACTTCAAGAATTAGAAGCGCGTTTAAATTTTCTAAGACAAAGTCGCAGTAAACCACATCACTTAACGCAACCCCAACACTCTGCAATTTGCAGTACTCAACCACAATTACTAACAAACGTAAAACATAGGACAAAAAAGCCTCGGCCCCCATTAGATGGTACCTATATATTATTTCTTACTATATATGGATTCCATGGAATAGAATTGATTTAATCTTATACTGCGTGCATTTTTTTCCTAGCAAACGATGCAAATGTAAAGGTTACGAGAGGATTGCTTCAGGAGGGTGGTATAAGTTTAAGCCCGGTAGGATCGGAAGACAAGTCGAACACTTATCCTAGCCATGGATACGATGAACCATTAATACCCAACAATTGTAATCACAATCATATCGGTGCATTTTGCTCTACAGTTTCTGATCCGAGGCAAAGTATTAAAATAATAGAACATGATCATAATGATAATCATAACGTTTACATATTACCTGACCAATATCGCACACGAACATATTCGCACGGCAGCGGTGGTTCGCGTACCCAAAACCACTATCAAGAGGGTGAACGAAACAATCGTCCCCTAACAAATGTGTATACCGAAGATGAACGCCAAATACGACATCGTCAGCTGCAGCAACAGCAACAAGAACAAGTTCAAAATTATCAGCAGTACCCTGACTATAAGCACTCTGATGGCGAGGCTCAGCGAAGATCTGGACAAGAATATTACGAAAGAGATTATCGCACGTTACATTATACTCATATACCTGAATTTCCGGTATATCATAAAAGTAATTCTCAAGCACAGTCTCTACTGAGGCGGGATCGTGATTCTAGTGGAAATAAAAACTTACGATATACAGATTCACCAAGTGAAACCCAATTACCATCAGGATATTGGATGCGGTACGAAGATGAAATTGTTTGGTGTACGGATGAACAACCAGTGCCAGATAGATTTGGCAGCTTGGATCGGCGAAAACGTAATCCCGTTCAGCATGCTGGTAATATTGCCCCTGATATGCAATCGAGATATCGTACCGTTTCTGTAGCAGGCAATAAAAATTCTTCCTACATTGCGCCTCATCAAAACGCTTCTGTTCACTTGCTTCCTTTATCTGAACAGCTATCGGGTAACAATAAAATGTTACTTCGCACGCAATCTTTAGGAAGCGTTGAGAAATGGCATACAAATCAGTTGCACGAACTACATGATAGCAAAGATACAACGGACAATGTAAGTCGAAAAGGAAGAGAAAAAGAATGGTATGAAACCTCTTTGGATTCGGGTACAAGTCCAGGATCGGATATTAATTTAGTATCGGCACATAAAAATATTCATTATCAGTCTACTCTTGCATCGTGCTCCAAATCGTCAACCAGTAGTAATGGCGAAATCGCCAAAAATAATTATATTCTACCGATAAATCACCGTAAAGCGGACATAATGACAACTGAAAATAATCAGCATTTACAGTCATTGCCGACACGTTACGACCCAGCACGAAAGAAAGTGCTCGAGATTCCAGCCGAATCAAAATCGCCACAAGATCCTAATGAAGAAACCATTATGCTGGGATCGTCTCAAAATTGTACGATTGTTCAAGCTGGAAAGTATCAACCATACAGAGAAGTTACAAAGCCTTTTGAAATGTCCGATTTTTATAAATATTCAACCAAATTTCGTAAGAGAAATGAAATAAACGGGCAGAATGTTTCAAGTGAACCTCAGGATGATTTTCGGGGTGGACACTGTGTTGGAACAAGCAATAAACTCGGAGAATCTGGGGCTTCAAATGCTGCACATAATGGAGCAATTGCTAGCTCAGTTCAAAAAAGAATTTATCAGCCTGTCCAGCGAATGACGTGTCAGCCTTATCTTACGTCATTAAGATAATTTTTCACTATGTACGTATTAAAAATAATTTGAAAGTATGTATATGCGCACCAGGCAAGATAGGCTGGTCCTGTCTAAACGATCTTAATCTACTATCAATTTGAAACACATTTAAGTGTGAGATAGAGATTACGAAATTATCTAATTTAATGCAGTAATTATTTGCATTGGATTTGTAATATTAAAAAAATAATTAATTCAATTTTGAAAATTTGCTGGCCATTAGTTGAACAGATTATACTTTTTGAGCTGACATCAATTGAATAGAGCTAAAAAAAACGACTGCGTTAAAATTGACATCGAGACCTGAAGAGTGCCTTATTTTAATTACAATTGTTATAAAAGTCGAACAATTTGTAAACGATAAATATGTTATAAGACAAATGCGTAAAAATTGGGCTAACAAGGAGTAGCTTCAAAATATACTCGAAGACTTTTAAATGTTAGATACGTGGATTACGTATGAAAATGACAATCACTATTTGGCCTTAGTAGTTAATAATTCTTCGTTAACAAAAAAGATAAAATATACTAGAAAGTAGTTACGCTTTGTTTAACTGACTGATTTGATTTGTAACGTAAGGTTGTAATAAATATTTTTATAATAGAATTTACGGATTTTATTTAGCAAATGAGCTTAAAAGTTTCGTTAACGAAACTCTGAAATACGCCAAGTGATTAAGTATAAAAGTAAAGTATTAATAATAAGCAATAATACTTTATACTTTATACAGTTGAATATAGTCTACATTTATAAAGATAGTTTAATAATCGTTTGCAGGACATAAAGCTGTAAAACTTAGGAATATGTTAAGCTTCGTCACTTTCAACGCTCTCGGCTTAAAAAGCCAAAGATTCGAATACTTCATGTTTTGCATTTATTTAAACGGAGCACAGAAATGCATAGAAAATATGTGGTGTTGCGAATAGCAAGAGCGAACTCAACAAGGGTATGTTTTGCGGAAAACGCGTTTGAAATGTCTTCCATAAGGGTAAACTCAACAAAAAGTTCTTCTAACTTCGACACAGCGAACACTCGAAAGTTTTCATTTTTTCTAAAACCATATTTTATACAGGAAGGAAGGGAGATGTCGCCAAATGAAACCATGTGGTGGTTACCATAGATCAACTTGGTAAAATACAAAAGATTGTAAAAAATGTTGAGTTCGCCCTTCTGACTTGCAATGCCTCATATATTGCTTCTATATTGTATTTATAATACATCTTACTTGATTTTACTAATTCGATTGTTCAATTAAAGAACTATTTTGACTCAAACGTGAAAGTTAGAGCTGATGTGCTAAAATTAATGTATAATTTATCTAAACAGCACGAGCTCGCGGGAAATAATCAATAATTTGCACTTTGCTTAATTTGCAAGCCTATTATTAGCAACCTTACAATATATTTGTCAAGAACGAATAAATGATTGATATAAACTCATCTTCTATTCTCTTTAATGTCCGGTATTGTAAAAGAGAGTGTGTTACGTTTTCGTATTGAAATTTTTTTTTACGTAATAATGAATAAATGTTTGCAAGAAAATAATTTAGAGATTTTGAGAGATGTGCATAGTATCATCATCTAGACTGGCATTAGAAATTAAGTTTACAAATTGCGCAAAGATTTCAAAAGTTGCAATTCGTATCGCGCTTGTATGACCCAGTGAATTGTTTTAGAATTAACGACTATACTACAAGGATTCGCATATAACATTCCCTTGTGTTGTTATTTCAAGACTTAAAAAATATTTATTATATTCTATTAATAAATATTCAACACAATTATATATTTTAATAGCTTGGAAACTATAGTAAATATTGGATTTTTGAATCATGTACTGAATGTTTTTTACGTAGAAAGCAATAAAAATTAACATGTAGATATTCATTTTTCATGTTCTTCAGCACCATTAATAGTAACAAATAATGCGTTGATCTTTAAGTCGAGGGACTAAACATCTAGTGCCATAGTTCACAATAGAATAGTAACGTTTATTGTAATATCACGCTAACTTGGAAATAATTAAAGTCTGAGATGGCTCATCGACGAATTAGATAAGGTACAAAATTTGATTGTTTTTCCATTCAATGTACCTGGATTCAATTTAAAAAATGCTATATCGAATAATTTAAATACTGCCATAACTCAAATTTTATCTATGAAATTCGTCGATTTTGTGGGATATAACAATCAATGTTTATTACACCTAAAATGCATGTGTTGTATCTAATACCGATTACACTACTTGATCTTAAAAGTTTATGCCTGATGCTGTCACGCAAAACGCATAAAAATGACGCTGGTACAGTGCAGTTGCAAATACAGATATACGCGTAATTTATTCTGGGATTAATCTATTTTATTCTATTTTACAACTGCACTTTACAAATAAATTAATATTAAGAACTTGTAACCAGATTTATCAGTAATAGACATACACTCTTTAAGAAAACAAATTAAAGTGTACAAGCGATTAACAAGAAAATTTGACGCATAGTATTATTATCATCCTTATTGTTAACTCGAGAAAACATAATTTTTTTTAACATTCACTAAGTAATCATAAAATCTTGAGAAACGTAATACATAAAAATTACATAATGTATTAAATTCAATTACTTTTAGTTGCGATACAAACGAATGTATTATACGATCATTAACAATGTAGTAAATTGAAGCATGGATAAAAATAGAAGATAAAATAAAGGTCTAAAACAAATGCTTACTATACAGAGAAGACTGCGCAAAGTATTCCCGATATTTTTATAACCAGCGTTAGCCACAACAATAAACATTTCATTTTACCAATTCACTATAAAATTAATAGTGTAAATATTCTATAGAAAGTTAAAGCTATGCGCACACTTCATTTTAAAAATATTATCTAACAAAGCTTGAGATGATATCACTTTAATTTCACGAATGTAATTGCTTTTTTTATTACAAGCAACACTCAGGACAGATCGTTTTAAATTGGAAAAAATCCCACGCTACAGCTATTAATAATACTAAATGGAATTTATGCATTCAACATAATTCAAAAATACTTTAACAATCTTTATACTTTAAAACTCGTTTAGAGCAATTCTGTGAACATAATAGAAACACACTCCTAAAAAATGACTTCGAACCAACAACGAAATTCGATACCACATTCTTTGGCTTCTTTTTTCTATTTATAAAGTTCTGATTGCTTGCAGTCATTACTATAGATATTTATTCACCTTTTTAATTTTAAAATAAAAGTTCCGAACAGCTCCGAATTCAATTGTCGTTTATAAAATAATTTTCATTTATTATTTTTTTCTAAATCTGAAAACCGTTTGTGCATACTCGCCGAAATTTTTTTTTTTAGTGTAGATAGCAGTACACACATTCAACCAAATTATCATACTATCGCTCAGACATACACTTATTACATGATACACTCGATTTGCGCGATTTATCACGATTATCTTAACACTATTAAAAAATAAAAACTATCACTATACAGTTCAATAATTTAAAGAAATTTGTTAACTGTTTGCAGAGCCATAACAGGAGGTAGGACGAAATTTGTTAATTGTATTTTCGATACAAATGATCAATAATCGAATAGATATTATGTACTAGATACTACAAACAACAGGTTAATTAATATTTTATTATTTCTTTAACTCGTTATCGAAATTTTATATCCTACAAATTCCCCAAATCGGGCAAAATTTTTTATTAACATGCTTTTCTGTTTGCTCGTAGAAGAAGTACCTAATTGAAGTTAAAATGAATCGTAAAACACTAATGTTACGTTGTACAAAAAACTCGGAGTGTATATCCTTTCAAATTTTTGTTCAGTGAGCTCGTAAACAATCCCTATGGTTTAAACAAAGAATTAGCGAATATAACATTTATGCAAATAATGTAATTTACCAAACTTGAATATTTTTATTTATATTTTTCTCTGTGAAGAAGTAAGGAAAATAGATTGCTGATATAAAAAAAAATAACAACTTTTATTTTTCATACTGTCAAACGATTATTGTAACTGTATTGATATATACATATATACTATTAATTGAATTAATTTGGACCACTGATATAAGAAGAGAGCTGATGCACATTTCTTACGTATGAAATATTAATTGCAATAATATTGGTCAAATACGGAAACAAAAGCAATTACAGAGTGACTATGTAGCAGTTAAAAACTTGCCATTGTTCAGCAACTGCAACTCCCTCGTTATTCATATTATCACCCTGATGTAATTTACATATTCTTCATGTAAATACCACCGAGCTAAGCAGAGAAATGTTTTATTAACATAGCCAAGACATTTTTGAGTCATAACCATTCGAACAATCCATAAAACTACTTGTCTATTCAGCCACCGAGGCCACATACAAATGGCGAATGTGATAGATGATACAGTTAACAGCAACAGCAGCAGAAACGATCGAATAAATCGAACTACTCGAGCTCAATTTCAATTTCAGGCCATTCAGAATCATCGGAATCCGAAGAAAAGGAAACGATATCCTCAAGATCTACATCGTATATCCAACGGTTGTCTCTCTCTTCAAAGAAGTCCCACAAAAGTAGTTGCTGTGAATAAATTTTTTGTACTAAAGCATATACATATATTTGTACGTATTTTTTTTTTGCAAGAGTATGACGTCAATAATTTTGTAAGAAACGTTAGTGCAATTGCAATGAAATTTTCAACTTACACGCAACAGAGCAACATCTGCATCTGCGTTGCGTCGTTGACGAACAGGTGGACCAACATCTGCTTTAGTACCATCAGGAAGTGCATGTAGATAAAAGCACTTGTTGCCAAAGGGACACTTCCCACGACCTTTATTGAAGTACTTACAGTCTTTGGTGCTGTCAGAAATAAGCAACAACTAAACACTATAGTGATATGTACATATGTATATACATATATATATATATTTCTTTTTGTTTCCTACCTCAATGCACATTTGTAGTCTGTTATTAATTTTTCTTTGTCTTCCTTCGTATCTACCCAATACATACTTGGACATACAAAATCGGAAGTGACACGACATTCTGGACAAGCTCTTATAATTTTATTGTCAAACTGTTTAGCTTGTCTCCATTTTCTAATGCAACTAAGACAGAAACAGTGATTACAATTCGGTAAAATACCGAATCTTTGTTCGCCAGATGCTTTTTCCATAATAATTTCAAAACAAACGCCGCAAGATTTTTCCCTGCTACGCTGAATAGCAAAAGATAATTCCATGTCTACTTCGTGCTGTTTCACGCATGCCTAAGCAAAAAAAACCATTAATTAATGAAACAAAGCTGTATTCGATATGAACGTTTTCATATTTACGCCACAACAGTTTGTACAATTACATTTGTATGTTTTTTTCGAAGTTCTTCATTATGTGGGTGAAGCGAGGCTCGATTGCACAAGTCGCAAATATCTCCGTGCAGATATGTACAATTACGTTTCTTACAAATTCCTGTTGCCTCTGCATACGGGCATAAGGGTTCTAAGGCTGGATTGGATGCTTGGTCGCATGGATTTAACACTTGAGCGTAAGACATTGGCAACAGAGTACTGGTAGATGTCCCTAACATAGTAGTAGGATCATTTGCAGAGGATGAACCAGCTACATTCGAACTGGGGACGAATTCTGGTGCCTTTACCCACTCTTCGGCCATACGGGCACTTTCTTTCCTATAAACGGATAAATATATTTAAATGGATTATATTTTTAGTTATTCAAAGTAGTATACATACACACGCGTGCACGCGCACATATACAAAAACGCAG
This sequence comes from Nomada ferruginata, assembly GCA_963583965.1. Taxonomy (NCBI): domain Eukaryota; kingdom Metazoa; phylum Arthropoda; class Insecta; order Hymenoptera; family Apidae; genus Nomada; species Nomada ferruginata. The sequence goes on from OY757216.1 coordinate 18,803,882, forward strand.
CACACATGTGTGTATATATATGCCTATATATATCTCAAATTTTTATATACCATATTACAATGTATTATGTGAAATGCAAATGGTATTACGATTGAAATCTTGCCGAATGATAATGTCATCTAACGACAACATACACATTTTTAATTGTTGTCGAAGTTGAAGAATTTGAAGTGTATTGCCCTGGTGAAGAACTTTCTACCGAATTTGCATTCACCAAATTATTATCAACAGTGTCAGAGCTATGTCGAAAATGGCACCGATTTCCAAATTCACAAATACCATATTTGAAATAACGACACACAGCATTCAAGGATGGGGCGGAAGGCGGTACTATTGTTTCATTATTTCCATCATTTCTAACTCCTTGACTATGACGATATCTGCAATTATTCCCCTCGCGGCACATACCATTTTTGAAGTAACTATAATAACAAACGTGAAACATCCTCTGTAACTTACTATTTTATTAAACTTTTATACATACATATATATAAAGAAACAACATGTATACCTGTCTGCTGCAATTATCTTTATATTTACTTTACGCGGAAATATATAAATAACAATGCAACGAAAAATGTTGATATTTATATCGTTCAGTTTATTGTTAATCTTAAGAAATATTTTGGTGTGCAAGGAAATGCATTTTACTACTTTCTTTTTTATGAATCATATTTAAAATACGTTTCAAGGGATGATAATAAAACAATTTCTTACCGGCAAACAACGCTCTGTGTCCAACTGTCGGCCATTTTCTAAAGCTTCCACTTTAACAATAAACGACAACGCGTCCTCGAAGAGGATCGCGTACGACCTCTTTCACAAAAGCAATATAAAATACAGTATGAATTTATTGAAATAAATGTGCACTCCAGATTCCACAATATTTCATGCTATATCTCTGATTTTGTCTGACAGATATCTTTCCAAAGGTTCTTCTAAAATGGTTAAAGAACACTCCTTTATACATCAGCTTCCTTTTTTTTTCGCCCTTTCCCTTTCTTCACCTATTCGTCGTCACAATGTTTCCTTGCTTATCCAAACTGTCGTTTCATATATGTATGTGTACTTTGTTTTTATTCACTAACGAAAAATGATTTTTAACGTGCAACTCATCAGCTTTACGCGTGAGAGCACACATATACGTCACGATTAAAGTACCACAGGCAAATTCACTCTTGACCGTTATGCACTGGTCAGAGCATGCGCTTGACAGATTGAATTATTCAAAAATGATATATACGCATCAACCATTTTCCCCACATGTGATTTAGTCGAAAGGTAGTTAAAGAATATTTTGTCAACGTTGAATTGAACATTTTGCGATCTGCTGCATTTTTATTTAAATATATGTTTGTTTTACTCAGCGTCACATACTTTTATTGTCATCATTAAATTTACCTATGCGATTTAGCAGTTTATTCATTATACATATATTTGTATGTATTTTCAGAGTTCTGCCAAATTTGATAAATATTCATCCACTCTCAAATAAATAAGACCAATTCCTTTCGAGTGTATTAGTCTATATGTAGTACTTATAATAATTATAAATAATTGACTTTTCTTACTTCTTTTCGAAATTTCCCACATAAAAAGTATAAAACCATATTTTTCTATTTTTATGAGTGGAAGTGAAATAGTACAATCGATACAGTAAATTTGTAACAAAATGTAGTTCCTTTATCAAAGCTACATATTGCAAAAATGTAATCGTATTTTCTATTGTGCCTATTAGTTATCCAATACAATTTTTCTGGTTAAAGGAATAAGTTAACATTAAAACCATAATTATGAGAACGCGGCATTATATAGTTCAGTCCAAATAAAATTATGACCATATGTTGGTAGTGTAGATGGATTACCGCCACTGCTATTGTGTTTCGACAATGATTACGGATTTATATTTTTAACTAAAAATTGTGAGACGATTTGCTATTTAGCGTTAAAGCAGAAAGGTGACACTTATTTATAAGAAAAAAAAAATTAAAAATCTACAGTTGCTACTTGTTTAAATACGTGATTTCAGCTGGTGTAACGTTTTAAATTGCACGGTACTTCAGTTTCAAATAATAGATTCTTATTTTTGCTTTACCTTTAGTTCACAAAACATAACAATTATTGGCCAAAAAGTGTAGATATAATTTTCGTACTTTACTCTCATTTGTCTTTTACTTTGATGTCAGGCTCGATTAAGGAGCAGGTATAAAACACAATATGGCGAAGTGCAGTTGCTTTTTATAACAACCTTAATGTATTGTACAGCGGTTTATTATACTAGTAACAGAAAAACATATAATGTCAATTATTGCTTAAAAATAGTTTATTGTTCCTTTTTGTTGTTTAATATTTTTCGTAAAAAAGTGTTGTCAACTTAACGTATTTACTCACTTATGTTTTTCGATATTCTTGTATTCTTGCATCAATATTTGTTTGTATCATTTTAAATAAGACTGTAGTATTCTTGGTATATTAAAATGATTTTACCATCGTAATTTCTTATTTATAACTATAATTGTTCGTCTCTTTTGTAGTAATAATTTAATATACACCGTAATATTCATTTTAAATTGATTTTCCAGACACTTGAACATATGATCAATTATGGATCCTAATATTGATATGGAATTATCAACCGAACAAACACAAAAGGATTCAGATACAGTGAATGAAAATACGATCGAAGATATAGTTGATCCAAGTAAAGAAAAAGAGGTTAGCGAAGATGCAATAGAAGAACCATTAATCTTTCAAGATGACAAAGAAATGGATGATACGTGTCACACTAACGAAGAAGTTGTTAACACAGAAGACGCAATAGAACAAAAACAGTCTAGTATAAATTCGAACAGCGTTGAAATATCGCCAACAGAACTTAACGCAGAATGTGTTTCAGAAGAAGGTAACATACAAGTGAATAAACTAGCTTTACAAACAAGTGATGCGAATATAAATATATCAGTTACAGACTGCAATGATATACAGTCGTCAACTTCACATGAATGTACTACAGAGAATGTTTCGCAGGAAGAAAGTTCAGGAATAACACCAATGTTATCCAACAGCGTAGACAAGGGCGATATAGAAAACGTATCAGACGGTACAAATACAACAGAATGTACAGAACCCCAGAAAATTTTAGAGCATGTAGCAAAGGAGACAGAAAATTTAGAGACTGTCAATACGGATAATGTAAGCAAATTGAGCTTAACGGAAAAGAATATTGATGACAATGTTTTAGATAGCAGCCAGATAACCAAATTGTCTGTTAGCGAAATAAATAATTCTTCTAATAAGCAGACCGAATGGAAGGAGACAGAGGACTGTGATAAAGATGCTTCAGAAAAAGACATTGTAGAACCGGAAAACACAGAATTTGTACAGTTTTCCCAGGAGAAACACGGTGATGCACAAATAGAAAATCAACCTACGGATGCCGAAGATCCTTTTGGCGGAGATAATCTTGCCACGGAAAATATTGGACCGATGGAATCTGGTGATCTTAATGCAACTGATATAAGCTTTTCTAAATTGTGTGACCAATCAGATAATCATCTGCAAGATACTGCAAAGGACAAAGAGAACAAATTGAATAGTAATGAACAAGAAGATGCTGTAGCAAAAAAAACTATACCCGTCGATATATTGGATACTGCCAATACATTAGAAGATGCTGACAAGAATGATAATGAAAGTACAGTTGAAACGGAACACAATAGCAGTTTAAATACAGAAGTTGCAGGTTCAACTGAGAAGTGCGTAGATCATGTAGAGAAACCCCTTAGCGAAATGACACAATTGGATACTGAAGAAGAACAATCTAATGTTTTACCGGGACAAGATGATGAATTGTGTATTATTCCAGACAGCATGAAGGTAATAATTCCTGGACAAAGAGAACAATTGAACTCTAATGATAAGGAATCCTTAGATGCAGCTGATAATGAGCAGAATGAAGCTAAAGATACGTGTCAGAGTAACGATGCGGACACCAATGTAAATGATAGTGTGCAAGAAAACCCAAAAGAATTATGTACTGCAAATGAAAGTAGTACAACGGATACAGAGTGCATTCAAACGGAGAAAGATGTAAATAATAAAGATGCAACTGCTACTGCAGATGTTATTAATGTTGACGAAGAGTCAAAACACTCCGAAATTGAAGAAATCACGGCAAAAGAAATTTGTAAACAGTGCAAGGAAGAGAGATCATGTAAGATTAAAGTAAAAATTGGTTTCGACACTTATAATGTCTGTTCAAAAACTTGTAAAGCATTATTTAAAGTTGCTAATAATAGGGCTACGGATATACCTAGCGACGGGGTCAATTCCAAGAGGGAGAAACGTTGTGCAAACTGTTTATTAATCGTCGAGCCTAATGACGAACGTAATCTTTCTTGGGAAACAATGGAATTTTGTAATGAGGAATGTTTAGGTAAATTTCAAACAAAATATGGAAGCTATTGTAGAAATTGCAATGGTTCTGTACAGGCCGTTAGCCTAGGGAAATACTGTGTGAGATTCGGTTACGACGTTAGACAGTTCTGTTGCTCCACATGCTTGGAAGAATTCAAAAAAGGTTTGAAAGTATGCAGTTATTGTCAGAAAGACATAAGTTCTAGCACAGAAGGGTTTCTTGCACCAGTTGGCGATAAAGGACAGTTTAAAGATTTTTGCATGCAGGATTGCATGGAAAAGTATTCAAAAATGAGTTCGGTAGAACCTCCGAACATGGAGAAAAAATGTTGCAGTGTTTGCCAGGAAGTAAGTAACCATTTTCTGCATTAGCACACATCTTTTAAATGCAAAATAACATTTTTTACTCAAATTGTATTCTTTGTGACAGGAAAAAGTTGTACACTGTGAGGTTCAGATAGATAGGTCCGATCCAATAGCTATTTGCAGTGAACCATGTTTCGCAGCATTTAAATTTGTGAAAAAGGTTGATCCAGATCAGTGTTCCACTTGCAAAAAATTCTTTGAATTACCTAATAAAAAGAGTTCTGTCGTCTTTTATGAAAATGAGGCCCATTTGTTTTGTTCTAAAACATGTTTAAATATATTCATTATCACGAACAGAAAAATTGTGCCTTGCAATTGGTGCAAAGTGAAAAAATATAATTTTGATATGATTAAAAAGGAACTGAAAACTGGCCAAATAATGATGATGTGCAGTTTGAATTGTTTAACATTATATCAGGTATGGCGCACCACATATTATTATACGTAACAGGATTAAGAACAATCGATTTAATTTGTTTTCAATTGTACATAGGTATCTATCAACGCAGTTTCAGCAAAACGTATAAACTGTGACTTTTGTAGAGAGTTCTCACAAGCACAATATCATTTAACGATGTCAGACGCCACAATACGAAATTTTTGTTCGTATCATTGCGTAATGAATTTTCAAGCTCAGTACACTAAATCTCCGATCACAATACCGGCGGGCGATGATCCTGTTCCTACCGGCATGCCCAAAAGGACAGTACCTCAAAGAAATATAAATTCCAACCATCAAAAGACTAGTGATACGACAAATAAAAAGAACATGCCTGTAATATCTTCTGTTACAAGTTTAGCCACGATAGGGAACGGACAGTCCAGCCCGACAACACAGCAAAACAATGTAAATAACATGGTGGTACCACCAGTTGCTATCGGTCAAAATCAGGCATCGCAAGTAATTTATAAACAACACATTATAACAAGACCGCCAAGTCCAGTCCAAATACACAATAAAACAACTCAGTGTAAACCTGTGATGCACACGAAAGGAGTTTCCGTACGTCCACACCCTTGTACAAAAGCTACACAGACGGATGGTGTTCAACAAGCTGTTGTACCAATACCAGTTCCAATTTATGTCCCATTTCCAGTACATATGTATAGTATGCCCTTTCCAGTTCCAGTACCCTTTCCATTACCAATTCCCGTTCCTATTTTTATACCCACGACAAGAAATAGTGCTAAGGGGATATTTAAAGAAATTAAGAGAATACAAGAGAAAATACCAGCAGATCCCTTTGAAGCTGAACTTCTTATGATGGCAGAGATGGTTGCAACAGAGAAAAAAGCTAATGAAACTGATTCAGATTCTGCGGAGGATAGGTACATTTATTATTTATACATTTTGAGAAAATCTCTTTGTTTTTTCTATCCTCCGTTTGCAGAGAGGAAGATAACGGCGATCGCAATAATTCTCACAGTGGAGGCTTCAGTCCAGAAGGAGTCGATTCCAGTAACACATTCGGTGACGATATGTTACAAATGGCCTTAAAAATGGCAACTGGTGAATTAGACGAACCAGCTGTTGATTTAGAAGCTGCTTTAACTCCAAACACGATTACTGCTACACAAGCACCGGCACAGCCTGACACAGCAATAGAAAACGATGGTAACAAAATAAATGCAATGTACACAAACTAGGTAAAGATTTGGATTAACAAAAAAAAATAAGTAATGATCAGATTATTGTCCAATATCTAGTTCAGTCGGAGCGGCTAATCCTTGCTCCTCGTGGGAGGAAACGAATGGTTCCGTATAAACCGCGATCTACTCCGAATAAGCGAGGAAGACGTGTATCTGGCGCAAATGATATGCCTTTAATGCCTCCACCAGAAGCACAACCCCCACCGCAACCGAGAATTATAGAACCCGTCGAAAAACCAGATGCTAATATGGCACTCAAATATACTTTCGGAGTAAATGCATGGAGACAATGGGTAATCTTATAGTTATATTATTTAAAGTAAACATTACCGAAAACACATGAGAAATCATCGACTTTTTTTTTAAAACAGGTAACTACAAAGAATGCCGAATTGGAAAAACAAAATACACCAACGAAAAAAATGAAATTATTTAAAACAGATCTCTTGCAACTCACGGCGGATGAATTAAATTATTCGTTATGCCTCTTTGTGAAAGAAGTTAGAAAACCAAATGGAGCAGAATATGCTCCCGACACAATATATTATCTCTGTTTAGGTAAATGCGGTAGACATTTCTATTAATTAAAAAAAGTTCTATGCTATGTTATAATTATAATATATGTTACAGGAATACAACAGTATTTATTTGAAAATAATAGAATAGATAACATATTTACGGATTCGTATTATGAACGATTCACAGACTGTCTGAATGAAGTTGCAAAAAAGTTTTCCGTACTTTATAACGATTCACGTAAGTTACTGCTTTGACTTTCTACGATTGTTTTAGCCACATATAACGAATAAAATATATTTCATTTTAGAATATATTGTTACAAGGGTTGAGGAAGAACATTTATGGGAATGTAAGCAGTTAGGAGCTCATTCTCCGCATGTCCTTTTAAGTACTCTAATGTTTTTTAACACCAAACACTTTAATCTCGTGGTACGTATAAGGCACTTTGGTTTAAAACTGTTCGAAGATTGATAATAAAAATATGAATTCGAATATTGATTCCTTTTAGACAGTAGAAGAACATATGCAGCTATCATTTTCTCACATTATGAAACATTGGAAACGAAATCCTGCTGCGCAACCTACTACTGCAGCAGGGAAGGTTCCAGGTACTAGGAACGTTCTCCTTCGTTTTTATCCACCACAATCAGCATTAGGTCAGTAAGAAAAGAAGTAGAAATACACATATTAAAAATATAACGAATTTTTTATTTTGTAACTTATTCCCAGAAGGTAATTCACGTAAAAAGAAGGTATATGAACAGCAAGAAAACGAAGAAAATCCATTAAGGTGTCCAGTTAAATTATACGAGTTTTACTTATCCAAATGGTATGTTCTTTATACAAATATAGCTTCAAACAAAACGCGCCGTAAATAAATTAATAGGTTTATATCATTTCAGCCCGGAGAGTGTCAAAACCCGAAACGATGTATTTTATTTATTACCTGAAAGAAGTTGTGTACCAGATAGCCCCGTATGGTATTCAACGTCACCATTGGCTAAGGAACATCTCATAAAGATGTTATATCGTATTAAAATGGTTAAAGAAATTAATGTAGCATTATTAACTAGTTAATTTCATGTTCGTATATTTATCTTCTCCCTGTTAATTAGGATAATTTAATACAGAAGAAAATAATTGTTCCCATATACTTCAGATAAGAATGTTCGAAGAATGTGTAGTCATTAAACTTTTATAATTTCTATTGTATATTTTTCACTTCCTAATAAAAAGAAGAACTTATTATTACTGAACTTGTTCAGCAATATTTTCTAGGTATATAGGTAGGTCAGTACTCGTAGAATAACAATACGGGATACGTATGTTTATAAATTATATGTTTTTTATTTTTGCTACAATTAGTGGAAGTTTTGTAAGAAAAGTATGTACATGTAATATATGGGAAATGTGCATTTATATCATTAACTTAGAAATTTTTCATATTTCTTTTCGGCCTCTCTAGCATACGTTTGCGTTTCAATACGTTCTTCTGGACCTCCAACTGACGAATCTCCGTGTATATATCCGAGAATATTTCCACTTGTTCTTCTTGCGGAATAGTCCCCCTAATTAAATATTGAAACAATATACTAAAGTAATTTATTCGACATAATAAATGTAATATTTGTGCCTATAATACTCTCTAAATTTACCTATATATTTTCATTAAATCATATTTTTCCCATGGCGTAGCCCGAGCTGCTGCTTTCTTCTGGCGTCTTTCATTGACAATCAAATCTTTAACTCCTTTTAAATTTTGGCGTTCCCATCTTTCTAACCATGGCAATGGATTAAGAGGAATCTTGATTTCATTTATAGGAACAGATCCTGCGGGCGTTAATTCTGCTTCCAGATCGAAAGGAAACGTGCTATATTCTAATGGTGCATCTCTGAGATAAAGCAACCGATCGTCCATTCTTCTCTCTAATCTATAAATTACAAATAATTTAAACCCTTGTGTATCTCCTATTTAATTGAAATTATGGTCAAATGTAATTATTGTATTCTTACCTTAAGCAATCAATTTTTTGGATGGCAGGATCGTACAATTCATAGCGTACTTCTATCCCTTCTCCATTTACAACATTTCGCAAAAGAAATGAAGCTCTCAAGCCACAACCCTCTCTTAATATGCATATCCCAACGAATCTGTTTACTTTTCCAGTTGCGTGTGGTTCAGAGTAAGTTACTGCTAATATAGAACCAACGTAAAATTCAGGGATACTTAATATGGATCTTCTAGTCAGCATATCCATGCGTTCTAGCTTTTCTCTTATACTGTTACGAAATAACGGATTAGGATCTGGTAGAAACTCGGGGTAGATGAATCTATAATTTGCCAAGGATGTCGAATCCACTGGATCCTCATTAGCTTCCTTTTCTGGGCTACCATCCTTCTCTAATATTTGAAGTTTTTCTTGAGCCAATGTTGAAAGCGCTTTCGTTTCTTTGCCTAAAAATAATGATACAGGAAATGCATGTAGGAATAATAAGAAAATTACTTTTTCGATATTTTGAAAGTAATAAATAAGAGTCGGAAATTTTCTTTCACGTAGAAACGAACATATCAGAATAAATACGTAATATTTATTTGTAGTAATAAATCATACCCAATGTCTTGATAAATGCTGATTTTTGCCACACGTTGTGGGCTAAAAATCTTAAAGGAACCATCATATTTGAATACGAATTTTAATTTCTTTTCGCAAATTCGTAAAGTAGGTTATATTATTTTGTCGTTAGTATTTTCACTGATAAATAACATTACACGAGGTGGTACGAAACCTTAATCATAGACAAGATATAAGGATAGACAATTCACCTTATGGACCTTTGTAGCCCAGCATGACTGTCATACCGACTTAGAAAATCGACGACGATTTTAGCGATCTCTACTCATAAAGGACGGCCACTTATTGATAGTCAATATATATATAATCGCCATCTATGAAGAAGTGCCGAAACTTTTCGGTACCCTCCTTTACCTACACTCCACAGTCTCGCCATCTACAAAGAAGTGATGGAAACTACTCATGCTACTGTGTTACCTACAATCATAAGCATGGATATGGCAGAGACACGAGTAGTTTCTAGCACTTCTTTATAGATGGCAATACTAAAGACCACGTCTGAGTGTAGATAAGACAGTATACAAGTAGTTTGAAGGACTTCTTTATAGAGAGCGGTACTATAGATCTAACAAAATGTGCTTATTTATGTTTTTATTTATAAAATTAGTGATTGACGTTTGACAATCATTTCGTGTTCTCAATTTCATATCAATAAAGTGCTAGGAAACTCAGTATTAAACTCTATATTAAAATTAATGCATATAATAACATTGTAAGGGTTCATTGTTCATTTTATTGTACAGAACAATCAAGCATTTAAACAAAGGTAAATACATCTATGAATGTGTTTTTATTTAAACAAGTTTTCCTACATATAATAAATACATACTAATAATAGTATTATTCTTTATTGCGGCGTGACAGCAATACAATTCGTGCTTGGTGTACATATAACCTAACTTTGCAATACTCTCGCGTCTCCTTTCATACCTTCTCTGCTTTACGTATTTCTCTATTTCTTGTTTATACTAATATATTTTTTGTGTGTGCAGGTTTCGCATCCAAAGAGTAAGGAGCATTGACCGGTGCATCTCGTCATGCATCAAAGCAAGAAGGAAGAAGGAATAACTCTTGCCGCATACATTAGTTATAGTAAATTAGTTTATAAAAATGGTTTACAACTATTAGCACATAAGCTTAATTTAGAACAATTGTGTAAGTAGTTGTTATGTATGTATACTTATTATATACATTATCTTATATTCAGTTTATTCAGTAGATCTTATATAAACTTTAAATAATTAATATAATAAATGCTTTGCATATGCACAAGTTACACAATTGTTGTAATGTAAAATAAGCTTCAGCGTGTAAAGTACGTAAATTAGTATAAGTTTTATCTGTAAGATATATTGTAAATTAACTTCAAAGAATAGTTTATAAGTATTAGATTATTTATGATACTACATAAATGTTAATTTAGAATTGATTGTAAACACATATAAAACAATAGTTCATAACTATTAGCTTGCAAATTTGGAATACAACATTTTTGTAACTTGTATCTTCATTAATTAATTTAAATAAATCTTTAATGAAAAGAATTTCACTGCTCTTATTATTTTTACACCTTACCAATCCTTGAAAGAACCTAATTCCGATTCCTTATACAAGAAGTACCGTGGACGAACTTTAAAAGCAAAGTCCTGAAGCGAGAAACTTGTAAAAATGGCCCTATACGTTATTAAATTTGGAAGCAGCAAATTCTAAGTCTTCGCTTCTTGCAAAATTGGTTGACAGAAGTCCAGAAAATTAAGAGCTCGGAAATTCCTGGAAAGTGACGTCATTTCTGAGAACGAATACCTCCTCGCACATCATATTCTCCTGATACAAATCCACGATTTTCAGCGAGATATTTTTGCCAGAATCTCAGAAATTTTGTGCTCGGAAATTCCTGGAACGTGACGTCATTTCCAAGAACTGCCGGGATCGAATACCTCCTTGCACATCATATTCTCCTAATACAAATCCACGATTTTCAGTAGAAATTTAAGCGCCGAAAATCTTGGATTTGTATCAGGAGAATATGATGTGCGAGGAGGTATTCGTTCTCAGAAATGACGTCACATTCCAAGAATTTCCGAGCGCTGAAATTTCTGAGTTTCTGGCAAAAATATCTCGCTGAAAATCGTGGATTTGTATCAGGAGAATATGATATGCGAGGAGGTATTCGTTCTAAGAAATGACGTCACATTCCAGGAATTTCCGAGCGCTGAAATTTCTGAGTTTCTGGCAAAAATATCTCGCTGAAAATTGTGGATTTGTATTAGGAGAATATGATGTGCGAGGAGGTATCCCATAACGGCAGTTCTTGGAAATGACGTCACGTTCCTGGAATTTCCGAGCACAAAATCTCAGGGGCTTCCATCAAGACGTTTTATTAATTCCTGGAGAATTCGCGCCGAATTTAATAATGTTCAGGTCTATTTTTACAAGATCTCCGCTTGTGAACTTTGCATTTCAAGTTCCTGCACGGTAGTACTTGTTTAAGGAATTGGAATTAGGTTCTTTCAAGGATTGTTAAGGTGTAAAAATAAAAAGAGCAGTAGAATTCCTTTCTTTGAAGATTTATTTAAATTAACTGATGAATACAAGTTACAAAAATGTTGTAATTCAAATTTATAAGCTAATACTTATTGACTATTCCTTTATAACTACTTACAATATGACTTACAGATAAAGCTTATACTGAAATTTACGTTCTTTCTGTGCTGAGGTTTTAAATTTAAATTACAGCAATGTGTAACTGCTGTTTATGTCGATTATTTGTTACATCTTTCATTTTATATTTAGCACATTCAGTAGAACTTGTAGTAATAGTTATATTACAGTTTACATAAGATCTACCGAATAAACTGAATATAAAATAAAATATATACTAAATATATATAACAGTTAATTACACAATTGTTCTAAATTAATCTTATGCGCTAGGAGTTACAAACTATTTTTATGAACCAATTTACTATAACTAAAGTATGTGGCAAGGGTTATTCGTTCTTCTTTCTTGCTTGTATGCACAATGAGATGCACCGGCTGATGTCCCTTACTCTTTGGATGCAAAACCTGCACACACAAAACATATATTAGTAAGTATGTAAAAGAAGAGAGAATGATTGTTAAAGGATATTTAGAGGGAAAAGAAAGAAGGGAGGGCCAAACTAGACGCATAAAAGAAAGAGAGGATTACTTGAAAAGGCATGGAATGAGTCTGGTGAAAGTGAATTTGATGAGAGCGGAAATAAAGGAAGCGATGGAGAGCCTTAAAGGAAGATACTATGAAATACAACAGCAGGGGCAGAGCATAAAAATAAAAGGAGCAAGATAGAATGAAAGGTTTAGATATATTAAAAGGGCAGGACTAACAGAGTACCAAAGTAAATGGGAAATGGGAAAGAGTCGTCAATTAATAGCGCAGGTGCGATCTGGAAGCAATCAAAAGTGGAATAGATATTGGGAGAAGGAAGAGAATGAAAGATATGACCTGTGCTTAGAAATATTTATGACGTCAGAACATTTGCTAAGAGAATGTATGGAATCCGAAAATGGAGTTACGATAGTGGACGGGTGGTGAATGACATAAGAGATGAAAGGATAGAAGAATGGCGGAGGAATTTGAAGTCGAAAGATTTATGATAGATGCACAATAAAAAGATGGCTAGTAAATAAACAGGCAATACATAACGTTGAAAAGGTATGAAAGGAAGAGTGCAAGAGTTTGGATAGTATTGTAAAGTTAGGTTATACGTATACCAAGCACAAATTGTGTTGCTATCAGGCCGAAAGAAAGTACAATACTATTATTAGTATGTATTTATTACATGTAGGAAAACTTGTTTAAATAAAAGGATATTCATACCTGTAATTACCTTTGTTTAAATGCTTGATTGATGTGTGCAATAAAATGAACAATGGACCCATACAATGTTATTATTGAGTTACACAATGTTTCAAATTGCAATGAAGATGAAGCTGAACAGTAGAATAGCAGACAACATATGGCACGTGGTTTATTGAGTGAAAACATACTGATTCCGTTATGAGTCGTTACTGTTCATTCATTTATTTCAAATACTCAGAAATGTTTATTTTTAAAATAATCAGCAATGGAATACAACCATAGCAAATGATCTCTTACTCTGGTAAATTAATTATTTCATAAGGTGAATTTCAACATTTACAATTACTAATTACAAACATGTAGTTAAGTGTTGTATTTTTGTATTCAAACATTTCGGCTTTTAGGTATATTATTAATAATACTGGGAATTCTCAAGAATGAAATTTATAATCTGCATTAAGGAACCGTACTGAACAAATTTGGTGCATGTGCCAAAAATCTAAAGGTAATATTAATAAATCATTCTTCGGTTCTCAGCTATATATTCATTGCAAAATGCAAATAGTTCGTGACTTAAGTATCGGATCTATTTTTCAGGATTCTGAAGGTATATTTTCGCTGATTTACTTTCTTTTCGTACTTTTGAGCAGAAGAGCAGGAATCATTGCGTGTCAAGCGATACTGTGAAAATTTGAATCTTTTTTGTTTATGTATAAGAGGAGACATTGCAATCGAATATTTTTGTTTCAACAATTTTCAACATGATAGAATATGTAACGTTGGAATTAAGGCCGAGACTTCAAACATGCAATGCTTTTGTTCGTTTAAGTAAAGAAGTGAATTCAACCACGGTTAAGATAAAACTTTTAGAGGAAAGCATAGAAATAACCATAGGAAATAGCATGACAACGATTCTCACAAAATTTGTGAAATTAATACCAACTTCGTTGTCATCGTTAAGCATAACAAATAACTGGATTTGTTTCCGTGCTCAAACAAAATCCGATTCTGTTTTTGGATCATTTAAAACTGAAGTAATTTCAAATTCAGCATTAAATTTGAATATTTTAAATCCGTCTGTAAAGAGTACCGAGCTACAAAATGAAGATGAATGTAGCGTAATGTGTTCGTGCTGTAAAAATATTCTAACTAAAAAAATAAGCGTTAAGAGAATATTACCTATACCTGATATGCACTACGATCCAAGTGATTGGTTTTGCTGTAAGCATAGTCAGAACAGTAGTATGCCAAGCTTATCTCCATTAGAATCTGACATTTTTTATGGCCAATTTTTCTTTATCATTCATACAAGTTCCTTTAATCAGAATTTAAAGAGAAACGAAGATTCTATAGTTTGTAGTAGATGTTTACAATATGTGGGAAAAGTTTTTACCAACAATTCTATGAAATTATGGAGTTGCGCTATAGACTATAACTTATTAAACAGGGCGAAAATACAGAGCGCGACAAACCCACTCAGTGATTTTTTAATAGCTATTAAAACTTCCATGACTGGTATGATGGGGGAAGAAATAGTTTTACAATCTTTCATTGGAAAAGAAATTCACTGTCTCATTCTGAAACCGATGGATTTGCATTTAAATTTAATGATCGAGTCTGAACCATTTACACGGAATAATGTTGAAATATTGCAAAAGGTGTCAGTTATTAAAGTATTATATAAGTATGAGACAAGTAAAGATATTACAGATTCTGGAAATAAAACATACTGCGAAGTAAGCTTTTTAGTAATAAGGACAGGTCTAGAACATTTATCTAGGTCAACAAAACGATTTCCACACATTTATAGAATTGCATCTGATTTTTATATTGGCTACATATACTTAGAAAATCCAGAAAGCAAAACCTAATCATCCCCTTTTTATTTTTAATACATTGGAAATTCTATTTTTATTACAGATTTTAATTATACTTCATGTTCATCTATAAATACATACAAAAATATATTATCTGTAATTTATATCGAAGCTACATATGTTATGATGTATAAATAAATTTTTATTTTATGAAAAATTTACATTTTTATTCATATATTACATGTTATATTGAAAGGGGAATATCTTACAATGATGATTCTGATACTGTTATATTAATAAAATTTAAGTAAAGTATTATAAATCTCAGTATTACCGATCTAATATATGTATGTATGTATGTATGTAAGTAAGACCGTAGGATTATTGTGTGTAACTAATTTGGTTCGGGTATCTTAATACTTTGGTTTAATTTGAAAAGTAATAGAAACATGAAAAATCATATACATAAAAGACATTTTTCATTATTTACATTTTGAAAATCCGATATGCTTTACACCCAATGAATGTTAAGAAACACAATTATGTACACACATGTAATGTACATAATATATATTATTTTACAATTATGCACGCTATCATCCGATTCTGAGGTTTACCAGTTGTTTTTGGAACAATAATTTAACTAATGTAGATTTGTATAGACATTATAGACTGAATTTATAATTTTGACACATATCGTTAAACAAAATATGTTTATTTAAATAAAGAAATTGAATTGTATAACAGTATCATGTTTTGTATATTGATGTGTTATAACTATGTAGCGCACCATGATTAAACATATGAGAACAGTGTACCTTATATTTGAACTAAGTATTACTATTTAAGTAAGTGATTTTTTTATTTATTTCCTATTACGCTAAATTGCATTGCAATTCTTGTTCATAAACGTTGTAAAAGGTTTTCATGTCAGAAATATTATTTGTATATCTGTATACTTTTTAACAATATATAAGTTTGCAAACTCATCTCCATATTTGATACATGGCACAATACTATGGAAGTTTTTCTTTACTATAATACAACGGTAGTTGTTGGTAGTAACTTGATATAAAAAAATAATTTCATTGCCATCAAAATACATCGACCTTTGAAAGAAATTATAATATATGTTGTATATCATTTTAATATCTGATATTGTACTTAATCAGGTCATGTAAAACGAAACAAATTTTTAAAGAGAATAATGTATAATACCCTCAAGTTTTGTCCATCCTTCCTAACAAAAAGTCATTAGACTTAAAAATTGTGAATATGTTATTGATCTTGTGTGGTAGGCCTTAAATTTCTAGTACTGTGCACTATTAAACTTTACGAAATCATATTTTAAACAAGCGTTGTAACCACTGGATGAGAATTCGAGTGCAATCTGTCTGCAAGGGGTTTTATATACATCCAACCACCGTCTTTCGTATCCTTGAACAGCTATTAAACGACAAAACTATATGTATAGTCGATTGTAATAAAAAAATACGGAAGTATAAAATATTAAAGTGAGAGCATACCTTAGTTTGCCAATTAATATTAGTTTCTTTTCTGATACGCGCTTCTTCTCGTTGCCTTTGTTCAAGTGCACACTTCGCTGCTGTTGCTTTTTCCATATCGTTAATTCTCAATCCAACAGTTACGTCTCGCCAAACTTTTCGCGATTCGTGTTCTTCTTGTTCACAAACTGGCTTTACTAATTTTCTTTGAGTATAAAGATCTCTAACATCCGCAAATATTTCGGTCCTCTGCATAAGTTGAATGATTAAGATGGGTTGATATGACTATTTGCCACTTTTTCATAGATATTCCTTGCGCACTTACCCCATCCGCCCATTTTGCCTCCATAGCGCCACTCCATTCTCCGTTTATAACAACAAATGGTTTTTTATCTCCCGGTTGTGTAATATGACACATAACTCGATTACGTTTGCCACCATAAAATGGTTTAGTTATGAATTCTACAGTAGCATGATATCCGGTTTGTATACAATGTATAGTTGCAGTTCCACCTAGTTCTATCCATGGTACAGTAAGGATAGATCGTCCGTAACCATTTGGAAAAGATAAGATATATTCTTCTCCATGTTGCAACACATTTACCCAACCCTTTCCCACATTGTGCACTCCTATACTTAATCCAAGAAATTTGCTCTTTGTCCATACATGTGCACCGAAACTAATTTTCTTTGCACAATGTTCAGCGTAGAATGCACTTACTGAAATATAATAAACAATACTACTTTACCTAAGAGGGTATTTTTAAAAACTTTAATAAATCAAAATAACTTACTGGGTGGGTGGTGGGATACTTGTTCAGCGACAAACGAAAGTTGATGTTCTTTGCACCACGGTACAGGGCCTTCGACAACTAGTTTCGTGTCATTTGAGTTATCTACAGTATCATTAGGAATATCCCAATGACAACGAAAAATTTCACCTAATATTGGATTATATGGTTTTTTAGCTACACCTGACTTACGACCTGCATGAAAACTACACATATACCAACGAACAACTTGAACCATTCTATCTCTAGGAGAAGGCATATCTGCAATGCTAGAGCATAAAATATTGCAACGGATTATTAATAAATTATGACAACTTAAATAATAATCTCTTATGATTAATTATTTAATAAAATGTACCTCACAAATTGGTCTGGATGAGTAAAGTAGTCTGCGTACATTTCAAGAAGCGACCTGCGCTCCAAAATAAATGTAGGTAACGCTACTTTCGTTAAGTCCATGCCAATTTTTACTTGAGATAAAAGATGGGTTACTACAGATCCATGAGATTCCATCGAATCCACTAAAAAGTAATGTGTAATTAAGCGTTTAATCCACTTTTAATAATATACCAAGTTTATCGATGCAATGATTACTAACTTTCTGTCTCGCTTTCCTCTTCATAGAGTGCTATAACACGTAAGACAAATTTGATGAAAAATAATATATAAGATATGTACCAGAAATAAAGAAGTTTTTATTATAATTTTAATATTTTGTTTTATTTACCAATGATTGTAACGCATTTCTATAAATAAAACTAAAAGATTGAACGATTTATTTTATTATATACCACAATAATATAAAGACTTACTACTTGAACCTGCACCCAACATATTGTGTATTTTTTAAATATCAGCTACTATATCCATTCTTAATTACTTTCATTATGTGAAATTGATTGCACGCGACACAAACGTCTTTTTCTGACAATAAGAAATGATGTTCTTAGAAAGGGGAAAATTATTGTAGGTTGGTTAGAAGTTTGTTTCTGTGATTGTGCCATACTATAAAACATTTATACCGAATTCGAACTAAAAATTTGATGAAATTTTACGACAACGTTACGATGACACAATAATTCACGTGCCGTATACGATGCGCTTTAAAATCAATAATTGTAGTTACGGGTAACGTCGAATGGTGCAAACCTGTATTATCGATAATAACGATGTTATTTTGGTACAAGCTTTTTAATATTTATGTAATGTACTCCTTCTTTGAAGTTGTTCATTTATCTCGTGTTATATTTTTGTTTAATTCTTTGTTAATTTTTAAATGTAGATATATTTACTAAACGATCGGCACAAATAGTAATAGTTCCGTGTAGCATATTTTAATAGCTGTTTCATTGATTTAGTTAAAACATTTAATAGTAGTTTGTTATCGTGACCTTTACATTCTTTTTTTATTTTATTTAAATTTATTCCCAGAAGAAAACTCACAAAATTTTAGGTGCAAATATATTATACATACATATAAAAATACAGATAGTATCATGCTGTAAAAGCAACTAATTCAATATCGATGTTCTCTGTATGGTAAATAATACATATAAACTTAATTTTCTATATATTACTTACCATCGTAATCAACTGATCCATCGCCTTTAATGGGTGGTAACGGGGATTGTTTTCGATTTTCACTTAAAGCGTCAGCCTGTGATTGCGAGCGTTCACTATCTCGCCTTCTACTGAATCGTACAATTATTACAAAGTCACATTACTAGCAACTATGGCATGCAGAAATTAATAAATCCTTATAGAGACTTACACACTGATATGATTCTTCATCGCAGAAGGCAGTGATATTTCGTCCGCTGCATCATAATAAGCGTCATCTTCATCCGAGGATGAATAAGAGAATTGCGGCACAGGAAGATCTCTATCCACAACTGCTTGGCAAATCAAAAATGATAAAAATATTTGCGCTTCAATGTATTTTTTTATCAATTCTCGGGTTTGGATTAATAAATATTATATTCATGTTTTGTACCATAATATAAAAGAAAAAAAATAAGTTACCATTTGCTAATATAGGCACTCTTGGCTCTATACATTCAGAGCCTAATTCAATTCCAGTTTGTACAGTTGCTTCTGGTTCCCTGGCAGTAACTAAAATTGATTGCATTACAAGTATCTCAGAATAGCTGTATTTTGTACCTCCACTTGAATACATACTGTGCGACAAGGGAGATGAAACATGTATCGGATCAGTGGGTCCTCTGTATATTCCGTTTACAGGTATTGCTGTATTCTAAAAATATTGTATATTATGCACACTAAAACTAAATACATTAAATTTCTATTTACCTTTGCAATTTGTAGCTGGACAATTGTATGTTTAACAGAATTAAGCATTGCATTAGCTTGTGCCAAAACTGCTGTATATTTTTCTTGTTTGTCTTCTTCTTCCGTAGCAATTGCTCTTTGTTTTGTTTCAATTAATTTTATTTGATCGATCAACAATTGAAGATAAGCATCCGCTTCCGCTACTTTGCGATCAAAGTCATGCTTAGGTGGTGATTTTTTAGGATCCCATCTCTAAAATAATAATGTCAATCTTACTAAAGTAGTTACTGCGCATAAATTAAAAGAAGTTTGCTTCTTGTTGGTCATAAAAGTTATATGGTCATACAGCATGCGAATGGCGTAATATCGTGTCTTCTAATGCACGAATCCAACGTTCCCGTTCTTCTGCATTCCGTGTTTGAAAATGAAACGTTTTTGGATCATCTTTGTAGGAGGACGTAGTAATTGTAAAGGTGCTATCATCTTCGTCATCGATACCTATAATTGCACCTCTTAAGCGTACACATCCTCTACGCGCACCCCTCATCATTTTCTCTTTACTCTGGAATTCAAATAAAATTATATTATTATGGATAAAATTATATACAGTAATGGATTAGTACTATTAATAATAATGTTCTTGCAAATTTCAAGTTATGAATAATAAACTGCAAATCGAAAGACAAAAATCTTTGCATCAATAATGAACTTCCTTGAAACGTAGTTTATCTATATCACATGAAACTGGTATATAGGCCTTTCAAATTTTATTTTGGTAGCTCGAATTGTCAGGATCAGCTGACTATGACAGATGTACACAGTTTTTTAAAAATATATAGATAATGTGCTATAAATAATAATTCGACGAGTAAGTCATTGATTTATATGAAAATATATATTGTATTGTAATTTTGAATGTGCATGAAATCAAATTGAAAAGATCGGTTGGGTGTAACCTATTAATGAACACAATGAATGAACTTATTGAAGTAGAGCAGGTGCGATATTTAAACATTCTTACTGTATAATATGACAAAAGACCAGCATTGTCGTCTAAAACGAACCAACGGTATTGCCATCCATTAACAACATTAGTCCATTTGCTAAGTGAACCTTCCATCGCCGACATTGTTATTTGTTGCTACTCCAATCACAAGTTCTGTATTCGTGCGTACATATACAGTATACAGTAGGTGTACAGGTGTAGATATATACAAATGTGTGTATATACGAAAAAGGTAAATTTACTGTATATGTATATATATATATGTATAAGCCATGCATAAACGTAAATGTGTTTCCACACAAACGTATAGAAAGGTAACTCGATAAGAAGATTTTGATAATATGCATATTCAAATATTTGGCTCATATTAAATCTTTCTAATATTAAGAATCATTTGAATTTTCGTGGCTTGTATGAGTTACAATATTATTAAATTATTTTGTAGGTAATGTATGCCCCGAGTTATTTTCATTTGAGGGGTGTTACGAACAGCGCAGATCTTTCTTTTGCCCGTGACAAAATTCTAGTAGAAAATCTATTCGTTTTGGTCTGCTTATCTTTCTAATTATTTCGCTTAGTCTACGATTATGGTTGATTATATTACGATAATATTAAAATAATGAATAAAGCGCGTAATAACGAAAATTGTATAAATAATTAATAGTAACGTTGATATAATGACGAATTCGATATGCAAATGAATGGTCGAACATATCAATGGACAATTTATTCTCAAATTAAGTAAATATTAGAAAGAAGAGAATATATCGTATATTCGATTTAGCCGCTTAAGAGAAAGTAGGTAAGTACTATCTGTGCTCAGTCAGCTGATTAACTACTTTTTCCACTAAAGGGTTGTCCGAATTAGTACGTAACATTACTTGTAGTTGTTCGGTAGAAGTTGGGTTAGTGGTACTGATTTTACAGTTTGTAAATATGTAATTTTTTAATCTAATTTATATTTTTTTTTACGATTTATAGTTTATGAACATTCTTTATCAAACGTAAGAAAGACGTTGAGTCTTCATCGGTGTAAATATAGTGATCAACTGTGTGTTTTTAAAAGGGTACATGTATTGTTATGATGATGGACTGATTAAAATTGTGCATATCTGTTAGATAAACTACAGTATAACTTCCCTTGAATTTCAATAATAAATTAGTAAGTATTAGTTACAAAATGCTCAAGCAGTTACAAAAAAAATATATCGATTCGTAATATTAAATTAATATGCAAGATCGTTTGCAATAATACACTAAAGTTTCATTCCTACCCCAGAACATACATGTATATGAAAATAAACGTTTCAAAATGATATAAACGATGATGCGTGTAAATCATAATATAAATATTCTTGCACACAGTAAGAAGTAAATATGGAGAAAAAGCGTGGCACAAATCTGGTTGAAGATGAACTAGATGAATCGGAGAATATAATAATAAATGAAGTTGACGGATTACCAAATTTGCATCCAAATTATGAGCAACTGGGCTTAGAATTTGACATAGAAAACGATCCTTCGGATACCCGTGCAAAATCTATGGAGGACTTGGCGCACGATGAAGACTTGCCAATGTCGGTTATCGTTACTAATGTAGATCCACGAGTTTTCAAAAGCGACGAGTTGAAGGTACCTAAAAGGATATAATAGGTTTCAATATAATGAGTCAGATACTTTTTTATACATATCTTTCGCTTTCGCAGCATCAAATAGAGGATCTTTTTAGAAAATTTGGAAAAGATACTACGTTTCAGTACTTCAGATCATTTAGAAGAATGAGAGTAAACTATAGTTCTCCAAACGCGGCAGCTAATGCTAGGATACAGCTACACAAAACTCGCTTCGGTGAAACGGATATCAATTGTTACTTTGCCCAACCTGTTACACCGATAGGTTTGTGACGCTACATTCTACATTTTAAGAATTAGCAATTAATTTTATAAGGCATAAAAATCAATTCTTTCGATAGATATTGAAGATCAACATCTTCGGCCACCAGCACTTACTAAACAGTTCCTAATTTCACCACCTGCTTCGCCGCCCGTTGGATGGGCACCTAGAGAAGAACATGAACCTTTAGTCAATCATGATTTACTGGCAGCTATAGCAAATTTGTCTGCAGGTTCTGTCATTTAAACAATTTGCATCACTCGTATTATACATTTTATATTATATGTATAATATAATGCGTAGAAATTACATCGTGCAATTATATAAAGTGATTTTTACAGGGGGTAGCCATGAATTGCATCCAGGAGGTTCAGGACAACCCGGCATAATTGTACATGTCTGCGAAACAGCAAATCCGTTGAAAGCTGGTCCACGTATACAGCACACCCGTTGTCCGGAACACTCATAAACAGCTTTAATAGAAACAATTGCCCATCCTTTGGCAATGAATTATTCATCCATCCAAGAAGCAATTAGAGGCATTACAGACAATGATATTCAACACTGAAAAATTTGTATTGCATTATTGCAAAACTGGTACTTTAATTAGTTTGTGACTGCACTGTCACAGCAAATAATTTGTAAATGTATTTTGCTCAGACAAACATATGTGAGTATGTACATTTAAAAATGCTGGTAGGTCTATAATATAAATGCAGCTTAATATTTTTTAATGCAATAGTCGTATACTTGTTTTCAGATAAATGAAATTTTATGCTGGCATTGCAAACAAATAAAAATACGAGATATAACAACATAATTTAAAAGTCATCGAATACTTAATAACGTAAAAATAAAACATTAGAGAAATGTGCACATTGTTTCAGAATAACTTACTTTACACTAATTGTTATCTTCATCTAAATTAAAAAACACCGTTTAAAATATTAGATGCTTACAACTGTAAAAATTAATAACAATTAATGTTAAAGTGTCAAAAGAAAAGATAGAAGTATCGATGTTACAAGTACTTTTAAAAAAGTATATAAAATTTATGATCTTAGACAAAGAAATTAGCAGTGAATTCTTGATTTAATACTTATCACACAATTCTAAAAAAAAAAGATTAACTTGAGAAATACAGATTTGTTATAAAATGTGTACGATCGTGCGTGACAAGTTTAAGGGAGTTATAATATTGATGTATATTTAATGTAAATACATGTGATTATGAGAATTCCGTACGAAGAACACATAAGATGTAGTATCACTGATACTGTTCTCAGTTATAATTTAGTTAGACAGTATTAAAATTCTATGGAGACGGATGTTAAAAACTTTTTAGATCTGTAAAATTGATAAAATTGAAATGATGAATGAAGTTGTTATTTGCAAAAAAATTATTGTAATAAGAAACTTATATATTATTAGTTATTATTAATTTGATTATTATTTTATTGTAACAGTGATATTTACTTGTATGTGTATATAAATGTATATAATGTTCTCACTCTTACGAAATATACTTCCTATTGGTGTAAGATATAATCTATTATAGGATTGTTAAATATTTATTAACATGTTATAGCAAATTACTATATTATATATACATCTCCGAAATTTTGGTTTAATGAATGAATCTTATGAGAAACATAGAATATAAAATTTGTTTTGTAGTTTGCTTGTTTTATTATTTACTGTACGTTACATTTTATTATTAGTCTTAATTATAAATGATGATGTCTCTTTTATTCATCTGGATTTGTTCAGTTAAAGGCGGTGTTATTAGGCAAAGTGTAACAAAACATATCAAAAGATACAAAAAATCCTGTTTTTTTTTATTTAAACTGTTCACTTTTACACTTGTCAATCGCTTACTGAAATAATATAAAAGCTTTATACACATAGATGTTATTAGAAATGTCGAGTCAAGATTGCAAGGCTCGCGGTAGTGGTGTAAATTTGTTCAGTACGTTGATTATAGATTACTACATTATTGTAATAAAACAATTCTGAATTTTTGAATGTTACATTTACATGCTACGGTATAGGCCATTTCGTACATTTTCTCCTTGCATGAATTTTTATTTCAATTTTTTGCAGTCTGTTTGAAAGAAAACTTAATTTGGATAAACAGAATTGCCATATACTTAATGAAAAACGGAATGCAAAAAATGTTATATAACAAACTTCTGCAAAAAGAAAAAAAAAACACTATTCTTGGAAAATATGTACACTTGTGGTAAATGAAGATATTTATGCTTTTATGCCATTTATGTATATATATATGTATATGCATATATATACACATAAAATCGTGCGCACGCGTGTGTGTGTGTGTGTGTATAGAATGTATAATGTACATACAAGGTACATACATATGCGTACGTAATCGTCACTATGGAGAAGTAAAAACAGCTGTGACATTTTTTGATAAATATTTTCAACCTATTTCACTTTTAAAGTAGATTACTATTATCTATGTAATGAATGCAGATAAAGCAGAAGATGTAAAAAGTCATCAACCTATTTTGGATTATCAGAATTTAGATTGCACCGAAAGCAACAATGTATTTTGATAACGACAAATTATTGATATTAAGTTCTTAAGTTAACTCTATTGTGTTTGTTAAAGAAATCAGTAACAAATTGTCATAAACTTGAATAGTATTCGACTCTTGGAAATATTGCAATAGTTTGTTTTTTTATGGTCGTGGACAATATCATATTTATCCATGATTTATGAACGATATGATTCTGTATGTTAATGCTAACTTTCTCTCCTGTAATGCGCAGCCTTTTTGCGAAGATGGTTGGAAAACACATTATTACCCTTCAATTATATTGGTATTTTTGAGCATACATTTTGATGAACAAGAAATGAATTCTTAGAAAAATATTATATTAACCATAAGAATCTGAACAGTATTATTATACGCGTGTAAAATTCGGATTCCTACGCCATGTATACAAAGGTGTTAATGTCATCGTCATGCCTACGTATATATTTATGCTCAATGAGCCATTCGATTTGTTCTTTTATCATTTTTTTACTTGGCAAAAACATGTTTTTCAATATATCAACTAATTCAGTTTGCAACTGGGCATTGCTGATTTTTTTGCGCATCTTTAATATCTTGATAATTGCTTCCTGTTAAAAAGAATATCTCAATTACAATTCTTGCCGTTTAAAATGTAAAGAATTATGGGAATGAAAGACCTACCTGAACCCTTAGTATTCTAAGTTGTACAATAGATTGGTTGTCTTCTTCTTTACTTCGTTCGGTAGACAATTGTAGCCTTCCTATTAAATTAATTTTTCCCCGCTTTTGTAACTTACCATTCTTTCTAAGAATTGAAAATAAAAATCAATTATGCTTTTCCAATGCATGAAGTTGGCGTATAACTCATATACATATAATAAAATACTAACACAACGGCGAATTCTTGATTCACCCAAAATCTTGAATCGTTCGCAAAATCTTTGGGACTATGCGCATGTGGTTCTACTAGGACCAGCTGTCGTTTGAGTTTCGGAAAGGCACACAATGACCATAAGGTACGTCTCAGTTCGGGATCAGGCAGTTCCGTAGCCAATCGTAAATTCTCGTATGATACTTTTTCAAATGGTCGTTGATTCCAGGCGAATAAAACTGCCATTTGAAATGTTGTCACATCCACGTCGAAGCGCCCCACTTGGTTGGAAAATGTTATCTGGAACACCATCCAAATTGGTAGCAAGGTGAAGCTGAAAATTAGAATCGAGATATTGAATTTTTTTGAAACGTTCTATTCTATACCCACGTTTACTGCATCAGAAAAATATACATCGTTTCGTTTTGAAAAATCTATACAGTTCTCAATTAATATTTGTGTAACTATAGGTAAAAAAATTCTCTTAATTGATAACAATTATTAAATAAATGCAAGGACATCAATATCAAATACTTTCCGACAAGACATTTTCATTCTTACCGTGCCATTCGACATATGATGATACCACTGTAACTTCCTTCCGCTGTGTTTTTTTTTATAAAAATCTTCCACTTCGGGAATATAATCTTCTAATTGCAGTGGCAAACTTACAGTGACGCGCTCACTACCTCTGGCCCAAGCTCCAGCATTTAATATCTATAATATATTAATATACATTTCAGTATTCATTTAAACAACAGATGAACGAGAGTACGATAACAACAATTTGACCACTACCTTAATATTTATGCTATCAGCGATCGCAGCTCTACATTGTTCTTTAAACTGTTGATTGAGATCTTGGGATACTTTAATATCTTGGAACATTCGGGCTAGTTTATTTACGTAATCGGCAGGCATCCCAACTTCGCGAAGCCATTCGACCATATTCTCCTCTTTTTCAGAATCCGCGGATGTGTCTAATATTAAGCGTCTTGTTAGATGAGCTTTATGATAGCGCATAAATACATCCTTATTTTGAACATACTTTAACACGAGTAACTGAAATACAATCAACATAAAATGAATATGAAAAATACAATAATGTTAATAAAGATATATAAAACATACTACATCTTTTAATTTGTTCTCAATTTCATCGGAAGTTAATTTTTTACTGAGTGGTGTTTTCCTAAGTAACATATCACAGTAGTTAGCAAGAAGTTCTGGACACTTAGATTCTGGCTGCCCATTATTGTTGTTATTAGGTTTATTATTCAAAATCGTTGTACCGACACCAGAGCTTTGCCGCGCAGGCAATTCGAGCCTGAATACCGTCGCATCATTTACGACAAGTTTGTAAGCTTTATCTCGAGCGGTCAGAAAGCGGGGATCATTGTCGAATGCCTCTTTAACAAGAATTGAAAAACGGCGAAAGAGATCCAATAGTCTTTCGACGTATTTTTCCGAATCTTGAGTAATAACGTCCACAGCTGCCATCATATCAGCTAAGCCTGCACTCGCTATATGTTCCTCTAAGTTCCTTAACATCGGACCAACTCCTTCCGGAACTCTGTCCATTAGTTTCAGCATTAACCTAAGTTCTATAATTTACAGTTATTTAACATTATTGCAATCTAAAAGTACCGTACTTTAGAGTATATTATACTCACTATCCGTTTGGCGATGTTGAATCATTCTTGGACATTCTGCTAATATTGCTGGCTTAAATGTTGCTACTAATACACGTACACAGCAATCAGTTAAAAGCTGTACACTAGCACTGTTTGGTTCTAAATATTTTTGGGCACGTAGTTCTTCTTCCCGCAACTTTGCATCCGCGTAGCGCATATAGTTTTCCACGCCGTGCAGTGATAATTGTTCAGGCGCTTTAACCCAATAGAAAGCCTCCGTGGCTTCTATGTATGCTGCTTCAAAGTTTTCTCTATAGATTTGAAGCTTATCCGTTGCGTTTGAACATAAATTTACTAAAATTTGTTAACACAATTTCAAATATATAATACAGTCATCTACATATACGTGTATATATACACATGCCATTGAAAGAATGTTCATTACCATAAGATTCTCTAACACCAATTACAAGTTGTGAATCGAACGCTTCTCCATTCCTTTCAGCACGAACAAGCCGCATAGCCGAATCCTGTAGTCTTTGTTTTATTTCTACAAATATGCTTTGATTCCAACTATCTAACATTAACTATAATAAAAATAAAGTGTTACGGTGTTATACATTGTGTAGTTTTCACGCAACATCCTTACTTTTCTGACAATATCGTTGGGGGGACTTTTCCTTTGACTACAAGACGATGACCTTCCGGCAAGCGATGCTTCTAATTGTCTAAAAGGAGTTGGCAAATAATTACATTGTGCAAAAAACTTTCTCCACTCAGCTATATATGTTTTTAATAAAGCTTGTTCCTCTTGATGTGCTAAGATTCTCTGCAAAAGGTACAAAAGTGACAATTTTTTCTTTCTTATTCAAATTACTTTTCTTCACCAGACAATTTTATTTTATACCTGTTGGGCTTGTTTTATAAAGTCCATTATATCCTCCTTGAGTGCATCTAATAATTTAAGCGCATCTTTCTCATCCCACACGCATACCGAATGTACAGTATAAAATAAATCTTGCCATTCTGCATGAGTAACAGGTTCTTGTTTGATTAACTTCAAAACAGTTGGTCGCATCGATAGCCATTTGTCTTCAAATGTTAATTGACTTTTGTCCTACACACACGTATATTTTTTCATATGTGTATATAAAATGTTATACGTGCTCAATGTATTATTCACTGCTATGATTTGTGTTATTTAAAATGAACTTTAATATCGTGCTTTGTACTATTTGTGTAATGTTTATGTTATTAACGAACAATGTATTATGGAAAACTACTAATTATACTACTTAAGAGTGGTACGACTATTACTACTTAACGTATTAAGAGTTTATTTCGACTGAAAGTTAGTTAATACAGCAAGGAAAATTAGTATCTGATTGTTGGAAATGATAACAATGTCTATGCTAATTATTGACAGATTCTAGTTGTAATAATGTTATACAGATATTTTCAAGCAATTTTAATATAGAATTGCATAGATATTTACGCATGATAAATTTAAAAAACGTTCTTTGACAATTTAAATATCATATAGGTTAGCAAAACTCATATATTATCACCAAGAAGAAAGCAATGGTAGTAAAATTGCTTATATATTTAAGACACTTCTTTGAAACCTTATCGTTCAATATGAATCGATTTTGAATGTAAATTTTGTTATTTTAATGACAACTAACCTTTAACATCGCCGCCATCACAAATTTTTGACATGTCCTATACCACAACGCGTCTACGCCAATGAGTACATACAAAACAGTGCTGTGAACTGACTAATTGTACGAATGATTTTAAATATCAATTTATGGCTTCTCTCGAGTTATTCTAGCATTAAAATGTATTTTATCTGCTGTCTAACATATGGATATCTTAAATGAGTTACAAATGCAAAAGCTTGTATCCGTTTCGTACTTAAACTTATTCTTTTAAGCCGTTGCATAAGAAAACCGGCATATGTTTTGTTAATTATCCGCAATTTGTTATTCAACAATATGATACGCGACACATTAACAATAGAAATTAAATACTTTTGTGTATCTCTGGTGCAATCATAGTTTTGATGTATATAATAATTTAACGCAATTAATGCGATCCTTATTTAGCGCCATACGCAAGCATAAAAATATTAGATTTTCCGCTATATTTGTTGTAATATTGATTTATTTTTTGCAAATTATTATAGTAAAAACAAAACAGTTATATTTCGATAGATAGGCGTTTGTTTAGTTAAATGTTGAGCTTAATTGCTAGCCAAGTAGAATATTATGCGCTTAAAGTTATATGAACGTTCATGTACATACGTGAGTATGTCGGTACGAAGATTCATATAATGTTCGGACAGCCTACGTTTTTTATTAAAAGTATGGTAAAAATATGTTTATCTCTACCACCAGCGATGAGTAACAAATACCATAAGTACACGTGGAATAGAATTTGGATCTAGCAAAGAAAAAAGGGGGGAGTATACGGGACTATATTACACACACAGTTTCTAGGAACGATTAAGTTATTTTGATAAATTTCTGGGCCTAGAAGTAAGTTTAACATTACGGTGTTCTGCGTACGAAATCGTTTTCTAAACACACATTATGTAAATTAAAACTTTTAAAGCAGGGACTAATTTTAAATTAATTTAAAATTTGTGAGCAATTGAATTAACTATATGTCACTGTAAAATTAATTCATTATCGATTGATAATCATTCAATTATTGATCCAAGCTAGCAATTTTCTTATATTAATTATTGTACAGTGCAGCATAGCAAATATAATAAGTTAAACATGTTATATACTCATAATTAAATTAACAATTTAATGACGAACATACGTTGGTGTCTTCGTGATTGTAGTCACGTCCTTTAGATCGCAGATCGTCTGCTACCAACGAGATAAAACATTCCAGCTGCTTGTATAGAACCGTTATATTTTAGCGTTACTTACAAATGCAGTGAATTATAGCGCTTTATACTTTTACAAATATAGATGAAATTGTTTATACATATACATATATAATAGGAGAATTTAGTCAATATATGTATGATACAATGAAAATATCAAGGAAGATTACGTTTGTTAGGAAGATATTCGTTTCAGGAGACACGTAAGATTGGTGGATGTCATCAGCAGTGAAAATCACGTTTTATCGCGGTTTTGCGTGGTAATTAATCATTAGCACTTCCATACGTGGTCAAGAAGTAAACCAGTGATTTTAATTATAAGAAGTGGAACCAGTGACAACATGTTTGGCGTTTTAATAATACTGACTGTGCTATCCTCTTCTATTGTACATTGCAATTACTTTGGGACAAACAATGAAAAGAACGATCAGTGCTTCTGCAAGGTAGTATTATTTTGCGTTGTTTTACCGTCATTCACATTTTTTTTTCATCTAAAAAATAAACATAACCTACGTGGTATATGTCAAATACATATGTATGCATGTTCTGTACTGATCCTAACGTATGTGTCACTTAACGTCTGCTGTCAATTCGTACAAAAACTCCTTATTGGAATCGTGATGATAATTAAGTTTACGTTTTTGGAAGTTTAACGTAATGCATGCTAAATGAAAGAGAAACACATTATTTCATGTGTGTACAAATGTGAATAATCCATTTTTGTAATTCTTAGCAATTATGTTATCATGAGAAATGTTTTAGTTGAAGGGATCAATCGATGACTGCAGTTGCAATGTGGATACAGTGGATTATTTTAATAATATGAAAATTTATCCAAGAGTTCAAAGTCTTCTAGTCATAGATTATTTTCGCTTTTACAAAGTGAATTTAAAACAAGAATGCCCTTTCTGGATCGATGACAGCAAATGCGCAATGAGATATTGTCATGTGCAGCCATGTCAAGATGTAAGTGTTTGTTATATCTGATTTATCCATACATAGAATCTTATCGTAATCTTATATTAAATCGTCACGATGTAATAAATATAAATATTTTTCTACGTACAGGAAGATATTCCAGAAGGTTTAAAGGGGGATAATCTAAGGAACATTCATTTTAACGAAAGTCCTGTCGATAAATATAGATCTATGCCACAGTTTGACGACTGCTTTCAAAGCGCTAAAGATCATAATAAGGAACTTGGTTATTTGAACACAACAATTAGGTAAAAAGAGAATATTTATAACGAGCTGAGAAGTGACGCAATGTTTTAAATTTAACGCACCGATTTGGAACTAATTCAAAAATTTGTTACTTAGCTCGGAAAATTACAAGGACTTTCAGCTGTGGCAACAATATGACGATGCTCAAGATAACTTTTGTGTGAAGGAAACTAGTCCTGGGGAATATGTAGATCTTTTGTTAAATCCAGAAAGATATACGGGCTATAAAGGGCACAGTGCTCACAGAATATGGAGCAACATTTATATGGAAAATTGCTTTAGGTACATTTACTTGCATATGTTTGTATAACATTTGATCCATAAGAACAATAATAATAACAACAACATGTATCTATTTAATTTTCAGACCTGAAAATTCACCGACCACTTTTCTACAGTCTTCAAAAATCAATGGTGAGTCATTTTAAATATAATAATGTTATGTCACGAATATATTTAAACTAATAAATTGATTATGCTGTAATATTCTGTTGCTATTACAGGGATGTGTTTGGAAAAGAGAGCTTTCTATCGTGTTATATCGGGTCTTCATGCCAGTATTAATATTCATCTGTGCTCAAAATATTTATTGTTCCCCGAAAATAATTTGAGCTTAATGCCCGGAGGCAAGTGGGGACCTAATTTACGAGAATTTCAAAACAGATTTGCACCAGAAGCAACTGGCGGTGAAGGCCCCAATTGGTTAAAAAATTTATACTTTATTTACCTGCTGGAATTGAGAGCATTGGCTAAAGCTGCACCATATTTAGAAAGGGAAGAGTATTATACTGGCAATAAAGCGCAGGATAAAGATACCCGCGCAGCAATTAACGATATTTTAAATGTTGTTAAGTAAGTTTAAGCTTTATGAGTATCTCGTATAGTACTTGTAGATTTAATAGTTTATTGAAACCAATTTGCTTTAGATCGTTTCCTGAACATTTCAATGAGAGCGTCATGTTTACTGGCGGAGCCGAAGCAAAATTGTTAAAAGAACAATTTAGACAACACTTTAGAAATATATCTCGCATTATGGATTGCGTGGGTTGCGACAAATGTAAACTTTGGGGGAAACTTCAAATACATGGTTTAGGTACCGCGTTAAAAATTTTATTCTCGGGAAAATTCGACCGATGGGAACCAACATTAAACGACTTTAGTAAGATGACATTTTTCTTGGAAAGGAGTGAAATTGTCGCCCTTATAAATGGTTTCGGAAGGTAATTATTACTCTTTGAGATTGACATATGATTTTCGATGCGATTAATAACATCCGCGATAAATAAAATTTACCACCATGAAATAACTGTGCTCTTTAATTTTTGCAGACTGTCAGAAAGTGTCTATGAGCTGGATAAGTTTAGGCAAATGATGAGATAACGAAGCATGGTGTAATTAAATGATAAAGCCACTACAGTAAAATACATCACACAAATTAACTTATATAATCTTCGATTATGTAGTATATTTATAACATAACTGATTTATATCAGTTAGATATTCTTATTCAATTTGATATTATCTGTCAAACTATAGCATAAAGTCGCAATAAGTGTTGATACATTTTTTATACTTTTTACTTTGTAGCAAGAATCAGTTGAATATAATTAAAAAGGAATCTATAATTCAGTAATATTTTACATTGAAATGAATTATGAATGAAATTTCGTATTACGCCAGATTGGGCTAAGATAAAATTTGTTACGATTTCAACGACATCTTCGACTCCATCTGTGATAAATATTTTATCTATGAAACAGATTCATGTACCAGTCTTGAAAGCAGCTCGCAACGATTGCAGTTTTTTTTATTTATTACAACCATACAGTATGATTTTCTTAGTGCTGCTTTCATACATATATCAAACTTGAGAAGTTATGGTTTGTCTCTTTAATTCATCGGTTATTTTAACAAGGAGTACTTAGTAATTGATAGTATATAGCTTTATCTATAGTAAATATCGTTAATTAGTAAACTTTTGTGGTGATTGTTGCGTTTAATGAGACATGTATTATGAGAATTGTCCAAGATGTACCAATTTTGTATAGCGATTGTATACATTTATTTGAAGAATTTATATTCCTAGTTTTTATATCGTTACAATAATAAAAGCGACGTAAGGTTTCACATTATTTTCGTATAAATTTATATGTCGAAAGGTATATCAGTGTATTATATTTCTATATACTAGTTCGTAATAATTTATAAAATTATGAATGTTAGTGTACATGCTCGAAAACCTAGTTCATTGTCTCCAAATTGTATTATGTGTAAATGCTAGATAACTAGGTTTATTATACTTTTCCAAGTAAATGTGTAAAAAGTTAGCAGCGTATAATTTTTAAGCCCGCTAGCGTTAGGAGACAGCAGTGCAATTTTTTACGAGCTAAGTACTTTATCTCTGTTCAGATCGATTTGAATATTTTAATTTAGTCGTATAATTTCCGTGTAGTTGAGTAAGTTAGTACAATTTTTGCTCCAAACTTATACGTACATATTGTTATTTGAAATTGTCTTTTAATAAATCATGTTTTTAACACTTGGCAAGTATTTTTTAATTTGGACCACAATATTCCTCTTCGTTTTATTTATAAATTAATTACTTCTTTATACAGTTTATTGCTACCTGATGAACTGATTAAAAAGTAAAGTAAAAAGCTTTGTTAATTCTACGTGTATATTAATTTTGAACCGTTAGCGACTGTTTTAATGAAAAAAATATCGAAGACCGAGCGAGCATTGGCATGCTAAGTATGATGTAATATTAATGCCCAGTGCCGATAATCTTCTCCGATAACAGACACCGAAGTATTTGTCATCCGTAACCCATCGAGGCCGCATTTCATCCTGACAATGATCTCGAGACACGAGTCAGGTGCATTACGATAGTATATTATAATACGATCGTGGTTTCTTTTTAATTTCGTGAATCATAATTTATAATGCTCATAGAATAGTACGACGATCTGTTCGTTTAGATCCATTTCTCGAACTCCCAGCGCTCCAACCGAGCATCTGGCCCATGTCACCGCAGGGCCCGATAGCGCACGTACCTAGCGGACACCGGAGTAGATCATAAACAAGGCCTTTGAAGGCATTGCGTCGTGGGAAGCAGGAACAGCTTGCTTTTTAGGCGACCACGATGCAGCGAGGGATCTTCGTTAATTTGAGCAACGAGCGAAGGTCCAAGGGAAACGAATTTACCCGTTTGGTCAAAGGTGTAGGGCTGCTTTGTGCCATTCTTCGCGTCGATAGAATATCAATCGGTATCTGTATCAATATCAAGTATCTGGTCAACGATTTCCTGTTGGTGGTCCTACGAAATCGCCAAACTATACTCGCTGGCCCCAGATCAAAGAGACAATAATGTAAGCGTGGGCCAAGTAACAAGGAACGTCGAGTTCTCCAGTCTATCCTGTCATCTATATACCCTTTATCGCATTTCCGGAGTGTATTATGTCTAGGGCATTCGAATGAGATGTAAACAAATACCGCATATCGTGAACTGTCATCAGGCACTTCGGCGAGCCGTCTTGTGGGAGTCAAATACGCGTGCAGGGCTCAGTCGACGAATCGCGCTTCAAAACGATCGCTCCACGTTTCCCTTCACGTCCACCGGTTGCTGCACGATCCTTCATTAGGTCGTCGTGGTGTCTCTTTGTCAAGTATAAACTCTTGTGGTACATATATCGACGAATGCAACGGGCCGAGGGAACGCGAACGAATCGTCCGTGTCTGCTTCTTCATCAGAACAAAATCGCGGGTCGCGCTATCGGTAAGCAGAGTATAAGACTTTTGAGACGCGTCATTTATTAAAGTATTATGCTCGGTTTATCGTTGACGCGCCGCGATATAAAGCATCGTTGGGAGTGTGACGCGGTAATTTCTGTCACAATCTCTGAGTTCACGCGACTCCCATATTCTAGCATAATTTTGCCGAGTTGTGAGGGGCATTATGCTAGTTATATGCGGTATCGCAAGTTTCCTCTGATCTTCGACATATATTCGGAGGCTGGCCCAGTTCTTCGGTACGGATTCTTCAACCAACGCCTACAGCTCGGCAGGACATTACTTTAACTTTGAAAATTCGTCGGTAGAATGTTTCCCGCCCGCAGGGAAAACGCGGGCAGCTTTGAGCAGTATGCATATGTATTATTATTGCGATTTCCGATTGCAAGATGTCATAACGGGGTTATCGTTCGAGCGATTTTAATTTCCCTCAATCCCGATAAATACTGTGGCGAATATAAGCATCTGCGTGCAGTTGCGTTTTGTAATTTACCGTGAATCCGTCGGTCGATTTTGTCCCAAGAGTGATGCGCGTGGCGGTTGTGGGAGCCGGTGTGATAGGCATGACAAGTGCGTTTGCGGTGAAAAACGCATTTCCGCATTTCGAGGTGCATATACTTGCCGATAAATTTTCGCCCGATACCACTAGCGACGGAAGCGCTGGTCTATGGGGCCCTTACCTTCTCGGGAATACTTCTCCCGACAAAATACTGTGAGTACAAATTATGCTTATAACATTCGAAGCACCTGTCACGTTGCAACCCTTCGGCGCACGTTTTCCTATTATCACGATATGTTAGATATATTTCCTAGCGCGTAAGTACAGTGTATATAAGTATGCATGCATGAAACTTGAAATATTGTGCATGCAATATCGACGTCGACAGGGGGAAAAGAAAGCACCTATTCTTCTTTTATAATCGCAAGGATGATTTGAACGCGAACAGGAAATGGGGTGGGGCCACCCATGGATGGTTGGAGCATCTCTGGAAAACAGGTATGGCATCGGAAATAGGGCTGTCCTTGGTACCAATCTGCCGCATTACCAGCGACCCTAAAGGGCTTCCCGATTCGGGTTGGACCCAATTGGTGTACGGGGCGCACAGGTTCACCGCAAACGAGCTGGACCATTTGAACGCGGAGTACAAGGCCAACTACAAGTACAGGGTTAATTAAATTGGTTCACAGGTGTATATATACAGGTGTACGCGTCGCAAATATTTATGTGGCGTGGCCAATTTTAGGGACGGTTGGACGTTCGTAACGTATGCGGTCGAACCTGCTCGGCTCCTGCCTTGGTTAACGATACAGTTCCTGAAAGCAGGTGGAAAAATTCAAAACCGGACAGTCCACTGCCTTGGCGAATTGGCGGACAGTGGATACGATTTGATTGTAAATTGCAGTGGGCTCGGTGCACGCGAACTCATCGGCGACAAGACGGTTGCGCCCATCAGGGGCCAAGTCGCCAGGGTTGGTAATTATAGACACCGGAATGTTGCGACGCGAAATTCCTTTATTTCCTGTCTTTTTCTTCAAGGTGACGGCGTCTTGGATGATGCACGGGATTTTGGAAGAGGACGACCGTGGAAACTACATAATACCCAAGTAATCAATTTTATTCAATCCAATCCATGAGTTTCAAGCACTGTTTTTAGAACGATGCTGTGTGTCAATTTGTTCGTATTCGTTTTTAAGCTTCGACACTGTAGTACTGGGTGGTACACACCAGGAGAATGATTTCGATTCCACCCCACGAAGAAAGGACTTTAAATTTATTCGCGATGGCTGTTGCCGATTGTCGCCTTCTCTCGCGGTAGGCGACGTTTTATTTAATTCCTTGTATTTCTGTCCTCTTTATAATAGCAAGTGCTCATTTATTCGCTGTTCCCGTAGCGAGCCGAGGTGACGGAACAGTGGGTTGGTCTTAGACCTGGAAAATCAGAGATCCGCCTCGAAGCCGAAGCTTTGCGATCTTCCACTGGCAAGGAAATGATGGTATCCAAAATGTTCTCGTATACTGTTTAATGATAGTTCGAAAAATGTGTACGAATTAACCCCTTCCAGGTGATACACAACTACGGCCACGGGGGTAGCGGAGTGACGTTGAGCTGGGGATGCGCCCTGGACGTTGTCAAGGTTATACAAGACTCGAAGACATTAAAATCAAATTTGTAAAACTCGAATGGGAAATAATAAACTGCAGCTTGTCAGCGAATCTGTTATGTCTGTTTAAGCAACCCTATTTACTCGAATAATCGTACCGCGCACTTCGAAGCTCGTAAAAGCTTCCGTGATTGCGTTTACGACTGCACGAACATTGTACAGTACCGTTCCGCTGTAATTAAAGTAAGGAGGCAATTTACGGGCCGCGTTTAACGCGAATTATACCGCAGTTATATCGATAAAACAGCAATGTCGCGTATCTTTTAGCTGAGAATTGTTCGTCCATTCTCGCGTAGACGTTTAGCTGGGCCGGTGAACATGATTCCGTTGAAATTAACTTCCCGTCGAGTCTGCCGTTCTTCTTCGTGAAATGGAAA
This sequence comes from Nomada ferruginata, assembly GCA_963583965.1. Classification (NCBI taxonomy): domain Eukaryota; kingdom Metazoa; phylum Arthropoda; class Insecta; order Hymenoptera; family Apidae; genus Nomada; species Nomada ferruginata. The sequence goes on from OY757216.1 coordinate 18,842,111, forward strand.
AACAATTGAGGCGAGGAGCGATGCGTGAAACGCAACGAAATATTTTGGGAGAGACAGAAAGTAAATAGCACCGGTTTTCGATTTCTCATGCGTCAATAAATTGATCACAGTCCACTCACCTTTTCCCACCGAAAACACTAATTATTCCCTTACCTAAGTGGCCGTATCGGCATTTCACGTTCACAGTAAAATTGATGGATCGTAGTATAATGTATGCCCGACTTGTACGTTGAAATTGATGCCGTGCGACGACAGACTGTTTAAAATAATGAGATACACCGGTCATGAACGTCGTCGAACGGTACAGCAAACGTTCTTTGATGGTGGTGCACGAGCTTGAAGTTAGTGATACGAAGAAGAGTTATCCGAGGAACAGTGAAATCACCAGCGAGTCTGATTCCAGTATCGAGGTGCGGTCGAGTAAAACCGTGCATAGAAACCGGTGCAAGAAACTCGTGTCTGACGTCTCGTCGAATGTTGTTCCGTTTACCGATTCTGCTAAGAATGATCGAGAACCGGTACCGTCGAAATGCAATCTGGACAAAAAGAACGACAAAGGTACTGTTTCTAACCTAGTGCGTCGCTTAACTATGGGAAATTATCGCGGGATTGTTTCATTTCGCTGCAGACTTGTCGATCGTGGATACGGATGTTGACTCACGGAAAGATGGAATTTCGTCGAAGGCGAAGAAGAAGAAAAAACGGAGGTACAATTTGCTAACGGGGAAACTGAAAAATCTTTCCCTTCTTCTCCCCTTCGGTACTTTATATTTGCTTGCTGGCGATTCTTAAAGATACTTGACGATATGCACGAGCAATTGTAAGTATGAAGCGGTGCGACGAGTGGCGGGCCGTTTTGGAATGAAAGAAGTCACGGAGGACAGTAGCTGGAATCTTTACTGGACAGATTTAAGCGTGAGCGTGGAAAGAGCGAAAGATATGAAGAGATATCAGAAAGTTAATCATTTTCCTGGAATGACAGAGATCTGCCGAAAGGACTTACTTGCCCGAAACTTGAATCGTATGCTGAAGCTTTTCCCCAAGGATTACAACTTTTTCCCAAAGACTTGGTGTTTCCCGGCAGAGTAAGAAGCTCCAGTTGCTTCCGTTTCCATTGCATGAATAAATAATCGAGGTTCGTGTACGAAATGTTGGCAATTTCTAGTCACGGGGAGGCGATGGGCTACGCTAAATTGAGACGGTCGAAAACTTACATCATCAAACCCGACACCGGCTGCCAAGGGCGGGGCATTTACCTGACGAAAAACTTGAAGGACGTAAAACCCAGCGAGCGAATGATTTGCCAGGTTTACGTGGCCAGGGTACGCGAGATTTTTTAACATTAAACATTCGTTTGCACTATTCTTTTGGTGAAGATCATTCGTGTCTGTAGCCCTTTCTGGTGGACGGCTACAAATTCGATCTTCGTATCTACGCGCTGATTACATCGTGCGATCCCCTTAGGATTTACGTGTACAATGACGGCCTCGCGAGGTAATGGCATGGTTCGCTTTTATTATCGTTTCATAACCGAGTAGTTTTGTAACCGTGTAACTTGTGCTCGTCATGTATCGCAAGTCAGGTTCGCCACGAGCAGGTACAAGGAGCCGACCGGCCATAACACGTCCAACGTGTTCATGCATTTAACGAATTACGCTGTTAATAAGCACAGTCGAATGTATGTGATCGACGACGAAACCGGAAGCAAAAGGTCGGTGTTCATACTTTATTCCCGTTTCTGTCGATCACGTTGGAACTAACGAAGGCATTTCGACGCAGAAAAATATCGACCCTGAACAAGTGGTTCAAAATGAAGGAGATCGATGTGGACGAATTGTGGCGCAAGATTGACGAGATTATAATAAAGACGATCTTGGCGGCGTACCCTATTCTAAAACACAGTTATCACACATGCTTCCCCACGCATGACAAGACCTACGCGTGTTTCGAGCTACTAGGCTTCGACGTGCTACTCGATTGGAAACTGAAACCGTATCTTCTAGAGGTAAAGAAACTACGGAACAATAATTATATATTAAATGGTGTAAACGTGCAGAAGGCTATTGCGCAAACAACAGGTTAATCATTCTCCGAGCTTTCACACCGACGCGCAAATCGACAAGGACATAAAGGAGGGCTTGCTGATGAACACATTCGAAATGTTAAATTTGCAACAATGCGATAAGAAAAAGATTATCGAGGAGGATAGAAAACGCGTCAGGGACAGACTGCTTCAAGGAATAAACTCCAAGGATGGCGGGTAAATTTGTGGGAATATTCTTCCTCGATAAATCTACCCGCGGAATAGTGGCTAACGTGAAATGTCCGCCCGATGCAGTATGAACGAGACATCGTTTGGCACGACGAAATCCGAGAAGCCGGAAGAAGATTACTTGTACAGACAGTTTAAATGGGAAGACGAGCACATGGGCAACTTCCGTAGAATCTTCCCATGCTCGGACAGTGAAAAGTACGATCCATTCTTCAGACAATCCAGTATCTCCGTCTATCAAGACACAGCAGCCTCCAGAGCAAGGGAAGAAGCGTTGCGGATCCAAAAGGGGGAAAACGAGGTGTCTTTCACGCTTATATTATACGTGCGCGTGTTCACTTTTACGAACAGTTGAATCGTTTAAGAAAGGAGACTCCCATTGAATTTGCAGGCGAAAATGAAAGAACAGGAGAGCAAAAAGATCGCCAGCAAGTGGAGCGATTCGAAGGTGCACCCGGAGAGTCCGAGCGCAACACAAAAGTCTGGCACGACGAACGATCACGAGAGAAACAAATCTGCGACCGTGGCGAAGAAAATTTCACCCCCATCGAATGTCAGTTTCCCCCCCTTCTAGATAACGAACCGCGGACAAATTTTATAGTTAAGCGAAATAATTTTCACCTCGTTTAGACGAAGAAGCAATCGATTTCTGTCGCAAGCAACTTACATTCGTTCGAGCCTGAGATTATTTGCGAATCGGAGGAGAGGGAACGGGTCACGGCGTTGGCTCAACGAGATTTTCTGATAAAGAGCTACGGCATGTTAGAACAGATATACATGGCGATGAAGATTAATGGTACTTTGCGGGCGGTCGACGAGAAGAAGTACGGATTGTACGGAAAACACGGGTACACGGACAGTGTGAGCAAAAGCGCGTCCAGTTGCAGGCACAAGTGTCATCTTCATCAGCATACAGGATTGGAAACCAGATACGAACCGTGGACGAATCATTCATCGCAGTTTTGCCTGAAAGCAAGTAAAGTGATGCGTTATTCTCTAGTTACTGATTGTTCGTTACGTCCAAACTTAATTAAATGCGCTGTTTCTTTTGTTTCCGTTGCAGGGTAATAATGTGCCCGATGTTGATTTTCTATCTATGAATTAAGAAATGTAAAATTATTTTTAAATACGAGGTGAGATGTACATCCGAGCAACCGAAGAGCCAAGTACAAAAGTGGGTACCTTCGATTTACAGATTTCAAAGTGACGTGTAACGAGGCGCCTGTATACATTCGGCCGAGGATGCCGCTGAAATTTTGGTTGAGTGATACAAATCCGCAAGACCGAAGTAGCCGAGTAACGAAAGCACACGTGGCCCGTACTTTGTCGAACATTGTGCGTCTTCATACCTTGGAGAAAAGGGGAGAATTCAATTTCGCTAAATTTGAACAGGCACGCGACACGACCAATGAATGTTCTCGTGAGAAACGCATCGCGGTGAAGAAGATCGACTAATTAAGTTAACTGCACAATCCGATTACTTCCTATGAAACTTTCTGCTGGAACAATTTTAAATACAAAGAAGTGTCTCGGTTTTTGCAAATCAAGTACCAAAGATTTTTTATATTCAGTAGAAACGTGAAAATAAACTAGCATTTACGTAAATAGTTTGGCGAATTAAATTACGCGAAAAGAATGGACGGCGTTTCGCAAGATATACACATTGGCAAGGTAAAAATCAACATGGTAAGAATTTTGTTATTTAAAGTGTCATATATAAATACGTACAATGAATCGGTATCAGAAAATGGGAATATCCTCCGCGCGCATTTACAGTACAGTTTATTAGCGTTACGCGTTGTCGTTACAATTATACTTTCTATCGTTTCGTTATTATCGCGCTGACCTTTAAATGATTGCAAATATCTTATGTACACAAAGAAATAGACAGACTTTTTCATCAAATTCTGCAATTACTTAGAAAGCAACAACAGAATCAATTATTCGGATGCTTGTGTATTATTTCATAGTGCTGGAGTGAATCCGCCTTTGCGAAAGCATTCAATTATAGACAGTCTCATTGTGGATGTCAGGAGAACGTTTCCAGGAGAAGCACGACATTAAAATGAAAGGTTGAAAGATGGTGAGGTAACTAAATTTAGGGGTAGTACAATTAGACAAAGATTCAGACACATGAAATTGCATTTGCTTCGAACAAATTGTACAGGGATCAAGCTACTGTTAAACATGAGTGGGAAAAAATCTGTTTTTCATTTGGCGTATGCACAAGAACGAGATATAATGTTTCCCCATTTTTTTTTAGGCGTGCGTTATGCTCGGTGAACGCATAACAGTTTCGTTTATAAACAATACAACTTACGTAAGTTATTTCTGAAAAATAGATGCTACTAATAATTACTTAAATTACGATTCGTTCGTTTGTACTAGAAAACGATTATCCTCGGTCCTCCAAGTCTCATGCATCGTTACCGGTCGCACATCATTTTTCTGATCCACACCGAGTAACACCCATCGCTTTATTATTCGTTTAATCCCCTGCATTCCCGCGTACAATATATCGTAATAGAGAAAAAAAGCAATGCTAACGATCTCCAATGTGACCCCTTCGCCCTCCATGACAAAATATAGAAAATGAAGAGACCCTATCAGCCAAGCCTGTTGCGATAGGCAGGCTTACTAAACAGAATGGCCGCAAATTCGCTGCGTTGTCTGCTTTTGCCGGCAGACTGCCAGCAGCAGGGCGACAGGCAGTGGCAGGCCTGCCGGCAGATAGACGCAATCTGTATCCGCGGCTCGGTCGCGATCTGCCGGCAGTCCTGCCAACAATGGCGGCGATTTCGCAGCTAGACGTGTCTAACGCAGCATACCGGCGGCAATAAATGCAACAGAATCCGCTATAGCATATTAGCGCCCCAAACCTAGCAGACCCTGCTGACTTTAAGTGGTTTTAAAATCTAAATTTTCCCGAAGTACGAGTGTTTAGGAGTAAGGAACATATAAATGTGATAGGATAATGCAGTCGATCTTTTTACCTTTTTAAGATTTAATTCATTTCATTTATATTACATTTACATGATATTTTTTAAATGATAAAATACAATTATTTATTAATTAATAATAATTTATTTCTTATGTATACATATATGTTATGGTCAGGTTGGGTTTACAGTTGGACCCAGCCCGTAGCAAATTATAAATATTATGCATTGTATGTGTACACATATGTATATGCATCTATACATAATGATAAATGAGCCTCCGTATTGGCGCACTACCTAATGTACCAGTGCACTGAACTGCGCGCCTCTACAGGACGAAGTTAGACTTGGATTTTCTCGACGCCATTTACTGTAGAAAATCGAGAGTTCCTTCTCGCGGTTATTTTTTTTTTTTTTTTTTATTAACGTGAGGGAAATCTTGCATAAGACACCCCGGTAGACCGGGGTAGTGTCGGATTCCTACCGACTAAAACCCTCACGGTGGGCGTCCTCTGCGATGCGGATGGAGACGGGGAACTCAATCTGCATTTGTGTTAACCTATAAGAAGCATTTTTATTAGTGATACACGTTAAACCACAGCGCGTTTCTCCAGCAGTAAATCTCCTAGCAGTAAATTTTAAAGAGCCATGAAGCTACTTGTAAATAGGTATGTACATGTGTTTTAATATTCTGATTATATATGTAATACAAAACTAACCTCCTGCTCTGCCGCTGAATTATATGCCACTGCTTGCTGCCGGTTCCGGGTGCCCATGGCCTTATTTCGCACCCTCTCCTTCGCAGTGCGAAGCGCCACCCTCAAGCAATCATCAATCTCCTTCTTCGATGGCTTGTCGATGGTGGCGTTTTTCATCACGGCATCTGAAAATGAAATGTAAGCAAAACCTATGTATTATGAATATTACATACCATATAAAGTAATAGTATCACAATTATATGCTTCTTACCGTGTACAGCTCCAGCAGCCTTGGTATTGGCCAGACACATCTTGTTTGGCTCACGGCCCAACCACGAATATGAAGTGACCACACTGTCCTCAAATAATTCTTTGAATGACAATGTGGCCATTTCCTTGAGGTTGGACCCCCCGACGTATAGTAAATAGTTAATCTGAAGAAGGTAATTAATGATAGAGAAACATTTATTACATAAAGATGAATAAAATATGACTTTTGTTTCACTTACCACTTCCCTGTACCCATCTTCACTAATCTCCTCAAACTCTTCTATTGCAGATGATGTTCCCAGAGGCAAAAACAACGGCTTTCGTGCTTTTACCATCTTCTTCTGTTGATGCTGTTTCATCATTTCTCCATGCTGGTGCAGCATCTCCTTCACTGCAGCCAGTGTCTTCTGCTGCTGGAGCGCCATGTTATGCTCATGGCGTTCCAGCATGTCCTTCACTGACTGCAGTGTCTTCTGCTGCTGGAGCGCCATGTTATTCTCATGGCGTTCCATTATTTGCTTCACTGTCTCCGGCTGCTGCATGCGCTGCTCTTCCAACCCGTTGCTATAAAGGTAAATTATAATTATATATATTTTAATAACAATAATGCAATCAATACTTACTTTTGGATGTGCCACATCCTATTATCCACTGCATTGTGGGTCGCATACGGCAAGTACGTGCTCCTGGGTGTGCGCAACAGGGTTTGTGGCTGGAAAATATTTGGTCCCTGTACTTCAGGATGTGCCTGCAATTCAGGATGTGCCTGCAATTGCCTTTGTACCTGATATGAAGGACCAGGTTGCACGTATGGGTCATCTGTGTAATTGCCCATTCCTTCTCCTCGATCTTCTCTCTGGTCAAAGATGGCCCCAAGCATGACGTCGTCGTCTTGAATACTTCCAGGGACCACCTTTGACCGCTTCCTCGGTCCCTCTTCGGACGTCGTGGACTCGAAACGTGCGGGTTTGTTAATTATCCGCTTTGTCCGGTCCATTGATATTTCTACTGAAACAATATTTCGTACAAATTAATAAATGTTTATTCGTTTGGAGAAACGTGAAAAACTGATTGTTTACTTGAGGATTCAAAAAGATTCAAAAAGGCTGACTCTCTAAGGTTGACTCCGTAAGTTTAATCACTTGCGCTGGCAAAAAATTCACCGACGCGTGCAATGGTAATCTGTGCTCTGGCAACAATCCCACCCGCCGTGTCATACACGTCGTTTTTGTTTCTGTAACAATCCCATGACAACGTACATACCACGTCGTTGGCGATTCTGTGACAAAAGCATTACGACGTACATGGCACGTCTTTCCAGCGCATTGAAAAAGATCGATACTATTGACTGTGCAAGAATGATACTTGTTCAACAAATAATATAGATCTGATCCTCGAGGCTTCTTCCTCTTTCCATTTCGGCTCTGGTTCCCCTTTTCGACTTCCTTGATCTTCCCTCCGATTTTGCTTCGTCCAATGGGGGTGAGTCCTGTCGGTCTTTGGCGCGTGGGGGTGGTAACACTTCCGTTTTCCGGTAGGGACGATGCGACGCGCCCCTAGTAACCGAAAACGCGGCAAAAGTGAGGAGAACGCGTGAGAGAATCGGTAGCCTATTCATTGTCACGCAGTGAATAGTGTGGATCTTTTGCAAGTTTGAACTTAGCTTTCAATTCGCTTCTGCAGACGGATATACTGGTGTGGACAAGGATTGAGAAATACCGTCGCTGGACGAACGAGAGTGCAGTGCAACAGGCGTTATAGTATCCCACTAATATATTTATTCTTTATTTATTCTTACAGTAACTTAATTAATTATGAGTTTCAATTTAAACCAATCCGTAGGAAGGAAACCGATATGTAAATTATTATCGGCCCGACAGAGGCGTATTAGAATTAGGCAGATGCAAGCCATTGTAGATCAGCAGGTTGTCGCTTTGCCCTCTTCTCCTTCTACTTCTTCTACTCAGCACATCGATACCACTGTCAATCTGCAGGATGTTGCTTCAACCTCTGCAGATTACACAGGTGGTATTGATGCCACCCAAAATGTACATTTAGATTCTAATTCATCTTCCTCGTCTTCTTCTTATACTCAGCACATCGATACCAGTGTCAATCTGCAGGATGTTGCTTCAACCTCTGCAGATTACACAGGTGGTATTGATGCCACCCAAAATGTACATTTAAATTATAATTCATCTTCCTCGTCTTCTTCTTTGGTTTTATCTACATCTGAAGTGGTTCCTGAAACATCTTTTCAGGAACGTTTAGCTTCTTTTTGCGTAGATAATAATATTACTCATGCCCAGGGTAATAATTTGTTATCACTCCTTCGTACTCATCAGTCTTTAAGCCACCTACCTAGGGACATTAGGACAGTTGTAGATACTCCACGAACTCGTGTTCCAACACATGTTGTAGAACCGGGGGAGTATATTCATTTTAATCTTGAAGCTGAAATTGTTAAGTACCTTAACAATGCTTCTTTCCAATTAGATAGGGAATTAGAGTTAGATTTCAGCACAGATGGATGTGCTTTAGATAAAGCAGGAACAATCCATCTGTGGCCAATCCAGTGTATGATTAGGAACATACCTGGTGCAAGGCCAATAGTTGTAGGGATTTATAAGGGATCTCAGAAGCCGCGTGATCCCAATAGGTTTCTCAATATGTTCATTATGAACCTAAAGCAAATTATTTCCAATGGGGGTATAGACTTTCATGGTACTAAAGTACCAATAACACTCAGATCTTTTATTGCTGATGCACCAGCAAGAGCTTTCGTACTAAATCATCATGGCCATACATCCAGCCGGGCTTGTTCCAAGTGCAAAGTCTCTGGGGTACACAACAATCGTAGATATGTCTTCGATGGCATCAACCATCCCCTTAGGACCGATGAAGATTATTCTCAATGTGTGGACGAGGACCACCATAAAGAAGGCAGAAGTCCCCTATCGTTCCTGCCTTTTGGAATGGTTTCTCAAGTTCCATTTGAATACATGCATTTAGTATGCTTGGGCGTGATGAAAAAAGTTTTATCTGCGTGGGTATCTGGAAGATACTCACGCTCCTCAAAATTACCCGCAACCCATATTTCTAGTATATCTTCCAGACTGGAGAAGATAAAAGAATTTTGCCCCTCTGAATTTGGCAGACGCCCAAGATCCCTCACTTATTATTCAAAGTACAAAGCAATAGAGTTTCGACAGTTTCTTCTTTACACAGGTCCGGTCGTGGTGTATGGCCTCCTCCATTATGATTTATACCATCATTTCTTATTTCTACACGCAGCTATTCGAATCTTAGCTTCAGAATCTCCGTCGCCTAGATTTTTGCAATTTGCAGAGACCGCTCTGCAAAGATTTGTTCTTAGAACCTCCCAAATTTATGGTCCAAATTTTTGTACATACAATGTACATGGTCTGCTCCATTTGACCAATGATGTCAGACGTCTTGGTCCATTAGATTCTTTTTCTGCCTTTCCATATGAAAACAATATGAGAATATTTAGAAAGTTTTGTAGGAAGCCGGGCCTACCCCTACAACAATTATTTAATAGAATGGCGGAGATTCAAGCGCATGGTACGAATAATGTAAGGCGTATCGGGTCTTCAGAAGTGAAAGTATCTATGCCTTTTGGTTGCGATACTGACATCTTACAGTATCGTAAGATACAATTTAATGGCATGTCGTTGAGTATTGATGTACGCGACAATTGCTGCATCTTGCGCGACGGTGCCATATGTACTTTGTGCTCTATTGCAAAGCACGAAAGTACATTCCGGATAGGGGTTAGGAAATATTTAAGGGTCGGTGATATTTTTAAAGCCGGTGTGAAATCCTCGGATTTAGGTTTGTTTAAATGTAGTAATTTGAGCCCCGAGTTTTATATTAATCCACATGACATTCGTGCTAAATGTTTCAGAATGCCCTTTCCTGGAGACAACCTGGATGACACTGAAGAAGAAGGACAAGAAAGAAGAGGATACGCTGTTGTCGAGATGCTACATTCCGATACATGTAAGATCGATATGTCTTTATTTGAGGTCATAATACAATATGTATTCTTCTGTCCGCATCTCTTTCAATATTGCTATTTGTTTTACAGGCTGCAACTGAATAACGAAAAGGAGAAAACATTTGAGAAATATTTAGGAAGAAGAGGTCTATAAAAAGTTGCACCCAAAAAAAAGATAAGGACATTTGCAACGTTTTAAATTAGTACTTGTGTAAGCATCATTTAATACATCTATTTCTAGTTCCAGGTGGAAGTTTCACTATGCAGATGACATCGCATGCTTCAAGGGCTTTGATCTCGAGGTATGAATCATAACATTTTATATGAAAAACAGTAATAAGCACTTTACCCTGGAAAACCATTATTTCAGGAGAGAATATTGGGCATTAAAATATGCAGTGGAGGATACAGCAAGACAGCAGTACAGTATCAGCAAATGTACAGATAAGGTATTCTGCGATAAAATACTGGGAATGAAGAATGTATTCCTCAATTTGTTACAAGTGAATTTTGTTATAAATATTAACTTTTCCAGGGTTCTATATCAGAAGTATCGCACGAAGTATATGCACGAGCACGCTGGCCTCAGCCAAAACGTAGTGGACAAGGGGAATCATCAGAACAACGAAGAAATAAACAATATACTAGCAGTGACAATTTTGAAGTCCGATTAATATACTGTTATTGATTTAAAATCATAAATAAATATAATTTCAGATTTCTTCTCTTCATGTTTGCACTGCTTACAATCCTGATTTCAAACATTTTATTATTCGTATATATATATATGTATTTAAATGAATAAACATTAGTAATAATAATTTTGTATTGAGCTCATTTAAATGCCCCAGTATAAGCGCTTCCATTTAAAATTTAAATGCCTCAACTGTTTGCGGGTTCTGTCGCGAAATCGCCGCAGATCTGTTGGGTTTCTGTCGCGAAATCGCCGCCGATCTGTTGCTTCGTCTGTTGGTTTCTGCCGCGAAATCGCCGCCGATCTGTTGCTTCGTCTGTTGGTTTCTGCCGCGAAATCGCCGCCGATCTGTTGCTTCGTCTGTTTTGGCTGGCACTGCCGGCAGATCGCGACCGAACCGCGGATACAGATTGCGTCGATCTGCCGGCAGGCCTGCCACTGCCTGTCGCCCTGCTGCTGGCAATCTGCCGGCAAAAGGCTGACTGGGGATGTGAAGATGATATTCTATTCGTTGTAATACTAATATGAGCATTATGTAGCTATAGGATTCTGTGTAAATTACTCGTGTATAATATTTGTTAAAAAAGGGATTACAGTAAAACAAGCTTAAAGCGTGGATTGCACGAAGAGAAATCCCAAGTAAAAGTTCAGGAGAACAATTAGCTATGCTTCTTGCATAGAGGATAAACCAATTATACTGACGCGCTTTGAAAGTTCTGAAAAATCAGTCATTCGTTTAACACAGGCGTTAAGTAAGATAATAGTAAGTGAAATGGTAAAATTATGCAATCAGAGGATTCGTTAATTTTCGCCATTAGCTGCCGATATTGTTTAGTCCCTTTTTTCATTTTGTGAATCGTTTGTGTTAGTGACACTCGGTTCCTTCGTAATTTACTGTTACATTATTAATACCAAAAGTTTGTGGCAGATGCAAGTAACGCGTGTATTTGTGTATGCATGTATGTGTGTGTGTATGCGGACAAATTTTGCGGCTGTAATTAAATAGAAGATTTCACCCAGGATATATACGAAGTGTCTTGAGTTTAATTTATATTTCTGAGTATTTAGTATTTGTTTACGACTATTACTACCCAAAGATAGACGGATTTTCAACAGTTCATTTGCTCTCGTAATAACTCAATTGCTTTACTTTTTCAACATTTTATTCCGCCTGCTAATTTGTATCATAATCAATCCCGCTTAAGCAAATCGTAATCGGTTTCGGTTTATCATGAAATTTTACATATAATACAAAACATCTCACTCCACCCTCCCCCCCTAGCAAGTCGTCAGTCAAACAAGTTCCTGCTGTTTTCTTTAGAGTACACGAAGAGTCGTGTGTAACGCGACTCAATACTCATTCGTGCCGAATTAATCACCAGCATAAACCATGGCAAGAGGCAATATATGAGCTCCGGTATAAAAGAAAACCGACGTTCCTCGCATCCTTCCCTACCGCGTAAACCCTTAATTGATCTGCGTGAACAGATAAAAATATTTTTATACATATTGTATTAAAACTTCTATTTACATTTTGAATATATTCTAAATTGTAACACTAACATATCTCGAAAGTATATAACTGACCATGATTTATACCAAAATACGTGAAATATAAAAATACAAGAATCGCTGCACTTTCCTTTCTAACATTTGGGAGCAAAAAACAGCGTTTGAGAATATATACTCATAAACAGTAGGGATATTCGGTACGTACACGGTTGCTTCGCTCAAACGCTTTTTTTGGAAACCCAAAATACTTCAGTGATAATTGAATTACACGAAGAAGAAGATGATTTAGAAATTTTTCCAATGCTCCGATATTCGATGATAGGTATAATCATTTACAATAAAATATTGTGTTGTGGGAACAATTTACATTGTTTCAAATTCATACTAATCTGTCCTTAAATAGTTAAATGTGCATTCGCATTACCTTTCCTCTTTACCCAAAAGTATCATTTCAATTCTTCTGGATTTTCTTAATCAATGTAACGAGCCTGATGGCAAACGGCGATGATGTAAGTAGAAATTAATTGTGAAATAATACACGTTATTCATTGTTTTTGAATATCAATTATAGTTTATCAGGAACGTTCACCCAAAATCTAAACAAAGCAAACAGAATACATCCGTTCCATTTCCTATCAATATGCCAGTCCTAGCAGCTTTTACCATCTATCGCGTATGTATATATATATATATGTGTGTGTGTGTGTTTGTGTGTATACGTATATATATATTTTTATTTTACATATATGATTATCTTTCAATTTTAAATTAAATGCAGTTAGATGTAAAAACTCAAATGAGGTTCACAGACAATTGCATAGTTCTTAATATATATTTAGTTAACTGTCTTAAATAATCTAGAAAATGTGCATGCCTGCTGGATTTATTTTTGATGAATTAGAAATTACAAACAGCTATTGCAAAAAAGATCAAGATTTCCGGGGTTTATCAAATGATAAATATCTTTTGATAGACAAACGACCACCGGTCGCAAACCGACTCAGACGATAATGTAACCTTCGAGCATATGTTGTTCCACCCATCTCATTCACTGATACGACTCATAGCGATACCCTAATATTTCAACAAGTTAAAGCTAAGATATTAACAAACAGCGCATGTTTATATTATATGCACGGTTTCGGTCGTGCATTAGTGTATGCCGTATGTGTTTATGTGTGCGCAATCGCACACGCATATGTGCGTGTACATGGTGTAAACGCTAACAAAGAGTCACTGGTGCGTCGCATATACGACGAGTCAAGAAGTGTTATGGTTTAAACTTCACCAGAGGTATATTTTTCGATTGTAAGCACTTATCACACACCCATTCCGCATAAACTTCTGCCGTTAATAATTGATAGGCAGTTTCCGATAATCCGGTGCATCCTCTGAAACAAATTTTTTATCTACCATAAACAGCATATACTTTGTTAAATGAAAACTCGCAAGAAGGCAACGGTGGCATCATTTTTTACAATACCTGTGAAACCAAAAATTACAACCAGACTCACAAAGAATTGCTTGATCATTATCGTGCACTTCTTTGTGGCATACCCCACAAGGATATATAGGTGGGGCGTTAGGATTTTGTGGATTAAACACCATTGGTTGATCTGGAGGATATATCTGCAACAATAAAGCAATACGAACTTGTTTGATAAGCTTCGATGGCCAAGCAACGAGAATTCGTAATTCAACGAGATCCGTAAATTAACTTTTACCTTTCCTGCAGAAACTGGCATTGGTTTTGGTCCCATGCCTGGTGGGCCTTGAAAACCATGAGGCGGCATAGAACTCCCCATATTAATCGGATGTCCCATTGGCGGACCGCCTCCCATATTACTAGACATTGTACCCATTGGGCCACCCATATGGCTCATTTGATTGTGATGACTGATACTCATATTAGACATGTTATTCATTGGTGGCCCAGTCATGTTCATGTTATTTATTTGGTTCGGGCCACTCATGTTCATATTATTGGACACCATGGAACTCATGGTAGTCATAGGTCCATTGATGGGCCTTCCTAAATTATTCAGATTATTTCCCATATGATTCGGATGTGGCTGAGATCCGTTGTGACCCAGAGGACTGTTTACACTATTCATAGATGGCCCATTTAAAGGGCTGTTAGGTGGCATATGGCTGTTAATATTATTCATATTCATTGGCCCGTTAGGCATATGATTCGATCCACCCATTGTGTTCATAGGTGATCCCAATGGACCACCCATAGGACTTCCCATACTATGTCCCATGTTATTCATTGGACTACCCATTGGACCGCTATTCATATTATTCATTGGACTGCCCATAGGTGGACCGCTAAGTTGGGAATTACCCATGTGGCTCATGTTCATATGATTGTTCATGGTATTCATTGGGCCGGGTGGCATGCTTTGGCCCATATTATTCATCGGACTCATACCACCTATCGGCGCATGGTTCATAGGAGACATTGCCCCCATGTGATTCATATGATTTGTCATCGGCGAGTTTCCCATTGGGCTCATACTTCCCATGCTGTGAGGCATCATTGGACTCATGCCGCCTATGGAAGTTAAAGGGCTCATGCCTCTCATAGGTGGTCCACTCATGTGATGCGGATGATGCGGATGCATATGGGGCGGTCCGCCGTGCATCATTGGAGGTTGTGTAGTTTGCGGCGGTGTATCGTCGAAAGGGTTACTCGCAACTATTGTATCTCCGTAGCCAGTTAAAGGTGGGGGTAATAAATCCTGAGAATACATATTTCCCAAATATTACAAACAAATGGCATTTCATAGGTAATATACAGGTACTAGTCGAAAGGAAAAAGTTACCTGCACTGTTGGGGTCTGCTGCGGTGGCGGCTGGGAAACATTTGCGTTTGTACGTCTTTTCTTCTTCGGATTGGCACCGGTAGGTGGTGGTGGTGGAGGATGAGGGTGAGCAGAAGATTCTGGATGCGGAGCGCTAGGACCCATATTCACACCCATACCCATACCCCCCAAAGGCATCCTTGCAAAGGGTGGCATGCCTGCAATATTGTGGCTCATCTCCCTCGTTCAGTTCCCTTATTTTAACATGCCGTATCAGCACCGCAATATATTTTGGTAATAACCTGCTCCACTGGTGTTTGCATACAAAAAAGTATTATATTTTTAGTCACTGCTTCGTAGCGCTATAGAAAGGTTAAAAGTTCAAAATTTTTATTTTATTTATTTGGAAAACCTTTAACTTACGCAAGAATAAAATAATAGAACTTACATGGCCAAGATATACATGGTCAAATTGTTTACATCATTATAGATTGTTGTGCAAAGTTTCTATGCTTAAAGATTTGCCTATAGTACGCTAGAATTCAATTATTTCTGGGTACACTATTCGTACAGTCTCTCTGTTATTACTTTTCTGGCTGTACGAATATTCTCCCATTTATAAGTGCATATACATTTAGAAACTATGTATATGGTTGCAAGTTACTATACTATGTACACCAACATAAATAAAGAATATTTCAATGCTAACGCGATTAATCATCCCTCGTACAGAAATAATATCGATCTTGAACTACATTAAGCCGCGATCAAAGTAATGCAGAAAAATACAGAGCCCTTTAAAATGAGAGCAAATAAAATCCGGCGATGCCAGTTTCTCAGACCAACCTAACCTACACATTTTTCTAAACCATTCACTACGTTCAATGGTATATATGGGACGTACGATTAAAAATAGCCATCGAGCAAAAAAAATAAATAAAAAAACAAATGCAGTTACTGCACTTACCAGCGCATTATAGTCGACAAGATATCGAAGCATACATATCTTTCCCGTTTTTTCGGCTGGCACCAACACCATTGAATTGTGTCCTGCGCCTAACTAGCTTTAACGGCTGGATGGTCGCAATTTTTCGTTCTTTGCCTTTCTACTTCACCAGTCACATATTTTACGGTAGCCCGAACGTATTTCACATTCACGAATATGCAACAAAGGGCACGGTAAACACTGACGAGATGTCAAAAGTATATGTAGCAACGAAGCGCACGCTAGCCATTCAGGTCGCCATTGTCGCGTTACGCGTGTCCCTGTAGTTGTATTGTTCTCGTGAGTACACTACGCCGTGTATTCTGTAGATGGCGTTACCAGCTGCATTCCTGCAACATCAGATAGAGCAACGCGTGAAGATAGCTTCTGCCACCGACGACATATAGGAATAGACAGGACATCTTATGGACTTTCGTGGCCCAACGTGACGGCCATACCGACTCAGAAATCCGACACTGATTTGAGCGTCCCCTGCTCATGAACAGTGATCACTTGAAGAACTATTATTTACTGAAGTAGTTGGGCAGGACTCATACGATTGTGTGAATATATGTGAATGCTTTGGGGGAAATCAGGATAGCTATTTCTCCGTCAACGTTTCGGTAGGAAAATTGAGCTACTGTCACAGACGAGATATATGAATTCCTATATCTCGTCAGTGAAATGACCTCTTATATCTCGTCTGTGTGAAAAGATGCTAGAAAACTATCTGAACGCTCACAACGGTAGGAATTGTAATTTAAATAAAGTTAAAGAAAAACAAATATCAGTTTGACGGAAATAGTTTACTTATTCTATAGTGCAACAAACATTACAAACATTTGATTACACAGATGCGTTTGTTATTAGTTATTACTAATAAATATATTTGCATCCTACTATTCGACTAATATCCATACTGTAACACTTGCAATAAAAAATATTCAGTTCGATATGATATTCAAAAACACCCGCCGTAAGGAAAGAACATCACCCCCATCACCCAATCAGCTACCAGCCAATCAGCGCAGTCTATTTCAAAACTCTCCATCTTTCGCCCAAGCGATCTCGTAGTGATTAGACGTGTTCAGAGTGCCCGTCGAATTAAGGTATATCACATAGTCTAATATATTCTTGAAGACAGGAAATGATATACATTGTTTTCGTTTCCCTGTCTTTCAAGTTTTCTGTGGTTTCTTTCTTAATATTAATGAATATTTTGCAAGAAATTAAGTAAATATTGTGCAGTGAACGGAATCACACCGCGCGGCGTGCATTTTCTAATCGACTCCAGTATGCATATACATACGTATTATCTTTGACGTATGCGTATACGTATTTCACTTCTGAATTCCATTATCTTGCAATATATTCTGCAGTTTCTAGCAATAGTATTATAATATTGGTGGTTCTCAATACATTTGTCTCTAATTTCAGTTGGAGTCTGTTTCATGGCGTCTCTTTCGCTTGCTTTGAATCAGAAATGGCGCGAACGCGACACTTTCAAACGGGAATGCGCAGGAGCAGAGTGACGCGGCGCCATATTGTTAAATCAAGTTCCCACTGACAGGTAAGCGTTCCTCAAATTTCTTATGGAAATAAGTAGAATTTTAGTAATATGTCTCTATTAAATTATAATTCGAACCACGCATAAAACTTGTATGATATACAGTCGCGTTGTAGATAAGTGGTAACATAATAGAAGCCATTATTTGCGCCTATATCTTGTTTCTGCCTGTGGTCGGGTAGCTTGTTTTTCGTGGAAAATATCAACAATATATCGCGAAACAAAAAAAGCCACTTATCGAGTAACGCGTGCGTTGAAATATTTCTAGGAAACACAAGCGATCGTAAACAAAAATGGTGTTTGGTTTTAGTCGGATGTCGAACATAGCCGAACAGCAAAGGGCGATGGCGAAGGTCGTCATTCTACTACTTGACGCCGAGCTGACAAAACGTATGGTAGACATCTCAGTGAGGTAAGTATCGAGGTGTGTATAATTTGTGACTGGTACTAAGATGAAACAACAACAGTTAAAATACTTACAAAAACAAATAGATATCTATATTTGATAACAAACACTCGATAGGCTGAACATGTTCTATTTCAGAAAATCAGAAAATTTTGTGACCGCGCGCAATGCGGTCAGTAGAGTCAGTGGTTTCTCCGCAGTTTTCTAGTATTTCCAGAGCAAGTGGCTCTGCTTAAATTTTCGTTTACAATTTACCTACACGCGATTGTAGAGTCAGTGTTTTTCGCCCAGTAGATATTAATTCGATTATCGGAGCACCGGTGCTCCTCTTCCATTATTTCAATCGCGAAAGTAGCATCTTAATTTGTTCGCCGATGTAATTTGCGGTCGCGTACATAGTCTTATTTTGATTTTTCTCTTATATTCACTATCGGAAGCAGAGTCAGTGCATCACTGAAGGGGATGTTTTATGCGACAGCGATGAAGTGAGAAATGTAAGTATTTTTAAAACAAATCTCAGTTTTCTATGAAGAGTTAAATTCTGTAGATTTAGCAGTAGATTTTAATGTTTTTTTCTTTGCTGTTTAGTTACAGTTTGCATACTTCCTGACGATTGAGCTCAATTGAGCTGCCCCGGTGATGTTCCTGATGTCTTCCACGAGTACTTGCTCTACTTTTGCAATCAACGAGTTGGTGAGTCGCATGTGTTTTGGTTCCTCCGGTCCCCAATCATGCCGTAGGACGATTGGTCCGAAGCGGCACGGGTGACTGGTTGTATTTTTTAGTAGTTTTTCGAGCATAGTGACTACGGGAATAATTTTTATACCCGTTAGTTGTGACGTTATTTTCATGTGTATTATTTCTTATACGAGGTTAGATCTGCCTTCTTGTACTCCGCGTTTTTTAATATAAAAAGATTAAGGACCATAGAAATATTTCTGACTCAAATATATATTTGATCGAAGAAGCACTGATCCTGTAGGTTCCTCTATTTCGATAAAAATATATGACAGTAACAAGTGACAGTAACAAATACATTGCACAAATGTACATATGTATATTGAGGACATTGCATTTATAATCAGTTGAAATTTGTTTTCGCTGTTCAGCAGTGCAGAAGTCGGATGCCCCCCGACTTCGTTACTGCAAGTGCAACATGATTATAACAATCATGTATTAAAGTAAATAAATATAACGATACGTTTATTGAAATCAGCATTGAATATGCATAGCCAATGATAGCATTTAATATTAATTTTCATATGCTATAGTCGAGTCCATTTCGAATGAAATTTATTACACATTATGTACAAGAAGGCACTTTGTATACGGGTAGATTTTCAAATCGGAGTAACTCGCTTGAACACGTTACTTCGATTAAGGAATCACCTGAGGCTTATTTAATATCTTGTCTATTTTCCAAGTAAATTTAATTGCATTACTTATTCTAGTAAAATCAGTTTCAATGACAGTCATTTCCCTTAATAAATAAATTATTTATCAGTAATTTTTGAGTCTTTATTGATATTTCATATATTACAAAGTCGAGTCATGTTTAAAGAGATTGAAAATAAAATATATTATTAGCTGTTGCAATTTTACGTGTACTAATCATCTTTTTAGATCAGGATTTTCAGGTTTAATCCCTTCCGTGTTGATTGCCAGGAACTCACTCACGTGCCCAGGTGCTACTTGGGTGAGTGAGAGGCAATGGGCACGATGATCATATGGTTTTTAAATTTCTAACAATGTTTGGCGGCTGACATTTGCTAGTGCACCGTGCACGACGTATTTTCCATACCGTGTGTGTGTGTGGGTTAGGCCGTGGAATTGCGTCGGCTCGGGAATTTCATAACAAATTATAATACTATGATTTCATAAATAGCAATATGTTTTACAATTGCAAATACACATTGAATGCCGTAACGAATTATGAAAATATGGCAACGAATAGAGTACTATACGAACCAAGCGTACATAGTAGAAAGAAAATGTACAATATACATATTTGAGCAATCAATATTTCATACGAAAGTAATGCATAAGCATATACGTTTGCGCACATTTACGCAATGGTCGCTAGCCTTTGTCAGCCGATTTCAGGAACTGGTACGTACCCTTAGAGTGTGAAT
Source organism: Nomada ferruginata (assembly GCA_963583965.1). NCBI lineage: Eukaryota > Metazoa > Arthropoda > Insecta > Hymenoptera > Apidae > Nomada > Nomada ferruginata. Next base: position 18,862,414 of record OY757216.1, read on the forward strand.
GATTGTATGCCAAGCTCGGGTGTCGGAGGCGTCCCGGGACGTCTCTCTAGTGTAGGTTCATGCGCCCGAGTGTTTGATTGAGAAACGTTGAATGATGTGTGTTTGTGTGAATGCTTTGCCATTTTTTAAATATAGGTCTAGGTAGGATAGGTAGTATACCTTCTGGTGTGCCTGATAGATATAAGTAGGTAGGGCCGGGCAGGTTGACACAGTCTCTGATCGGGTAGGCAATCGTTCGCGTGTTCAACCTGTTTCAGGAAATCTGATTTGAAAAGTCGACGGCGAAACTGTGGCGCGAACGAGAATGCGTTCGCCTCTGGCTTTGCCTATCGATTTTTCGAATTTTTCGCGGTCGCGATCGCGAGTTGGTCTCGAAACGAACGTGTCACATTATGCTCGAGGCTGCACGTGTAGGCGATGATCGATTACAATTTTAATCGCAATCTTTACGATTTTCTGTAATCGCAAATTTTACGATTTTATTTGGTCGTGATTCGTCCACGTGTGTTTCGTTTAGCTACGCGATTTAGCCTTTTATTTAGTTTTGTTTGTTTGCGAATAGAGTCTCGAGCCTAGACTAAGTTTCAGCGAGCATTGCGCCCGAAGAAAAGAAGAGGCTAAAAGCCGAAGAGGCCCGACAAACTGTCTCTCAAGAGGGCAACTATCAATGGCTCTGCATCCTTCGGATGGAGAGTCATTCTTTGTTACTATTTTGTCACTATGCTCCCTTTTGTATGCCGTAGTTGTAGTTTATTGTTTGGCCGGCAGTATTGCCTGGCCCACCGTCATCGCATTGGGCAAATCGCGATTTTTATTAGCGTCGCGTACGATTGAATACGGTTTGCATTAGAGTTGCGAATAAAATCACATCGCGATTGCAACTAGAGTTACGGATAGACCCAGGTCGCGGCATTTTTTTTACAGGTGCGATTAAATATATCGTGGCTTGAATTAGAGTTGCGAATTAATACAGATTGCGGCTTGAATTAGAGTTGCTTTTGTATTAAATTGTACTTGCGATACGTACTTGCTATTAGCGTTGTGACACCGCTAAAAAAGATTAAAGATTAATTTTCGCATCGCTTTTTATAATCTGTCGGTAACGTTGTCAGTGACATGGAAAAGGTAATGGGGCTCTAGAGCCCATTGCCGGCGAAAAAATACGTGGCGCCATCTCGCGTTTGCGGCCTTTTGAGCAGTTTACCGCGCCTTCAAAACCAACTTTCTGAGTTACATCGTTAATTTAAACAATTGCGTTTTTCTCAACTCTTCATTGGTCTTTTTTATCCGGACCGGTCTCAAATTAAAGCTGAGACTCTCAGCCTTCTGTCCCAACAGATTTCAAGCACATGACACATGCGGTTTAAAAGTTATAAACAATTAAAGAATCGGTGAAAGTGCACTCCGGGCCGTTTCAATTATCTCGACTTCTGGATGCGCTAGATCAATCATCGAGTGCTTAAAATGAAGGTAAAGGATGCCGCTACACGACAATGAACGATTTCCAAATGCTCCATGCTATGTTCAGTTTTTATAGACAATTTAACAATTCGTTTGAGAATTCCACAGTAACTATACAGGAGGGCCGTTCTAAAACGGGAACAGATCGTTCCTTGAATCGAGAGCTTTAACTTAAGACCCTGGTTGATTAATATCGTTTCGTTATCGTATGATTCGTCTTATCAAATGTACGAAACATGCATACACGGTGTCGGGACATCGGAAGTGTATGCGAGAAAGAAGTTTGCATAATTAATTTTCGGGAAGAAGGTTCTGCATCCGATGCGAAAGTTCGGACAAGATAGAGCAGTTTAGTTTAGAACATATGTACGTTACTTAGACGACGCTATTACGTGCGCTTGAAATTCCCTTCCTCCCTCTTTCTCCCAAAACAGTTCACGTGCTATATCTTCCATTCGCATTAGAATCTAGGAGTTGGCCCTGTAACCTCAGAGTGGGGTCTGTACACGTCACTTTAATTATTTGAGTTACATTAACAAGTTAGCGAGGTTTAACCACTGGAAAATGGGTTTCGCGCATATCTAGTGCGGGCAGTTACATCGTAGTCACACATAATACGGTTTTCGATGCGGCGATAAAGTTACTCTATCCCGCTCAAGGTTTCTTCCCATAATGATTCACGCGGACAAAGCAATGCCTCGTTTCGCGATTAGCATCGAACGAAGTAGGATCGTCGGCGATTAAGTAAAAGTGAAACCGAACGGCCGTTCGAGGCTGAAAGTTTCTCCTTTTATTTCAGGAAATCCCCACGCGCGAACGGTGTAATTTTAGAAACGGGATACAATTTGTTGCTTCTGGAATTTGATGGCAGGAAAAGTATAGCGTTTATATGCATCTCAAATAGAACGGTATAATTTCAACGAACGCGTTAATAGCGGACAATTAGCTGATTGCAATGAAACAACAGCGTGGAATCGAGAAGGGGAAGGATAAAGGATTGAGAATCGGCCGGGTGGTCGCGATGTCGTGGTCGTACAAGGACACAAGCGATTGCACTTTTAAAAGAAATACGGCATGCCAATCCATCTCCTGCACGCATACGCGTGTCCTGAATAAGAACGATCGATTTGCGTGAATTATAGAAAGTTGCAGTTGCAGCGGATGTTTCAACGGCGAAACTCGTGGAAGGGATCTGCCTCGATCGCGATCAGATATTTCGACGCGTTATTCCATATCTTTGCGTTCTATTCTACCAGAGGGGCGACCCTTCGAGAACGTAAATGGCTGATCAATTTTGAAATCCTAGGTCTCGCGGATCTCGATCGAACGATACGCATTCGTCGCGCAGCGAAATGCACGGAATGGAGCGATCGAAATTGGGTGGCTGCCTCGACGGAATGATTTTTGCCGACTGCGTTAAAGGTCCGACGAAAAAGCGGCAGCATGATTGAGCGAAATTGCGGGGGCAATTGTTCAGGCTGACAGGAACAAGGCTACACAGCGGACCGATTTTTACGCCCTCTCGTCCCGGGTCGGTGTTCGCCGACGGTGCTCGGCTGCAACTGCGAAAGTCTAGCAATATGTGTACGTATACGTCCCGTGCACTGTTTCGATCAATGTCGCCGCCCAAAGCCACGATAAATCGAAATCGCTCGCCGCGTGAAACGAAACGCGTTATTAGACTATGCGACGAAGCAAACCTTCTTGGCTTGTCCTTTGCCGCTTAACGTCACCAATCTGAGGTGAACGTCCATGCGGGTCGCTTCCAGGAAACCAGCCTTCCTCGGCGTTCATTCGGTCACAGAGATTCAGGCTTTTCCTACTTTCTCTCGAGGAACCGGCAGTCGGTGTACTCGCAACACGCTCGATGGGCCGTGACGCGTTCCATTGAACTTTCACCTTGGTATTTCTACCTTGCTGCGGCTGCTAGAAAAATGTTGAAACGCCCGGCGAAGGTTGGCCTATTCGACAGGAGGATCTACGTGCGTCTAGCATTCGAGGCCAGACATGGTCCGTCCCCTCCATTTAAGTTTATCAATGGCACTCTCGTAGAGTCTCGATGAACCTGTTAGCAACCGGAAGTGTATCACGCCGGAAAAATTATACGCGCTAGCGTCGGCTGACCCAAATACTACTCGACTCCAAGAGTCGGGCGTGAAATTTGAACGGGCAAGAAGTGGTTCAGGCTTTATTAGATAAGAAGCTGCCTGCGTCAGCGTTCTTTTTCTTTCGCTACTTGGAAATAATTTGTGAATTAGCGGATCGCCGGGAAAGCAAGGGTTTCGCACACCATTGGAGCTAAACGTCGCGTCACGTAGTAACGGTCGGACGCATTGATTCTCACGTATCCGGTCGAAACGGAGCGATACTTACGCTCGCTGCGCTGCCGTAATTTCACTCGCAACGACGACTATAAAGGGAGTGACCCTGCTTCGTCGTCGTCAATCCCCCGCCCCGCGATCATAATTAGACTCCAGCGAAACGAGGAGAAAGCGATCGAAGAGTTGCCGCGATTCTAACGAAATGAACGCAATTTGCAGTTAGGCCGACAGCAGAGAAAGGTGGCGAACGGAAATTTTCATCCGCGATTGATTATTCAAAGGAATTAATTGCGATGAAAAGCATCAAGCCAGCATCGTTCTTTCCTTTGCCTCCTGTTTTGGTGCATACCACTCTGCGATTCATCTATTTGCATTGGAAAAGTTCGCAGTCGCTCTGGAATCGCGAAAGACACGCACCCCTTGGGTATTACATGGAGGGTTCGGAAGCCAATCAGTGCCAGTCCATTAGCATTCAAGCCCAGATAAATAAGGTTTTTTACGAAGTGCTTGGTAAGAAATGACAATGTCAGTACCGTCATCTATTGAATAGCCGAAAGTTTTGACAATAAAGAGGTTTTCGTACTACGAGGCTCGTGTTCAGGAAAGTTGGACTTAGCGATTGGCTTCCGAGCCCTCCACATGTATATGCGCATACTTCACAGAGCGCATCCCTCTGAAACTGGCTGGTTCTCTATCTAACCGATCCATATCGTTAAATCGTTTCCGCGTTTCGAACACTCCGCGATAAGTCATGCCCGCGATTCGCTTTGTCCTCCCGTTCGATGAACGAGTCGATCCGTTTTATCGCCGGGCGAGCCGACAACCGAAAGACCAAGAGATCTCTTATGGTTTTAGACGGGTTCGCGCCGAACGGCCAGATAAACTTACCGCGAAATGAAATCAGCCAGCGAGAAATCGGGCAGCGTGACCCCCAGCACAATGAACTGTGTCAATCGTTTATTTCTACTTCGGTTCGTCGCACGGCAGAATGCGTTCCGTCCGGCCCGCTGCATCGTCTCCAAAAAACGACCGACTAATTCAAACGGTTCTCAACCCTGAATCACCGAGGAGTGGAAAAGTCAGAGACGGGGTTGCGGACAGTGAGGATAAAAAGGTAAGCGCGGGGATGGAAATAGAAATAAAAATAGGAAAGAGCGAAACGCGTGGGCGATAGGATGGACGAACGGAGCAGACGGAAACCCCTTGATGCCGCAGAGGCTTCTATCCGCTAGATCGAAAGTAGATCAACGAATTTCGTCCGTGTAATCTTTATCGATACAAGGCACAGCCTTCCCTTCCACCTCGCTGCCGTTGCGTTTCGATAACGCGTCCAACTTTTCGTCGGTCCACGGGTAGGTCTCTCGAATAAGCTTTCCTTTTTTATCCAACTGTCTACCCTTCGGTGAACAGCTTAATCGTATTTCACGGCAGATCACCCCGACATTCTTTTTGCCCTATTTTTTTTTCACACCAATTCGCCGGCTGTTATCGTCGTGGACAGACACATATGTTCGACCGTCAGGAGCCACCGGCTCAATCTCCCGTTAAATCCGCGGCTTTATCGGAATCTCTCTTTCTCGCTGTCGTTCACTGCCTCGTCTCTCCGATTTTCCTGGAAAAGGCTCGTCCTTCCACTTTCGAGAACGATACCGCTTCTCACTTCTCCGTTGCTCCCCGGTCAGAGGCAAATGTCGCGTCGGTTTCCAAGGAAATGATGGTTGCAACACCGAGAGAAAGTTCCCTCTGATAACGCGGGACAGGTAAACGAAAGGGCATTCGGTTCCAGCAGAGATGTAACTGGGTACGCGTAGCGAAGTGATCGATGCGGCTTCCTCTCGGCGACGGCGTGATTAATAGCGGAGTGCGGAATAAAAACGCACGCCCATGGAAAACAGGCCATTATGCGGGCCGTCGCTCGTAAAACTTAATTGAACACGTCCATGGATTCGCAAAAAGGATCGACGCCTGCTGTCTGCCGTCGCGCTGCAGCGGGGGTAACGCTCGAATCACCCCCACGGTGCATCGGGAGCAAGGGGCATATACAAGAGAGGAAGCGACCTCGAGAGGGAATGGGGAACTATTGAATCGGTGGCAGAAAAGATCGGGGGACGGTCGATCGAGTAAAAGCGTCGGAAATCGGGCACGTAGAGTAGCACGCGACGCGACTCCTCTCCGCCTGGCTCTGCTTGGCACGACTCGAGTGGACGTCGTCCAAAGAAAGCGCAATAGCTCGGAGGAAGTTTAACGAGGGACCGTGCACAAGAGCGAGAACGAAGGGGAGAAAAGTGCAACCTGTGCGGCGCACACTCACGCATGTCTCAGCTTCCCCTACCTCGTAACCAGCTGGTGCACAGAGAGGTGCGAAGGAGACGGTGAACTGGCGGTACAATATTGTCGCGTCGTCGGTCGCCGCACACATACTTTCGTATTTATCGAGAGAAGAAGGGGAGGAAAGGCCACGGACGTACCTTCGGGCCAGTGCGTTCCGAGATTTCACGGTGAGAGGACACCGCCACTTTTCTCTCCGCTCAATTTCATTCTCGACTTCGCGCCACTTTCGTTCGCACGCGTTTTCTCTTTTTCCTTCGCGCCGCTCAAGAAGGACCACGGTACCAGCGGATCGGCCGTATACCCAACAAACTCCCGGCATGGCGTCGGCAATCAAGGTGAGTGAGTGACGAACGCGCAACAGGTAGATACACGCGCACCCATGTATGCACGTACGTTCGGTGATTTAAAGTTTCGCAGTTATACGAAGGGGCTTCCCCTGTATTTCCCTCCCTATCCAGCCGTTACTTAGCCATCGCCCCTAGCAGACGGCTGCCGCTGTACACGATCGGCGGGCCCGATACCATCGCTGATAACGATTTCTTGTATACCTTGAATACTTGTCGGTGGAAGGCGGGACTAGGCTATCGGTATTTTCGGAGTCACGTAATACCTGTGGCTTTTCCTCGATCGATTTCACGTACAGCGAATACCGATTGTTTTCTACTCAAGTAGGCCGTTGGGGCGGTAATTCACCCGATCAATTGCCGGTTTCCCTTTGCCGTCCGACCGATTCGTTTGTCGCGCGCAAGTCGAAATTCGAAAGAAAAAGCAAAAGGTTCCTCGCGATAAATTATCCGCCTCGCCGTCGTTGCTGTGCCGCGCGTTCGAAGATTGCTCGTAGCGTGGCAATTGCACGGACAATCGCGCTGGAAAGTTTGCTACAGCGCGATCGAAACGGTCGCTATATTTTAACGCGGGGAAAGAAATTTTCCGGAGCGTACCTGTGTATCGGTCGGATTAATGTGCGCGTCTCGCGACAAGCGACGAGGGCCCTCAGGATAAATCCGCGACGACTTTCAGAAGCGAAGCTGTAGAAATCCTCGCGATATTAAAAAGCTAATAAACGTCGGGGAGCAACGAATTCCAAGTTGCATCATCGAGGCGAGGATATCGGTCGGGCGCCGGTTCATTTATTACGCGAAAATTCGATACGCGTATTCGGAGATCGCTTGCAGCGTATTTATTCTCCGCCGCGGAAGATGCGTCCGTTTCGAAAATCGAAAGAAGCGAACCGGGCGTCGTTATTTTCTTGTCCCTCGATCGCGGAATGATTGTTATACAATTCTAGCACGTACCTTACATCGGCTCTAAAAGTGAACGATCGAAATGGGGTCTCTTTATCGACGGCATCGCAGCGCAATAATTCATGCGTGGCGCAATCGTACGTTTACGTACATGGCACAGAAACGGCGGCTGCCTGGAATAACAAGCCGATCGGGAAGGACTTGTTGGTCGCTCGATTGCGGCGCGATCGATTCCCGCGCGACGCGCTTCGATCGACAAAAAAGGAAATGTCGAAAGAAAATTGGGAAATTTTCGGGCGTTCCCGAATCGTTTTGTCCGCAAAGAATTCGCTGCAGCCGAGCGTGGCTCCCGTTAATTCGGTAACACGCGGTATTTACGTTGGCCGGCGTTCTCCCTTCCGCACGGCGAATCGCAATCCATTCAGCGAGTGGTCGGTATCGCGCGGGAATCACGGATCCGTGTAATTGTTGTCCATCGGCCGCTAGTCGATAACTAAGCGATTGTAAATTAATTTAATAACTACGAACCAGGCGGCATTTCGACTGGCCGTGTACGGGCAATAAATTATTATTTATTGTCGACGGGGGCGGGGCTGCGCGAGCCGGGTGGCGATAACTATAGCGGGATATCGTAGCTACGAACGACACGAGTTTCCCCAGACATCCCGTTTAAACGGTGAATTATCATTCATAGACTGGTGACGATAATTAACGGGCCATACGTAGGATCCACGTGGAACCGTCGCGTCGCCGTCTCGCTCGCCCGTAATAATCCGGAACGTTACGGTTACTATCGTCGCCGTCGACGTGACGGCAATAAAACCTATATCACACCCATTTGCCATTCAGAGCGGCCAATAATTCTTATAATCTACGTCGATTTGCGGAAGTAAGCGGTTTGCGTGCACGTAGCCGAGCCCGCAACCAATCCACAAATCATCCCTGGCCTCGTGTATACGGTGCCCAGGTGATTTACCGAACCATCGCGGTTATTAGCATTCCTCTGGGAAAATCGAAACTCGTCGGGCGACCCAGTCCAAGAATCCAGCCGATTGCGGCGGGTAAAAAGATTCGCGGAGCCTTACCAGGTAGCGGGTAAAAACCTCAGCTGGCTAGCACTACAGAGAGTATAATAGGGAGGAGTTCTTTTTTCGTTTTGCCTCCCGGTGATCGACAGACTAATGGAAATTTACGATTGAAGGAGAATTGTTACGAGAACGCGTCGCTTTTGAAACGCGCACAAAGCATTCTCGAGGTTCGTCAAGTAACGGGGGACGGGCGGAAAAATCAAAATGACTCTGGGGAGGGGAAAGAGGGGTGGACCGTGTGTCCTGAATTCGCGACGCGGGTAGTTAATGTTTTTTTTTCCTTTTGTCTTTCGGTGTAACCGTTAGGAGCGGCACACGGGATCGAGGGGCGCAACGCGACGGAAATAAAATCAAAACTTCGAAATATCAGTCACGGCTGGTGTCGAAAGAGCGGCAAAAAGAGCGGCAAAAAGAGAAGCTGTGTCGCGCACACTGGCTCTCGAATATTCCGCAGAAGTATGTTCATTCGGCAAGCAGCTGCGAATTGACGGCAACTATTTTGCGTACCTCGCGTCTACCGTTTTTAACCGACAAGCAATCGGACGTACCGGGAGCAAAGTTAAGATCGCTGGAAAAAGAAGAACGGTGTAGAAAATCATATTGCAGACTTCTGTATAGCAACGCAGCCAATTTCCGCTGCTTCCAGAGATACGTAATTCATCGACGTCCATTTCCCCCGAGCCACCCTCTGTTACACCCCTGTCGAAGCAACGCGAAACAACTTTTCCAAGTAGCGCCATCCGAGTTGATACTGTTAAAGGGGTAGACACGGTCGAAGTGGTTTAAAAGGAAGCTCGTTACATAGTTAGGCGACGCTCACGATGTACAACTGCAACGAAACGTGGATGCGTGTCGAAGCGGGCAAGCGGTGGTCGTAGGTACGGGCACGCCGCGGCGTTACTCGTGGTGGTTGCTGCATGTTTACCTGTGTTGGCTTTGGCGTGCTTCGTCGTGGCTACGTTTCGCTGCTGTCTACAGCTGGCCTTTCCTTATCCCCTCTCGCGTAAGCGAAAATCCACTGTACATCTATTCTTCTATTGCATTCCAGTCCAGTCCAGCGACGTCCCTCTTCGTTCCAGTTAACCCCGACGATAGGCTGCAATGCACGCCACAGCGCGGAAGAAATGTTAAGCCACGTTGTCGCCAGGCACCGTCGAATTTAATTATCTCGAACAATGTTCCAGCTGCTGTTGGTCGTTTGGGCTGTAGCTATTTGCACGGTTGTGGCAGACTCGGAAGAAGGGCAGACCGGAAGATCACGAGTTTCGGACGAGCAACTGAACATGGCCCTGAGCGACCAGCGTTATCTGAAGAGACAGCTGAAGTGCGCGCTGGGGGAAGCACCCTGCGACCCAGTCGGAAGACGTTTAAAAAGTACGCGCGGCATTGTTTGAATACACGAAACGGATAACTTCCGGGTCGACGGAGAAAAATTGATCCCGAGTAATTTCGCGGAGGATGTGCAATCGTATCGCGGTCGCACTGGCGATATTCAATTTCCCGTTGACTTCTTTGCGCGAAGGAAACACCTATTGGTTCGAATGGGAGGATAGTCGTCGCTGCTCCGATTCGAGGGATAAATTGATCTTCGTCGGAGTTAACCCCGTTTATGTGGCAAACTCCACGGTGTTCGGGGCGGCGAGTCATCGAATTGCTTAGATCGGATTTATACCCGTATTTCGAGGACCGCGTGTTTCCCCGAAGACTTTGCCGATAAATTTCTGTAAAGTTACTGGCAGAATTCGATTTAACCCGGCCGTTGTTATCCAGGTTTAGCACCACTGGTTTTGAGAGGCTCCTGCCCGCAATGTAGCCCCGAGGAAACACGACAGATCAAGAAGGTCCTTTCACACATTCAGCGAACCTATCCGAAGGAGTGGTCGAAGATAGTACAGCAGTATGCCGGAGTTTCATAAGACGAGGAGTAATACGAGGCTAGATACGCGGATGAGAAAGGGAAAAATTGGAATTAAAAGAAACAAAAAATACGAGGGAGAAAAGGGTATGCTAAGCATACCTGTGTGATCGATCGCACGGTCTAGCATCGACTGGTGAATTGTTAATCCTCGTACGCTTATAGAAGGTACCCAGTTATTTTTTTTTACAGCACACGTTATTCCAAATACCAACGCTCACTTTTTACCGAGCACGTCTATCTTTGCTCGATACCTTTAATCCTTAATATACATACTACATAAGCAGTATTCCATATGTATAGAGATAATAACGTATGATGCAATAAAGTTTGTACTCCAAAATGTAAAAATAGGATTTACGTACTTTGTAAGGGGAGTCGCACCGGTGAATGGGAAGTCGATGCCGATCGTATTCGTATCGGGCAGCGATCGAATCCTGTTTGAAAAACGAGCAGGTATGTACCAAGAATGGTGTACGCGAGTGAAAAGAGCCGAGAGAATAGGAAGGTGAATGATCGTCTGCGACAGTGACGTCAGAACCGAGCAGAGTAATAATGGTTGACGCAAGTACCGGGGAAAGTAATAAACCGGATTCATATCTTATATTTCATTCCTGCGTTTCGACTGGTTTCAATTTCCCTGCATTACGGTGGCATTATTCCCCTAAATTCTGAACCATACGGGAAACTATAGATCCGCTGGCCGCGTATTACATCGTTCCAGCTCGTCGAAACGTTTCCACGGATACTTCTCGTCGGTGATTTTCTTGCTTAACTGCCTCGTCACGAACCGATGTAATAAGGAGTTTCGCTTTCTACGAGGCCGATACGAGAGCCCGTTGCGCAACGATTGTAATGTGCATTCTTCGCAGTGGGCTCGGGTACAATATTGGAAATATTCGAACGATGCGAATCGACGGTATCGCGAAACCCTGGATACATGTACACCTATGTACCTACGCCAGGGTCTGTAGGCCATGAAACGTACACGATTGGGCAATGCAACGAACGTTTGCCCAGTCTCATCGAGAATAATCAACAAGTTGGTAATTATTTCAAACATAGTAGACGATATATTCGGTTTAGAGCAATTTAAGTTGCGTATCGCTTCTACCCGGGACCGTTTCCCTCGTTCAGAAACTCTCTTATTCGTGTCCCTCGCTCGCGTCGTTTCGTTTGCCCGATATTTTTCGTATGTATCAATCCATTCTGTAGCATCGTCGATGGCGGCCGGTCATCAAGACGTAGGTCAAGGCTTCGCCGACAATTCCAAGCGCGATCAATTTCGTGGTCGAGCCGGCGCGTGTTTGAGGTATGCAGGTTAATTAATGCGATGCCAAGCGTCGGTTGCTCGTTGCGTCCCCTTAGGCTGAAGGTAATATCGTTACAACTATGCGATGATTTAATACGCCGAAGAAAGAACGGTACAAGCGACGCAAGTTTGCAGATTAATTGTGCAACGACGATGAATTCCACGTCCCCTTTTCTCCCAGGAAAATTGAAACGTTGCGCTTTAATTGGAACACTTCCACGAGCGGGCCACGATCCCTACTCGAAGTAGATTATAGGTCGTGCCGATACCGCAACGCCACAGTCTCGACTACGAATCGACTCTTTTTCTCGAGATTATGGACAACAATATCGATTCTTACGAACGTTGTAATTCGTTGTAATTCGTCTGGCGAGGAAGCCGAGGAAGGATCGTTAAATCTTTCGCGGTGAAATTTCTTCGGTCAGTGTTTTCCAAGCTAGGGGTGTGCTCGTGAAATGTGTCGCACAATTCACCCCTTTCTCCACACCGTGACGCGCATTTCGACAGAAGTTTGTTTGCCCCGATCGACCGGCGATGATACACTTTCATCGCAGGAATACAAATATTGAATCACGTCAGGTGGAGCCGAGAATCAATGTTTGTTTTCACGGTACCTCGTAGACGACACCGTGCAAATATATACCCAGATCATGTACATATATTTGCGCGTTCCTCTTCGAATTTATCGCTCATTCGCTGCTCGACTTCGCTACTCGCGAGTAGTCAAACAGTTCGCAGGAGCATCAAAAGGATAGGCAAATACGTGTTTACGCGGAAACGCCTCGTATGCCTTTTCGATGGGGAGGCGAGGCGTATGAAGCTGTTGTTTAGACAAATTCGAGAAGCAACCGTAATACGACAGGAAGATCAGCAGGGTACGAAGGAGGCGTAGACCCCTTGTCATAATATGGCGATAAAAAGCTCGTCTGTAGTATAATGTTCGGCGTCTGTACTATATCGTCGCAAAATATTTTCAAGCCGCATTTTGGAAACAACAGTAAACGGGGCTGAGAGGTCGTTGGCAGGCAGGCGCAGGGTTGCGCAGCTGTCTGTGCTCGATCGATCACGACCCCCGTATCCGATAATTCGATATATGATCGCAGTAAAACGACCGTCCCTTTTCTTTCAAGAAGATCCGCGGGGTCGTTAAAATATCGCGCAGAACTCGCGGCCGAATCTTCCGTCTTGACGGATCATCGTTCTACTTACTGTGTCGACCATGATTCTGCTTCTACCGAGGGCCAATCAGTTTCAACCGATGGAAAACAGATATAAAAAGGTATCTATATAAAGTAGGATATAGGGAAGTTTTCGACGAGAGGGCGGGCGTTACGGGGACAAGAGTTCGGCGGGGGTGATTTTTTTCGGACATCTCGGTGTTGGCATTTTCGCGCGTACAGAATTCCGTTGCATACAAGGCTTGCGCTTTCCTCGATATCGATGCACAGGCGAAGGGGCAAAAGTTTCCGGCTGACTCGTCGACGGTGCCGGCAGAAAGAGCCTTCGTGATAAAACTCTCGTTCATCTGCATATACGCGTACACGTATATCGGTTCGATTGTGTTCTCGAACGTGGATGCTGTATGTACCGTTTGGAGGAATAACTTTCACCACTCTCCGTGGAGCATCGTAGCGCAATCGGGCAGCTTTCACGCGAATAAGTAAATCGGACGAGCAACGAATCGAACGTCGAACGCAACATTAATTGAATCTTTACATGCGACGCCACATCGACGCGGCGTGCCATCGATTGTAGCGGGGATGCCGCGGGAAACTATGGGACGCATTTACTATAAATTTGGCCTCGACGAACGCCGACAGGTATATTGAGAAATGTTCATCGCCCCAGTAATGAACGAACGGTTTCCAATCACGCTAGGCACGCGCAAACCTCTTATCGGGATTCTACATTTCACTGACAAAGAACGAACTCGGTCACGCTGCTAATGCAACACGGTTCGCGTTAGTTGGCTAAAGGTGTTTAAAGTGAAATTGAGTCAAGGGGAATGCTCGATCGCTGCGGACAGCTTTCAAGACTGCAGACCGGAGGAGCGTGTTCGTCGATTAAAAACACGCGGCTCGATAGAGATCGGTTAATTGCAGCAGACGAAAAAAGGCGAAAACAGGGAATGAAATTAAGGGATAGAATGCTAACGAGGTACGAGGCGCAAAAGGTATCCAATGCGAGCAATATACGCTTCCGGTAACTCGTGCTATTCAGAATGCCTGAATGCAGACTCGCCGCTCGCGAATGACCCGAACACAGCTCAATACACGTTTAAATGCATTTTGTCGCAACTACAAACGCGGTCACGACGCTTCAATAGCTACTGGTTGTCGCGAAAATTGAAGCAGCCTCGAGAGTGAAAAAAACAACGGATCGCAGTTGCACGACGGACAGCAATCTACGTGCGCAACGTATACATATAACTACGTTCTGGAAAAAGGGAAAGCGTAATCGGAATATCATCTCCCTGTTTCGAAAATTTGCCTGGCGTCGCAAAAATTGCGGAATCTGCGGGACGCGGATCGTCGTTCAATCCACCTTTGGAAAACATTGGAGCATTTTTGAGTTAGCCTGTATTACGAGCCCCGAGTACGCCGCTCGTTTCGACACGTAGTATGGAGCACTGTGCGATTGGAGCGCAGAGAACACGACCGAGAGACAGAGAATGAGAGAACGAGAGGGACAGAGAGGCGGCGAGGCAGGCTGGTAGAGAAAGGAAGATAGAGACGAGAGGAGGGTACCAGCTCGAAAAGGCTTAATGAAAGTTGCCTGTTGCTCGTACAAATCGTCGTGTCAACGGAGAAAATCTCCATTCCCCTCTCATTGCCTTGATCTATAGTCAACGAATGGCCTTTCACGTGATAGCCGCTCGTAACGCCGGATCAATTCCGCCCCATACTACTTGTCCTGCGCGACTCGCTCCTAATTACGAGGTATTTTCGTCGCGGTGACTTTTCAGTGCCCTCCCATTAGCAGCGAACAACGACTAATCTCACGATTATAAACGTGCGACCAATTTATCCGAGAAATCTTCGACCGCCTATAATAGAACCATGGATTTCGAATAAAGATATCGTTGTTTTCGCAATCGCGATTCCTTGACCGATATTCGGTAATGTTTGTGCGCAAATGTTGTACATACCCGTGCAGTCCGAGGAAATTCTGTTGGACCGGCTACTCTGGATGAAATAAACATTGCCTCTGGATGGACGTTAAAGCCTGCGACGGATTATACTCTCGGCCGCGCTGGTTGATATTCTTCATTGACGAGCCCTCGGCTTCGGGCCGACTTTGCGCTGTATTACTGGTAACGTGACTGCTGTATAAGCTGGTCTCCAGCGAACATGCCAGCTTTGGCACAAGTTTACATCGGGGACAACGGGGAACTTTGTGAACTTTCGGAAAATAGAAGCATCCCTCGATAACGCGATAATTGTTCTAGCGTCCTTGCACATTTCGCCAGCGTATCTGCTTCGCAGTGTTAATATTTATCTTCGCCTTGACGCGCATTTGCACAATTATAATTCCTGCTTCACGAATAAACGCCAATGGAAATTTGTGATTCCCTTCTTATATCGCAAGCAATGGATAAAACGTGAAACTGTGTGAACTATATATCGTCAAGAGATCGTAATTAACGGCACCCGATTCGATTCCGAATCGACGATAACGCACCTTTAACAACTTTTCCATTTAACTGCTACGTCGAAGTTACGCTAATGGACGCGGTTGTGGAGGATTAAGCATGGAAAATCGAATCGTCTGTGTCAGTGGTGACGTGCAGCAAATCTTCCGCGACCGCTGATTCCCGATAACGACGGGGATGATCTGATGGACTTCCGGGAGCGTGTCATGTCTCTCAATAATGCACTAAACAGAAAAACATCCCCCTCTGTCCTTCCGCGCGGTTTACGTATACATAACACATTCTTTGGTCGTAAACGTGGTTATGCACGGACCAACTCTCACCCCTATCACCACCCACTCGCAATCTCTCTTTCTCTCGGAAATATATATATATATAATTTTCGAACGCAAACAGACAGAGACACAGGTAATGGTACACGTTCGAATTCTGTGTGTATGCATACTTGAAAGCCGTTATTGGAAAGAAAGGGAGAGACTGAGCGCACGACAGTGGAATAGAGAAGCGAGGGGAGAGAGAAAGCTCGATGGCTGGACCGACAGGGCTGTTGAGGGATGAAGAGGGGCCGAGGCGGTCGTGGTTCGAAACGAAAAGAGAGACGAGGAGCGAGGCAGAGAGAGCGAAATCGTGAATAGGGGTGGAAGGGAAAGGCGGGTAAAGGGAGGCAAGAAAAGGCAGAGAAATAGAGAGAGAGCGAGATAGAGGGCGAAAGAGTAGAGAAGGGTAGTAGAGAATGAGAGGGGTGGCGAGGAAGAAAAAGAGAGTGAAGCGGTGGAGGATGGATAGAGACAGAGAGATCGGTATATGTATATGGCGGATACATAGCACGGTTTGCGGAGGGCACAAGTTAGTGTCTATATACGCGGAGATCGATAGAGGACAGAATCCCGGGACATCCCCAGCGATCCTGTTCTCTTATTCTTGCAAGAAGCATCCTCGGATAGCCTACGTCGCACGATCGCTGCATGTCCCCGCTTTGCATTAATGCGAGACTAGTAACCGAGGGGTGAAACGGCGAGTAAGAAGAAGTACCGACAAAGGAACCAACGCTATCCCGCATACATTACGCCTACGTCGAACGTAGCCCGTTCTTCTTTCTTGATCCCCCGACCCTCGGTATCAATCGGTCAAATTATCGAGGAGGGCGGTCTCGATTTCCCGACGCGAACGGTGAATTTGTATCGAGAGGGTTGAACTGCCGTCTTCTGTGACCAGAGTGAAGTCGCGCAAACAAACACTTCTCTCGGACGGTTGGTGTTGAATTTCTTGTCCCACGCAAAGAATTTTCAAGCGCCGTCGCGAACTTGGCCGTAAAGTTTCCAAAGGTTCGATAGTTGCTTGTCTCGTCGGAGTGCACGTTTTAATTTAGCGGGAGGCGGGCCTGTCCAGGAGAGGGTGGGAGGAAATTTCGATCAGAGAACGAGTCGCCATTATCGCCGCCTATGCTTCCACGAGACGAGAATTTTCGCGCAAGATGCGCACCATCCTGATTGCATTACTCCGTATTAGATTATGCCATACGGGGTAGTGTTCGAAATGTTCAAATGTAATTACAAGGAGCATAGATAATACCGAACCTGGCCGAATACACCTTAGACGGGAGACGCTGAGCTGTGGAAACGCGTATGCATTATGCCAAGTAGATTGCATTACCGTACTGGGTAACGCTGTCCCCCTTTTCGTCCTCGCCGTGTTACCTGTACAGGCGTAATTATTGCGAAGAACGAGTCGCGTCCCGTCGTCACGTAGCAGTCGCGACGCGTCGTGTACTTCGGACACATTCGTTTCCCATCTTCGAGAGTTCGAGTAACAAGGTTACAAGGATCAAGAGACAGGGGTGGCGGAGAAGGTTGAAGGTTCCTACCTTCTGTCGAAAGGATCATATTACTCTGTGCGACGCGGCTCGACGTGGCGAGAGATCTCTTGCTGTGCAATTTCCCCGTCCTCGGTATTCACGGCTAATAATCGTCGCGGCAATCCCATTGTTAGATCTTCATTCTACATATATACGTACGTAGTGATCCTTGGTGCCGCTGCCAAATTCCCAGATACTACCTGCTAGCCAGAGATGTGTATTCTCTGCATACCTCCAAGGCGATCTTTGACACGCGACAGCGCTGCAAAATATACGGGAATGTAATTACGTAAACATAATCCGTCTTGCCGTCGGGTCGAGGCTCGAGGCGCGTTTCTTTAACGCCGGTTTAAACGTTTACCGAAGCGAACGTTAAATACTTGCGAACTTTTTGATATCGGGTAACGCATTCGGCTCGCGACTCTATCACTCGTTTAACCAGCAACGAGCAGAATGTTTCCTTTCCTCGTTGCTGATTTCGTTTCGACAGGATTATTTTCGTGCCGCACACATCGATCCCCCGACGCAGTTGAAAAAATCCGGGTTACGAGGAAAGCTATTATTCGTTGCGTGTGCAGGAATCAAATTGGCTAGAACGGGGTATCGTTGCAAGGGGTACTCGCGTTTCATATGTAGGCGAATATAAGGTGAACGTTACACCCGGACAACGTTTCTCTCGATCGAATCTCCAAGACGGGGCCGTTCCATCGAGCCCGAAAGCAACCGGGACGTTCGCAGTTGCTTAGACTCGTGTACGATCGCTTTTACGTTTCTCCGCCAGAATCCACTGTGTTACTCCTCTAACGTCGTTCCATCGCGGAAACGTTACTAGAAATTCCATGCTGACTTCATGCATTTTTATGCGCTCCAATCAGTTGTAATTGTCTTCCTCCGCGCTAGTCGCTCGCTCGTAACGACCAAGCGGATACACAAAATGGAAATTCGCGTTCTTAAAGTAGTCGTAGGATCACGCGTTCGGAGACGGAATAGTCTTTCAAAGGGGAAACGCCGCAATTGCTCGTGCCGTTTGACCAGCTTCGTAAATGGCCGCGATTCATGCGTGCATCCCTTAAATGGCTTTTTCTGGAATTTATTTCCCCCTCGCGGTAACAATTCAGCGGCATTTAAGCGGGCTTCCAGCAATGGTACGTTCGTAATAACCAGCAACAAGGACGCGAATGTCATCAGGTACTTGCTACCTTTAACGACTCGCACCTCTATAATTCTCTACTCCATCTACATTTCATTGCCTTCTGTTTTAGATTAAACGTCGACGCTACGTCGTCGTGTCATTTTATTTGTAAAAATAAGCGGCGAACAACAAAGTACGAAACGTATTTAGCATTTACGGTAAAAAGCCACGATATTCCATTAGGTTGGGTGGAAAGTCCGACTTTCCATTTTCCAGTGTGACACGAGGCATCCTCGGATGGCACCTCGAATATCCTCGTATATTCCCTCTAGTCCGTTGCCGCGACATTTCCAAGTTATACTTGCAAAGTCATTGCGCAGGGTGTCGCCGGGCCCGTCGTCGACACAGTCGTTTGTGCTGTACTCGACTGGAGGCAATGTTAATCTACGGAGCTTTGGCTATGCGCAAGTGAATTTCGAATTTCATAGATTGTACTCGAGGACGATTGCCACGGCGGTACATGCAATAAAGTTTTCCGCTGCAATTACAGGCCGAAACTTTCCTGGGGAGCCGAAGCTGCTTATTGGAAGAGTAATACAGTTTAGCCCTATTCACGGACGGCCGTTAAGTCACGCTAACTACGTTACAACGTGCTGGGAAATGTGAAAGTACGTAATAGAAAGGTAACGTTCGTGTACGGGGGAGGGGAAGAAAGCTGGCCCGGTAATATATGTGATTGAGATTTTTAATTAACGGGGGCGAAAATTGATTCGCGGTGAGACGCTCGAGAGCACGAAGAGCGCAGTGAAATTTCTCTTCCCGATTGGGAATGCGTCGCGCGACGTGAGACTCACGTCGCAGGAAGGGAAACAACGATACGCGACAGCTTCGAGTCCCGATGGACCGGCTCGAAATGCTCGCCTAAAGGATTTCTCGTCTGGAGTTCTCGTATCGAAAGAAATTTTCGTGTACCAATAACCTTGATAGGTATCCGGGAAAAAGCGGAACGGCTGGGCTGGCTGGCTGGTTGGTTGGTTGGATGGTTGGTTTTGTTGGTTGGTTGGTTGGTTGGTTAGCTGACAGCAAGCAGGTAGACAGGCTGGATGACTGGCTGGCTGGTTGGCTGGCTGCACGGATGGTGCTAAGAGCAACTCGAAACAGGCCGACGTTACGGGTCTTTGAATATTAATCCAGTACCGTTGGAATGCATTATTCTCTTTTTACACCGCATACCACGTTGTGCGTTATTTCTATTTTTAATAAACATGACCGCTAGAGATTTGCTCGCGAGCTATGATGCGGAGAGACATTTTCTTGATTAAAACCATCGATCTTGCCGGGATTACGGCCACGTAATTCCGGATATGAACGCACACGTACCGACAAACGCGATGCCCACGTGTACGCGGGGGTTGCTCCCTTATCCTTAACGCGCATTTAAATTAATTAGCTCTGTCTATTGATTCGAGGAAACGGCGTCCCCGACAATCGCGCGCGTAGACGGTGCAATTGGTCGCGCGATTCTTAGACAGCACCAAGATTCCACTTCCCCTCTATCTTATACCTGCACGATTGGGTGGCCGATAATGAAGATTTTAATCGCCCGCGTTAAATAGGGGCAGAGATTGGCCCCCTCGCACCAAGCAACGAGAGCAAAGTGACGGGGATGGACTTTGAAGTAAAACGCGCGGATCGCGACCGTTCATTAAAACGACAGGGCCGATTTAACGTTTGGCCGTTTTTAATACCCGCTTTAACTAACCGGGGAAACATCTTTGAGGTCCGGTTTAATATTAATGCGGGCGAAATTGAAATACTAATTAGTATTCAGTTGAGAGTGACGCTCTCCGGAGCCGAGTTTCGCCGAGTGTCGGTCTCTTAAAACGAGACAGGGTGTCGTTGGGGTGGCAAGGTGGCGGCGGGGGCAAGTTTCGTGTCTGTCGTGTCTGAGGAAACTCAACGCTCGCGGGAAATTACTCGTAAAATGGCTGGCGGGAAGCACGGGAACGTTCGTACATTTTATGGCTTCCGAGGATTCACCCGGCAATGTCCGTAAACATATCGGATTGGATTTCGGTTAAGTTTGGCCCAGCATTTAATCTCAGACACCGCAGGACGTACGACGCGTATCGCCACGCAGAGAAGTCGATCGTTCACCTGCATTTCCATCGGTGTTTCGCTTCGCTTACGCGGCTTGCCGAACTTTTCGACGCGCGAACAGCTTCCTCCTCGGGCGGCGCCGTTTCTGTCGCCGCGTACTTCTTTTGGATTTTCTGCTACTAGTGTTGTTTGTCAGTAGCCGGCAAGCAATGCTACGCCGATCTAACAGCCACGTCCTTACCATCGCAAGTCGCGCCATAGCACATTCGCCTTGCTCTGTTGCGCAAAAGTTGTCCGCCCGACTTTCGTCGGCGATGACAGGGCCAAACGACCGATCCGGAAGCACCCCTCGGAACGTGGAACGCGCCATTTAACAAACGCCCTGTGTACATTTCGCACGCGAGTAGAGTGTAGGCGCGCGGACCGACTCGTGCGCACATAGTGGACAGCGTAACACGTGTGGTGGCAAAGATAAGCCGGCGAAAATACGCGGAGTCACGTATTTTATGAAATATACGTAAACGTTCGCTCGACACGCGCCCAACGAGAGTCCTGGAATTTCGGCGGCATTAGTGCGCTGCGCGCGCGATAAACGATTTCCCCGGCTCGATACAGAGAAGAAACCAATGGAAGATCCTAGTCACTCGATGGCTACGGGCTGAGCGTTTCAGTTTTCTTACATTTAGCAGTAAAATCGCTAAACGAACGTCGGCCGATTATTCCGTCGAACGCGTTACATACAAGCGAATTGTTGCGGCAAGCTTATGACGCACTGCCCTTCGGCCTGCAATCGGATTAGCAGGTGAATTTCACGCCAACCCGACGATGCACCGGAACCTATTTCACTTTTACCCTTGACACAAAGGAGCTCCTACGCGGACGGGGAGGGAAAAAGAAAATATTCTCAGCGCTTCGACGAACGTTATTAGCTCGGCGTGAATGGCGGGCGAGTAATAATGCGAGGGATAATGAAGTGCCGCTAAAGTTTGCGGATAGCTCCCGTAACCAAGAACGATATTTATTGTACCACAAATAGTTTCTGCGACTAAGTTTTAACTAGCTCTATACATACTTTGCAGTACGTATGTGTATACTGTTGCTTTTTATAAAGCTTTACTTTATTTCCCAAGTTCTATCGGTACTCTGATATAATTCCAATTCGAATATAATGCAGCCTCCGATATATTATCGGCGATCACGGCATTAGGGCGTAATGGATCTTGTGGATCTATAAAGTTTTCCGAATCATTTCTTCGGACGTTAAAAACGTGGGGAAAAAGCGGAGCAATTTAAAGGAATAACAATAATTGAATTGGACCGTTCTTACGGCCGTTTCATTATCGCTGATGGGAACGCCGCGCCGTATCTTCTCGGCTAGTGTGTTATTCATGGAAACGGGAAACGTGTCGCAAGACTATTTATCGCGCAGTTGTTTGCACGGGCGACGGTAAAATGTTACCGGCAACGAAATAAACTCGACTAATGATGCGCGTCGAACGAGCGAAATATAATGTAATCTTTTTGGGAACATTACCATCGACAATTCGTTAATGCGATGACCAACGGAATGGGGTCTGCCTAAAACAAGTGGCGTCGAGATGTAAATTCCCCCTGATGCATTGCGCCGAAGCATAATTCGATTTAGCCGAAATCCAAAACGGCTGTTACATCTCCGAAATCCGTGTAGCCATGCGATCACCGCCGGGGCGCGTGTTATTTTGCTAATTGTACCTAGTGGCTACGGTACATTATTTAATTGGTGAAATCCCATTTTACCGGCTGCCACCGCGCGTGCCTGGATCCTGTTGATTCCGTATCCCCTTTTTCTCTTCCGCGGACAATCGAATAGAAGCTTCTGCTGGAAATCGTAAATAGAGCGGTTACGTTAACTTCGTTGAACGCGTAACCCAATCGAGTCGACCTATAAACGCCGACTTATTAACGCACTCGTTTCCCCAACTTTCTCAATTATGAACAGGGGTGTGGGTTAATTTATTTATCCTTTTACGATATCGGTGGCTTCCGCGCGCAAAAGTTTCCCCGATTTGTATAGCGTATCGTTTACCACGGTTATATCCATCGATGCGCACGGTGTTCTACTTTGTTTTAATCCTCACCGAATAGCGATCCGCGAAGTTTCTCCTTCATTTTTAAACGATGTTCACAGTTTCGCAAAATCTTCCCGCTTTAATAGTTCTAGCATTTACATATAATATATTAAATATATCGTACTTTATCGTCGGCTGTAAAGAGTTAAACGGAGAGATATAGAAACAGCGCGAGTTGACGCGACGCGAGCTTCGGGCGAGAAAATATTGCCGGCGGCATTTTTGCATCGAGGATCCACGTATGTATGTACGTACATATCTACCTGCCTCCAAATCGAATTGGGACGATACGCATTTGTGCGGAGAAGCCGCGACACGTTCGGCACGCGAAATAAGCCGCAAATTAGTATCGAAATTCCGAGGGTTTCCGGAACGCATCGTGGCCTCGTGTTCGGCAACTCTTCTCTGAGATGCAGGTGTCGTTGCGTAATCTCTAAGAAGCTCCTGCGGCGGTCTTGACACCGGTTGGAATTTTTTCACAGGTACGCTGACGGAGTGACGGAGTAAGTTTTTGCGCTCTCTCGCGGCACCTTCTAAACCTTTTTCATTTATCTTCGCCCACTGCAGCTTAAGCAGCAATTTCGCAGCTCGCTTTGCGTGCACTTGTTCCAGCCGCCCCGAGCAATCCCCTTAATGTATACTTTTTCTCAGTGTCATAATTGAAGAGCCGCTCGAAGGCGAGAGAGCGTTTTCAAGGAAACTTGGTCTCTTATAAATTTTCGACTTGCCTTTCGCGGGACTCTGGTTTGTGCATACCTCTCTGCCTGCGAGAAACCCTGGGAAATCAGTCGGGCAGGGAATGTAAAGCGACGACTGCAACTTTAGCGGCGACTAATGGAAGGTAAGCGAAGAGGTGTACGCTTTACAATAGATAAACATATACGCGCGTGTAGGCATTACATGTTTGACACTGCGATGCAAAATAGAAGTATATTTTGAGAGGAGCTCGCGTAAGAGCTAAATGGCTGGCCATTTTATCGTTGCGCCCGAAATTTCACTGTCGTCACAGCTTTTAAACGCTATCGTTACGTTTCACGCGTTCCGCCAAATCCTCGAGTGTTTGCATCGGTGTAAAACATTCGGCGATTCGCAAACACGACTGTTCCACGCTCCGCGCCAAAGCCATTCGTCCACGCAAGATGTAGCGTTACAGGCGAAACGATAAAACCGATCGACGGCGGTTATTTTTCCACTAATATTTGCGGACCATTAGCCCCGTGTATGAAAAATAAATGTTATTTCACGACATCGCGGCGAGGAAAATCAACCGTGGCCGGTCCACTGAAAAAACCCTTCGTCGCGAGCTCCCCCGCTGCTCGTATAGTCGACGATGCGACCGATAATCGAGATCGCTCGGATCTCTGGAAGGGCGGTTTCGACGTTTGGAAAAGCAAGGAGGGAAGCACGCGCGAACAATATCGTTGGTTGCTTTCGATCCACTCCGCTTTTTCCCTCTTTGACACGACGATCAGCTTTCAGGTTCTTTCGACTCTTTTATTCTTTTCTGCACGCCCAATCGGAGGACCGGGAAGCGTGGAGCGTTCCGATCGAAGCGCTTTTCAACGAACAGCGAACGCGTCTCAGGATCGACGATATCGTTTCGGTCCCGAACGATTTCCTCCGGGGCTCACACTTTTCTCTCCTCTTATTTTCCCATGGTCCACGCTGTGTCCATTCTATTCTTCATTTCCCGCTGGTACTGCTGCTACCCCGTATTCGGCAACGCTCCGCGTGCATCAAAGCTACATAACAAATTGAATATTATATCCAACGTACGCGGCGGACAACAGGGGGGGCGACGACTAAAGAAAGCGGAGGTAACAGAAAAGTGGCGAAGAGGGAAACGGGAGGTGGGACGATGAAAGAGGATGGAAGAAGGGACTCCAGAGGTCCTGGACCTGCGCTATGCGAGGTGAGCGTCCCGTGACGGAGCGTTCCGACGCTCGACTCGCTCGACGGCTAGCTCGACGCCGTCAGTACACGCGTCTCTACGCCCGGGGATGCGTCCGTCGACGGAAGCATAGCGTGGCGCTCGTTCAACGACACGAACCCGAACGGGACGGTCGCGTTCGATCCCCTTTGCGTGAAACACGAGTCGACGGGGAGTGTGCCGTGTCGAAAATAAGGGGACACGTATCGCCAGTTCGCGGATGACGCGCCGCGTTCAGTTGCGAGTATAATGCAACACCTTTCTCACGAGGTAATACGCTGGCGGTGGAAGCAAATTGGGGAAAAGCCGTTGGTTTGGTCCGTGGGCACCGCGAAACCGGGGAAAACGTTTTCACGGGCCGCCGGGTCTGCCGGATAAAAGGGGACTGAGCGTGGGACGCGAGTGCCGATCGATCTCTAGGATCCATTGATCCGCTGATAGATCGCCGTACGCGGGATTCGATTCGGAAATTCCGAAAGGATTTAGGAGGATTCTCGTGCGGCGGTCGCGCGGGGCACGTACCATTCCGAGCGGTGATTTTCCGCGGGAGCAATATATCAGCGCGATATTTTCGATCGGGATTCCCCCCTGAATTCCAAGTGAATTATAAGGATCGTAGGTGAGCGCGAATGGGCTTCCGGTCGACCATAACCGGCCAGACAGTCGATTGATTTTACGATAACAATTTGGAAATCGAATGGACGATAATCCGTGCCGGCCAATTCGCGTTTCGATATTTGCGAAAATATCGGTCGACCTCGATTCCGCGATATATAGGTACTCGAAAACGGATTCCGCGTATCAAGCTCCGCCGCTTGGCGCCGGCGAGTTTACGACGGGATCGAAAATCGTACGAGTTCTCGACGGATTCGCGTAGCCGACGAAGCTGGGTGTTCTCGAGGAGCCCGCAAAAACGGTCGACGATTGCTTCGCGAGGGATGGATATTCGTACGTGTCACGCTTTTATCGAACGACCATCGCAGACGATCATGGTTAATGGCTTCGCCGTTGACTTTGATAAATCCGTCTCCAGAGAGAGATTCGTTGCCCAGAATTTTAATATTGGCCGCGAACGTTGCGTCGCCCTATCGTCAATAGTTTCGATACTTCTCGCGCTTCGAATCCGCTTCGCAGTTTCCGGGCTGAGGGATTAATCGGTCCGACTAACGCGCAGAAAAGAAAATTCCGCGCATAATGATCCGTCGTTACAGAGACTTCTGCTCCTCGGCGGGACCGTCCTTCGGTTGGAATATAATGGTCCCGGGACGAAGCCAAGCACGAGGTAATTTCGCGTCTGGAGAACGATTCTAATCGTCACGGCCGGTACGTCGCGGCTGTGAAGTTGTCTCGCAAAAACGGACACCGGGCTTTTAACAGCGTCCCAGATAATTAATATGTTTCTTCGTGAAGTAGCCGGAGGGCATAGATGGCACGTATGCAAATGATCCGCTTTGCGCTGGCGTGCACCAAAGTTATTCTTCGGATTATGAAACACGGGGACTAAGAGATTGCGCCGATGGAACGAATAAATCTTCCGAGAAGCGTATATAATCGCGTACACGCCGAGACTCTGTCGTCGCCCGGAGGATTTCTCTGCAAAGGGAGGTCAATGGAGGAGGGACAGAACGAAATTAACCCTGCGCGACGTTCAACGAGGCGCGTTCTCGTAAGAAAAGGGAAACGGTCGCGGGACGAAATTTTCGAGAAGCTTTGCTCGAAACCTTCCACGAATTTTACTAACGGCGATTAACACTAGAACTACCAGGCAAGTCAAAATGACTTGCTCCAGAATTATTAATATTTCATTAATATTTCATTAATCAACGAGCTAGAGAACCCTTTAGTATACAGGGGATTGTGTCGCATAGAGAATAATAGTATCATATACAATATAAAGTAAAAACAGAATTACAGAGAAGAATAACAAATGAAATAGGATAAAATGATAATAAAGTTAAATAATAATAGAGTAGAAGAGAATTTCAGAAAAGAATAAACAATTGAAATAAAGTAAGATACAATCAGATAAAGAAGAATGTAATAAAATAACATGAAATAAAATAAAATAAAGTGAAGTGGGATACAGTGAGAAGATAGATCTTGATTCCTAAAAACGGAATACTTAATAACTATTTACGATTCACAATTTACCGCGATTAAAACGGATTGCTTGAACGAAATGAAGGAAGTCCCGAATTATTAATATATGGGTATCGTTGTAGGAATTTATGATGAGCTTTAATAAGACAGAATGACAATTATATATCTCTATTTAATGTCCATTCAACGACTTTCGTGTCCATAATCTGTCGGGCGTACGTTATCTGAATAGCACCAAAATCTATCGGTCGTTCTAGTGTTAAGGCACGATCGATCTCGCAGCGATTTATCGCGATAATACGCCCGCTCCTCTTTGATACGCGTAATTAATGACCGTCGCGGCTCCCGATGCAGGGGACGCTCGAAAAGAATGACGAGCTTGCATTTTACTTGATTATTCGGTTCCACTTAGTCGGTTCCACCGGAAACGTATTAGATTAGTCGTTAGAATACCTTGGCTTTCGCGGGATGTAAGCCGCGCTTACTAGCCGCCGTTTCAGCGTAACGAAGACAAAACGAGGAGCCGTAATTTTTTTTCACGATTACTAAATTAACGAAGGAAGACATTTCCAGGGAATTCGCGCACCTCCCTCGAATCGAGATCGACGTCCCTTCCACTACGATGCCGGCCGATCCATTAAGCTTCCTTTCTCTTTCCTGTGTTCCGCGTGGAAGTAGCCGCTCGCGAGGGCACTTCCGTCGGGCCGAGGCTTTTAAATCGGTCATAACGTTCCTGCGATTCTTCGCCGAACGGACAATGTTTACGGACAAACAAGCGATCGTGGTAAACACACGGGAAGAGTGTCGGAAATGGAAGTGTGTTACCAAAAGCGGCGCTTCCCTCGTCCGGATGCTTACATCACCGGTCTTGCCCGAGGAACATTTCACCGTGGAATCGGGAGCGGCTAATCAGCATCGGCGGGATCGAATTATGAACTCGCTAGCGAATAAACCAGAGGCGCGATGCCCGTTGCCGCTCGTTAATCCTTTACGCGTGGCGCCCTATCTTCGGCGAGCGTCGTGCCTTCCATCTCGTTAGAATTTCTCACCCTCGAGGGTGAAATCTTCGTTTCTGCAGCCGTCTCCGAAAATCAGGAATGCCACCGGCCGATATTCATCGGGGGGGAAGAATCTTCCGCCCCGTTCGCCGGAACCATCGATCACGCGTCAGCGAGATAAGACAAAGGGCTTATAATCTGACATCGACCCGAAGGAAAAAGATTCGAGCGTGCGGGCTTGCGGGTTGTGTGTGGGTGTGCGGGCGTTGGTGCCTAGCGTGGACGGAAAAAAGCAAGTCGCGTTCGAGTGCGAGGGAGGGAGATGGATGTAGGTGCACGGTGCACCGAGAGGGACAAAGAAGGGGAGACTTTTCATTTAGTCCTGTCGTAAATAAGAAGGAGCAGTTGCTTCGCGTATATAGGTATATACGAGGCACGCGTTGGCCGGCGCTAAATTCTGCTCGCACGCCGACTGAAATCTGTGCCCGTAAATGGTCGGGATAGTTATTTACGAGATGGTGTAAAGGATAATTGTCCTGCGTTTCTTTGGACCAAGGAGGAGTCAGGGATGTATACCGTTCTAACTTGCTCGACCGTTCCCTTACAACCGCGCGCCACGTATATTACGTGAAATTGCGCGAACTTGGAGCCGTTTATACGTCTCCCGACAAATGTATCGATTGAGAAAGGGTGGGGATAAGGGAAATAACAAAAAAGAGAAAAATAAATATCGCCGGCCGGTACTCGAGGAAAGGAACAACCTGGGGAAGAAGTTTGGCTAGGCGATACTGGGAGAATCGCGGGGGTGGTTAGAGGGGAGAGAGAGAGGAAGGAGAGAGAGATACAGTCATTATTATTGTTCAGGCTTCTTTTTCTTCCACTTGCAGAATGAGGGTGGCACGGCTATTACTGTGCTACGTACTTCTCGAAGACTACAGTACCAATCTCGGCGGGGCTGCAATTACCAGCGACGCCGCGCGCCAGGACGCCACTGCCACCAATCCCACGCTACCAGGTACACGTTTCTGCGTATAGACCGCTCTCCATATATCGAAACGCATTGTTCCCCATTTCGCGTCCCGGTGTCCGTGGTTGCTAATTGCGTCTCGGGTCTAGCCGTCTTTCTCACCTGACGGTGTTACGCGTGGACAGGTAGCCGCGGTCAAACGTCCTTGAAAACTTTTCAACCCAGATTTCCCGCCGCGTCCCCGAGGTTATTTGCGTCGCGCCGCCAGATTAATTTTCGATCCGCCGGAGGATCGAAGGGAATTACAACTATTACCGGAAGCAGCGTCCGGCAGAACCGTGCAAACGATTTCACGGCTTCGGCCGGCGTGTGCATCGGTGATAACTAACTCGGACCGAATTCCCAAAGCCGATGACTCTGTTGCCCGACCGCGTATTATTCCCGAGGGCCACGTCGTTTCCACGGGCATTTTTGTTTTTTCCCTCCATCTTCCGCCACTGTTTGTTCTCCTTCCACCGATTCTCTTCTCTTTTTTCCCCTCTGTTTTTCGAAACGAGCACGAGCGACGGAAGTGCTCGAACTCGTCGAAGTACGCACGTCAAAGGGTTTAATTACCGCGGCAACTTCGCGTGGACAGTGCTCGCTCGGGTTAACTAATCGCGGTTTCCATCGGCAGCTTCAGTTTCATCCTATTGCGTTTGTCTCGTGGCCCTTTTATCTCCAAGGCACGGCACGGATCGCGGTTTTCATCGCGAAACCAGGGCTACGCGTTATCAGCTGTACTCGACCTTACTTCGTATTTCCCACGGCTAATCGCCTCTACGTACGCAAATGTATTCGCGGAGCGAGAAAAATTCACGCGCCTCCTTGGACGACGTTTCTTGTTCGCCTTTCGCGCCGTGATTGTGCCAGGGATGCGGAATTGTTTTTGCACCGTTGGATTACGAAGGCCGCCTATATCCGCGGGAGAACGTTTCAAAGCGGACAATTTTCGCTGCTTCTCGAGACGAATAAATTCAGAGGAAGTATCACCGGGGTACGGCTCATTTGCGAGTCCGAGAGGACGTCGCTCGCTGGCTCGCAGACTTTTTTTCGGATCCAACGAACGCTGCCGCTACGTTGTTTCAGAGTTTATTACCGGCTCCGCGGCTGATACGACGTCGGTCGCAACTCGATCTCTTTCCCGGGAAAATCGCTTTTCCTTGACCGAGATTTCAGCCACCGCGGCACCCGACAGCGCGCCACGTTCGATCCCCGATGGGACTATTTCCGTGCATCGATACGATGACTCGTAATTACTAGCAACAGCCGATCCCCTTCCGTCAAGAACTTCGAACATCCGACACTGTGAACGATGGTTTAAGTTTAATTTAAACTTTCCCAAGCTTTAACGACGTCGGGCGCAACGTCGCCGGGTCGCAGATAAAGTTTCACCGGCGCATACAAGAATTTCCGTAAGCCAATGCGTAGTGAAATAAATTATTTGCGCCTGTTAATTTTATTTCCTGCCCCGTTGCGTCTGTTGCTTTGCGCCGTGAAACGGGGATCCGTCGTCCCGTCGATCAATCTATCGGAGGCACCAGGCGCTGCGACGTTTCGTCGATTACTCGTTAAGGGCGGGTTAGTGCGTAACGGGACGAGATCGGATAAGGGTTTACCGCAGCGGTTAGCGATGCGATAACGCATAGCCATAATGGAACTAGGTAGCGTCTTACCCGAGGACTGCGCTCCTGTTATGCGGACATAATGCCCTCGGAGAGGCGCTAAGTTGGCCGTGGGTGTCGCCCGGACGGGCAGATAGGAAGAAGCGAGATAACGGATAACGCCGGCACGGAGAGGACGGCGGCGAAAGAGTGAATCGCGCGAAATTAAAGAAGCGGAGCCGTTTAATAAAGCGCCGGGAGGGTAATTGGACTCGCTCTGGCGGCAATTAACCGTGCAGCTACGTAATTGAAATTGATAGCGCGATACGGGGCAAGTTTGAGAGAATGCCGTGACAGGGGCGTAAATCAACTGACGAACGCAAACAAGCTCGTTGAACCTCCCGAAGGTTCGAAGCAAAAGTAGTTGCCGAGTTCCCTTTCGTTCGCGCGAGAACTGTCCGACTTTTCGTGCCCTCGCCGCGAGACGCCCCGTTACGGACTCATTGACACGCGGGACCATCGAAAATGCCTGAGAACGAGGAAGTTTGTGCGGGGGTGGAGGAGAGATAAAGAGAGGCTGGCGCGTAAAGCTGCGACGGTATAGAAGAAACGCGGGACGGCAGTGAACGACTCCGTTGAATGTCCCTGAAGTTGAAGTAGCTCTACTCGGCCCTACCTCGAGCTCTTTGCCCTCTCCCTGGGCCCGTGCCGGTTAGTTCAGCAAGTTTTTCCTTTGAGGATGAAAGATATTAATTAAACTGTCACAGACACGGCAGCAGGGGGCTTCTAACTTTATTTCGCCACTTACAAGTTTACCGCTTAAGCAACCCTCTCTGTCCCGCCATTGCCGATCTTATCCTGCGAAGTATAGCGCCCTGGACCCGGTTACAAATGCGAAACTATCCCCGGAGGGCAATGCCTAGGGCGCAATGCGTGACTAACACGGTCCTTTCGCAGAAAAAGCACCGGCTTTTCTCTACCGGTTTGGGTTAGCCTTAGATATCTCTTCGCCTTCGATGAGAATGGATATCCGACCAGCGGATCGCCGCGGCGTTTTGTCAAATTGTCCGTCCATGAGACCCGATCGCGATGGAACCATCGCCGAAGTGCGGGCTGCTTGGAAAAATCGGGAAACCCTTTTCTGTGATAAATCACTGATCTCGGTCTGGTAAGTTTCTAATAAAGACTTTCTTTTCGCGGATCGTGCGTCGGTGGAAGGATGTTTGGTATCAGCGGGCGGACAGAAGTGGATGACGAAGAAGCAAATCCTCCCGGTCTCCGGGGATCCACTGCGAAAACTTGACGACGCTCTTCGCGGGAGATAAATCGTTGAAGATTAACTGATTAATCAGCCTCCCCGTTAATCCATCGGAGCGTCCTCTCCGCGGGATTTCACGATGGCACCGCGACCGCCATTTGAAACTACTTCCCTTCAACTTGTCGCAAGTTCATTAGCCCCCTTAGTCCTCGAAGATTACAAAGTCGGCCACCGGTCTCGGGTTCCGCGAGTAACGAGAGGTCGATCTCTATAAAATACACCGAGAAGCAGCAGGCACTGCTCAACGATTACCAAACGGTTAACCGGTCGGGTACACGACCGTGGACATCTCACCCTTCCGCGCGTCCCACAATTAAACCGTCAAGTATGCAACTGAGAACCGCATACCTGGCACCGCTAATATCGCAAGCATCCGCTTGGTCTGCATTTGGCCCACGCTGGAGAGGAGGAGGAACGCTTCAAGACGGCGAGGTTCGCGTTAATTGCTAGCGGGTAATGCGGATGTACGTGACCACGTGTGTTGGTGACACGCGCGAAGACGCGAGGCTACGTGGGTGGCCGCGTCCCGGAAGGGATAGTTTGGAGCAGGGCTCCGATGCTTGGCTCCGACTCCGCTCGTAATTTTCCACGGCTTGGTGGAAGCCATTCGTGCGACCATACGTGTATAGAGCGATATTAGCGGAGCCGAGAGGCGTGAGCGGAATTGCTCGGCGTGGTGCGGAGTGACACGCGCGATGACGCACAGTGGTCCGAAACCGTAAAAACACGAAGTAAATTCAATTTTGCGATCTCCTTCGAAATGCATGAAATTTTAGGCATAGTTTCTTATATGTATAGACTACATTTTGGCAAAAAATGGATTGCCACAGGGCACTGGTAATTGCTTGAGACACCTTCAAAGAGGGGGAAAATATGTCCACTTTGGAACGATCCCATTTCTTTCTGAATTTGTATACTTTGCGGTGCTATATTTTTTTACAGAATGGTGCTGACTCAAATCTGTTTATATATTTTTAAAGAGTGTTCTTCCAGCTACAAGTACATGTAACATGAAAGGTATCTAAGTATTTATATCCTTTGAAAAATACCTCTTCGCGAATCCCTATTTTTCCCCCGTTTTTCCACTTCAATGTGGTTTATAAGGGGGAGGTAAACTCGGGGATCCGATGAAATTTATATGGAAGTATTTATTAGAACCTACTTAAGAAGGCTGCACAGCTGCTATATGAATTAGCCAATCGGCATACTTCCATCAGCAACACGTCCATCTCCACGTGCTTTTGACCAACAGTCAATTCGCGAGTTGAGTGCCGTACGAATTTTCCAAGTTCAATCCCGCGTCGAGCAAATTTTTTCCACCGCACTGTTCGATAAAATGGCGAATAAAATAGTCGATAAAATGCCGGATGAAATAGTTTCGAAAGCTCGTCCAAGGAAACGCTAAACGAGCCTGGACGTATCTATGTACATACTTCGTTTCCTATCGGAACAGCATCTTCCTCCAAGTTGTTTAATTGCGAATTGCTCAGCAGCAGCCGGCGCGGCACGGTGCCGATTAAACATTATTTTTCGAAGCGAGCAGAACGTCCGAAAACTTGGGGACAACTTAGCGCGTGGGATACACCGAAAATTAGATTTTCGGATGAGCGCTCTCGAGAGCGCCGCGCCGCGCCGCGCCGGCCCCTCGGCCCGCGTTTTGCCCCGTGACTCTTCGCCCCCATTCATTTTCGTTCCATTCGAAACGATTCAACGGGTCGGAACGCGCTAATATTTCCGTGCACCCCCGACCATCCCCCCCGGCAAATCTAATCCCGATTTCGATCCGCCGAAGCCGAGCCGCGCCGCGACGCAACAGCCCCGCCGCGACCTAACGAGAAGCATTTCGGTTGCAAATTTCCCTGGCCCGCGTTTAATAAACCTTTCGCCAGACGTGTAAGGAGAGCATCTAGCTTGCAACTTATTAAGGAACGGGGGAGCGTGAGGCGAATCGGGGGCGCATAATGTGTGTCCGCAGCTGGTCTCGTTCACGCTCGTGAACCGGGACGCCGTGCTGGCTTAAAGTATGCGCACGTATGCGACGTGCTGGGGTAGGTGGGCGGCGGTGCAGTTAGGAAACCTCCGTGTTCCGCATGTGCGATCTTACTAATTTCCGGGATCGAAACCTGTCCCAGGAGAGAACAGAAGGGTAGGACGCGTCGCTGGGGAATTGGATTAATTAAAGTTCGAATTCGCACCGCTTCGTGGAAATGGAATTATCGCGGCGTAGTCGTCGTCGGCGGCGAGTCCGCACCATCGACGTTACTGCGCGGCCGACAGGGTCGAACGAAGCTTCCGGCCTCTCTCTCTGCCCCTTTCCACGTGCCGCCCTGCACTCGCGGAGGTGAGAGCGTGTCCGCCAAGAGGGTGGCATCTCCACAGAGGGAGAGAGACAGCTGGGTGCCGGTGGGTGCCGCGCGGCGTAACAGCTTGCGACTTTGAACGCGCCAGAGCGAGAGAAGAGTCGGGACGGGGAAGGGGTTATATATTTACGGCTCTACGTCGCGTCGTCGCGGAGAAAAGTTTCGGCAGGGATTCGAGCCGTGAGAATTTAAAGTCCCACGAATCTGGGCAAGGGCGGGCAACTTTTCCTTCGACTCCGAGCGGCGTTTCGATAATCCGCTTTGGTATCGTTCCGCTTGGTCCGCGGGAAATCCACCGCACTGACGGACCAACGCGAAACCGCATCGCGGAGACGCTCGTCGAGGGTCAATCGAATGTTTAGTCGAAGCCGGTTGCGTTGTATCGCCGTGGTGACTTCAACGTCTTCTCCATCTCCGTCTCTTGACGATAAATGTCTTCGCCGCGGCACTCGCTCGAGCCTCCGTGGCTAATGAAATAAAGTAGCGTTCGAATATTGCGTAATCACGAAACTTTCTGCTGCAGCGCAACGGTGAAAATTCGAACAATAACTCGGATGTCTGTTGCCGCGGCGTAATTAGTCTCGCCGCGAGAATAAAACGAGGGACACGGTCGTTAACGCAACGTCCGGATAACGCTCGGGCTCGCCCCATAAGACAGATAGGAGGGGAATCGCAAGATAGCCTCGCTGTTTGTTACTTAACCTGGCCCGCGATTCGGGGAAACTTTGAAGAGCTTCGACCGGCGAAAAGTTTACGCATTGTTGCTGCAAAAACTTGTAACAACGATAGATACTCCAGCGATACAAAACCTCAAATGAACTCGTTCAGGCGGATTTCCCGGGGCCCTCCTCGCGGAGTAGGTTCTGCTCGCCGATACCCGAAGCGCGAAGAAGTTTCAGAGTGGCGTTTCTTCGACAATGGAAGTCAAATTGTATCGGGATGTTTGAGGAACGCGGTAACGATTCGCGCGACGGTAACGATTGCGAACTTCATCGATTTGCCGATATCTGTCGGGACTTCGTTTGCGGCGTCGAGACGCGGCGCCCGAGATTAATTGACACGCGGGCTTGGGAAAATTGCACCGGCGATTACAATGTGCGAGAAAAATTGCGGGGATAAAAATGCGCGAGGCAAATTTGCGATGCTGCCGCGGGAAAACGGAGCTCCGCAACACATGAAATCTGAAATTAACATCGATATTAAAGGCGAAACTCGTTTCCGCTGCCTTAAAGCTTTTTATCCAACCCCCGACCGCAGTTTGTCCGCGCGTACATCGCGGACAGGATATGCTTGGTTCACGGATGACGGAGAAAAAGTACGAGGAAGCAACGCGAACGATTCGTGCACGACCGAAATTATCCCCGCGATCATTTCGATTTCGATTTCCATTTGGACGCCCGGCGTCTGTCAAATTTTTGACTAGCTTATCGGCGAACGCGCTACAGACGAGGAGAGTATAAAAAAAAAGAAAATTCGTGTCATACAAGTTGTACCTCCTCTTTCTTTTGCCGACAAAGACAGCTACGATGATAAAAATCTTTTTGCGTCCGCATAATACCATAATAACTATGTAAATCAGAGAGGCGAACCAGCCCACAAACACAATCGGGCATTCGTATGCTAACTTCCCATCCCCGCGTTCCTCACCTCCCAGCCTCCATTTCACTTTGCTCGGCGCTATATATATGTATATGTATATATCTATCTGGTTACCTAACTCTGATAACGAGTTCAGTTCTAAAAAAAAAGGAGGAAGAACCATTCCACCACCATTATCCATGCGCACTACGCCGACGTCTGGCAAATCTTTCTTCGCAAAAACAGTCCTATCGGATGTGTTCCACTTGCGTGCAAGAGTCGTGTCTCCTTTCTTTCGCGAGTTCGTCGAGTATTACGAGATCGACCAACAGCGGTAACGGTAACGCGATTGAACAAGAAGCGAATAGCCGACGTAAAATCTTTCAGACGGTCGCAAGAAAGCGCGAAACGAAACGTATCCTAGGAAGCTGCGTTGAATGGCGAACGAGCGGTTGGGTTTCAACGAATACATTGTGCATCGATTTAATGAATTCAATATGCATCGTAAATGCGTTGCAACGATCGACAACGAGGTCAAACGAGACTTTAAACGCGCGGCCCGCAGACGGTGCCTCCACCTTTTGCAAACCGATGCCGCATTTATTAATCGTAATGGTTACATAATTGCACCTTGTGCATCCATTGCCGCGGTAACGGCTCTTATTATTCGCTACTTTGCGCTGACCAATGGGCCAGGTTTTACGCGCCGATTGTTCCTTTTCGCGATATTAGCTCATCAAATATTATCTGTCGCGCAGCGCGTCGAATTTGTATTGTACTACGGGAAATGAAATGAAATTGATCGAATTACGCGGCGTATCGCAATAAAAGTCGCATTACGAATGCGAGGGATTCACCCAACTGTTACGCGATTAATTAAAACAGCAATCGCGCGCGGGACTGATTTCCTATTGGTGAAATATAGGTAGATGCGTAATTTTTTTTATTCCATACTCGTTTCGTCTTACCTGTCCCCCTCCGTGTAACTTCGGCAAACATTAATATCGCCCCCTTTACAAATGAATAGAAGCTCACTCCCTTTCGTCGTCTCTATTTATTCCTGGATACCTTCTCCACGGTTTTTTTCCTTCGCCAAGCGTAGGGAACGGGGCGGCACGACGACACCGACACGACGATTCTCAGATTTGCTCGTCAAATATGCCAGAGGATTTAATAAATGCAGCGTCTAGCTAAAGTTTCACGATGAAACTTAAATATCCCTGAAATGCGAGCTAGAACAGTGGGAGGCCACGAAAGTGCCGCGAAATTTCTATACCCTTCCTGTCCCTTTTTTCTGTTTTCACAAATTAATGCTTTCGCCGGGCTAAAAATTTGCTGAGCTTTTCCCGGAAAAGGAACAGAGTAATGTTTGCTCTTTTGGATGAGGAGTTTCCTTCCCTTGAAAGTCAAGCTTCCTTCTGTACTCCCTCTTATGTTGAAAGTTCGCTATTCTATCGTAATAACATGGAACTTTGTTAAACTCTCGTTTGAGGAAAATCTCAATTGCCGCCGCTCTTCAACGTTAATGGCCGATTCAATCTACCCTTACCGAGTTCACGGGAAACGCCATCGGTGTACACTTTTTCATCGTCGTCGGATTATGTCCGCGCTAAATAAATTTTCCTACTTTCACTTTCGTTGCGCTCTCGCTTCTATATTAAACTGTCCAAATTCTCCGCTCCGAAATTTACACACCTGCTCGCAGGTACGCGCGAAACGTGCGCGCACCTAAAGACCGCGTAGCAACTTCGTCGCCCAGGATCGGGCTCTCCCTTTCAACGGGAACAAGCGTCGCTCGTACTTTCGTTCCGGGAATGTCGGCCATTTCTCAGACTGTCTCTCCACCGGGAAACGATTATAGCGTATCATCCGGCGCAAGCGATAGCTCCCGGCCGAAATAAGAGAGCAATTTGTCGACGATGGTGCACGCGGCCACGAAACATATCGCTGCTCGATGATATGGACCGGTTACGAAATGTGCGGAAACATCTGCGCGCTGTCCGCGATTCTCTATTCAACGGAAAAACGACGCGCAGACATCGGCGACAAGTAACAAACATTTTTCACTCGGCCAGGTCGATTCGTCGCCTGGGCATCGCTGGCCACCGCTGCCACGTGCTAGCCGACGATCGCCGGAAATACGTCGAGCAATATTTTATCCTGTCGACGCACCCCATCCCTGCTCTCCACGATAGATCCGATTCGACCTTGAGGCTGATTTTCCTCCCCATATCGACGCACCACCTTCCCACTGCGAGATACCACGGAAAAATTTCCGAATTTACGACAGTCCTGGGAAACTGCTCCGCAGATATCGTCGAACGAGTTCTACCCGGTCTCGGCGCCTCCTTTCCATTCTTCCCTTATTGACGAATATCCGTGTATCGATCCTATCCTTTTTACACACGACGTTACACCGGAGGACGACGGGATATGAAAATACACGCGGATCGGTGTGCATTAACGTTAAAACCGAGCCAAGTGCTTTGCGTCGCTTCACTTCGCTCCGCCTCGTCCCACCCCGCCGCGTCACGTCCCTCTATTCATTTTATTCCGTTGCGTTCATCCGTTTTCACGATACCAGATCACCGATTAGGCGCGCTCGAAAGTACTTAAGCGCGCTCCGTCGCTATCCAGAGCGCATTATTAGCGTGCCGAATCGAAAAACATTTTTTGACATGGATGGATGGAGGAAGATTGTTCCCGTAACGCGTCGCTTGTACGCTGCCAACGCCAGATGCGAATGCGAATTTGCCGGGTTCCCGGGGTGTCTTCGCGGTTTCTAATTATCGCCGTTCCACGCGTATCTATCATAGTTCCAAAGTGTGTTTCCGCTCGATAAGATTCCGGTGGCTTTATCGCCCCCGGTCTGCCGCTGGTATATAATCCAGTTGTTAGAATGCCACGGTAACCTGTACGCGCCGCGGCGGTAGAGATTGAATTATTTTTCTGCCGGAATAATTTCGCCATAAAATAAAAGCAGTGGCAGCGGTGCTGGCAGAAGTACGGGCGCAGAGGTACCTGTGCCTTCGGCTCAGACCCTGGCTCCGAAACGATTCGGTGCTTCGCTCTCCCCGCCCTGCCGCCCGCGATTCTGTTTCCACCACTTTTCGCTGGTTCCAGTGGTTCCGCCGGTTCCTTAGGCCCCTCTCTTCTTCCATTTGCTTTCGGCCTCGCCAGTCGCCGTTCACCGTTCGCCATTCGCCAAACGCCGCTCGCATGGGCACTCAATCCGCACCCTCCGCTACTTTCCTCCACGTTTCCTTATATTACATTCCAGATACGGCCGCGAGGACGACGCCGCCACCTGAAAATGCCTTCCCCTTCCTGTTTCTGTCAGTGAATATCTTATCATAATAGCGGCGAAACTGTTTCTACCGTAGCCTCGCCCCTGCGCTCGACCCTTGCGCTTACACAAAAGCCGAATGGCAAGAGGAAGAGAAAAAAACTTTGGCATTTGCCGGCGCCACGTCGAGCTTCCGCGAGTAGTTGCGACTGTCGCTATCTTCGAGTATCGCCGCTCCAAGACCCAGGCGCAGCCCAGGATTCTTCCGTACGATGCGTCTTCCGGCCCCCAGCTTTGCGTTCACACCATTTCCAAACTTTGCTCGGTGGATGCGCGATGTCGCGCCGTACGACCACCCTCTCGTATCGCCGACTTCGTTCTCACAGAACCGTTCGGTTCGTTCGATCTAACCGCCCGTTCTTATACTCCGGAACCGTATCCAGCACCCCCTCATCCGCTATTCCTTTCGGAACGTTCAAACTTTTCCGACACATTTCTTCGCGAACACTATTCGGACGTTCGGACGATCGACTCCGCCGAATTTCCGCAACTTCATATCGAACTTTCCAACGGCGTTGCTACTCCAGTGCTTTTATCGCCACGAGAAAACGGTATAACTCCGCGCAATTTTGACCGAATTTCCTTTTTTATCGCCCGATAAATGTTTGTCCCCCGAGGACTGTTTAACGAAAGAAATCCTCTCGCGCCTCTTCTGCCGATTCATCCATCTCCGTGGTATGATGCGCATCGCGGCGTATCATCTTTGGCCATTAGCCAGCGGCAGTGCATCCGTTGACAGGAAATTGAAACTATGCTTCACTCGCGGCCGTTCGATATTATATGCGCCAACAAGCTGTTAATCGCTGTCATTGCGCCGTCACGTACGTTTTAACGAGGGCAACGAATCACTGCTATCGGGTCCGCGCCCGCTGTACGCGATGCGATATTTTTCAAGCATCGCCAAACATACGCGCGCCCTATCCATCCGTTGCGTCGCGAATTTTTCTATTCTACGTACTTGGCTCGCGTACCTGCGATCACTTTCACGGCCACTTTCAGAGAAGCCAATTCTAAACGCGGTTCCCGTTGCAAAGGCCCCGCGATCTCGTTCGCGGTGTCGGGAACGAAAACGTGACGCGTGAAACGCGTAAAATGCGATAATGAATGAATAATGAACGGAAGGAGAAGCAACCCGGAAATCACTTGTTCCGTTCGTCGCAGTCGCTTTTTCACGCGGAACGCTACAAAATGCTCGACCATTGGGCCACGTTTTGCACGGACTTGAATTTCCCCATTGAAGCATAATCACGGTCCTGGGTTTTTTGCAGATCTGCCGAGCTTCGTGGAGCCGATCGGTAATGTGACCGCAGCCATCGGCAAAGAGGCCGTTCTACCGTGCACGATCCGGAAGCTAGGAAATCACAAGGTAAGGGATTTAAAGGTGCCGCGGGGTGGAAAGAGGGGAGGGTCGAGAAGAGCTGGAACGTTAATTAGCCTGGCCGCGAGCGTACGAATAAACGGGCTCGCTGGTTCACGGATTCACGGGTCACGGCGCGATAAGCGAATTCGAGATTTCGGTAATCTCGTGGAAACAAATGGGTCGCGTGGATGCTCGTGGCAGATGTCAGTGGCTCGCGTCTTTTTGCGAGTTCTTCGCCCGTCTCTGTTTCACCGCCCGATTCTAACTGCCGCCCCTATTCCTCCTCCTTCTTCGTCGATTTCTTCTGCCCCTTCTGTTTCTTCCGAGACCCCGGTCCCTTTTTCGTTACTTCCCAGCGGTTCTCGGTTAAAAAGCTCGCCGCATTCATTCGCCAAGTGGAAATAAAGCCGGCCTTCCGTGGCGAATTCGCGGGACGGGCGAAAGGGCTTCTCGAGAGTTGTCGACAGGTATACAATTCGTTAAGCTTCGCGCCTAGCAGGGAGACGAAGTTAAGCGATGCCCTCCGAGCGGGTGATTAACTCTTTGCGCGGTGGCCACGCGTCTCGCATGCATTGTATTTATGTATGAGCTTCTTTTGCCGGGGTGTTGCAATTTCAAGCGAATTAACGTCAACACGCCGGCCAACTTTGCTCGTCCATCGTCGCTTTCCCCGGCAGATTAAACTTGATTCGACGCGAAATTCTAAATACGATCAGAGTTTAGCGGCGAACGTTTGTTTCCACTAGCGAGGTGGTTGCGGCACGCTTCTCGCCGCAACCTCAACCCCTGTTCTGTCCTCTCGTTTTATTAATAGGGCAGAGCGATTGTAGAGTGGAGAGACGTCGGAAAGGAGTTTTCTGGTCCACGCTTTTTTCGCGACAGTTTAATTTTCGAAAGTTTATTTACCACCGACGCTGTGGCAAGTCGATCGATAAAACCCACCGAAAACAGTTGGAACAACGGTGTCGCGGCGAAATTAATATTCCACGGTCCGCGCGAAAGCGTCGAGAAAATTTCAAGCTGATTTATGACGGAGAACATCAAAGAAGGAACGCTGCTGGCGCGACGCAACGCAAACCTAGCATTTCACCCGCAAAACGTTTTAAACGGGAAATTCGCGACTCAACTCTGATTCCTTTAGTCGCCCGAGGCTGTTTCACCAACGAACGCGAAACAAGACATCGCCTCGGCTCGAATGGTATAAAAGCTCCGCGGGGTATCAACCACCTTCGAACTTTCACTCCTTCGCGTGCATCGGTGGGATGAAACATTTTTGCAAACAGCATCGCGCATATATGCGAACATATCTGTCAGCAACGCGTTCGAATATTTGCTTACCGTGGAAGACCGAGTTTCGTTCCAAAGGCTTACTCTCTTTTTTTTTTTTTTGCAATTCGAAACAGCTCAATTTTTGTCCTGCCGTTTATGGCGACGGGACGCAAGGATTAATTACAAAGCGAAAGTACTACAGCGGTGCTGCTGTCGCCATGGATCGTGCCTCCGGCGTAATCTGTCCCCGCCAAATATTCGACGCACATTCGAGCGCGTTCAAATCTGCTTTCGGCCGTCGGCACTACGCGCGTTCCATCGTTCCATATTTCGCATTACTTTCAGCGGCTTCTGCTTTTAACGCGTAACCGCCGAGCCACGCCACGTTTCCTCGCAGTCGCGCGTTCACACGGGCAGCCGAGTAATACTCTACAACCGCAGATTTGTATCGACGCGGATCCATTCCGCGTAACTGCAGTCCTGGAACCATTGCGTAGCTACCCTTCGACGAAACGATCCCATGCCGTTCCGTCTTTAACCCATTCGGAGGATACAGCCACGAGGCGCCTCCGCGAGGTAATATCGATTCAACGATACGCGCGACTTACATTTCGCTCCACCTGTATCGCATAGCGTTATTGCTTTCCGAAGTTCGACGGTATCTTTCAACCGGAAGCTGTCGTTCGCCGGGTTTGCATAACTCGCGAATAAGTTTGCCGGTCGTCGATTGGGCGTGACCAATGGATCCGAAAACATTCCGACGAACACCGTTTATGAAATTTGCATCAACCCGCGACTGAAAGCCGCCGCGCCGCACGAAACGAAATAATTAAAGTAGCTCGGCTGATTGTTCCGACGAGGGCGAAAATGCCTGCAGATTGGAATTGAGCGCGATCGCTTGAAATTACTAAAACTTCCAGCTCGATTTCACCATCGACGGACCGCCTTAAGGAGCGCAACCCGTTCCACACGAACGTGCACGGGCTTCTCGCATTTCACGCACGCGCTAACCCGCGAAACATCAACGAGCAGTAGCTTTCCCGCGCACTTTACGTTTCTCACTTTGTGCCTGTCGCCGCGAAACGGATAAACAAACTCGCGGGGGATCGAAGGGGCAATCTTTTGCGAACGGTTTCCATGCACAAAAGCGGCGTATATCGGTGCAGTTGCCCCGAAGAAATTCAATTCGCAGGAATGCACGCGAGCTTGCCGCAGCAACGCGTGTCGTCGCTGATCAAAACTTCACACGTCGCGGCGGTCGTTTTCGCTTGCAACGCGCTCCCCGCGAAATTCCTTTGATCTATTGTTGTGCTAACACGCGCGAATTTAAGCCGCCTCTATTTCCCCAAGAACGTTCACCCTTCTATTTCTTTCGCGGCGAAGCTTCCTTCCGCGAAACCCCGGTTAACCGTTCATGAATATATAACGCGGATTCGCCGTAGGCCGCGCTTTAGAAAATTCACGAAAGAATTTCGCCGAGCCTTCGAACTCGAAAATGGAAAACGATGGAGCGCGCAACGCCGGCGATCAATCCGCCCCAGGAAACCGGGCGAGCGATCTGCTTCGCAGGACAGGGAAAACAAAAATCGAGCGAAAATTCCCAAGGGAAGGAGCGTTTGTCTTCTTATCTTCGTATTCTGTAACGCGTTGAAATAAAGTATGCACCGAGCTATAATGAATGAAATGGGTAGAGCACTGGATCCCAGATGTTTCCCCCCTATTTGCATCGCTAGGTTTCTGCCAGTGTATTCTTGCCCCTGTCGCATCAGTCTTGACCGATTCTTCTAAAGCTTCCTTCTGTCTAGAGGAGGAAGGGCCCTCGAGACGAGTTTGTCCGCTTTTAATACACGCGGCGCTGTTTCGAGCAAGCAAATCGAGGCGAGCCGGAGTCTCCTCTTTCCCTCTTCGCCCTCTTTATCCAGGTGTTCTCAAAGCTGCGTCAAGAATACGAGACGAAAGAAAAGGAGAAAAATTGGACGGAGCCGTTGTCTCTGAAGATCGAAGCCACGTCGCGAGAACAGTGATCGTCGAACGCAGTCATTTACACCACCACCAAGGAATTTGGTGCTGGTGTGCGACTTCAAAGCGATTCTCTCGTACACCAGAGTGGAAAAGACGCCTGGGCGAAACTAGAAGATTTATGGCTTCTGAAACTCCGTCGGACATATTTTGATAGGGTTTCCCAGCGACGTGAATTTATAATGGGAAACTGGAATGCCTTTTTCTGTATCGACCAGCAAATATTGCGGCGCGTCTGGTACGAGGCACAAATGAGACACGTTTGCACAATCGACAGATGGTAAACCGATAAGCATAGACACGACTATCGGGCCTGTACGAATTGGACACGCTCGGATCGAAGCTCGCTGGATATTTCCTGTTTGCCTGATTTCTCCCTCGCAGCTCGAGACTGGCACGAGAAAGTCGACGGAGACCCGAGGTCGAAACGCGACGCCGGAAGAGGAAGAGAAAAAGGGGAAGCGAAGGATCGAAAGTCGAGCCATTTCGACGGCGCGGTTGCAGTCAGAATCGACTATATTCCCTCATTTATGGCCGAGGAAATCCTCCATTCGACTGTAGGTTTGCGCGTAAAAAAAGAAACTCGTAAAACGTAAGACAAAGGATACAAGAGTTCGGCGAACAGTTCTTTCCGCAACGAGGATCAGTTTAATGGCCAGCCGTGCCAAAGATCCTCGAACATCTGCGAGGAAACGATCGCCCCGGCGTCGTCCGACACCGAATGATTTTCAATTCGCCATTCGTCTCGCGATTTCATCGAAATGAGTGTCGCGTCGGCCGGGCTGATCATCGAGTCTCACGGTACACGAGGTAAAAATGACGGGTGAAAAATAAATTAGCATTTAAAGC
Source organism: Nomada ferruginata (assembly GCA_963583965.1). NCBI lineage: Eukaryota > Metazoa > Arthropoda > Insecta > Hymenoptera > Apidae > Nomada > Nomada ferruginata. Next base: position 18,906,670 of record OY757216.1, read on the forward strand.
AACGCCTGGCTGGCACCAGGAAAGGGCGAGTCGACGCTTTCGCGCGCCAACCCCGATGCTCGTTTTAACGTCGATTCTATTTCCGTTCTGGGACACGCCGCGACAATTTCGATAACGGTTCGTTTTCCAGGGGAGCGACTCCGACGTCCGCGGTTTAAATAACGTAAACCAGCGCGGTAAAAGGTGCGAGAAGAGCACCTGTACACTAGTCGCTGGCCCGTCGGGTTCATCTGGTTCACTCGAAGACGCTGTAACTTCAACTGCCGCTTTACCCGAATCCAGTTTCTCGCTTTACGAAAGAACCGCCAGATCCACGCTCCGACCGTTTCCGTTTCATTCACGAATCCAGAACTTTCACTTCGGTGGCTGAATCCCTCTGGATAGGTCCGAATCGAGGCTCGTTCCTTTCCATTTAATTGTATTTTAGCGTCGTCACGTTCCCGATCCCCGTCGAATTCAATTACCGAGTGAACACAGGGACGCGACTTTGCTCTCGTTCGCTTCGTCGAATTCCTCCGACGCCCAGACAAAATATATACTTTGGATCGATGGGTCTCGTCCGACGATTAATTGCACGTCCGACGCTCTCGGTCGCGGTCGATTTCCTCGGGTGCGCGTTATCTTTCCGTAACGGGGAACGCGAGATGTCGGGACGATGCGATGCGGCGATGGAACGGGGTTGCCTTGCCGGGTAGAATCGAACGGTACAGCGAATCGGCAGCCTCTCGTTTATCCGACCCTTTCATGTGGATTCACTTATGCCTTCCCATCCATGACGTTCCATTTCTGATTAACGCCAAAGTCTCGTCGACTATACCAGGACTTTGGCAACTCGGTTTCCCTCCCTCTGCCCTGGCAACTCTTCCTGGAGCTGCTTCCCATCAAGCATCGATGAACCGGAGTATTTTCGGCTATGGAGTCGCTGCCAGGCCGATCGAGGGTGTGGGAAACAGAATGGAGAGAGAGTACCGGGGGGCTGATGTTGAGGGAACGGTGGAATGGGTGGTTGCGGGTGAAGCAGATAGATATAGAGGGGGAGAGAAACCCGGTCGGTGCGAGTTAGACGGAGTGGTGTTTCCCCGGGGTAAGCATAAGCATATACTTGCCCGGGGCTTATTCAGACAAATCGGTGATTGCTGCGGAGGCGAGCGAAAGGGTAGCTCGCCACACCACCGGCATCGCTGCTACCATCAGCGATGCTGCCGCTACCGTTGCGCCCAGACCGGCACGCTACCTTGCTGGAGTAACGAAGACGGGGATTTTAGCCCCGAAATCCGCGATGGAGGTGAAAAGAGAACGAGAAAGATGGACGGATATAGTTGCGGAGGGGGAGATGGAGGGTGAGTTTTCGGGGGCGGAGAGACAGGGAAAGACAGGGAAAGACAGGGAAAGGCCGAGACGAAGCGAGATCGTGGAGGTTAGAACGAAGAAGCATCGGTGGGAAGGAGAGCGAAGAATGATTGTTTCCATGATTACAATGGAACGGAAGAGGAAAAGGGATGGCGGCTGGCCTAGGAAAAGGGTATGGGGAGCAATCTCTTAGCGGTAACATAGATTCGTGGGCCGAGGTCTCTCGAAATATTACACCGGAGGGGTACCAGAGCCTAGACCGTAACCACCGGGGAATTTCGTAACTCTGCGGGTAATGTGTGTCAGCCGTCGATCCGGCTCCGGTATTTTTCCAAAAAGGAATTTTCCGCGACTCGTTTCCCGTACCCCGGGTCGGACGGGGACGTGCACGGAGTACCGGCAGATCCGTGCGTCGTCCGGGATGCAATTTGCGAGTTCGGAACGCAGCTCCTGCGCGTTAGGTGGAACTTGCTTCGCCGACCAAACGACGATAACGGCAGTAATGCGCGTCGAGGGCGGCGCGGCTACAGGAACTTTCCAATTCCGTCGTTTTCCGGTCGCGAACAGGTTTCTTCGGTAACGAGAGCGCGCCGCCCCAATAGCAGCAGCCAGCTGAATATTATGCTAAACGCGCCGATTCCAATAGGTATCCGAATAGAAGGTCGGAAACTTTTCATCGGATAAGAGATTCGTTTCGACAGCGATGGCCAAACGTTATCCCGGGATAGCGTGGAACGAATCGCCGCCTTCGTCGCCGCGATGAAAATGCTGCGGCCAGATCGAGAACGTAATAGGTTCGGTTCTCGATTCGCGCGGGACAAACTGTTGTTCCATCCCCCGTGACAGAGTACTTACGGCATTATCGATTCCCCTCTCGGAAGGAAGAATCGGAACGCGTCCGACCTCCTTATCTGGTCCGGCGCGAAGGCGATGGCAAAGGCGATACCTTATCCACGTCCGTGGATTAACCCCGACAAAGCCTTCGCTTTGAGCGTGGCTACACCCGAGAGAGTGTTCCAGTGAAACCCGCGCTATCTAATTAAACCGGCGATTGCTCGCCGGAAGCTTCGTCGATGAACCTCTTGGCGCGATTCCTCTCAATTTTCTATTCACCGATGCACCTTCCTCCCTCGAAGCCAGAGGGAAGTGGCGTTATCTCGAAACGGGGGGACGTCGATCGCCCGATCCATCCAAGCTATGTACTTACACGGGAGAGTACAAGGTGCAAGGTCTGAGAGGAATTTCGTTCACGCGCTATTCTTACGGTTGTCGATTCCTCGAACGAGGAACAGGGGACCGGTATGCTCGCGTACGAATGACATCGTGTCACCCGACGCATACGGGTACACGTAGGTAGCCATACGGGACGTACGCTGTACTGTCTCTTCGGATTAATTACCAAGTGCAGCGTTATAGATAACGCGGAGGAGATGCGCGCGAGTGGGCCGCGGGGTAAGGGGGTATGCGATACGACGTTAAATTGAACCTTTCGTCGGGTTGATTCCTGCGGTGCCAATGGCAGAGCGGCTCGAGCCCGTCTAAAAGCAATTACTGCTGCCGGCCATATACGTGCGAACACGTACCACCCCTGGATATACATACGTCGATGCACATAAACACACGGCGTTGCACGAGGCTGCTACACGCAATATTATGTAATATTGACTGGCCGGAGCTCTCCTCCATTCTGTGGCTCGAATCGCCACTCGTTGCCACTGGCGTTCCCCGGGCCCACGCCGGAAGACGCCACCCAGGGTTGATCCCGGCGAGAAGCTTTTTTCGTCGCGGATAAACGATCTTCGAATTAACCCCGCTCAACTGTTAACGTTATTAGGCCCCCAGCAGCCAGCTTGCTCGCTTTATCGCCCGTTATTTATTCATCCCTGTGTATCCGTTTCGCACGGCGTTATATTGTACATATTCGAACGGGAGCATCGATGCAATTAACTCCGCACGTGTACAGAAGCGAATGCTTGCGCGTTTATCCAAGAGCTGGAACGGCATACGCATCCGCGTGTACACGCGCTGGCGCTAATATTAACACAATTAGGTTGACGCAGAAAGCCGTAACGGATTACCGTCGGCGGGCGGTCGAACGGTAGCGAATTCGAGGGGTGTGAACGGGCGCGAGCGAGAGGACGGGCGAAGAGGGCGATCTTGATCGAAAGGTGAGAAAATTCTGTTGGCTGTCTCAGGTGGGATGGATTCGGGTGGAAGATAAAACGATATTGTCGATGGGCCAGCGAACGGTGACACACTCGCCGCGGTTTCTCGTCACTCTGGAGAACGCGAAGGCGAAGAATCAGAGTCAATCGAGGGACGAGGAGGAGGCCACTTCGCGGCTTCACATTCGCCAGCTTCGGGAAGCTGACCGAGGCTGCTACATGTGCCAACTGAACACGAAGCCCATGTTGAGCCAGCTGGGATGCGTGGATGTCCTAGGTATGCCTAATTGCTCGTTATGCCGCATTCCTATGGCCAGGTACTACGGCCGGGTGTTTGCGGTCGGCCGTAGAGACGTCACGTACGCACGCACTGCTTTCGATTAGCCTACCTCCCGAGGGGGTGGAAAATATGCGCGCCTCGCCGCTAGAATACGTTTCAATGGGACCCCGCCGGAACGGACTGTAACGTTGCGCTGCTCACCCGCCTTCTATTCGTTCCACCCGTTAACCCTTCCTCCGCTGCTACTTCCTCCCTTGCATGCAACGTACACGTGCGCGCGTATATTACCGCCGGCCTCTGTGTCTGGCTGACAAGTACACGTACGCCGCGTACGCGTGCTGCCCGTTGTATCGTGCGTGTACGCGGACACCGAGGGAGAAAGAGAATTCATCGAGAGTGTGTATGCTTGCCTCGGCATTCAACTCGAAAGAGCGATCGGACCGAATGGAATGAAATTCCTTTGTGGGCAAACACAGGAAAGGTTCCGCTTCCTTTTTTCTCCACCCCATCTCGGTTGAACCTCGCCCCGCTCGGTGTACAGAATATTTGTCCAAGCCGAACGCGTGTAATTGAAATGGCCCTGTGCTGCCTCAAAAGAAACGAGATTTCATCGCGAAAATGTTCCTTCCGTTCTACCCTGAGACGGATGGTATTTAACTTCCCCCGAGGGCGGCCCATTTTAACCCAATTTTGCTCTGCAGTGGGAAGCAAGATCGTGCATGATTTTTACGGCCGTCTGTAATTTCGCCCTGCACCACCCTCCGAATTTCGACGGGTGTCGATTGTGCGCTCGAAAGTTTTCTAGTGGTCCATACTTCGATTAATATATCAACGTCCATGTGCGGTACATCTGGGCCGTTTTCTTTCAGTCCCGCCAGATATACTGAGTTCCGGGACATCGGAGGGCGAGGTCTCCGTTCTAGAGGGCGAGAACGCCACCCTCTCGTGCAAGGCCTCCGGAAGACCGTCACCTCGTGTGCTTTGGCGACGCGAGAAAAGTGGTTTCATACTTATGAGGGGTCTTCACGATCCGCTGATACCAGGTAAGATATTACATTTTTATCTCGCCTCGAGCACTCTCGCGACCGTCGTTGCCGGTGACAAATAACGTTCGATTCTCTTCTTTTTATTAATTCCTTCGCCGCTCGAAACGTCGGCCGACCTCTCCTCGAATACCAGCCTTTAAATATTGCCCACTCTTGGCCGCAGTTCTGTACTCGTACAAAAATCTCCCACTTTCTTTGCCGTCCTTCTCCCTGCGCGAAGAGGAGAGCAGGGACGATCGTTTAACCGCGATGCTAATTAAAATTTCGAGCCCTGATTGGACGCGGCCCGGCCACTTTCGAGAACTAATTATCCAAGGTGTCTGCGCGACTCGGTTAGCCATTACGATCCGCTTAGCGGAACATGAAGACGTCGTAAATCCGCAGACCGATGGACGCGATGTCGATCGATAGCAATTAAGCCGGAACGCGCCTCTCATCGAACAGAGATTAGTTTGTTCGCCGTCGCTCGTAATATCTTTTCGCGTGCGTACGTACCCATTTGTCGCGGTACGCACGATACGCGAAATATCGTTAGAATTTGTCGATACGCACCGCGGCATCCATCGGCTCGCGCGTTTCGAAAACGCTGGCAGCGGGATAGGTTCGCGTCGAACCTATTTTTTCGCTCGGACCAGCGGCGAACGCGTTGATCGAGGGCGATATTAATGGAACAAATTCGCCAGCGGTGCCGGTGATAAATCGATACGCAATATTTTGAGTACGGTTGGCGTTGCGACAAAAATATACGTAGGCTGCGCGGGCGGGGGTGGCGAGTTGTCAAACGCAAATAATGAATCTTCACAATTCCGATGGATCTCATTAGCGTATCGTGGATCTCGCGAAGCGACGGGCTGTTTTATATCGAGCCTCGGCTCGATAATAATGTAATTCATCGAGCCCCGCTGCACACGTGTTACGCGCGGTTAAACGATAACGCAATACTTTCCGACGCTTTTGCCGCGATTTTTCGCAGAAACTTTCCGATACCGCTTCGCGGCCGGGCGAGCGACGATCTAAAATCGGCGGCAATAGTTGGCGAATAGTTTTCGTCCATATTTCACGCTGCCACGGGTCGTTCGATATGAACGGCGCAACGGTGCACGTTTTACGATAGTTGTTCCTTAAATCGTCCGCCCTGTCGGCTATTAACGAGTAATCGTGTAAACGATTTTCGAAGGTGAGATTTAGGGTTGCATTAGGTGGCGGTCTCGTTGTTTTAACGCAACGGACGTATTCCGCGTGCAATTTGGCGTACGTGTGAACGCTGGCGCGCCGCCAACGATATGTATACGAGTGCTTTCAACGGGATATTCATAGGACGCACGATTTTGTAGTGGACAACCAGTCCGGCGAGAAGCTGGAATTAACCAGGGTAGACAGGAGGCAAATGGGAGCTTATCTTTGCATAGCCAGGAACGAAGTGCCCCCGGCAGTCAGCAAGAGGGTCTATCTGCGGGTAAACTGTGAGTACTTGCGAGTAGTCGATTATACTTTCTCGAATATTATTAACCGAGCCAGTAAACATAAACGAAGGGGCGTCGCGTCGTCCCTTTGATTATTCCGCAAAAATTTCATTTCACTCTGCCAAGTAAATCGTGTTTATCCGCGCGCACGACCCCGAGTACTTGAAATTCGATAGAAACACCGTCGTCGGTTTGCGCGCCCTATGGAGAAGAATCTCGCAACTAATGCCCCCTGAAATTATAGTTCCCCCGAGCGCAAAGGTGCCGAATCAATTGCTAGGCTCACCTTTGGACACGGACGTATCGCTAGTCTGCTTGATCGAGGCTTATCCAAAGACGATTAACTTGTGGACGAGGAAGGAGCAAGTTATCATGAGCGGGTACGTTGTCGGAAAACAATTGTCAAAGAGCGCCTGCCTCCGTTTCGCTTTTATCGTACGGCTATCGTGGAGCGCGCACAACCCCTCGATACTCGCACGATCGGGGCGTGAAATTATTGAACGAAATCGATCCCATATGTATTCCGAAGAGTAATGCGATGTGTCAACGCAGCGGCAGGTACGAAATCAACGAACGTGGACACCCGGACGAGGAGTGGAAGACAACGAGCGAGCTGAAGATAAGACGTTTAGAGAAAACGGATTTGGGGGAATACACGTGTTCAGCGTCCTCGAGCATGGGAAAAGCCGAAGCTACCCTTAGGGTGTACGGTGAGTTTTCCTATCATGTACGACCCGACGGTATACACAGGTACTTACACCTGTATGTGTGCGCGTCACTTTTCGACACCCGCCATTCGGTGGATTTCGCGTTCGTTTCCATTTAAAGAATATTTTCTGCCCGCTATGACACCTCGATATCCGTGACTCGCTGTACCTCGTTTCACCCTCTCTGCTTGCGTGTTACGGTTCCCGCGTATACCGAATGATCGAAGAAGCAATTTCAACGCGGGACCAACAAACTTCGATGGAACTTAGTCGATACAGACCACTCGTGATTTACCTTTGGAGAATCTCAGATTCTCCCGAGCTACCAGGAAGATATTTTATTGGACAACGCTTTAAGCGAGATTGCGGGGAAACGTGGCGGCTTTAAATCGACGACCAGGTCGCGTTCTCCCTGTTTTAGGCAAACAATTTAAGGGAATTGTTTTCAGAGATCGAAAGAGCGACGCCGCCCACAAGAGCTACCTCGACCAGCTGGAAAAAGTTGAGCAAAGGGAAATCGAAGCTCGCTCAGGTCACCACGATGAACCGAGCTTTTCATCAGATGAGCACACCAGCGATGCAGAAGAGCACCGCGAGAATTGTTTACAGTAAATACATGACGACCTCGACCACCGTGGATCCACGAGCGCCTTTTATTAAAGACAAGAACGTCTTTAAGAATCACGAGAGTCCGGACGTGAGAAACCGGGGAAACGCGAAAACGAGCAGCTCACGAGTTTACGCGGTTTGCCTGCTCCTTTTCTTTGCATTGCGATAAACGTTTGCGAACGATAGCGCGACGAAGGGGACGTTGACGCGTTACGCGAGGGTAACAAGTATTATAGCTGTTCGTTCCGTTTGGATCGCGGGAGAAGCTATCTGCGAATGAATGGCGGCGAGCGGCTCCCAACTTTCTCGCGAGGCAAACATAGAATAATTACGATATTCCCGAACAGACGATAGAGGGAAGGAATCGGGACTCGGAAGTTTTAATCGAGCAGGGGGAAAGTTCTTATTCCGTTTCAGGTTGGTGAAGCGCGAACACTTCCAGCGAGAAGTACCGGATGATACAGCGAACAAATCGATCTCTCGCCGTGGACGAACGTTCCCGGTGAATAATGTTGCGAATTTCCAAAGATAGATGCTTACGAACGTATTTTTTATGACCCTTTTATCCGTTTTCGAGATGCGGGGAAAAGAGTAAAAGTCGTGAGCGAAATGTGTTCTTCAGTTGGACTAAATGTAACGTTGTCGAGTATTTTTTTAACAATGAACGAAACGAAATAGGAGCGAGGTGTCTCATTGAAACTGTCATTTCTGGTTTGTCGAGTTCTTAGGAATTATATACCGTGTAAGTTATATAATATTAGCGTCGAAAGCCTTACACATGCAGGGTGTCTATCTCAAGTGGGCCACCAGTGTCATTCACAAAGATCATCATCGTTCGAGAAAAGAGTCGCGGCGCAAGTGATAGTTTCAATCGATTACTCACACTTCGGAATTATTTCTGCAATGGCAATGGCGATCCAATTAAAATGAACATCCCTTACATATACATATATATATATATATATTGTTACGTCGTAATAATTATTATCAACGATTAATTGTACTCCAACATTAATTGTACTGTAAGATTCGCGCCCCGTCGCGAATCGGCCCTCCTTAATCAACTATTCGATTGTACTCGAACACAGACAAATAATTAGCATACTAATTTGTACGTAAGGTGTAATAAGGTAATATCTTTAGTTATCGATACGATAGCAGAGCGAACCGAGATCGCAAGTGGCATCGTAATGGACATTAAAACACGTCATATCTAAGGCAAATTCATATCCGTAGGGCGTATAGTACCGTACTATATATTTTAGGGAGACACTAGATCTTACTTTTCTTACTTTACGTATTTTTTTATTACACGTAGGCAAGTAATGTACATCACACCAACGACTAAACGAGACCACAAGTAGAAATGTAATCGGAGTGGTTTACCCGCGAGGAATGTTTGCGAAATTCGAGCAATTCGATCACACGATTACCAAGCTCGTTGTTAGACCATATTTTTTTATCGAACAGGAAAATATTTGATTTGAAACGATTAATCGTTGTATTGCTTAGCGCTCTATTCATTGTCTATTCGTCGACTTGCGCGTCTACGCAAGAATTATTTGCAGGAATGTACGAAGAATTTACGTTCAAGTAATGGACAATAAGTGTTCCTAGTAGGTTGTGCTTTGTATAATTTTTCAATGTTCCTCGCGAAACCGCAAACCATATCGTACTCTATAATTATGATCTGTGTGTGAAATGGCGAAGCTAGAAAAGCACGACGTCCCTTGAGGGGCAGAATTTTCAAGCCATCGACGTCGTAGCTTTCTTCTGGCACTGTTGCTGTCGTGAATGTCTTCTATCGCAGAATACAAGGTTTAGTTACAATGGGTGGTTCATTGTCATTTGAATAGTAGCATACGCGCGAAGCAAACACAAAAAACACGCATGTTAAATATACCTATTTAACGAATACATATTGTATATCATAAAACACTGCTCAATATAACGACTCTACAATAACTATATTAAAAGAATGTTGTTGTTTATAGAAGGAGAAGTATATAATGAAATTACGATGAGAAAATGTGCTCAAATTGGTTAATTATATAGCTTTGGAGAAGACACGTGTTGACAAATAAAACATACCATACAACTAACCCGAGATATCAAATATTCCCTTTTATTCTTGCTTTAGTATGTATATAAGTGCGCCCGTTAGACGTTGTATTTAAGGCTCCCACGATCGTTCATGATAAATAGACGTGTCGGCTTCCTTATGTACATGTTAAGTCAATGGCAATTACAATTGATGCATACTTGTACATTATCCGTGGAAATAATTTTTACAATTGAGTGCGGCATTACGCATACTATGACCAAAACAGTATACTGAATGCCATCAAAAGACAACTGACTGCCACGTACGGACTTTTTCGTTCCCCGATCCTAGCACATTTCCAAAAGGTACCCTGGAATCTAATCGCAGTTTATTAATATCAATACTTGACAGCGTGTACTCGTTTAAAACATAATACTTGCTGCAGGGTACGTACCCAACTTTCCCCAATCGGTTGTCCAGTAAACTGGGCACAATAGATCTAACGTAGGTACAGGTACATATTAGTAATAAAAACACCGTCAGCAGGCTCTGAAAATTGAATAGGGCAGACTGCACGTCACCCAAAAGTATATTTCAGAGAGAACAACATAAATTTATTACACATTTCGGAAGAATAGAGAGGTTACGGTAAGAATCAAATCGGTTGCGTACAGTCTACATGTTATAACATATTATTTCGAATTGGAATTATAAATTTTGAAATTACGATCTTACCATTACGATTAAATTCTATCGGATAATTGCAGTAGATTATTGGACAAAGTTCATACGCACTCGAACGACATTTAATTTGGCGTGTACCAAACAATCTTCCGCCATATCAATTTGGGGAGTACGCATCGAACGAAAAAGTAGCGTTTAGCGCACAATATATGTATATGCGCCCGAAAGTTTACTGAAACTTTTGTTGGCCGTAGTGCTATAGTCTTGTATTATCATTTCTACGGAAACTCATATTTACACATATGTATATTTAAAATGTATAGTGACGGATACATATTCGATTACTAATACTTTTATTATTATTACCGAAACTTTTGCCTCTCTCTCTGTAAGTACATTGTCAATGGTGTATTATTTGTAAAAGTATTTTTGAAGTTTGAACGAATCGGGACGTATTAGAAGTATAAAGCGTTTAACCCAGAGTTAATAAATTAAGGAAAATGGGCAGGATCGTGTCGTGAACTTATAAAAGAATTATCAAATTTTCTATGATAAAGAGGATCTGTTGCCTGCCTATATTCCGCGATCAACGCGTGCAGTAGTAAAATGGCTGCCGAGAAACGTCAATACATTTTATATGAATAACAGCTCAGATTTGTAAATAATCGTGGTAAGAAAGATCGCAATAAAACGAATGCCGTTTAATTAATACTTTTCAGTCATTCTTTTCCATAATCGAGTGTATGAAGGTGTGCATGCGAGGCGAAAATGGCAGAATTTGTGCGTGGAGGTCCAAGCGTGTCGAACAGTGCCAAGGTATGTACGAGTATCATTCATCTTACATTAATCATCCGTCATTGTGCCCTGGCTAAACGGTATCGTTTGCCGGACAATGATCGCGGTATATTGATGCATTATAAACAAACAGGAAACATAAAATGCCAGAGATATAGACGAATTATAAGCAGATACTGGTACATTGGTCATTTCCTTTTTGTTTACAGAAATATATGCTACACTTGGCGTAGCGTTATATTTATATATTGCAGGATATACCGCAAAAGTTTCCCCGAACATTTTGCAGCGTAGTGAAAATTTTGTTCAATACCACGGAAAAGATTTATGAAAATTTCTTTTAATAAATTAAAGTATGATGTATTTATTTTTGTATCATTTTATCTACAGGTGGATCATAATAGCAAAGGAGGCTCTCCTAGCACCGGCAGCGAAGACGGTGGGCAGAACGAATCTATGAATGTGGAAAATGAATTCGATCCATTTCTGGAAAACATCCCGGACGATATTCAAGATACGGAAGAACCCGACAGTGCTAATGCAACATTACTAACAGCTCCGCCAGAAAATCAGTGAGGCTCCGCATTAATTTGGCTTTAATTGCCAATGAAAATACTAGTTTTCATTGCGTTTGAACTTAAATGAATCTGAAGTCATTCATGTGCAAACATTTTGTAGGTGGTATCATGGTAGATTAGATAGATTCACCGCAGAAGAAAGACTGTGGGATGCAAGTAAAATGGGTAGTTATCTGGTGCGCGAGAGCGATAGGAAGCCTGGAAGTTATGTATTGTCCTATTTAGGCAGAACTGGCATTAATCATTTTAGAATCACCGCTGTGTGCGGAGATTATTATATTGGTACGGCGGATGTTTATAAATGTTACAAACTCTCAAATTTCTGTATACAATGATATTGGTTATACGAAATAATACGAATTTCTTTACAGGTGGCAGACAATTCAATAGCTTGTCGGACCTAGTTGCGTATTATACTCATTGCTCGGATCTTTTGAAGAGAGAAAGACTAATACATCCTACTCCACCACCTGAACCGGTGAACGATAAAAAGCGGATAGTCGCGATACTGCCGTATACAAAAATGCCAGATACAGACGAGCTGAGCTTTCAAAAGGGAGACATATTTTTCGTGCACAACGATATGGGGGATGGATGGTTGTGGGTTACCGCACACCGAACTGGTGAACAGGGCTTAATTTTTCGGGAATTAGTAGAAGATCTGGATGATTCCATTGATCCTAATACTGTGTTCTCCTGGTTCCATCCTAATGTCACTAAAAGCGAAGCTGTCGACATGCTAGTGAAAGCAGGTCCTGGTAGCTTCTTGGTAAGTCGCATGCGTCAAACATTTTTTTTACTTGACTCCAATGATAGACAATAATTATACTGTATTTGTTACTCAGGTCAGACCTTCGGACAATAGTCCCGGCGATTATTCACTTTTCTTTCATATAAATAATCAAATTCAAAGATTTAGAATTGAGAAAAAGGGAGTACGCTATCTTATGGGTGGTAGAACATTCGAATGTCTTGACGCAGTTATAAACAGGTACGATCCTCGGTCTCGTAAATTATAGAGAATGTATCGACTTATATTGCGTCGCTTTTATAGATACCGGAAGGAACAGATTGTGGAAGGACATACCTTGGTTCAAGCAATGGTGACCGAGCCTGATGGCAGTGTGCGAGTTAATAGAGAGGTGCAGCATGCGGAGAAGATATATGCGACCCTTCGAGAATGCCGCGAACAGTCCGGCGCAAAGAAAAATAAAGGAATTAAGATGCAGGGATATTTAGAAAAGAAATCTGAGAAAAACAAGAAATGGAAAGCACTGTACTTTGTACTTTTAGTAGACGCAACTGACACTCATTTGTATTTATACGACAATCCAAAAAGGACCAAGCCTAAGGGTCTTATTGATTTAAGCTGTGCTTACTTATACCAGGTACATGAACTTCTAATAATTTCTCACGTGTGTTTTCCTGTACTAGTTAACAGACCGTGTTAACTTTGTAACGTACATCCCAATTGTTTGTTGGAACTAACACGAGCCGAGGTTTACTTTAATCACGTGTATGGAACACATACATACTTTTAAGTTAAAGCGATAACACCAAATTGTTAGTAAGGTTTGTTCTTGACACACCGTTCTTTTAGGTCCATGAAAGTGTATTCGATAGGCCTCATTGCTTTCAATTAGTTGAACGTGCTTTACCATGTTTGGCCACGATAACATATTTGGCTGCTCCAAATTCCGAGAATGCTTTGGACTGGATTAATGCCTTGAAACCATTATGTGTATCACAACTTACCCGTGCCCCGAAGGTTGCTCGTCTTCGCGAATTACGTTCATTACATCTGCATATTTTAGACGCGCATAGGCTTCCATATAAACTAGTACCAAATCCATTCATCATAGTGGCTCTAAACAATGTAAAAGTTGCTCGCACAAAAGTTAAAACTGGATTACATCCAATTTGGGACGAGGAGTTTATTTTAGAGTATGTATATGGTCGGTCGTTCAGAATTATTTATATGTTCGAATAATACTTACCGTAAATTATTCTGCAGAGATGTTCCACCGGACGTTATGTCATTTTCCTTAACGTTGTACAATAAAGGGAAACGTAGCAAGGACACGGAAGTGGCAGAATTGAATGTTGAATTAGCAAGCCTGACGAATGGAGAAGAGATGGACGAATGGTATCCATTATCGGGGCTTACACCAATTGGTGAATGGGGCGTACTCCGTTTACGAATAAGGTAGAAATATTGTGAACTAATTTCTTTTTTTCGTTTCAACGTGTCAATCAGTATTGTATTTTTTGTGCATCTGTAATATTGCAGGTATCGGCATGACTTAGCGATGCCACCTGAAGAGTATAGTCCATTACAACAGTTGCTATTGGATCCAGAGCTGCATGTTGTTAGGGCATTAGCAGATGTGTGTCACTTGGATAGAGTACCACTGGCAAATAGTTTACTTAGAATATTTAGGTACAAGCAACAGTACATAATATTAAGTATTGCTTATCGTTTAAACGATAGGGCTGTAATTTCAATTGTGTATGTTTAGGCACGAAAGAAAGGAAGCGGATCTGTTGAGATCACTGAATCAGGCGGAAGTATGTTCTTCTTTTTTTGCCTTTTAGGAGAAAAAGAAATATTTTTGTTCTGTACTGAAAATGTGCTTCGTTATCTGTAGGTGGACAAGGAAGATGAGACTCCAACCCTTTTTAGAGCCGCCAGCCTTACGACTACTTTAATGGATTTATATATGAAATCAGTTTGTACCTCCTTCTTAAAAGCCGCTCTGCGCGACACTATAGTGAAATTGATTGAAAGTAAACAGAGCTGTGAATTGAATCCAACAAAAATGGATTCACCGGAAGACGCATGCAGTAATGCAGAATTTTTGCTACAGGTACATATTCGAAGTGTAAATTAACCAGAACGATGATAACAGACAGTCAACATTATTTTAGGTTTTAGACGAGGTGACGCTGAGTATTTTTACGAGTCCCGATGCATGTCCAAGGACCTTGAGATACATTTGCGGATGCCTGCAAAGAGCAGTTGTTGCCAAATGGCCACACGAAAGACTAGTCAGAACGCGTGTAGTCAGCGGATTTATATTTTTACGCCTACTCTGCCCTGCCATATTAAATCCTAGGTCATTTAATTTAATAGCTGAACCACCACCTCCAGCTGCTGCAAGGTAGGGTAGGTCTATATTAAACGTAAGGTATTCGATAGATGCGTACAATGTTCGTTAACTCTTGCTAAACGATTTCGTAGATCATTAGTAATGGTCGCAAAATGTTTACAAAATCTGGCCAACTTGGTAGAATTTGGCGGCAAGGAGCCGTACATGGAAGTAGTTAATCCATTTATTCTTAAAAATAAAGAGAGAATGGTGGTGTTTCTTGATCAGTTATCTGTAAGTAGAGATCGTTAAATGTGCCACATGATGATATCAGAATTTAAAATAATTGAAGCCTGTATGTATTATAGAATGTAACTGAGAAACCGGAATCTGAAGGGGCGGATCCAAGGAACAGGAGTTGTGTTACAGATACAGCAAGAGATTTGGCTACGTTGCATCATATTTGCGTTTCTCATTTAAAAGAACTTCAAGTTCTATCAAAAACGCAGGTATTTGTTGCAATTTCTATGCATATTCAGCAACATTTTCATTTTACAATTTATGCTCACATGTTTATTTATTGACTAATATGTTTTTACAGCCAACAATAAAACAATTAGTAACCGTGACTGAAATGCTAAGCAAACATAAACAAAAATACATGGAAATGATACGGTAGTGCTAAAGCGATTCGCCATGAACCATGCCAAACGTAACAAAACAATTCATAACTTTTGATGACAGATACATGGTAGTATTTAATAATTATTCGTAAGTGGTTTAAGTAATTTTAAACGTACAGACTGACGTGCCATATGTGTGTGTATATGTATATATATATAAATATACATATATATATATATGTATATATATATTACTGTATACACGAGCCTACATTTACCATTTCGTATGTAATTAGAAGATAGCTTATACGTATAGTAAACAGTACCATGACAGTGATATAGTTACATACAGAATCATATAGGCGTATAACAATTTTATATTTACCTAGGTGCTCGAAAATAAATGAAAACTAAACCAAAAATATTGCGTATACACATATAGTTTCCCAGTTCCTTGTACAAGACATTTTAATTTCACTGACTGATAAAAGAAATTGTTACTTGAATCGGGTTAAAAAAAAACACAACATCCTTTATAGGTATAAATGATTTTTTTTATTAATTTTAATTATTCTATAAACTAATTATTACATTTGTATCGTTGTAATAGTTTTTATCATGCCATTAAATGACGAATATCATGTTAAATTTAAGATCCTAGTCAGTTAATACAAAAATTCTTAGAAAATCTGTTAACAAAAATATATATTAAATATCAAGTTAAAAAATTAAGATGCATATGCATAATAACATTCGACATATTATAATGTTTGTTTCATTGTCGGTCAGCGTATAGATGGTGGTACTACGTTATGATTATACAGTAAATAGTTTTGAATAAGGCTACTTTTAATAATGGATAAAATACATTGAATCGTTACAAATTTGTTTCATATTCTGATTTTTATGATGAATACTATACCGCACTTATGAACACGGACGTTCATTCGTATTCTTTATATTTGCACTTCTATCGACACATGTATGTGGTGGCTATTGTATCTTGGTATACTTTAGTACACATATGTATGTATTGAATAAAAAGAAAAACATTGCTTTATAATTTGTACTTAGTGTGTACGCTTGCATGATATTTTCTTATCGGATAATGTGCTTTGAACCAAAAAATAAAGAATATTAAACATTGTATGTACTCGTCCAATATATTCCCGAATACGACATACGACATACAGATGTATGAACTTTGATTTAAAACTTTAATTTTTAAAATTTCTTCAATATTTTTAGGACCGTTTTATTCGGTCATTTAATAACGTTATCATTTTTTTATACGAAGTATTGTAAGAATAAAATTGGGTAGACAATAATTCGTCGATTGTCCTTTCAATGGTATAAAACCAAACAGCATAGATGACCTACAATTAGTATTTAAAAAGAATCATTCAAAATAGAATGAATATAAAGAACATTTTTTGTACAAAGTTTTATTACGAAATTTAACTACACAATAACACCTATGCTGTGCAATTTTATATATACACAGATTTTTCAATATTTGAAAAAGCTAGTATTACAAATTTGCGCGTTTACATATATAAGAATATTTGCAACTTGTACTATCTCGATCATTCAGCAAAGTGTTTAACCCTTGATTGTTCAAAATTTTGTCAGACACAAGACTCAATCCTGTCAGTGGAATATCATGTATTCCACTAAACATATCCGTGGATTTTACGTAGAAAGAATTAATTTATTTTTCTGTGCAGTGTAGATTCATGTCTCGTTAAAATGAGATGATATTGTCGCAACAAACATCAAAGTATGTAATCACAATAAAAAGTTTACAATTGATATTTATGCCTTCGAAACACTATACTTTTCATTGCAGCATAATTGTAAATCAATTACAGAAATGTTTCGAAAGCGACAAAGATAAAAAGGTAGGAAAACGTGATTACAAAAAGTAATTCAGACATTCGAATATCAGTGTAAACCTTCGCTCTGTTTTACCAAGACGTGTATTTTTCACGCGTTTGTAACTATACATTGAAACAACAACGGTTGATAAAAATGACGCTTACATTTGTACGATAATCGAAATAAGTTCGCATTCACCAATCTTTTCTTACTGTAAACGTATAAAAAACATTGCTATAGAAATTAACAGCTTATTATGTTATTTTCTATATTGCGCAAGGGATATCGAGTATACGTTTTTAATTGCACTAAAAAAGAAGTAAAAAAAGAAAACACGAACAAACCTATGTACTTCTTAATATTGTAAATAGGTGTTTACGTCAAAATTGCATACTTAATCACAGTAACATCTAACTAGCATGGCATGCTTAAGATTATTTAATCACAGCACAAAATGAGTTATCCACGTTTTAGTTCCTTGTGCTTTATGGCTTGTATCTTTTTCATTTAGGAAAATGGAATTTTTTCATTACGCGTAATAAAATGTAGAAATAAAAATTACAAATATATTTAATTCACTAATTAAATATACGTTTAAAATTATAAACTATCCGAATAAAAGATATAACAAAATATTTGCGCTGGAATTTAATAGATTCGATGAATTATGTATATTTTCCTTCCACGATACCTAAAGCTATGCAATGCTTTCATCGGATATAATACTTTTCCATACTTAACAATAAAATAAGTGGACGACCTAAAGAAAAATATTTTTTCGATACTGACCATTCTATGCAATCAAGGGTTAAAATTCTGTTGATAATAGAACATTAAGAGTTATATGGCAGACTGGTGTATAAACAATGTATTTTATGAAATTTAACTTGAAGAGTAAAAATGTATGCGATATAATACAAACTATTACATATTTTGTTCTCTCTTCCTCTTGTATATTATAGAAAAAGTTGTGCCTGTATCTCATTCGAATGTTCTATAGAGGAGGACTGCAATAATGTGCGTAAAGTGAACATAATCTAATGCTTTTTACAATCAATCTCCGTCTTAATGCGTTCAACGACAGAATCAATGTTATTCCGTGATTTAAAGCAAACAGCATCGATGTCTCCTACGGCTCGAATTACCCGCTTTCATACGTTTCTTTTTCTCTTTACCCCTATGTTCTTTGTCTTTCCGTATTTCTCTCACCTATAATTTAGTAATCATATAACAGTGAGAAAAAGTTGTGCAAGTAAATCTTGCAGCTCCGCATTTCTTACATTCTATCGCTGGAGGTATTGGCATTCTTTACCCATTCAATTCAGAATACCTTCAAGTATTTCAATGCTATTAATTATCTTTACTTACCAGAGTATAAAAAGCATCGTCTACGCCCATTCTAGTCTTGGCTGAAGTCTCGACAAAAGGCACACCATATTGACGAGCCACTTCCCTCGCTTGCGTCATATTTACTGCCCACGATTGCTGAAGATCACATTTATTACCTACCAACACCATTGGTACCTCTTCTGCATCTTTCACTCTTTTTATTTGTTCCCTATATGTTCCTATATCCTATAACATTGTGCGATTTATAATTAATAGAAATAATATATGCGCCTTATTATAGCACTTTGGTAATAAATGAAAAACCTTCCAAAAACTAGATAGCATACATACTTCGAAACTTTTGGCTGAATTTACAGCAAACACTAATAAAAAACCTTCTCCAGTTCTCATATACTGGTCTCTCATTGCACTATATTCTTCTTGGCCAGCTGTGTCTAATATGTCTAAAAGGCATGTCTCCCCGTCTATAACCACCTATGTATACAGAATTTTATGTAAACACATTGCCGAATAATTCATCATTGTTAAATAAAGATTAACGCCTTACTTGTTTCCTATAAGAGTCTTCGATAGTAGGATCATACTCGTCTACAAAATGATTTTGTATCAATTGAATTGTAAGTGCGGATTTGCCCACGCCTCCAGCTCCCACAACGACGAGCTTATACTCTGTCATTATGTAATTCTTATTTCAATGTGAATTAAAGCTTTTTTATGTAAAGCTGCAATCACTTTTTGATCTACAAAGTAAAAGTTTATTCTTTAATCCAAACGTATACAAAATATGGAACTCCCTTTATCGTAAATTAAGGGAGGAAAGAAATAGTAAATGTAGGGTTAACAGGTATTAATTTATCACAAAATCTTCGCTATGCTTTATGATGAAAGAAAGAAAAAAAATATCACGGAAAAATCTGGTCCATATATTTTTAGCAACTTCGAACGATGATTCTCTGTTGAGTCATTCGTAAGAATTGTTTTGATAAATTAATTCTGCGACTAGATCGTTATGAGCAATACGTACTCTGTGTGCAGTAATTTGTGGCAAGTTCGTATGCGCTTTAGTACGATCGGTCCTTAAGTCACTTATATTTTTAATACGTCGATCAACATCGTAACTTTGATCGTAATACACGGCTTAGCAACTTAAAAACAGAACGAGTGTAGCAAGCGAGCACATCCAATAACATTACCGTAGGAACATGTGGGTAGACGTAACTGACAATTAAAGGCAATTGCAATGCAACCTACGGTATGCACTTTTCCGTAAATAAATCGATTAAAAAATGGAGGAGTTAATAAGGCTTTCGCTTTAAATTCCCTCAATTAATGATGTTTGTGGAGAGCCGTATTTCCGAGTCAACATCGGATAAACGAGTAATGTTACCGATGTTAAACTACACATTGTTTGAGCACAAAATCTTTTCCATCCTTGTTCACGTCCTTACCAATGTCTAAAAATTCATTTCAGGAACATGCACCGGCTTAAAAAAACACTGTTTCGACTTTGACTACTATGAATTAGTCACTGGAGAAACCATCTGGAAAGAAGCATCAGTGATGCCAATGTACAAAGGCTCAATGGCATGTCTGGAGGGTGTGGATCAAGTAGTGATGGGCACCATCGACTAAAAACTATCGATTATTCGATAGTACCCAACTACTACTTTCATTCGAATGATTTTTAAGACTATCGATAGTATCGGCTAACGACTAATTTAGTCGACTGAATGTAGTTACTTAAAACTATCGACATAATTCCGTCGTTAAAACCATCGAATGATTTAGTCGTTTGGACTTTGGACCATCGACTGATTGTAGTTACTAAAAACTATCGACGAATTCAGTCGTTAAAACCATCGAATCCTTAAGGGGGTAGACGCGGGTAATGCAGCGAGCTTTATATCGACATAATATGGGCCAAAACATGGGTGTCAAAGGCCTCGCTTAATTTCCTTATATGAGAATATTTTGAGCTGGGTGAGGGCTCATTCGAAAGAGGAAGGTTCAACGAGGAGCGCTGCAGGCCCCGATTGTGTCACAAAACTCTTTTAGTGACTTAAAAATGCTTGTATTCTGCGGGTGTATTTTTTCGATTTTTTGTTACACTTTGAACACTCATATTATTAGATATCAACACAATTTCGTTGAAACTCCTCTGCAGCGCTCCTCGTTTAACCTTCCTCTTTCGAATGAGCCATCAACCAGCTCAAAATGTTCTCATATAAGGAAATTAAGCGAACCTTTCGACACCCATGTTTCGGCCCATATCACAAGTGCCTGCTATGGTTTCGCCATCTATACAGAACTCCTTGAAACCACTCGCGCTTGCTATGGTAGTCCCATCTATACAGAACGCATTGAAACTACTCACACCCCTTACTTACCACAAGTGTAGATATGGCAGAGGCCCGAATAGTTTTAGTCACATCTGTATAGATGGCGATACTAATGACTCGAGATAAAGCAGACATATATACATTTTCGAGCAGTTCTGTATAGATGGCGAAATTAAAGCCCACTTTGAGTGTAGGTAAGACAGGGATGCGAGTGGTACGTAAATTCAAGCACTTGTTTATAAGTAACGGTGCGATAATGTTCATAAAATTTGGTTATTTATGTCTTCATTCATCCAATTAAGTTAATAATCCTCGAAAACCGTTTCGTACACTCTTTTACATATCAATAAAGTGTCAGCAAACACAGTGTTTCAATCTACATGAAAATTAATATGTGCGGTAACATTGCAAGTTCCATTGTTCATTATATTCTACAACAATCAAGCACTCTTTAGCACGGGTAAATGGATTTGTGAATTTTTTGTCCTTTAAATAAATTTTCCAGGACTTAATAAATACATACTAATAGTGGTATTATTCTTTATTTCGGTCTCACAGGAATGAAAGTTTGGTTAGTGTACATATAACCTATCTTTACAATACTATCTCTTGCACTCTCATCTTCCGTTCCGCTCTTCCTTTTCATACCTTCTCTGCCTTACGTATTACACTATTTCTTATCTCTTTATCGCACATCTATTATAAATCTTTTCATTTCCTCTCTGTTTCATTACAAATTCCTAAGTCATTTCTGCGCTATTAATTGCTGACTCTTTCCTGTTCCCTCTTTACTTTGGTACTGACGTATTGCTCCCGTTTTAATACATTTAAACCTTTCATTATATCTTGCTTCTTGTATTTTTCTTTGAAGGCTCTCCGTTTGATCCTTTAGCTCCGTTCTTATCAAATTTAGTATTCTTGCAATTGTTCCATTCGTTCTAAAAGACCCTTTCTCTTATGCTTCTAGTTTGGCCCGCACTACTTTCTTTTTCGACTAAATATCCTTTAACAATCTTTCTATCTCCTGTCATGTACTTACTAATATATTTTTTGTGTGCGTAGATTTTGTAGGCAAAGGATAAGGAGCATTGACTGCCAATTCTCATTGCGCATAAAAAGAAGGAGGAAGAAAGAATAACTCTTGCCATATACTTCAGTTATATTAAATTGGTTTTGTGGGATTGGAAGGTGTATGCAACGAAGGCTGATGTAAGTGTAATACGTGTCTAAATATCTTTTTCTTTCAATAAATCTTCCTGCGTGTAATAATTACATACTAACAATGGCATTCCTTTTTATGTCGGCCTCGCAGCTATGAAATTTCGACTTAGTGTACATATAACTTATGCATTCTTCTCCTTCACTCTTTCTTGCAAACCTTCTCTACTTTACACATTATACCATTACTTATCCCATTATTTCATTTCGATTATACATTTGGTCTTTAAGACTCTCCATCATTTTCTTTACTTCTCCTTTCATCAAATTCATTCATGTTTGATTTATTCCATTCCTTTTTAAATAATCCCCCCCTTTTTCTTATACTTCTTATCCTTCTTATGTTCCTTCCTGTTTAATTACAAATTCCTAAGTTATTTTTATGTCTTATTGTATCTTTTTCCGTACATTTTGTTAGCAGGTGCTCTTACTTTCCAAATTTTTGTATGCACAGGTCACATCTTTTATCCTTTTTCTTCTCCCAATATTTATTTCATCCTTTAATGCTTTTGGATCTCGCACCTGCGTTGTTAATTGTCAATTGCGCCCTCGTCCGTTTTTACTTAAGTACCATAGTAGTCTTGACGTTCTAATATATTTAAACGTATCATTGTATCTTGCTTTCCCTATTTTTCTGCCTTGTTCCTGCTGTTGCATTTGATTGACTCTACTTTTGAGGATCTCCGTCAATTCCTTTACTTCCGCTTTTGTCAAAGTCACTCATACTTGACGCATTCCATTCCTTTTCAAATAATCCTCTCCTTTTTATGCTTCTGGCTTGCCCCTCCTTTCTTTCTTGTTCCTCTAAATATCTCTTAATAATCTTTCTCCTCTTACATACTTATTAATGTATTTTTTCTTTGTGCAGGTTTCACAGGCAAAGAGTAAGGAACATTGCCTGGCACTTCTCATCGTGCATAAATGCAAGAAAGAAGGTAGAAGAACTTGTACAACATACTTTAGTTATCCTTTAGTTATAGTAAATTGGTTTATAAAAATAGTTTTAGTCACATCTGTATAGATGGCGATACTAATGACTCGAGATAAAGCAGACATATATACAGTTTCGAGCAGTTCTGTATAGATGGCGAAATTAAAGCCCACTTTGAGTGTAGGTAAGACAGGGATGCGAGTGGTACGTAAATTCAAACACCTGTTTATAAGTAGCGGCGCGATAAAGTTCATAAAACTTGGCTATTTATGTCTTCATTCATGAAATTAAGCTCGAAAATTGTTTTGCAATCTTAGTTACATATCAATAAAGTGTTAGCAAACACGGTGTCACAATCTACATTAAAGTTAATATGTATGTTAACATCGTAAGTTCCATTGTTCATTTTATTCAGAAACAATCAAGCTCTTTAGCAAATGTAAAAATCATATTTCAGCACGTAATAAATACATACTAATAGTAGTATTATTCTTTATTTCGGTCTCACAGGAATGAAAGTTTGACCTAAACCGAGAGTGCCGAAAAGTGATAAGCATGAACAATTCATTATAAATTACATTTCTGGATAGTGTTTGCTATGCAGCCTCGAAGCAGCGAACATTAAGTGGGCATTACTGTCCACTGTATTTATTTGAGCGTAGAGATTCTTAAGTTCTTATTGCAATTACTTTTGAGTTCTCGTTTCTATCTTTGTCTCTATCTGCAGCTGTAAATATTGTGTATTATTTATTGCCCTGCTTCTTCTGTAGACCCTTCTGTTTTCTGACCCTTTCGAGATAATTCATTAGTAACATAAATCATACATGTTTCACCTAGAGAATTACATTTTCTTATTTCTCAAGAAGCCTTCTTTTTTATAATTGAAATACCCGTGTATATATCTTTTAATTCATAAATTAATTAATATCTGCAAAGATATATGTACTTGAATCTACGCGGGTCTCTGCCATATCTACAGTGCCTGCTATGGTTTCGCCATCTATACAGAACTCCTTGAAACCACTCGCGCTTGCTATGGTAGTTCCATCTATACGGAACGCCTTGAAACTACTCACACCCCTTACTTACCATAAGTGTAGATATGGCAGAGGCCCGAGTAATTTTATTCACATCTGTATAGATGGCGATACTAATGACTCTAGATAAAGCAGACATATATACAGTTTCGAGCAGTTCCGTATAGATGGCGAAATTAAAGCCCACTTTTAGTGTAGGTAAGACAGGGATGCGAGTGGTACGTAAATTCAAGCACCTGTTTATAAGTAGCGGTGCGATAATGTTTATAAAATTTGGTTATTTATGTCTTCATTCATCCAATTAAGTTAATAATCCTCGAAAACCGTTTCGTACACTCTTTTACATATCAATAAAGTGTCAGCAAACACAGTGTTTCAATCTACATAAAAATTAATATGTACGGTAACATTGCAAGTTCCATTGTTCATTATATTCTACAACAATCAAGCACTCTTTAGCACGGTAAATGTATTTGTGAATATTTTTTCCTTTAAATAAATTTTCCAGGACTTAATAAATACATACTAATAGTGGTATTATTCTTTATTTCGGTCTCACAGGAATGAAAGTTTGGTTAGTGTACATATAACCTATCTTTACAATACTATCTTAACTCTTGCATTCTCATCTTCCGTTCCGCTCTTTCTTTTCATACCTTCTCTGCCTTACGTATTACACTATTTCTTATCTCTTTATCGCACATCTATTATAAATCTTTTCCGTTCCTTCCTGTTTAATTACAAATTCGTAAGTTATTTTTATGTCTTATTGTATCTTTTTCCGTACATTTTGTTAGCAGGTGCTCTTACGTTCCAAATGTTTGTATGCACAGGTCACATCTTTTATCCTTTTTCTTCTCCCAATATTTATTTCATCCTTTAATGCTTTTGGATCTCGCACCTGCGTTGCTAATTGTCAATTGCGCCCCCGCCCGTTTTTACTTAAGTACCATAGTAGTGTTGATGTTCTAATATATTTAAACGTATCATTGTATCTTGCTTTCCCTATTTTTCTGCCTTGTTCCTGCTGTTGCATTTGATTGACTCTACTTTTGAGGATCTCCGTCAATTCCTTTACTTCCGCTTTTGTCAAAGTCACTCATACTTGACGCATTCCATTCCTTTTCAAATAATCCTCTCCTCTTTATGCTTCTGGCTTGCCCCTCCTTTCTTTCTTCTTCCTCTAAATATCTCTTAATAATCTTTCTCCTGTTACATACTTATTAATGTATTTTTTCTGTGTGCAGGTTTCACAGGCAAAGAGTAAGGAACATTGCCTGGCATTTCTCATCGTGCATAAATGCAAGAAAGAAGGTAGAAGAACTTGTGCAACATACTTTAGTTATCCTTTAAGTATAGTAAATTGGTTTATAAAAATAGTTTGTATCTATTAGCCCGTAAGTTTATTTTAGGACAATTGTGTAATTAACTGTTATGTTATCTATTATATGCTTTATTTTATATTCAGTTTATTCGGTAGATCTTATATGAACTTTAATATTACTTATATAACTATTACAAGTTCTACTGAATGTGCTAAATGTAAAATGAAAGATATAATAAATAATTGATATATTCACAAGTTACACAATTGCTGTAATTTAAATTTTACAAGCTTCTGCATATGAAGTACATAATTTTTAGTATAAGCTTTATCTGTAAGCTATATATTGTAAATTGACTTTAAAGAATAGTTTATAACTATTGGATTATTTAAGTTTATAGTATTTTTCATATTACATAAACGTTAGTTTAGAATTAATACATGCTTTAGTTGTACGATGTATTGTAAATAGATATAAAAGAGTAGTCCATAAGTATTAGCTTGTAATTTGAACCTTTTTGTGACTTGTATCTTCATTCATTAGTTTAAATAAATGTTAAATTAAAAGAATTCCACTCTTCTTTTTATTTTCAAACCTTAACAATCCTTGAAAGAACCTAATTCCAATTCCTTACACAAGAAGTACCGTAGACGAACTTTAAATGCAAAGTCCTGAAGCGAGAAACTTGTCAAAATGGCCCTATACGTTCTTAAATATAAAAGAAGGAAATTGTGGAAACGACATCATTTTCGGTCTTCATTTCTTGCAACATTTGATGGCAGAAGTCTAGAAAATTAAGCGCTCGGAAATTCTTGGAATATGACGTCATTTCCAAGAACTGCTGATGTCGGATACCTCCTCGCATATCATATTCTCCTGATACAAATCCACGATTTTCAGCGAGATATTTTTGCCAGAATCTCAGGAATTTGACGCTCGGAAATTCCTGGAACGTGACGTCATTTCCAAGAATTTCTGTTATGAAAGACCTCCTCGCTAATCATATTCTCCTGATACAAATCCACGATTTTCAGCGAGTTATTTTAGGCAGAATCTCAGAAATTTTGCGCTCGGAAATTCCTGGAACGTGACGTCATTTCCAATAATTGCCGGGGCCGGATACCTCCTTGCACATCATATTCTCCTGATACAAATCCTCGATTTTCAGCACTTAAATTTCTTCTGAAAATCTTGGATTTGTATTAGGAGAATATGATGTGCAAGGAGGTCTTTCATCGAATCAATTCTTGGAAATGACGTCACGTTCCAGGAATTTCCGAGCGTCAAATTATCTGGGTTTTTGGTAAAAATATTTCGCAGAAAATCATGGATTTGTATCAGGAGAATATGATATGCGAGGAGGTCTTTCATAGCATCAGTTCTTGGAAATGACGTCACGTTCCAGGAATTTCTCAGCGCTTGTTTTAATAACGTATAGGGCCGTTTTGACAAGTTTCTCGCTTTAGGACTCTGCATTTAAAGTTCGTCCACGGTACTTCTTGTATAAGGAATCGGAATTAGGTTCTTTCAAGGATTGGTAAGGTATGAAAGTAAAAAGAGCACTGGAATTCTTTTCATTGCAAATTTATTTAAATTAATCAATGAATATAAAAGTTACAAAAATGTTGTAATTAAATTTACAAACAGATACTTATTAACTATTCTTTTATATCTATTTACATTACATCGTACAACTAAAGCATGTATTAATTCTAAACTAACGTTTATGTAATATGAAAAATACTATAAACTTAAATAATCCAATAGTTATAAACTATTCTTTAAAGTCAATTTACAATATATAGCTTACAGATAAAGCTTATACTAAAAATTATGTACTTCATATGCAGAAGCTTGTAAAATTTAAATTACAGCAATTGTGTAACTTGTGAATATATCAATTATTTATTATATCTTTCATTTTACATTTAGCACATTCAGTAGAACTTGTAATAGTTATATAAGTAATATTAAAGTTCATATAAGATCTACCGAATAAACTGAATATAAAATAAAGCATATAATAGATAACATAACAGTTAATTACACAATTGTCCTAAAATAAACTTACGGGCTAATAGATACAAACTATTTTTATAAACCAATTTACTATACTTAAAGGATAACTAAAGTATGTTGCACAAGTTCTTCTACCTTCTTTCTTGCATTTATGCACGATGAGAAATGCCAGGCAATGTTCCTTACTCTTTGCCTGTGAAACCTGCACACAGAAAAAATACATTAATAAGTATGTAACAGGAGAAAGATTATTAAGAGATATTTAGAGGAAGAAGAAAGAAAGGAGGGGCAAGCCAGAAGCATAAAGAGGAGAGGATTATTCGAAAAGGAATGGAATGCGTCAAGTATGAGTGACTTTGACAAAAGCGGAAGTAAAGGAATTGACGGAGATCCTCAAAAGTAGAGTCAATCAAATGCAACAGCAGGAACAAGGCAGAAAAATAGGGAAAGCAAGATACAATGATACGTTTAAATATATTAGAACATCAACACTACTATGGTACTTAAGTAAAAACGGGCGGGGGCGCAATTGACAATTAGCAACGCAGGTGCGAGATCCAAAAGCATTAAAGGATGAAATAAATATTGGGAGAAGAAAAAGGATAAAAGATGTGACCTGTGCATACAAACATTTGGAACGTAAGAGCACCTGCTAACAAAATGTACGGAAAAAGATACAATAAGACATAAAAATAACTTACGAATTTGTAATTAAACAGGAAGGAACGGAAAAGATTTATAATAGATGTGCGATAAAGAGATAAGAAATAGTGTAATACGTAAGGCAGAGAAGGTATGAAAAGAAAGAGCGGAACGGAAGATGAGAATGCAAGAGTTAAGATAGTATTGTAAAGATAGGTTATATGTACACTAACCAAACTTTCATTCCTGTGAGACCGAAATAAAGAATAATACCACTATTAGTATGTATTTATTAAGTCCTGGAAAATTTATTTAAAGGAAAAAATATTCACAAATACATTTACCGTGCTAAAGAGTGCTTGATTGTTGTAGAATATAATGAACAATGGAACTTGCAATGTTACCGTACATATTAATTTTTATGTAGATTGAAACACTGTGTTTGCTGACACTTTATTGATATGTAAAAGAGTGTACGAAACGGTTTTCGAGGATTATTAACTTAATTGGATGAATGAAGACATAAATAACCAAATTTTATAAACATTATCGCACCGCTACTTATAAACAGGTGCTTGAATTTACGTACCACTCGCATCCCTGTCTTACCTACACTAAAAGTGGGCTTTAATTTCGCCATCTATACGGAACTGCTCGAAACTGTATATATGTCTGCTTTATCTAGAGTCATTAGTATCGCCATCTATACAGATGTGAATAAAATTACTCGGGCCTCTGCCATATCTACACTTATGGTAAGTAAGGGGTGTGAGTAGTTTCAAGGCGTTCCGTATAGATGGAACTACCATAGCAAGCGCGAGTGGTTTCAAGGAGTTCTGTATAGATGGCGAAACCATAGCAGGCACTGTAGATATGGCAGAGACCCGCGTAGATTCAAGTACATATATCTTTGCAGATATTAATTAATTTATGAATTAAAAGATATATACACGGGTATTTCAATTATAAAAAAGAAGGCTTCTTGAGAAATAAGAAAATGTAATTCTCTAGGTGAAACATGTATGATTTATGTTACTAATGAATTATCTCGAAAGGGTCAGAAAACAGAAGGGTCTACAGAAGAAGCAGGGCAATAAATAATACACAATATTTACAGCTGCAGATAGAGACAAAGATAGAAACGAGAACTCAAAAGTAATTGCAATAAGAACTTAAGAATCTCTACGCTCAAATAAATACAGTGGACAGTAATGCCCACTTAATGTTCGCTGCTTCGAGGCTGCATAGCAAACACTATCCAGAAATGTAATTTATAATGAATTGTTCATGCTTATCACTTTTCGGCACTCTCGGTTTAGGTCAAACTTTCATTCCTGTGAGACCGAAATAAAGAATAATACTACTATTAGTATGTATTTATTACGTGCTGAAATATGATTTTTACATTTGCTAAAGAGCTTGATTGTTTCTGAATAAAATGAACAATGGAACTTACGATGTTAACATACATATTAACTTTAATGTAGATTGTGACACCGTGTTTGCTAACACTTTATTGATATGTAACTAAGATTGCAAAACAATTTTCGAGCTTAATTTCATGAATGAAGACATAAATAGCCAAGTTTTATGAACTTTATCGCGCCGCTACTTATAAACAGGTGTTTGAATTTACGTACCACTCGCATCCCTGTCTTACCTACACTCAAAGTGGGCTTTAATTTCGCCATCTATACAGAACTGCTCGAAACTGTATATATGTCTGCTTTATCTCGAGTCATTAGTATCGCCATCTATACAGATGTGACTAAAACTATTTTTATAAACCAATTTACTATAACTAAAGGATAACTAAAGTATGTTGTACAAGTTCTTCTACCTTCTTTCTTGCATTTATGCACGATGAGAAGTGCCAGGCAATGTTCCTTACTCTTTGCCTGTGAAACCTGCACAAAGAAAAAATACATTAATAAGTATGTAAGAGGAGAAAGATTATTAAGAGATATTTAGAGGAACAAGAAAGAAAGGAGGGGCAAGCCAGAAGCATAAAAAGGAGAGGATTATTTGAAAAGGAATGGAATGCGTCAAGTATGAGTGACTTTGACAAAAGCGGAAGTAAAGGAATTGACGGAGATCCTCAAAAGTAGAGTCAATCAAATGCAACAGCAGGAACAAGGCAGAAAAATAGGGAAAGCAAGATACAATGATACGTTTAAATATATTAGAACGTCAAGACTACTATGGTACTTAAGTAAAAACGGACGAGGGCGCAATTGACAATTAACAACGCAGGTGCGAGATCCAAAAGCATTAAAGGATGAAATAAATATTGGGAGAAGAAAAAGGATAAAAGATGTGACCTGTGCATACAAAAATTTGGAAAGTAAGAGCACCTGCTAACAAAATGTACGGAAAAAGATACAATAAGACATAAAAATAACTTAGGAATTTGTAATTAAACAGGAAGGAACATAAGAAGGATAAGAAGTATAAGAAAAAGGGGGGGATTATTTAAAAAGGAATGGAATAAATCAAACATGAATGAATTTGATGAAAGGAGAAGTAAAGAAAATGATGGAGAGTCTTAAAGACCAAATGTATAATCGAAATGAAATAATGGGATAAGTAATGGTATAATGTGTAAAGTAGAGAAGGTTTGCAAGAAAGAGTGAAGGAGAAGAATGCATAAGTTATATGTACACTAAGTCGAAATTTCATAGCTGCGAGGCCGACATAAAAAGGAATGCCATTGTTAGTATGTAATTATTACACGCAGGAAGATTTATTGAAAGAAAAAGATATTTAGACACGTATTACACTTACATCAGCCTTCGTTGCATACACCTTCCAATCCCACAAAACCAATTTAATATAACTGAAGTATATGGCAAGAGTTATTCTTTCTTCCTTCTTCTTTTTATGCGCAATGAGAATTGGCAGTCAATGCTCCTTATCCTTTGCCTACAAAATCTACGCACACAAAAAATATATTAGTAAGTACATGACAGGAGATAGAAAGATTGTTAAAGGATATTTAGTCGAAAAAGAAAGTAGTGCGGGCCAAACTAGAAGCATAAGAGAAAGGGTCTTTTAGAACGAATGGAACAATTGCAAGAATACTAAATTTGATAAGAACGGAACTAAAGGATCAAACGGAGAGCCTTCAAAGAAAAATACAAGAAGCAAGATATAATGAAAGGTTTAAATGTATTAAAACGGTAGCAATACGTCAGTACCAAAGTAAAGAGGGAACAGGAAAGAGTCAGCAATTAATAGCGCAGAAATGACTTAGGAATTTGTAATGAAACAGAGAGGAAATGAAAAGATTTATAATAGATGTGCGATAAAGAGATAAGAAATAGTGTAATACGTAAGGCAGAGAAGGTATGAAAAGGAAGAGCGGAACGGAAGATGAGAGTGCAAGAGATAGTATTGTAAAGATAGGTTATATGTACACTAACCAAACTTTCATTCCTGTGAGACCGAAATAAAGAATAATACCACTATTAGTATGTATTTATTAAGTCCTGGAAAATTTATTTAAAGGAAAAAATATTCACAAATCCATTTACCCGTGCTAAAGAGTGCTTGATTGTTGTAGAATATAATGAACAATGGAACTTGCAATGTTACCGTACATATTAATTTTCATGTAGATTGAAACACTGTGTTTGCTGACACTTTATTGATATGTAAAAGAGTGTACGAAACGGTTTTCGAGGATGATTAACTTAATTGGATGAATGAAGACATAAATAACCAAATTTTATGAACATTATCGCACCGTTGCTTATAAACAAGTGCTTGTATTTACGTACCACTCGTATCCCTGTCTTACCTACACTCAAAGTGGGCTTTAATTTCGCCATCTATACAGAACTGCTCGAAACTGTATATATGTCTGCTTTATCTAAGAGTCATTAGTATCGCCATCTATACAGACGTGACTCAAACTACTCGGGCCTCTGCCTTATCTACACTTATGGTAAGTAAGGGGTGTGAGTAGTTCCAATGCGACCTGCATAGATGGAACTACCATAGCAAGCGCGAGTGGTTTCAAGGAGTTCTGTATAGATGGCGATACCTGAGCAGGCGCTGTTGATATGGCAGGGAACGCGTAGCCCTTTGGCGGGAACGCGGTGATGACTGGCGGGAATGCGCAGAAGCATAGTGTGCCGCGCCATATTGTCTACTTGAAATATGTAGAATTACAGCAATATATCTCTATTAAATTATAATTTATATCACGTATAAAGCTTGTACGAGCAGAGTCGTGTTGTAGATAAGTCATGACATAATACAAGCCATTGTACGTGAAACGTACACTTTGAAATATTTTTAGGAAACACAGCGCAACGTTATTTAAGAATTTGATATCCATATCGGGGAGTTTAGTTAAGTCGCGATGAAATAACACGATTCCTTGCAACAGGGCTATTAATTAGTTAACGGGCAATTACTATTCGGCTCGTAATTTCGTTTCAATTTTCGGCGAATTTATTAACGATCGTTTCCAAAACGATCAGCCGTCGAAGCGAGGCCAAGAATTATTTTTTCAGCCAAAGGTGGCGAACATTCAGGTCGAGGGTAAGGTTCAAAGGTGTGCAAGTAATTTGAGAGTTTATTGCGGAAAAGCTTGGTAATTTTACGAGTTTTCTAGCGAGGCGAATTAAGATTTGCATAACGTCGGTGCGCCGCTCGGACCTAAGTGTCGAGAAATGCAAATGTAACCACGTGCTTAAAACTTTGCTTGCGCCCCTCTCTATCGCCGTGGTCTCTCCTTGGTCCTGTTACCGCAGCCGTTAGGCGGGACAACGAAATCGTAAAGGATGTCGAGAAAGGCGAGGATGAGAGGTGAAAATAGGAGATTCTATGGTATTATGCGAACGTAAGATCTGGGTGTCCTTCGACCAAACTTTCAACGCGATGCTTCGCCCTTGTGGGATAAGAGAACCTTCCACCTGCTTTCTTCTCTTTTCCTGGACAGTATATTTTCACGGCTCTTCAGCGTGGCTTTTCCTTTCCCGAGAGATGGAAAATTGGAACGAAATTCGGCATTTTCCCTATCGTCTGTAGAATATTTCTATCGTTTGTAGGCTCTCGAGCAACGATATCGATGTCTTTCAGTGATCATTAACGTAACATTAACGTAAACTGGTCACGCTGCAACGTACATATTCATGCGCGGCTCAGGTGCACCTGATTACGTTAATAACGAATACAATGGGCGCTCACCTGCGTGTTTCGCCGAATGCGCGTTTAATCTGTTTACCGAAGCTCGTTGCTGCTACCGCGTAGTTTCACGTTTGGCCGGCAAAATTGTTGGACCTGTGCCTCTATGGATTTCAGGCTGGACATTATTCGTGATGGACTCTAAGGCAGAGCTGAACGAGAACCTCGATGTAACAGGATGAGATTAATGTTGTCTAGCGTAGCTTCTATCTATAATCTATAACATGCGCGAGTGCATTTATTTGCCGGGAAGGGAAGTTCAATTACGAGACCAGCTGATAATGATCGAAAGCTTAGTCTATGGAGAGAGTTGAATAGGGTTAGTCGGCCACGCAATGCGGCAACAGTTTCCTCGAGCACGTAGCAAACTGGCTATCCGTGGCTGGAAAAAAAAGCGAAAGAAATAAACTGGAGGAGGCAAAGGGTGGAAGTGGTAGGAGGGCATGAGTCGGGCGCATTTACGGTATATTTTCGTATCGCCTACGGGCTGGTCAAACGTCAATTCAGCTTTTGTGTATTCCCGGCACGCCGCAGAATCAGCGGAAGGTGTATTTTCTGCGAGAAATCTCGTGTCCGGATAAAGTTGGTTATCACGCGACTCGACGAATACAACGATTCAGGTGGAATTGGTTCGAGTTTCCTTTCGTTTCGTTTCCCTCGATTCTTGAATCTCGGAACGCCGCCGATCTCTGCTCTTGCGTGCATGCACACACGTACAGATTCGAGCGTTTCTCATTTCTAGCGAACTCGGCCCTTGCTTGGATTTACTGTTTGATTTTCTTTTTCGTGTATGCAACGCTAGTTACTAATTGCAAAGGGCCGCTAACACTTGCAGCGAAATGTTTGGAGAAAAGAGGCACACGTATCCACTGCGACTAGAATGGTAACGAGAACGTTTCACCTGATACAGAGCCGGCGATAAATTCAAATTTTATTGAATTATACAGTACACCGGGGAAGATCGTTTAAAGTACAAGCAAATGCTTTCACGATCGACTTCGTCGCGTGGCTTCCTGCCTCGACGGAAAGGACTCGCCGCTCCTGTTTGAGCATAATAAATATTTATAAGGGGCGACGAGGAGAGAAAGAACGTACGGCCTCATTTTTCGTTTGATTCAGTCGCGAACGTCACCAACTTTATCTTTCGACGTTGAACATCGATTCGATTACGTAGTCCTACATCGATCCTGCTTCATATTTGATCTCGCGGCGCACCTGCTGACAGACTTGTCTCCCTTAGGGTCGCATCGAGCTTTTGCACGTCGAAACGAAGCACAAAACGAATGCGATAATCGTGATCGATATTTGTGCGCTGGTTGGCTGCAATTCGCAGCATCGATCATTGCACTAGCCAGAAAAATTGAAATTAAGGTAACGCCGTTTAGTTAGCTTCAAGTATGTGGTACGTTGCCTCTATAAATTACTGTTTCGCAAGGATCGGCGAACGCAGGCTCGATGTGCGAGCCAGTTCCCGCGACACTTGAGGGACACTTGCTAAACGCGGCAACGAATTTCGTAGATCGCAAGCAATTATCGGAGACGAGCGTAAATCGTTTAGAAACGGAGGCCGGCGAACGAAATTGCGCGAGGAAGTTAGACATTCGTCGGGGCGCCGCTTTTACCCGGGATTTTAATCGCGAACGTCGATCGTGCGAGTTGTATTTTTTTCTCTCTCTCGACCATGAGTGCGTTACGGGACTGGGAACTCTTTCATTAAACGAAGCGCACAGCTCGCCGAATCCTCGTTGACGCAAAGCGATACGCTTTCAAAAGGGGGTATTTTATTCGGCCGCTGCAACGCCATATATTCGATACACGGCGTGATAAAATTTTATTTCCGTCAACGTTTCGCGGGCCCTTTCGAAATCCGCTGGAAATTTTGATAGCGACGAGCGAACGAGACGCGCCGATGCAACGTTTGCGTCTCTCTTTGCGAAACCTTTACGAGGTTACCTGCGTCAGAGCATTCACAATCTGCTGAAAAATGATGCGCTTCGGTGCCGCGGTGCCTGAGTTTCTGCTCAACGTTTGTCGACCGCGGCCGTTCCATTTTGCTCCTCGTTTCCTGCCCACCTGTGCCGCGCTGTTTCGCAGAGGTATTCAATCCCGTGAGAACAACAATCTCCAATGCCTTATTCGTTGCACATATTCGACGAACTTTGACGATCTATCACGGCGAATTTACTTAATTAACGCTATTCATGGAATCGAATTTCAGCAGGGAAGGTAACGTTCTTCTTCCAGCAACGTTCTCGCCGCGGCCATTAACGTAATTGAACCGAACTTTCCCCGCAGCCCGACGCAGGCGTAAGATTTACAGCTTTTTCGTGTCTCGCGCCCTGCTTTCGGCCCGCGATTCGTCGATGTTTCCAGGTGAGACTCGGAACTGCTCCGCTTAATCGTGGGCACCTGCGATTCATTGACGAGACGGATGGAACAGAATCCTCGGTTTAAAAAGACTCCCGCCTGCCAGCCCGCGAAGACAATGGCTCCGAAAACGTTTAATACCGTCGCGACCGTATGCCTTCGGTGCGCGACATGATTTATCATTCTCCAAGACGCGCAAGAATATAATGCCAGTGATTTATCGTTCCATTATTCGGTCTTCCAGTTCTGGCCTTGCGTTTACGACAAAGTGGCGGACGCCTTTAGTTTCGTGCCACCCGTAAATCCCTAAAGAGGGCCGATTTTGTGCCAAACGTAGCCCGCTCCGTGGAAGATAAACCTCGTTTCCCTAAAAACTAGAGACAACCGAGAACATTTTGTCGCGGGCAAGCGCGTCTCGTAGTATCCAACGGATTAAAGGGGAACTCTGCTTTCCATAGCTATTTTCACTCTTGCGCTTCAGCCATCGCGTAACAGCCGACTCTTATTTCTTCTTCTTCTTGCGCTTTTTGCTCGGACGCTGTTTCGGTACAATTATCGGCGGGGCAGGTCCAGGCTCCGGTAATGGAATGTAATTTCGTGGCGCCTTGAATTCAATTTCGAGCGTGGTCATGAGATCGCCGTTGGGCGTGTTCTGTCTTACGGTCTTCAGCGATAGCATTTCCTCGTCGGGCATTTTCGTCGGAGGAACAACGTCCGGTATCACGTGAACTTTCGTGCAACCGGCCTTGCATTTTTCACCTGGACAAAGGACGCGTTAAATCATTCATAAATCATTATGAATATTTCGGGAAACAGAGCTCAACGAACCATCGGCGTCAGCGCAGTTGAAATCAAAGCTCAGATCCCGCTCCTGCTCCGGCACGTTCTCCGGGTGATACTCTGCCGTGCTTTTCGGTATTCTTACGGACACGAAGTTGTTGTTGATCTCGTGAACCACCTCGTCGAACGGCGGTTCGGCGTTCGGAAGCGGACAGGTTGGGTGGAGGCATCGCGGACAGACGCATCGGTTATTCGGCATTTCAGGTCGAGCTTCCCGATTTCTTATCGGTGTCGCGTTTGACCGCGCCCGTCCACCGGGGACTGGATTTATTTGCACAATTTCGAGGTTGGTCGAACGGTTGCCATTTTGCCGCAAACATATGACACGAGCAGCAATCGGAAATTGTGCTACCGTCAGATAGAGCGCTGGCCGCGTATCTTCGTCCCGCGTCGTTTGGCGATGAAATTTGCCGACTGAAATTCCCCGTCGACCGAAAATTGCCAGGCAATATCAATGAAATTTTCCGCGCGGAGCATAAGCGTTCGATGATCAAACGCCGCTGCCGGACTTTGTCGTTCGAAGTTCAGAATATTAATTCGATATTAAGCGGCGAATGGGGGCAAAATTGCAAACTACTGCAAACGCCTTCCCGACTTCCGACAAGAATCACCTCGAATAGTATTCGCGACGAGATTCGAAACGATACCGGGGCGAGTATGTTGCACGTATGTACGCTAATCGAGACTGGAGACCATATCGATCGATCCTCGAGCAAAAGCGAATCAGTCCAGCCGAGTGTAACCGAGTTACGCAGACACGTTAGTTTACCGCGTAGCTTTGCCGACGTATATATTATTTAATAGAATTCGTTTTGGGGGCAGGCTCACCTCTGGCGTGGTAATTTCCAGCCCGCGTTATTCGCTGTAACGCCGTAACGCGTATAAAATAGTAATTAAATAAACCTGACAGGAATATCTCCGAAGCTTCCCTCTATTAGAAACCGTATTTAATTAAAATTTCACCCCTCGGCAATAGTTGCCCCCTCGCAGCATTGGGATAGACCGTCGTGTAACTGATAATTTTTAACGGCGCTACATTTTCGCCGACTTAAAGGGGCGATTGTTACACGTTTTACAGCGCGATCAAAGTTCGGGCAACGGCTACAGTCGAATTATCGGTTTTTAAATTCTTCGCGACGGTCCCGCCTCTTATCTTGGAAACTTTCCGAGCTAACGCAATTTCTCGTGTAATTGGGGGATTAATTTGATGAATTAAACGATCTGCTTGGCGTTCGTTTAAGTCGTTGTCCCAAGTGCTCGTGTAATCGCTTCAGCCCGGCTACTTTTTTCCATCCCGAAGCGCCGCGACGAGTTTATCCCGGGGAGGCTCCATGGCATCGCGCTCGATACTTATTAACATAAAAAGAAAATTTAGAGAAAAGGTCGATTGCCTCGTACGCCTCCCCGGGAAAATTGCGAGCAATTTTCTTTAGTGAGATGCGCTCGCGAGTCCAACGATGCTGCTTTTCACTTTGTCTCTTAAAATACGCTACGCTGGTGTGCGATGCGCGACAAGAAATTCTACTGGCTCGTCGATCCGTGTGCGAACAAACAACGCGGCCCACTTAATATTTTTCATTCGTTGCTGCTAAAGATAGAAGCCGTTGGTCGGGCGTAAGGGTGATGAAAGTAAAAAGGAACGAGAAAGGAAAGTAGGATGTAGATGAGAAAGCACTGTTACTGTTTCTGGACGGGGTCTTTCGAAGACAAGGGTCGACGGGACAGGACAGCCGGTTTTATCTGGGAAATTTCTTCTGGACACAAGAGCGCAATGTTGGGAAAGCTCTACGAACGTTGGCGGCTTCATTGTTTCGCGTTCGCGGTTTCTTTTTCTCCTCCGTATCCGTCACGAAGGGCCCGCGTCGTCCTGCTGAGTGGACGGATTCATATTTTACGGGCGAATATACAAAGATTGCTTTCGTTCTATGACCTAACGCGTTTCGTGTCTTTCGCAATACCGGGAACCATTTCATTCCCGCTTCCTTTTATCGGCCCTCCGCGTAAACGGCGATTTGCATTTGTCCTTCTTTCTTTCCTGCTGGATCTCGAGGAACGCCGTCGACCTTTTTTCTTCTTTAAACACCTTCTCGTTCTCGCATCGGCGTTTCTTCGGCAGGTGAGATTGAAAAGTTTTCCCGAACCTTGGCCATATCCAACGATTCCTGTCGATATTCGCGTAGGGCGTGTTAATCCTGGCTTCCCGAGAATGGTTTCTGTAAGGCGAGAACGAAAGGAGAGAGATTCGAAAATTCCATCAATCTCGTGACTCGTCGGTCCGCCGATATTTGGTGCACCTTATCGTAGAGATAGGCGCCACGCAAAGTGGTGGAAGGTATGCTAATATCATGCGACCTTTTCATATCGGCGCGGCGGCAGGTCGTTTCTTTCCATTCGCAAACTTTTTCTACCTGTTAATAGTTTGGGCAGAAAGAAGCCAAGATGCGAGATCTCTTGGACGAAGATGACCGATCCTTTGGTCCTTCCATAAAGCCGTTCCACGGGCTTCCTCGGCAACGAGCAATGGTTTTAATTGAAAGCCAGCGGATTACAATTAATTTCTCGCGTTCCACTCGACGGCGTTTATACGCGGTATCAAATTTTTACGTCAACCAGAGAAGTTTGCGTGCCTCGTGGCACTCGAGGCACGCATTTCGAGCACTTGAGTTTGTCGAAACATAAGCGAGCTTTATTTAATCGAGTTGCGGTTCTCCCGGGTATAATGTCATTGTACGTCGACGTAGCCATTCATTCTAACGGCTAACGAGGTGGTCGTAATGTCGTTGCGCGAGTTGGCAAACGCGAAACATTTTTAATGACATATTCGAAAGAGAACAAAGTTGCCACTCTAATTTCGCCGCGCGTTGCTAATATCGCTCCAAGTTACTCGCGAGCCGACCAATTAGCGTCATTTCATCCGCGACAAAATAATTTCCAGCCCCGTTGTACACTGCGACCGGAATGCGACCTTTGATCTATCCGGAACGAAGAATAATCGTAATTCCGCTGTACATCGATCGCACGTTTTTCGAACGCGCTAATATGTACCTTGGCGTTGCATGGATGGCTCAGCTAATAGCCTCGAGCCAAATGTTTCAGCACACGACCGTAGCTATAACTAATGTCTGCCGAATGGCTCGTCCTTTGAAATCACCGAATGAATACATCTATCATGGGATTAATTGGCAATAAGCGTATTGACGTTGAATGGTGTTGAGTAACGTATCATTTGCGTACCACCTACGTCTATACATACTTACGTGAATACACCTCCCTTGCACCGGTCATAGTAGTCGTGCGCGCACCGCAGATTACGGCAGAACGTTTGTTCGACTATCTTTGAAAGAGGGCTGCCAGTTTTCTGCGATGATTCTGTGACTTCGTTTGGTATTCCCTGCATGGCTGCTATAGCAAAGGGCGCGTTACGTTTATTACGGGGAAAACGGGACAAGGATGGACTATCGACGATCGTTGCATCATCGTTGGCGTAGATTAACGTGAATGCGGTACAGCTGGTCGCGGCGTTTGTCGCCAGTAAAATCACAAATTTCGGCGCGGGATTTCGATCGGTGCTTTTGGTATTCTGCTTCGTCAACCCTTGATTCCATGGCGCTATAGATACGAATTCGGGAAACATTGTAATGATAATTAACAAGAGCGACGGTACGCTTCGTGGGACGCGCAAGAAAGCTCCTGTAAATGTCAATCTATTTTAATAAATCCGAGGATCGTTCGCAATCGATAATAATAGTAGCATTGCCGCGCTGTGCACGCAGCCCTATCTGTAATCTATCGTATTATCGGTGACGATTTTTATTTCGCTGACCACCGCGGCGCGTCAATTTATTTCTGCAAATCGCAGTGGCATTAAGCTCGATAAATCGAACGTGGAATAAATCGTTTTCAATGTCAAAGTTTTCCGACTCTCGGTTACATTTTTTCCGGAGGGGTTTAATTAAAATCCGCCGTAATGGATAATGATCACCGGATCCAACGTGCACGAGGCGACCCGTCGACCAGCGTAACGAGTTCGACTATTTCATACGAAAGTTAGACGGATAAAAAATATACCGTTCCCAGGATTATCAACCCTCGTTTATCATGCCGGTATGTTCGTTTATGGATTCGGGCTATTGTGGCCGACCTTACCGCGCGCGGGGCACCGTTTGAAATACGTTTGCCGATCAGTCGAATCAATTTAATTAAGAATCTAATACATTACCGTCGCGCGGCTTCGATTCCGCGCCACGGAACCGTCTGTAGTTTGTGGGAATTTCACGGCATCGATCCGTGAATTGCGCTCGAATGTCGTTGCGTCTAGGGCCGTTTGATTTTCAACTCTATGCTTCGGATAGATGTTTCCGTCCAAACGCGTTTAATACCGCTCCAGGGTATTGTGAGAGAATTGCATATGGACCGTCTCGTGCCTCCTATCGATCCCGATTACGTAATCCAACAACGTCGGACGTTTGCTCTCTCATTTACGTACGTCGACACTGATTGCCTTCTCGAACAAAGAAAAGAGAAGAAAAGAAAAAAAACGCATTCCGATTCGAGAACTAGTTTTGGGAACATTTAGTTTGCTGTAATATTTTGTAATATTTCCCGCTTGAAGGGCTGGCGGAATAGTTGGCAGCGTAATGTGAATTACACGGGATGTATCGGGGAACGAGATAAAGCCGTCCATCCTGCACGTTTACAATAGGTGGAACGAACTATACGCGGTTATTTTAATTTCCGGTTGGTCGGTGTCTCGGAAAAGCAAGGTGGCGATAGCATTATCGTCGAGCCGTGCTTCTGCCTCGACGGAGCTTTCCACGAATTTGCAAGTTTACAAATGAATTCATTCGCGTTTTAATCAATAGCAGGGATGGGATCTCGAGTTCAACGAATAGAAACTTGAAGCAGTTCTTCGACGGTATATTATAACGAAATATCGTTATTCGGCTACTAGGCAAGCTTCTGCTTAATTGGAATTTTCCCCGGAGCTTAAGAAATTACTTTCGCGTAATTGGTCGGCACGAGTCGTTTATTAAAATGGAACTAACCGTAAGTAAGAATCGTGCTCAGTTGAGCCACATTTATATCGAGCGAGCGG
The DNA here is from genome assembly GCA_963583965.1 of Nomada ferruginata. Classification (NCBI taxonomy): domain Eukaryota; kingdom Metazoa; phylum Arthropoda; class Insecta; order Hymenoptera; family Apidae; genus Nomada; species Nomada ferruginata. The sequence continues at coordinate 18,948,337 of OY757216.1, forward strand.
TTCAGAATTTCTCTTTATCTTTCGATTCAATAAAAATGAAATCGAAGCGGGGCGTAAAATCGCGAGCGTCGGGGGAAATTAAAAGTTGCCTCCGGCCCGGAATATTGTGCGGGGGAATTCCATTCCCGGGCTTCCCTTTTCTCGAAATTTCCCAGGAATTCGCGGACGTCGCGGCAACGAAAATTATTTTCCGCGAAAGCTCGACACAAGCAGACGCGGTTGTTGGACACGTGGCGAGCAAAAGCCGTCTCCACCCTCGTCTCCTCTAACGATCTTCGTTTCACGGCTTTCAACCGCTGCTGCGATCATTCTCCGCAGCAGGCCGCGGCTATTCCCATACAGATATCGCAGGAATTACCGTAGAATTACCGCGACGCCGGCTAATTTTCTCTTCTCTGAAAGAGATTCGTTCCCTCCGCAGCTCTCCCGCAATTTGTTGCTCTTCGACGAGTCATCGCGTTCCTCTCGTTTCCCTTATCGGGCAGCCACGCCAACGAATGTCGCGCAAATCTCTATCGTCCATTGGTAGCCAATCTCGACCCGTTTTTCGTCTGGCGAAAACAGTCTCCTCGCATAGCAGAAAGGCCAATGAAACAGGAGAGCTCTAGCTTCCGAGTTTCGGGGGTGGCTGACATCACGGCTGACTGACAATGAGTCGGCAGTAACGCATGGACGAAGCGGGATGCTGCGAGGGTGGCGACAGGTTAGTAAATGGAATAGCGAAAGAAGGGGGATGGGGCTGGAGGAGTGAAAGGAAGGGAAAGAGGAAGGTGGGCTGGGAGGTCAGCGCGTGACAAATGAGACTGTTTGTCTGAGCCTCGTGCACGCGGATAACGAGCCCCCTCAGAGGTCTCCATAGGTCCTCTTTGCTCGTCGCCACTCGTGTTGCATCTCTCGCTATTCTACCGCACCATGTCTCTCCCTACTTGCCGAGAAAATTGCACACTCTAAACGCACCTGACTGCCTCTATTCCTCGAGTATGTCGTCGCATCTAATTGACGCGGTAATTAGCGATGAGACGAATGGATTCGCAATTAGGAACCGCGGTGGATACGCGTTGGAAGAGCTAGTGAACGGGGGAAGGGGGCCGAAAGAAAGTTGCCGAGGATCGATTATCTAGATTTCAAGCTGCGATCGAGGAATCGTAAGGCGTACGTGAAATCTAGCCAGCCGTCGCGTAGGTCGGGGGAACGTGGCTGGGATTGGGGTAGCTCCATTAATTAGCAGCTGTTTCACCGCCAGATCCACCTGTAATTACCTATTGCACGGGTGACCGATCGAAGCAGCGACTTAGCCCCGCGTCAATGTTATCCGCTGTCCCTTAATTAGTCTAACGATAAACGGAATCGAGGAAGAATCTTGGGGTCGTCCCGTCGACGTTGTGAAAAGTAGCGAAACTCACAGCGGCCAGACGCAGCAAATGAGCTGTCAGTTTGACGGAGCGGTTCGGTTCGCGGTCGACGATTGATTTTTCCTTCGTCTTCCCCGCCGCACGACCATCCTTCTCTTCCTTTCTTAAGGCTGTCCTCGATGCTTATAAAATTTACCGGACGCTTACGTCGAAGATAAGTGGACGCATCGATCGGTCCACGCCCGCCTGCCTCTGGGAAATTATTTTCTGCCGCGCGACGTGCTCGTAATTTCCCTCCTCTTCTGGAACAAAAATTTAAGCGCGACAAACTTTTTCATCCGCGATATACCGAGCCATCTTGGAACATTTCTCGAGTGCCTGCTCGTCGACGCCAACTCGAGAAATACGGATTACGTTACGAACGAGGTTTAACGTCTATCGATCGCACGGATAATAATAGATACGGTCTGTATTAATGCGCGTCCTGGTTGGGTCTCCGTGCTGGCCCAAAGAACCGCGGGAAAATGCGGAGCCGACTAGGAAAAAGAGGGTCTAATGGAACGACGCGATAATCCGCGAATAAATTCAAGTGGCGCGCGATCTTCTTGACGTTAGCGTAATTTATTGTTCCGAGTACGATTCGAAGGAGCTTGCCGCGATTTATCTGGCCGATTCTACCATCCTTGGTTGCGGTGCTTTTTTGCGAAAATCGCGCCCCTTCCTTTTCGTTAATTTCCCTCGGATCTGCCTTTTTCCGTGCACCCAAATTTCCTCGCGACTGATTTACACGCGGGCCATGCTTGTCTAAGTTGGGCGAGGTTCAACGGTGGAACGGTGCACGGTTCGTTGTTCCCATTATTATTATTATTATTATTAACAACGACTAATATCGACAGTTTCCCGTGGCGTGTTCTAGACATCCTTTGAACTTGGTCGCGATAATCGTTTATCGGACCTCGAAATCGGAATACAAAATTGGACACGGTATTAATTACTATATAAATTATCGCCACTGATATTAAATAGATAATTCGCGTATTATCGGGAGGAACGGCATCGGGGACAGTTTGGGCTAGGTTTCGTGGCCGCGGCGTGCAGGGCGTGTTGATCGAAATGCAGATAGGGACGAGACTGATATTGGTAAAATTAGTGCCAAATCTGGCGACTCTAGTAAAGGGGAAATACGTATGACCAGTATGGCATCGGTTGAGATATGTTTTCTCATCCTCTGCGGCGCGTCCATTAAAAGATCTTTTCAATTTTTTTTCAGCGGTCGAGCTAACGAGAACTTTTTCAAAGGTGGTTCCGCGCTCGTTCGTTGGAAAAGGCAAATCGGTCGAAAACAAGCAACAGGAATCAGAAGGAAACGCTATAAGCTATAAGCTATAAGCGATAATCGATATCTTCGATATGGCACAGCATCGTGGCTGTATCGGCGATGGGAAAATTCGAGTTCGTAGCTCCAACTGTTTTTATCGTCCTTTCTGTCTTTCCTCTCCAGGAAAGATAAGGAGATGAAGTGTGATAACGATATCCGAGACTCGCGATACTTTAAGCGAGCGTATATATCTTTCCGTTGGGCGATCTTGCGAAACCCATCCTCCGGCATCCTTCGTTCGATCCACCTCATAAATTTTCTCCTCTTCATTTAATTTTCACGAGCGTTCGAGCTATCGCGATTTAGGGAACCGCAAAAAAAGGAGCGGATCGATATTTACCTACTCCTGCCTCGATTAGCCGAGCCTCGTAAAATTTTGATACCCTGCCGACGACGACGGGCGTACGGTGCGACGATACGTGTTCCGAAAGGTTTTGTTTCGTTTTTTCTCCAACCGTGAGTGAGGTGTACTTTTCGTTCGTTTACCGTCGTCTGGGATTTCGATTAGATTCTCGGTTGCACGTTTCGCGTGCATAGACGGTGGGATATGCAAATTGGATCGCTGTATCTCAGCTCGAGTCACATATGCGCACGGCGAATATTGAAAGAAATTGAAGGAAGCGGCACTGCATGCCGGGGCGTACAGTCGGTTGCAGGAACGAAAGACGAGAAAAGTTCCGAGGGAAAGGAATCCTTTATGTATCTTTTAAGGGGATTCCGCTCGATGTCTCGAGAATTCGTGCGAATACCAACATCCGAGTAACGATGCTGATGCGCCGCTTAAAGGGGAACGACGAACCGGTGCTCCTGCATTCTTACCTAGCTGTCCCAGCAGCCAGAAGGGACGTTGTTCTCCGAAAAAAATGCCACCGTCTATCAAACGACGCCCTCCCATAATTCAAACACCCCCGAGACCGTCGCGATTCGTGCGAACCATCATACGGAATTCATAAATATAACCGTCGATAAGGGAAACGGTGTTCGAAATGGATGAACCCGAAGACAGTGTGCACCCCAAAGGACGCAAGGCTTGGACATGGTATTACGGCGGACGATCGAACCCGATAAATCACTCGATGGCCAGTCCCCGATGACGTTCGCCATCGATCACTCGCAATTCGCAAGGAGGGATCGTTGACCCATCGCGGGGCGAGGAACGGGGCATAGACTAATCGATATTCGACCATTAAGTGGAGACACTTAATTAAGATCAATAAGGCTTTTGATGCGACATTAACTTAATACGACGCGTCGCTCTGCCACACCGTTGCGAGTAACCATAGAACGTTTCAGCTTCGCCGACAAGTTTGCTTTAACGATTTCCCGATTCGTGACCACCGTTGTCGACCATCTCCTTGCCGTCCGACGATTCGTAATCTCATAAATATTCGCGCTGCTAAGCGTTCCGCGCTTCACGAGCCACGTTTCAAACTCGTTTGAGGAAGCTGTACACGCGAATCCGTAGAGCTTTTAATGTTTCACGCGCAAGTTACTTTTACATGAGACTCGTCTGCCGCTGGAAGTATACGAAGTGTACGTTTACAAGCCGCCACGCGTGGGACCTCTGGGAGTGAAACATTACTTCGACGAAGGGAAATGTCAAGTCGACGTTCTTAAAATAATGCTCGCGCGGCGCAGCAGTTTGTCTTAATATTGTTGGCGTTTTCTCGATACGGAAAATATTCGGATTTACTCGAGGCCAAGGATGGGACATTTTTCAAGCAGCCAACCTGGATCAAATGAAGCCACGATTCGTCGCAAGGAAGCGCTTGGCAGTTAATGCTAAAATAATCTGAAAGCGAACGTTTCTTTATGTCTACATAAAAAAATGTTCCACCGATCTCTATTAGAGAGCACACATCGCGAGTCCCGTAAAAAGCCGGCGCTTCTAATAACTTCGTGCTCGTATCGGATAGCGCGATCAAACGATGAATTCGAGAGGTCGTTGAACGACCAGATCGTCGCTAGCTGGACGAAGAAATGTTTCCCACCGTGAACGTTCCACGTTCGCAATTCATCTCTGGAACGAGAATGCCGTCTCGAGTATAATTCGAGGCGCGGTTGAACAATCGCATTGAGTTATCGGGCCGCGCGAGACGGTTTACCCGAGGGATGCAAGGGAAGGTGGGAACGCGCTGGACAACCGCATCTTTGGACTTTATTCGTGGCGGATCGGGGGCTGCCCGCTGGCTCATTACAACGGCACATTACCCAAACTGCGGGTATTTCATGGGGCCATTTGTTGGCAAGCCCTTTCGCCGCCGCGCCACCGAATTTATAGGGTTCCTGCATGAGATCACTCGCTAACATAATCCTTGCCTTCCAAGACGAATGTTCCTTTTCGAAAGCACGTTTCCCGGGCACGCTCCACTACTCTCTATCTCTCTCAACTTTCTCGTTTCGTCGCTCTGCTCTACGTTTCACCCGCCTTTCCGTTCCCACGATCCTCGGTTTCTCTCGCCGTGTTGGCAAATCATTTATGCGTCGTTACTATCGTGAATCCGCAGCTGGGCAGCCCGCCAGAAGTTCCACCTTTCGGCAACGATACTTTTCGTCGCAAACCTGTTCGACAGGGAGGACGAAATTCCGTTTCACCTTCGTCGAGGGCGCGCATCGATTTGCCACATCGGACTGGCGTACCTGATTAAATTGTAGAAATCGATTGGATAATCGCTACTAGGTCGGCGAATCGAGACCGCCGCTTTTGTCGGAAGTCTCGTCGCGAAGCGAGGCGACGATTTAAGCGACCTCCAAACTATGGCGACTTACGGGCGTGACCTGTATGAACCCGGCCGTGCAACTAAAGTTACGGCCACGGAAATAAATCCGGTTTAGTCCCGCGGGAGGAGACAGATTTATTTCCGGAGGAACATTGGACTATTCGCGGCTGGCGCGGCGATACCACTCTCCTGCGGCGTCCGTGGAAAAAGGGGCGATTACGAGGCTGTGCGACGAGTATCGCGGGATTATTTTTACGGATATCGAGGGACAGCGTTTCCTGCTTTCTGTTTCCCGTTCGGCGCAAATCGTGGAAGCGTGCCTGCGTTCCGTGGCCCGTGGAAGATAACGATCTCCTTTGGTCACGACACGCAGTGAATCGCGGCGCGGGTCGTAGGCGACCATTCGAAAAGCACGCTCGCCACAATCATTACACTGAAAACCCTCTCGCTGAAACAACAGATTTACCGAGCCAAATCCCACGGGGTCCCGGGTCGACGTCTGAAAACCTGACAGCAGGCGAAGCAAGTGCATACGCACACGTATGTAAAGGGTTGTACGTTGAGCACCGGGTGGCTGTATATATGCGATTAGCCTGCAACTCGGTATAGAGGACGAGCCAGAGAAGGCGAGCAGGGCAAGTTTGCAACCCTCCGACGATTCGCCCCGGCTCAGCCTTCGCCGCTGCGCGTGATCGAAGATCATCCACTGAGCGAAGGAACTCCGTGTTCGCATGGAGACGAAAGCAGGCGAATCCTCCACCCTCTTAAGCCGTCCACAGTCCGCACAACCTCCAAGATAAATCCCTCGACGTGCTGCTGCTACTAACTAACGGGATTGCTCGAAATAGTACGCTCAGTTACGAGAAGGTCTCCCGGTTGTTCCTGCCCGCTTCCTCGTTCCATGGGCCGCACTTCCACTTTTGCTAAAATGCTCCCACGGCGGTACCTAAAGGTCCGCCAGGCACCGCGGACCGAGTCTTTCTTACCGTTCTGCTGGCAATTCATTACACTTGGATACTCCGTCGTGCTTGACGAGCCAGAGGCAGATATTTTCCCGTTCTGACCGGGCTCGGGGTTCCGGTAGCGCGAGGCTGTAATTAATTATTCCAATCTCGTTGAATAGAGATCCTCCTTGCGGCAGTCGCGAGCGGCGCGTTATACACCTCGCAGGTATACAACTCCAAGGGGCCGCTCTTTACCCCGACGACAGGAAAATGCTGAAGCAAATTTGTGGTTACGAAAGCCTCGCGGTAATTACGTGGTCGCATTCCGTTTCGGCAACTTCGTCAGCGAACGAAATATTTTCGAGACTTCTTCGTTGCGATCGGCGTCGAGAGACCAGCGAACTACCGACGAACCTTTTTCGTTCGTAGCAAGAACGACCAACTAAAAGGGTTTTAATGAGTGGTAAATATGTAAGTATACTTTTACGACGACAAGGTGCACGTCGACTGAAATAATAAAGCATACGAGCGACCAGCCGCGTCTTGGGGAGCATCGGTATAGCTGTTTCCCGTGGCTGATTTATTTTTCATGCGTTACCACTTCGTGACGGGCGGCGGCACTCGCAAGAATGTTGATTTCGCTAATGTTGCAACGCGAACCGAACGGGTTCAGCGTTCTTCGTCTCGCCGATCGTAAAGAATTACGCGGCGACGTAATTTCAAACCGATGATTAATTGCAGAGGTTGTCGTCGACGTTTATAACGTTTCAAACCTAAGCAAACCTAAGCAAACCTAACCAAGCCTAACCAAGCCTAACCAAGCCTAACCAAACCGACGATTAATTTGAGAGGTTGTCGTCGACGTTTATAAGTTTTCCGAAAAGTTCTACGAGCGGACCGGTAAGTACTTGTCGTTTATTGGGTCGCTTGATCGGATATCGAAAGTTTTGACTTTCAGTGTCTGTCAGTAAATTCGCTGTTGCAGTTTTCACAGCGACCCTGCCTCCTCTCGTTGATGTTTTTCTCGTTCGTTCGAAACAAGCTGGAAGAATATTTCTCGACGTGCTCCGAATTCCTATGCGGGCGCTCGATTCTCCTGGCGCTTCAAGGTGTGCCAGCGACTCGAATCGAATCGAATCGAGTCGAGTCGAGTCTGTTCGAGTTGGGCGCAATTCTCGTTCCCCGGAACACGTCTTTGTCTTTGCGCAGCGACGACCTCTCCAAAGAGACTTATCGAACTGAATTCCGGAATGATAGGACTGCTTTCAGAGACGGAAAGCAGGAAACGGTAACTTATGGGGCAAAGAGTGGCAGCGACCGTTTAAATCGTGAAAGGTTCACCTGCGCGCCGTTGTGAAAGTGGCTGCTGCTTTTCGTTTTTGCGAAGCGTTTCCTCTTGTATTTCTCATCCAACCCGTCGATACGTCCCGCCTGGAGCACAAGAACCACGGAGCCAAACGTGCCGCGCTGAATCGAGTCATCTCGAGACGGTACACGAGTTTTATCGCTACCCTCAAACGCAATCGCGATTCTTTATCCAAGCACGGGTAGTTCTTGTTGCCATTTTTTAGATACCAGCCGGACACTGGCTGCCCCTCAATTATTTTCTTCGATTAATTCGCGCCGCTCATCTCCAGCTGCCACGGGTTCGCTTGGCCCGGTGTCAGTGTTCCCCGTAACCATCCGCAAACGCAATTATTTACACGGCGCGTGCAACCTGTCGCGACGTAATTCCCTGGCCGTTTTTCTACTCCCTTTCAGGCGGCGCAGAGCGACACAGACGGTACCCGTTACCGTCGGAAAGCTTCGCTCGCCACGTATTCCAATGTGAGTCGGGTTAAGCGAGTTTTAATTATATGCAGCTGCGGGAATGCCATCCTGCAGAGCCGGGATGCCGCTTCGCCGGTGTTAATTGGTTCAAGATTTATCACCGATACTATCTTGCACGTGCTGTCCACGGGCTAACTAGCGGCACGCGCGTAAACCATCCAATCGGTTGGGCCAATTACTCCTGTCGGACGGAACGGAATCGGTAGAACGTTCAGAAAGTTGAAAAGGAGCAGCGGCGACCGTAGTAACTGTTGACGCGTGATGCCTTGGCGTTTGGAAGTTGCCCCGTTTATTGGAGGAAACGGGAATGTTTTTACTAGCTGCCGGCGGACGTCTGAATTCAAGAAACGAATTGAAAGTGCGCGGTACGCGTACGAGTACTATGTATATTCGGTAATACGTTCGGTTTCTCCCATTGGACGGCGGCACAGGGTTTGGCCAGTTTAATTGGACTGCATAGGGGGTCGTAAAAGGTACCTTGTCGGGATTTTAGTTCCAGGTTTGCTTTTCCATCGGGGGTCTGTTCGCATAGGAAATGGAATGCAACGAATCTGACTTTAATAACGGTCGCCATTTGAAACTCGTCCAGCAGTGCACGTCACAGAGAGCAGCTGAAACCTTCCGCGTATTTGCAATCTTGTCTGTGATTCTATTCGCCCGGGCTATTAAATTGTATCGGCATCCGCCCCGTCCTGCGTCGCGTTGCTTTCTTTCAACGCGTCGTCCTCTTTTCTTGCTCGTTCAGCTGATCCTTTGTTTGGCGCCATCCTGTTTCATTTCAGCATCGCCGAGAGAAGAATTATACGGTTCTCTTGTTCGCTTCTCTCCGCCGTTTCGCGAGGCACGGCTGCACGGGATGGAGCTCCTCATCCCCCGCGAGGCTGGCGTTGTAATCGGCCTCGGTGCATTTTCATACATTTTCACCTGCTCGCAACGAGATAACATGTCATGTTGCGGATCTACGCGGACGCGAAACGAGCGTCCGTTTAGATGAGCTTGCCGCGAGGCCTGCGTAGTCTACCCTGCCGTGGCTTTCCAGTAAACGGGAAAACTTTCCTCCGAGAAATCTCGGGAAACGTGTAGCCTCTCCGTTTTCATAGCTCGTGTATACATACATCCGCGTGGGGGTGTTTTATTACTCGCGAAAGTGTTGCGAGCAAGCGTGCACATAATGGATAATAATGGGCGATATTTCGCGTTAAACGCAGCAACGGTCAAACGGTTGCTTTGCTTTCTGTAGTTCACAGCACTAGCGAGATTGCAGTTCTCGGTTTTCAGGCCGCGAGAGAGGGCTGGTAAAAATATATTTCGAAGGAAACTCTACTCCGCCGTTACCTTCAGGATCTTTATCGATACGTTAACGCGTCGATCGACAAGGCAGCTCCCCTCGGTTACTTTTGTTTGCCAAACTTTGCACCCGTTCCATGCCGTCCCGCGAGAAAAGAAACGAGGAAACGAGAACAGGCTCGCAGTGTCTCGAGGTAACTTAGCGGAGGAATATACGTCGACGGATAAACGTCGCGGCACGTTCTCGATGTTTCTCTTTAAAAACCTTTAAGATCAGCCGGATGGACGCGGGGCTCGTATATCGGCTGCGCTCTGTCACCAGCTTATTATACTTTTAATAAATTTCCCCTCGCGCACCTTCGACGAAGCGTGTAACACTTTTAGCAGAGCTCGAACGGCCTTTCTACTCGGCGTCCATTTTTTGACTTTCAGATGAGCCCAGCCCATGAATATTTTTCGTGGAAGTGCGTTATTGAACGCGTGCAGCGTTCGTTGACCGTGTATAAACTTCTCGAATGCTTTACCGGGCTGGAAAAAAAAAGAAAAAAAAAGGCAGCATAGATAGAGCTGCGCACGCGAATGAAACCGTGCAGATTTTTAATGCAGCGTCCTTTTTGGTCGCTCGCAAATTGCTCCGGCGATAACTGTCCCGCTAAACAAAACTTTCGATGGAAATAATGCAGCAGCATATTTTCGCGCGGGTATCGCGCGATCCATAATCGCGATAAACAATCATTTTCCGTAATCTCAACAGGAATTCATTTACGCTCGCGTTCTCCACCCTCTGCTATTTCATTTGAATCAGGAGCACGACGGAGCAAACGGTAAAAGCAGAGCGAGAGTAAGGGAAAAGTTGTTCGGGAAATTCGTGCATTCTTTGGCCGTTTCTGTTTGAAATTTACTACGCCCATAAAGACGAACCCTATGAAAATTACGAAAATTTTAGTGGCGCAATAAAATAGTTGCCCGTTAACGTTAGAGTAGCGACGTTTTGTTCGCCATCGAAACCATCGAGGCACGGCGAAGATCAATGCGAAAAGTTTTCGCGTGCTATCCAATGAGAACTTTACTGTCGCTTGGATATTTCTTTTTTCCCCCGCTCGCTCTTTCGCTCGTTGCCAGGTATTCAGCGCGCTCGAATAGTTCGGCTGGTGCACTCGCTGCTCTCGGCTCTCGAACAATATATCTTATCGATTATAGGGCGTGCGCATACGTCGACGGGCTAATAAACCGCCGCGCGACCACCCTTTCGCAAATGGAACCATATATTATCAATGACTCGCCGTGGCGATGGCTATGGCTGAATAATCCAAACTGCGCCGATTGATCGGGCCGCGTTGCGATCTCGTGGTTGCTGCATCGACGCTACGAAGCTCTACGAGACGCCGCAAACATGCGGGACCAGTTCGTGATTCCCCGTGACCGAAAACCTGCGGGGGATCGGGCGTGTCTTTGGTGAAAAGATCCGCGCATTCACAGAATTCGGTAACAAAATCGCGTCGCACTCGATGCGTTGTCCAGGGACGAAGAATTAACCGACTGAACGGCCGCCGAGCGAAAAAATATGAAAATCTTAGGGGAGGAAGATCGAGCGAGCGCGGTTCCCGCTCGCTATTAATTTTCATCGACGCCTCTTGACAAAACCACTTTGAGAACGTCCCAGAGACAAATAACATCGTCGCTCCTTTCGTAAGAGTGATGCAGAGCCGCCATCGCTCCTGCCGACTCCTCGCTAGTATCCTGCCACGGAATTCCCGAGGCGAAACTACCCTCCAACCTCGACCCCCTCGTTCCCCCCGGCCCTCCCCGACGGCCCTCCGACCACGTCGTTTTCCCGGCCTCGTATTTCATTCCTTACCCTCGCGTGACTGTACGTGCAAACGCGACCCAGCAACCAGCGTGCTCATAATTCCGTTTAAGAGCGTCTCTCGAGTAGCAAACATCACGGCGAAAAGGTTGCAACACCGACTGCCTTGTCGACATCCTCCGTACACGGCGGGATCTCTTGAATTCAGTGTCCTTGGGGATCGAAATTCGTCCAGCGAGAGGAAGAAGGAGGGCAAAGGATAATTGTATTTTATGAATTCGAGATAAGCCGGAAACTGTTTTCAACTTGAACTTCAAGGAGGAGCGCGGTGGCCGCGGGGTGGAGGGAGCATGGGAATAGGGAATTGAGGAGGTCGAGGAAGCGGCGGTTGAGTGGGGTGTACGAAGAAGGGGTGGCCTGCATAACATCAACATAATTTTCAAGAGCCGCGAGAGGTCACATTTCCATAATGGGATGCATCGAAAGCTGGGAGCTTCGCTGGTTCGCCTCCATTCTACCCTTTCCCCTTCGTTTCTCGGTTATATGGCCTACACCCTATCTTTGCCACCCTGCCGCTTCCCTTCCTTCTCTCGCGTCTTCGTCTCATCCGCGTCCCTTCGTCGCGGCGATCCGCTTCAGCCTTGCATCTGGCGCAAAACACCGAAAAGTGGCCCCGCAAGCAACAGCCACGTAGCATCATCGCGCATACGATTCGCCGAGTCTCGCGCGTGACGGATGAGGCTGGTGTTTCCTTCTTTCTCGCGTATTTCTTCTGGTTTCATCGTCACGCGCGTTCGTGCAGCTACCGCACGTTTTCCACACATCTTTCGGGGGAAACGGCTGGACGCGGCGACTACTGGGCCGCCCCTCGAAATTAAGTTTCGCGCAAAAATTGCTCGATCGCTGTCGAACTATATGAACGCGCCATATGGCGGCGAGCTTCGAAAATGTTCATCCGCTCTCCATCGGCTGCGTCAAAGAACGCCGCAGCCGTTGCATCAGCGAGCTCGCCGTTTTTTGCAAACCAGATTTGCTTCACGAGCGCGCAAAACCTTTACGTTTTCGCGGCCGGAGTGGCGTTGCGCCACGAGCTTTCATAATTTTCATTTTCATTAAACGGCCAGACGAGAGAGCGTTCAAGTTCATCTCGATACGAGCAAGTAGATACATCAATGTCAAAGTAAGCGACCCTCGATCGAGAGACCTGTCGACTCTCCATACCCTGCAGTAAACTAAGTTTCGCGCACCTCCACACGGATTACCAACCGCTTTCGAACGAGAATGACAAGCTTGAACTTTGCCACCGATAACTGGTCTCTTCGTTAACTGTTCCCCGGGAGGACAGGCTTGCGACAATGCTCGACGACGTCCAAGTAAAATTGCATCGCGATGCAAATACATTCTCGAAATAGAAATTGATCGATTTGATTTTGCTAGCAGCTACGCACTTGCACGGCTGACGCTGTGCCGCGTCAGACGCGGGTATATACTACTGGCGCGAGAACGCTGGTCTGACCAGTGCCGCCACGATTCACTGCCGACCGAAGATCACGTACACGTGCAGGCGTTCGCGGCAGCGACCATTAACTTTGCAAATAGCTGGACCAGTGTACGAATGATTGAGCGCGGTACTCGTTTATTCTTTTCAAACTGAAAGTCCTGTTGCTCGAGGCGCATATTTCTCTTTTCAGAAATCAAAGACCGATCGGTCTTTTCCAAGCCAAACAAGAAGTTCGCCCAGACTTCGCGAACGCGAAGTACAAACAGGAAAGTTCGTGGATATTCGAGTCGGAAAAGTTGGACGGTCGTTCGATTACGGGTGCACGGGGCGAACGTTTGTCACGGACGAGATCGTAATTGTCAGGATGAAATCGGTGGTAAGAGAGCGTCTCGCCGTGGGAAATGCGCGATCGATGGCAGCCAGCGAGATATCGGAGACGATCGTGAAAGGGATTGCGTGTTTGTGCTACTCGGTTGCGAAAGTATTATGGAAAGGATCGATTGATAAATCATCCCCCGTCCGCGGTGTATGTTCCAATGACTGGTATCCATTGTGGAGGTGTCCCTTTAAAGGGGATCGCATAGAGGCAGCAGGACCAATTGCCGAGCTCGTGTACGGTTGCGGTGTAGATATCACGTACACAATTGAAATCGGATCTACCCATTGTAGTTCGTTCCAAACGACAGAATCATCATTTCGCGACGCGAACAAGCTTCGCTTGTACGTGCAATTCCGATCGTGATATCCGACACGAAGGGGATACAAGCGTCTGAACAAAGACGAGAGAAGAAACGATACGCAAACGAGGAATGGGAATGGATGTCGATCGAATCGACCGTTTCATTTGACAAACGGTCATGCACAGCCGGGGCTGAATCGCGGAGTGTTCGTTCCGCGTTTGCTACTCGAACGAGCACGGAGAAGTTTCTCTAGGAGGCGAGTTTAAATCGTGTCCTGCCAAGTAAATCGACGACGACGTTCACGATGACCCTCGAAAGACTCTGTCGTTGAATCGGCTTCCCTGGAAAGCACAATAGCGTTTAAGTTCCATTGCGCTGCAATTACTCTGCGCCGCATCAAAATCTGTCGAACAAAGCTGCTGCTATATTGACTGGAAAGTACTTGGCCAGCGATCGTTTCGCCATTCCCTTTCAACGCGATTGCGAGTCATTATTCTTGTACAAATAAGAGAGGCAGTGGAACAGCGGGAGAGTGGGAAATAGATAGAGAAATAGAACAGCCGTTTCCATCGTAGCAATGCGTTCCAATATTTTAGGCCGATACTTGCAATATTTTTTGGCTCCGAAGAAGTTGTCATTTCTTCGTCAATTTTTCATAAAATAGACTTACCGTTGCGAAACGGCATTACTTGCGAGACAATCTTGCTATCGGAACTTTTTAAAGGAATTCTTCTTCGCTGATCGGACCGCGAGGAGAAAAAGTCGTCGTCACATATGCGAGAAAGGCGGAGACAGAAGGGAAAACTCATTTTGCGCTCGCGTATGTCCGTCGAACGCACGATGGCGTTCGATCTCAAAGACACTCGAGGGTCTTCTTCGCTCTCTACGTCGAACCGCAGCCGAGCAAATAAACTGTCGCACTTAGGAGCCTTTAGAGAACGGCTTGACCCAGGCGGGGCCTTACAGTTTGCCCAAAGTGACAGATAGAGTGAAGATGAAAGAGAACCGAAGTAATTACGTTTGGGTCGTGGCGAGACTTTAATCTTCGATCCTGGGTCAGTGAGACGGGGCGAAAGCGTTCCAAGAGAAAAAGAAGCTTGCAAAAGGGGTCGACCGCTCGGTATCTCGCGCATCTCCACCTTTCACACCTTCGCGTTCTTGGTAACAAAATTCCAACATATTTGCGTTTCCATGGATGGTGATCGAGTCGAGTCATGGTTCCCCATTTCGCTCGCAGTCTTTGCTCCACTGGATCGCGATGCATCGCCACCCCCGTGGATTCGTCCCACTCATTTCGCATTTACGACTTTTGTAAATTCGAGGTGAGCGCTCTTCATAGGCTGCGCTTGCGCTCGTCGGTAGAAGAAATAGTCGCGTTTAATTTATCCTACAGATGGAAAAGCGACACGGTGAAAAAGAGAGGAAGAGGAATCTTTTTCCACGTCACGGCTGCAGGGGAGCTTCCGAGATATTACATAGAAATTGAGAAAAGGAAATCGACGACGCGCGGAGCGGGGTATCGGAATGTCTATCCTTTGATCGCCGTTTCAGGAAGCTTCGAATTCCTCAAAATTATCGGTCTTCTAGGAATTGCGCAAGGTGTTTGCGGCGCTAAAAAGTGCGGAACGTGGATTGGATTGTTCGGTCGATTCGTGCAGCTCAACAGAGTAGAATTTCTAGCAATGGAACGTTGCTGTAGCGCTGGATCTTCCTGCGATTGGTTAACAGTTACACAGAAATCCGACGAGGGTGGCGGTGCTTGCCAAATGCCTGCATGCAGGTGGAATCGCAGCCAATGTGTGTACGTACGTGAATTCTAAGGGACAGGCGGGCAACAGAGAGCACGGTGTTGCATTGGGTTTCAAAGCAATTAGCTGCGCGCACGGTGCTAGATATTAATAACGAATGGTAGCAGGATTTGTTAACCTGTTGGGAATGGAGCGATAACGCGGGCAACAGGAAAAGCCCAAGATTACACGGTCTGCTCGCGCGGGAGACTCGAAGGGGTTTGCACGGGCATGAAAATTAGTCCGGGCTTCTTGGTCAATTTACGAGCCAAGATACCATGTCGAAGTTAGCCAAGTTTATGACTTACCAGAGGATTCACCAACCTGCCTATGATAGCGTTTGGCGTAGCGTGCGGGCATGACCGTGGAGTCGAGCAGGACGAGTAAGAGGTGCTTAGGTAGCCGGTTTCATTAACAGCCACCGGTATTATCAAATAATAACTTGGACCGTGTCGTGGAGTCGTGTTCGCTGTCCCTAGGGGCTACTACGGAGATCGATAGGAGTTTCGGTTGGTCTCTCAATAACGTTCTCGCGAGCACGCTTACGTCTTATCTGTAGAATGGTATCTCTCAGCTGCATTCACTTTCCATTCTCATAACTGCGTAAGCAAGATCGTCTGCCTTGGTCCGGTTCAATCGCTGATCGTGCTTGGTACGTCGCGGCGCGGCGCAGCGTTTAACACACAGCAGCTAAATAAATGCTCTGCTGCGAAAACATTTTCCCAAACTGTGACGGCGTGTAGCTGACGTCAAACGCCCACGCGCACTCTAAATCGAGCCGCTTCTGTTTTTGGGAGAAAGCTTAATGTTAACCGCGATAGAACACTCGACTCTGTCGTCGAAACGTTGACGCCACGGTGCAAGGGATCAAGCTCGTTTAATGCTCGACGATGAACGCGAGCAGGCTCGGCGAAACGTGAAAGCGTTCCGTAAAGTCGCCTTTCGAGGAGTCTCACAAATACGTTCTTTTGCATAGCTGGGAAACATTGAGAAAAAGGCCGGCAAAGGGGCAAGAGAAGAGGATGAATATAGCGAAGGGGCGGCGCGGAAGGGTGAAGGGATACACGGGTAGAAGGCCACTCGCAAGATTTGCCAAGATTTACGTGCTTGGAATTCTCCGCATGAATGCTTCGAGTGTAAGAAATTCTTCGTACCTTCGAACGAGCTGCGACGCTGCTGAAAATCCCCTTCCGCGTCGACTCCATTTCGCGTTTCACCTTTGCGATTTCGCCCAGCCGTGTATTGCAAGGCATTCTTTCACGGGGGCCCGCAACTATCCCCCTCTGTGCTTGCGATTTCGAAAGTTTATCCGCAGAACGGGGCGACAAGCAGGGAAACGTGGGATCCTGGACAGCGGCGAGACACGCGGTTTACCTTGCTTTCCTCTTCGACGCCACAGATTTACGACTCGGTTCCCCTCCAGCAGGATTTTTTCCATTTCGATGGGAAAAGACGAAAACGTGAGATGATTTATTTAAGAGTTCAATGGTCGGAGGCACAGAGACACCAAGGCGGCTGAGATTCTGGTAGAAAGAAACGCGTAGCGGTTGTGATTGCAAATCGTCTCGCGATTCGATTTATTTATACAAGTCGATCGTTTATAGAGACTCGACGTCTTTTGTGCGCACCCCTAAACGCACCCTCCACTTCTCCGCTGGTAGTTCTGAAATTTGTTTATTAAGCATTTGCATCGCTGTTCTCGTGCGAGTAATTATTGCGGTGCGGAACAGTTTCTGGCGAGCTGAGAATCGGATCGGAGTAACTTTGCGCCGCGTAATAAGGATCTGTTAATTGCTACGATAATCGCCGTCCTTGTCGTTATCCACTGAAGGGAAACGATAGGTTTTCGAGCAGACTCGAGTACTTGTAGACAGTCGATGTTCAATATCCGGCTCGTATTGTAAGATTGGACCGATGCGACGTTCCCTTAAGATCCCTGGAACTATGGCCGTTCGTGTACAAGCTGGACCCAACGATTCGTTCGATCGTTTCAACGCCCCCTCGATTGCCACGCTTCCTGAATAACTTTACAATGTGCTCGCTCAAAGGGAGTAATCGGAGTACAAAGTAATCGTGCTAAACGCGTAAACGCATCCGTGCGATTTGACACAAAAATTATTGCTGGTTAAATCGTGCAATCGTAGATTGAATGTGATAAAAGAAAAAAATATGGCTATCGTTATACATATATTCACGTTTCCACTCCTTTTCTTAATACAAGAGAGTCTTCGAGAAGATTCAATTCAGTGACACAAAATTGCAGGTTCTACCCTTTAATACTAGCCTAGCTAAACTGTTGTACGATATTTTCTCAGAAAGTTACTGCAGTTTAAAAGTCGTCAATTTTTCCGTCTAAATTTAGTGGCCTTTAATGCTGTGGAGTGTATTACGATAAATCGATAAACGTTGCCGAATGGCCAGCAAAGAAAATTGCCCACGATACTATTCCCGCAAATCTGCTACGTAGAGGTTGAACGTTATTACATTACAGTCAGCTTGCGGTGGAAACGGTTATCGACAAGGCTTGTGTACTTCGTGAAAAGATTTTGCGCGTTGTACTTGATACACAGGGGACGAAGGAAGGCATTCTCGGTACGTATTTCCTCTTGGATAACTAATGCTCTCCCTCCATCGCGAGGTAAATAAATAGGTTTTAAATTAAACCCCTCGGCTCGAGTTAAACGAAACTATATGAAAGGACGTCCTTTTTTGTAATATCATTGCGCGGCCAAAAGAAAGCTCTCTGGTTTTAATTTATCGTTAAAAGGATACGAGAATGGCGGAGTTGCGAGGCGGCAACCCTTGACAGGTTCATTTTTGCCTGTATATTACATGTCTAATAAATCCTTGCTGTGTTGCGACCGGCTCCTAACGTCTCCCTTGCTAATTAGCTTCGATTTAACGCGTTACCTGCGACACGTTTCCGATTAATCGAGTACGTCGTCTCAGCGCCAATAAGTTCCCAACCACCGACAGCTACGCGAATCAACGAGTCAAGGCTGAGGCCGAATTTCACGTTTCTGATGGAAGAACCTTGCAACCTTGCGCGTATTTTCGTGCAGGGTTTTTTTCCAGATAGCTCGCGCAAAGGCTAAATGAAAATAGTGGTTCAAAATTGTTTTCCTTCGCCGATGGAATACGTTGCACCTGTTGGATCGTAAAAGCGTTTAAACGGCGAGGGGATCGATGTTTCTATAGATGGTGCACGTCGGTTGTCGAATGAAAAGTTCCAAATTCGAGGAACTAGCAGCGATTCAACGAGGACCCGCGGAGCGCAAAAAGAAAACCTACCTATTTCGATTCAATTAATATTCCATCGCGGTACGCGATTTGAATTAATATCGATGTTCCCAGCTGCGATCTTCGCCGCGGGTTCGTCACGTTTCGCGCCGAATTGCTCCTCGCTTTACTCGACGGAATTGAGAGACGAGCACGCGAGCGAGTGAAAATAAAGAGAGAATAAAGAGGAGTAAAAGAAGGGGACAGAATCGAAAACGGCAAAGGTTGTTCTGTGCGCAACAAAAAATTGGTTCGCGATGGAGCAACGAACCTAACAATCATTTATCTACCTTCGATTTGGCGAATTTGTTGTCAACGCTCCGTCGATCGTCGATGCGGGGATGAAAATTTTCTCCCCGAATCGCGGGAAGCTATAATTTTAATCGGCCACTACATCAATATTCCCCCACGAAACGGAGAACGAATTTTCCGATTCAATTAATATTCTGTTCCGCGGCGCGATTTGAATGAAATTTACTTGGACGCTCGACTGTGGTCGTCGATCTCGAGTCGTCACGTTCGCGGCGAATCGTTTCTCGTATCGTCGCGGCCCCGGGGCCGACGGATGAAAAATTAGAATTGTAAAGGCTTCCCCGATAAATTTCGCGTGCACGAGCATATCGCCGGGGAGCGGGGTTATTAAAATTACATGGTAATCGCGTCGGTCGATTATCGTGGAATAAACATGCAACGAATGAAACATTTCCCTTCGATAAGGGCCGGCTGTTGCTTCGACAACAATTACCAATGAGCTGACGAATGACTTTGCGACAGAAGTCAAGTGAACTTTCAACCCTTTCGCGGGTCCAATTCGCATCTTGGCAGCGTCACCCTTGCCAGAATTCGGCCCGAGAGAAGCAGTTCGAGGCACGAATCGGTCTCCGTCGTCGGCTCGCGACGTGTGAACTGTAAATTGCGGCGGCGTAGCCGCTCAAGTGCGGTATTCCGCTTGAGTTCCTAATGCAAACGCAATCTAACTAAGGTCAGCGCATGCTGCTTTGTAGGCCGTCGGTCGTTTGGAACTAATGCCTGATCCGCAATCCGTTGCTATTTCGCCACCATGTTACGAATCTCTCGCGCGTGCATCCGTCGATCCTTGGGTGCCACACGAGACACAGCCCACTGAATTCTTCTCAGGATAGAAAGCTCAGCTCTCTACGTTTTCGATACTTGCACGTTTCCCTGCTGGGAACAACCTGGCTCGCGTGGCCAATATTAGCTCGGATCAAGTCGGCTGTTAAACGTTTAACGGTCAGCTTGCCGCGTCGTTGCATCGCGGCAACTCTCCAAAGCGTTCTGATGTATTATGCAGTCCCTCGCAGACCCTTGGATCGTCAGTTGCCGGAAATTCGTTGGATAGAGAGAACGCAAACTGGCAATTTCGCGGATATCCTCGCAAGGATATCATCATTTTGCTCGAGAGTTGCAGCGTGTTAGATTCGTATGTGCATGTCGTCGCGTGTCGGCGGGATTGAATCGAGGTAACGACATTTCGGTTTTCAATTTCGTTTATTCGAGCTGCAGAATTCACGAGAGATCGGGTAGTACGTTATCGACGATTCGTGGGATCGTCGGTCTTTGTCTGCTTTTTTTCTTTCTCGCTGCACACACGGCTACACCGATACGAATATCTCTGCGGCGGAATTTTGTCGCCCTGTGTGTTACAAGTTTCGTCCAACGTTGCAGTTCATTTCGTATCGATTAGCACGCTACGTACGCAGGTATGGAATTGGACTTTGACGAGGCGCCCCTAGTTGCGGCTGATCCTCGCAAATAATTGCGTTTCATCTTTCGACGAAGGGCAGAATTATCGTAAACTGTCCTTGATACTCCTTCCATTTTTCCCCTTCGGCCCTGACAATTTTCTGCCGGAAGGTTCGACGGCTATCCGGGTCAGCGTAAAAAAAAAGATGAAACGCTTGCACGTTAGTGGGTAAAAAAAAGATTTATCAAGGGGGAACGAAGGGTCGGCCAACGGTGCATAGCGTGACGTTTTCGTTCGCACGGTTTCTCCGGCTTGGGCGCATCTTTGTGTCTCGTTACGTTGATATTCGACTGGAAACGTGGCACACCGAAAGCACTGCGGTAAAATGCCTCTCGACTTTGTGGTTTCGCGTTGCAGAGGAGCACCGGTACTCCAATTATATCAGGCATGGAATTACCGTAAGCTGGTTGCTGATGTTTATAACTGTATGGGATTTAAACCGGCGTTATATCTGTAAACTTGAAGGGTTGCGTTTCACGAGGCAAGCGTGTCTGTCCTTTGATCGTATCATGGATCTATGCCATGGTATTAACAGGGCGCAGAATATGCTTGGGAAGAGAATGAAAATGCAATTGCTCGGCAACCCATCTCCGTTTAATGCGTGTCTCTCGGTTAAAGATATTACGAGCTGTTCACCGCGCTTCGACGTTGACACGTTGCATATGTAAATGCAAATGCGAGTGACAGCTTTATTTATTTAAATCTTCGAGTAACCAGCATTTTTGTCACGATTTTCCGACAAATAGACCACTTGTGTTTCCACGTTAAATGGCTTTCCATTGTACGTACTACGTACAGGGTGAACTAGCCGCGGCAGAAATCGCTAATGTCGCTCCGGTATTTCCTAAAGCGAAACAAGTGGCTGGAACGTGACATCGGTTCTGGCTACTCGATCTCGCGGGGATCGAACCAGTTTAAATATCGACTGGCCCACGGCTTCGCGATAAAAGGGCACGAACCTCCGACAGCCCGCCGCGCGTGGCTATATTTTGTCAGATTTTTCGATTTGCCAACGTCTCTCGCTACTTTCGTTCCGCCTGCTCCTATCGCTCTGAACAGAAAAGTTTCGCCGCGTTCTCGCCGCGTTCTCGCCGCGTTCTCGCCGCCCCTAAATCGAACCTTTAATCGGACGTTGAAATCTCGAGACGCCCCCGTTAGAGACGCTTGGCCGCCCCGCTACATTTTTCATCTCACCTTTTCATTCGATCGCGCAAAAACTTGCCGCAAGCTTCGAACCGTGGAAATTGTTAACGTCACCAGCTAGTCATTTACCAGCCGCCAGAAGGTGGTTCGCGGATCGGGAAAATTTCGACGGTCATTCGAAATCGTGCCGGAGCTCGTTTCCACGGAAACGGCGAACCTTTTAATGCAGATCGGCACGCAGAGAGTGCAAACGCCCGACAGAGAAGCGAAAGGAAATAAAGCATTCTTTCAGTCTCCGTTAGTCGAGACCGAATTGCTTTACCCTCGGGCTGTCCTAGGTTTTCTCGTTGCTCCTTCCCCCGTCTGGATGAACGTCGGACCCGACCTGATTGCTACCGCCCCGAGCGACTACTTCCACTGTCCCGAGTCTCCAACCGAATAGTTATAATTGTTACATTAACAGCGGTGTTGATTGTTCGGGATTGGTCGGCGAAAGTTCCCGCGTAATACGGCTTACAGGCGATTTCTCGCAACGAACAATTATAGTTCCCATATTGTGGCCGGCAGGATTGCTTCTACTTAGGAAAGAGTTATCGAACTCGACCAGCGGTGGGATCGCTTTGGTTTAATCCTCGCCGATGAAATTTCGCCGCGCGAAAAACTTTGCCCGAAACGAGATAACGAGGCATTAACACCCGACGCGGAATCTCGTTGCCCTCCATACGTTCCTTCTTTCCACCGCTTCTTCGCTTCTCCTCAGTCGAAGCTCGGCTTTTATCGCCCGGTTAAGCGAGCTTTGCGCGAAGAAATATTGTCGCTTCTTATCGATAGAGATGTTTCTCGCAACGCCGCGCTGGAAAATTCGCCGGCGCGGTATATTTCTCACGGTGCTTGTTCGTTTTGAAGCGCAATCTGCTAATGGAAGCCGCGAAAGCACGCTAATTTCGGACGCTACGTCGAAACGCGCACGCCAAAAAGACGTCCACGGGTCTGTAATCTGTTTCGCGTAATACTCGTTGCCGCTGCGGCCACAAACTTTTGCTCGCAGTCTTCTCTGCCTATTTCTTTTCATTTTTTAATCGCACGGCGAGCTAAGCCACGTTTTTCATCACCATAAAAGCGTTTTCTTCGGACGCGCCGGAAAGGTGTCGCGACTAAATCACGCCTTCGACGGTTATTTCGAGTATCGGGGCTGCTCACGATCGGGGGAAGAAGGTTTTCAATTAAAATGCGAGCAAGGATTTTCAGGTGAGGCTTACCCGAATCGAAATACAATCGGCTAATGGAAGAGGAACGAGTGGATCGGGAAGTAGGAACGGGCTGCGGGGTAACGAAAATAGGATTGGAAGTGGGTCGAAAGGCGGCATTTTCTTCCCGCTCGTTTCTTCTCCTTCGACAAAGCCTCGAGTATATATACCCACTTACCGGCGTTGTGTTGTCGAGCCAAAAACGAATGGCCGGATTTTCGAAGATTCCAAAGGCGAACGGGAGCTCCGATGCGTCGTTTAAACCATCTCCTCCACTCCATCCGCTGGCTCCTCATTCTTTTACCCGCCCCGAAGCTGGATTCAATTCTACCTGCCTCGAAGCTCTTCGCGATAAGACGCGATCGTTTTTTCCCCCGCGACTGCCGCGCGACATTATCGTACAGCTCTCCGGAATCGCGCGGACTTTGTCTACTTTCAGAAGCTGTCGTTTCGACAGGATCGACGCTGCCGATCCGCTCGACGCGAACGTAATTCGAGCTAGAACTCCGTAAAATTCGCGAGACGGACGGACCGAGAGCGTGTGAACTATTAAACGAAAATCGATTCCTACGAACACGGGCAATCGTGTTTCGACGGTAAAGAACCGGCTGGCTTCGCGTTCAGAAACGTCGGACAATCAGAATCCCAAATTCGAGCCTCGGATTTCCCTGGCTACGGGAGCTTAAAGCTAGTTTACTACCCGGCGTTCACCGAGTCGCAAGTTAGGAACAACCTTGTTCCAGACGTGGCGCTAGGCGTTTCCATTGGAACGTTTGCCGCTGTTCGAAGCGTATCTTTCATCCTCGATACGTCGCTCGATAAGGCGCGCGTTATTCGCGTGACGCGGATATTGCGAAACCTTGTCTGGCGTTTCCGACGGCGCTGCGATCAGAAGTACTCGAAGCGTCGACGGGATTCCATCGCGACGTCGTTGAGTTTCGAGAATTCGCTATTCGACTGCGGAACACCGAGGGAAACTGGAAGTGAATAAAACTCGGCGGCAACTTTGCCTTTGAAGTGAATACAACGACGATACAGTCGTCGAATGTAGACTGCTTAGCCCGCGCATGGAGCCAACGTTCAATCGACCACTTTGCCGGGGCTTGCCGTTTCGCGTTCTCTGCATTCTCGGCTATTGTATCGCGTAATCACCCCAATTACGTTTCCTGTTGCACCGTGAACGTCGCGCGTACCACTATTTTAGATTAATCTCGTGGTCGCGAATGTGCGCTTCGATGTACGCGAGCAGCTTGCGAGTGCGCCCACACATGCATGGAGATCTTCATGAAAATTTCCGCGCCGGTATCTTCCGTGGTCGTACATTGTGGCAGGACAATGGCTGGATTAAACGCGATTCGCCGCAGAGACGAGACAGCGTCGGGTCTGAACGATAACGCGGGCACTTGTTATCGTGCACGTCACCAGAGAAGGGATGCGGACGACGTACGCACGGAAATGAAACTGGGAAGCGAGCGAGGACTGCGCACCTTTGCCTTCTACCTGCTCATTTGCGGCGATGCCGGTGCTGGCGCCGCGGCGGTCGAATCTTTTTCGTATTCAAAAGCGTTTCTCTGTCCCGTCTGCGGTCGCCACTTCTATCCCGGGGAGACGCTTAAATTCGATTCAAGGGACGGGTGAACAATTGATTTACAACGCGCTAGGAGGCTCGCTCTAATGTATAAAATATAAGCCGGGGCTCGTCCGTCAGGGTGGCTACGGATGTACGCGTATATATGCATCGTGGTCCTGGCCAGACTTTATAGGATTCCGATAAAATTTGCCGCGCAAGCTGCTCGACATTAGCCAAGCAACGCGGAATTTGCCGGGCGAATCGATTTGTCGCTCGATCCTGTGCCGTTTCTGTCCTAACAATCGTAGAAGTAAATAATACGAACGGCTCGAACCGAATCTGCCTACATTAACGGGCCTATTGTTGTACGTAATTGCTATAGAAACGTGTTCTAGCAGCGAGCTAGACCCACCATAGCCAAACCATCAGACGATCACCTCGAGTGCATACACGGTGACGTGCGTCATGTCGGTTTATTACGCAGCTGCCGAATGCATAATGCCGGCATGTAATCGGCACCGCGTTCCTCTATGCGAGCCCCGTACATTTGATGGAACAGGGGAATACCGTGACCCGGGGCTAAGACAGCCTCTGTTCTAGATAATAGATCGGTGATCAGCCTACGAATCGACCGTTTGGAATTCAACGCCGTTAACCCTTGCACTTAAATCAGAATCAATTGCATTTATACTCCGTGAAATATCTCTCGGGTCTGTCCTCGCTCTATATTAGCCATCGTTCGAGCGCTTTCACGCTTGACGCTCTTTTCGTGAATTGGCAAGGAACAAATCTATGGTTCTCGTCGACGCGCGTTCAATTAAGAAGACAAGGCTCGACAAAGTTAGGAATGTAGTCGAAGGGGAAAGAAAATAAGCCGCAGCACCGGCGGCAATGCGCTGAGAAGCTGGCGCGGACAGTTGGACGAATTGCGAGTGTGTTGCGGTTCGGTGCTGCTAGATATCACGGCCGAAGGGTCAGTCGGTGATAAACGAGGTCGTTTGTCTGCGCCCCGGATGTAAGAAAATGAAGTTTCCTTCCCGTAAGCATCGCGGTGCTTTGTTTCGCCGGGCGCGAGCTTTATGCCCGGTAAATTACCCCGACTGGAAACGTGCGTAGAGGTAAACTGGTTACCGCAACCGCCTCGTGATTTATCCAACGTCGTTGAACCCGATAGCTGGCCATCGGGCGAAATTGATACCGCCCTCGTAAACTGCGTTCCGTCGCGATTTACCTGCGATTTGCCCGCAATGCACCTGCGGTTTCCTTGCGATTTTCTCGCGATCCACGGCCCGATCTCCGTGTCGGTGCAATCAGCGCTGGTAATAGAATCGCGGTCGTCGACGAAATTGGACGGACACGTTCACGGTAACGCAGTCGACGAACAAAAAACGCGATTCGTTAGTCGGGCTTGGCTTTCGGTAATGGACGAAAAAGGAGAAACGACCTCGGTATGCAAAAGCGAGAAATTATGCAAAGTACAGGCAGGATTTGACGCGCCCGGTCGTATAGAAGCGGCGAAGGTGGCGGCGAAGGTGGCGGAGGCGGAGGCGGAGGCGAAGTCGAAGGTGGAGAAGTCGGCAGCGACGACACGGCGGCTCTAGGCAGGCGGAAAGTAAAGAACGGCTGGGGAAACGGGTCGAGGGGGGGCTGAAAGGACGGGAGCAATGTCGGAGGGTTGTTTTTGCGCGACGGCTTATTCGGCGCGAAGCTCTGACGCCGCCTTCGTCGCGAGCCTTGAATTATCGAGCCACGAAGCAGGATTTCGAGGTTGAAACGCGTTAAATCTTAAGCTCGCTTAATTCCACTCGGGGACGCGGAACCGTTCCGATTCTGACCCGACTGCCGACTACTGGCTATGCAAATTCCTCCCCGAATATTTCCTTTCACCGGCGCCCCGCTCGCTGGACGGTTTGATATTCTAATTTAACGGGCATACGTATACCGGCGCCGCGCTTAACCGAGCCATTCGACGCAGAATACAAGACCACACCAGCGACGTTCTCGGCGAAATAGAGTTTTGCTGCCACTGGTGTTTTATACGCATTGATCAACGAGATAGAATCTCGACGCAATCATGCATCGACAGCGCGGTCCGAATTGATCATCGAATCGGGTACGTAAGCGAAAGCAGTTTATTTCGGCGCTCGGTTACACAGACGCGGGGGCGGGGGCACTGTCAGTTCCAGAGAGCCCTGCTCGGCCATTTGTAATTTTCCGCGCAACGTACCATAAGCTTCCTGGCATGATTCAGAGTACTTTTAGTTATTTGCCGAAGCCCGCCAACAGATACATCATGGCGCAGCGAAAGAAAATGTTGCGCCAAGGGGGTGGAACGCGGTATCGAGGAGGCGGATAAGAGAGCTCCGAAGACAATTGTAATCTAGCTCGACGATAAAGATTGCTGGTGCCTATAGCTGGCAATCCGGTGGAACTGCGGCGTCGACGCATTCTTTTCGCAATAATTGCGGAACGCACCGAGACGCAGGACCAGAGTCACGGGTCATCGTAATTTGGTAAGCACTCGGTGCCTCTGCCTGCGCGAAATTGTTTACAGCGGCATTTGCATTGTAAAAGGAAAGCGGTCGGACGATTCGCCGTGAAAACGATCCACATGCAGGGCAAAAGGTCGTAGGTGGCAGCACCCCGTGCTTCCCGATCGTGCATAATTCAGGTCTCTGTCCCTCGGACGGTCGTTTTTTCGCCCTGTTCCACCCCCCCGTCGCGATTCTGCAGCCTGGCAGATAAACTCCAGCCAGTATTTTATTGGCTAGTTGACTTACGCCGTTGGAAAGTAATTTATGTTTTGAATATGCTAAAACTCCTCTCATAAATATGAAACAAGCGTCGCGGCCACCCCCGCGAAGATAACGAATTTTACAAACGGTCTCGCCCCCGTAATACTGTTTTTTTTTTTTGCACGACTCCGTCCGTTTGTTCTTCCGTTATCCTTGCCCGACCGATCCCCGATCGATACACTCTAAATTTCGTCGGGCGGGCGTGATACAATTATTCACGATCGAATCGATAATCGCTGCCATTCGCGCGTCGAACCGCGGAGGACGGCGTGTTTGTTAATTCCAAGAGTAGGTAAGCAAGGTGGAAGGTATAGGTGGTTGCGACGCGCGTCGAGAAATTATGAAAAACGCGGACGAGCCGTCGCGTCGTGGCACTCGTCTCATTAGGTACGGGTAATAACTTTTGCTTAGGTTCAATGAGCTTCACGGAGTCGGGACACAATCGATGACGAATGCGGGATACAGGTAATCGGATTAAATAAATTGATGGATAGATTCAACGGCGGTTT
Organism: Nomada ferruginata; assembly: GCA_963583965.1. Lineage (NCBI taxonomy): Eukaryota > Metazoa > Arthropoda > Insecta > Hymenoptera > Apidae > Nomada > Nomada ferruginata. The sequence goes on from OY757216.1 coordinate 18,975,931, forward strand.
CTAAATCCCAGCGGCACGCTTCCGTGCTGCACGTTGCGAAATAAATCCGTGGACGCGGGGCTCGCGGTGTCTCGATTCGCATTAATTCTTGGTCGAATTGTGTTTACCAACGTCTCGATGCGCCGCGACGCCAGGCGACGCCTCGAATTCTACCCGTGCACGCTGGCTCTGGTGGAGCCCGTGAACATTCTTTCTTCGCCGCGATTGCTTCGTGCAAAAAACACGGGCAGACGTGCTTTCCGCTCTTATCGGATGAAATGGTTGCGCTGGCTCGCGTTTCGTAACGCGCAGCGCGACAAAGACATTTCGTTCGTGACCGCGAGTCGTGCACGATTCGGTGGTAAATCAAGTTTGGAAAACAAGGGCATCGCTGGTCGCGCGTGTGTGCCGTTGACAAAGTCATAATATGTACTCGATAAATTCAGCGGGAGTAGGATGGCGTGTGCGATAGGTGGTTAATTTGTGGAGCTGACAAGCAGCTGCACGTGAACGTACTTTTCGTCGGGAAAGTGTTGCCAATTAAACCCTTTGAAACGTTGCAGCGGTCTAAGCGTTACACTTCGTCAAGCTGGCAGACCGCGTTGTCGGAGGACCAATGCAGCCTCCGTATAATAAGACCGTGTAACGTTGGGAATAAACGCAGCTGTGTATGTCGTCCGTTTTCATTGCCCCATAAAACATCCCTAGGCATTAAGTGCAGTTGCACCGCTAACACGGCGCGGCCCGCGATAGAACACGTATTATTGCCGTGTCGCGGAAAAAAGTCGTCCGGGAAATTTACCCTCAATCCCGGCTGTATATCTGGGCGGGCGTGCGAACTTTCCCGCGACGCATTGTCGGGGAACGAAGGCAACAATAAGGTCCGCATCGTTCGCTTCGGCTTATCGCAGAAGACGATAAAGGAATTACGGTGAAAATATTTTCAGCGCGAAACGGTATGAAAAAGTGGAGAGTGAATCGCGGTTCTCTTATCAGAGGATGACCCATTAGATATCTTTAACGATTGCGCCGTATATGAAATCGATTCGACGCACGTACACGCGGCCTACCGGCGCACATACATATGATCGTTGGTGTGGGTTTATCAGAGCACGCTGAAAAGCACGGTTAACTACAGATTTATACGCCTGCACGCGAATATCTACCATCGGGGTTTTTTTAATATATCGACCGCATGCTTGACGGGCTTGCGTAGCACCGTTCGCGACACGAATTGTGCGCGCGTGTGATCGTGATTGCCCGACAGCGACGAGACAGTCCGAGTTCTGTGCGACCTCCGCGAAATAGCTATCCGTTACCCGCGATTAGATACAAATTGCGCGATCAAATCCTTCGCTTTTGTCTGGCCGAATGTTCATTTTCCGCTAACAAGCTCGGTCTTTCCGGCACCCTTATACTTTTCTAGAAACTCCTGACAGGGATGTCTACGAACGGTGCAAATCTTCCACCACTGTGGCCCCCCGAATTTCCTTTTCACCCTCGTATGTAGATCGTGACACGATTGCGCTGATGAGTCTGCGAAGAGTCTGGTGAAATTCGCGGATCCGCTCGTCCAGCTACTCTTCACCCCTTTCAACGTAGACGTATCTCTCTCTCCTCCTCGCGAATCAGCTCTGCGAACGAAAGCTGCACCGCGTTGCCTTTAAAATTTAGTCACGCGCCCTCGGCTTACTTGTAGCTCGCATCCGAATACGTTTCTGAGTGCTTTAACCAGTTAATTCGTTGCAAAACTGAATTCTCCGTTACGTGACCGGAGTAAACACAAGGTATGAGCTCGAACATTGAAACAATAACAGAGTTTCAGAACTATCTAAGGATTTAAAGTTTTTTTTTTTCCCCCTCCCCGTCGCGAGGGAAGTTCGCCCGATCGGAAGTTAATAAAAGGAAAGTTCGACCGCGGGTCGCCCGATGGAGCGAGCAAAATTGTTCATCGTCCTGTCGTTCTTCGCACGGTTTTATCAGCTACTGTAACTCGGAGGTGGGCGTAGGTGAAATATGATACACACTGTCGCGTTTGCCGCCAGCGATTTTCGTTTTCGCGTTTATCAGCTAGCCCGGATCGTCTTTGCTTTAATGGAATCGTTGTTCCGCGGAATCGGTGGATGCCGATTATTGAGCGACGTGCAATTCCACTTAGCAAACCAACAAATGAATCCGCGAACGATGAAATCGAGGTCTGAGTAGATTGATTTTTCCCCGGGGGGCAGCAATGGCGGGGTCGGCAGAGTCATTTTTAGATTCCACACGATTTTATCGACGTCTTGAAATACTCTCGTCGGAGTCGTCATTTGGAGACGATCGATCAGCCCTTTAGTCGATCGCGTATTTTTCAACCGCGTCGTAGAAACGGTGCTATATCTACCGTGGTAAAATTAAACAGACCCTTTATGCACACCGTGTTCCATTTCAGAGGCAGTTTCAACAATATGGGAAATAGCTTCTGCGATTCGCGTATAACGTACAGAATAAGCCGTTATGCGGAGACAGGGACGCGTATTATTGCATACGTATTATTCTTCTAGACGATGGCATCGGCGGTATCGCATAACGATAAACGTGCATAACGTCGCGTCTCGGCGACGCCAGGTGAACTCGCGTAGATTTGTCTGTTTCTGCGATACTTTGGAACCACCGACTGCCCTTCAGTTTACCAGTAAATTGAAAATGAGAGAGGATCAGCAAAAATAGATAGGAGCACAAGCAACTTCCGTCGTCGATACTGGGTCGAGTGAATAAATCAATGGAGAGAAACGTTACGAATCGTCGACCGACATCATGATTTTACGAGGAAATGATACTATTTTGATGGTGATTCGCGCGTGCTTCAACGCAAATCAGCCGAATCGAACAAGTATATATACGTTAATTAACAGAGCTCGTTTCGAATTTGGTTCGTCACTTTGATGTTCGAAGAGCCGTCGAGGGAAGGGTGATTCGAGCGGAATTTTATCGACAAACAGCGAACGATGGATGCCGATGGGCAAATTTAACCAGGAATTTTTTCACGTATGTACAAAAAAAAACAACAACAAATAGCGTAACCCGTAAAGATATCTGCATGCATTTCCAACTAAATTTTCCATTTATTCATTAAGTCGGAGGGATTGATTTTCAGCGCGCAGCGAGTATTACATTGTACTGGCGGCGAACGAAAAATTGGAAACAAAATAATGCTTAATGGAACCCGATTCCGTTGCGCAGCGTATAAAATTAAAGCGAACTTATTGCCATCGGCTGATTCGTTAAACAGATCTCCCGGTGAACCGTACGCAACGCGTAATTAATTGCACGTTATTTCTCTGCCACGCCACTTAAAAAGTAAACAAAAATCGGCCCCGCGATGAAAACGTGCATCGACGAAACGGGGCTGCGATTGTATCGAATCCGAGTCCGATTAATATCGCGTTCGTCGAGGGTTTTCGCCGTGACACGTTCTACTCTATCTCCGTATCTGCTACATTTCGTCGCGTATGTTCAGATACTGATCGCCGGTCCCCATGGAGCTAACTTGAGCCTTTATCGATTCCGTCTCGACGTCTAAATGCCAACGCGATTAATTGATCAGCCGAGCAAAGACAGGTCCCGTTCTCTTTGCCGGAGACGTTGCCACGGTCTCCTACATTCACCCTCCTTCCCTAATCCTCGCTGCCTATTCTCTATCCATTCTGACATCTGCATCGCTGGTGGAAGAAGGTGGCCGGGATGTAGCTGTACCCGGTGACAAACTTGCGCGTACCACTCCTTCGACTGCTGAACGAATCGTTCGCGAACGCTGCAACGCAGGCGTCCGTTTCGTAATTAAGGGTCCCCGTTTCTTAAACGTCGGTCGAGGTTAAATTTGAACGCAATTAACTACGATAGATATCGCGAATTGGCTAGGTAATACGCGAAACAGGGCATGCAACTTGTATCCAATCTACCTGGCGCACTCCTGGGGGATCCCATAATATATATTGCAAAATTTAATTAAACCTGCCGTATCTGTGCACCTTGGTTAACTCGCATCAACGTCAGTTTTCGGCATTAATTGAGAATCGTGAATATGTTGGAACGTAAAATTGAAATTGTTCGCTTGTGGGTGAAAGGGGTAGGAAATTAACGGGTGCCGTGAGCGAAATTTATTTCCCCCCGTTCGGGTAGCAAAATTAAGCGCTGGTATTAATGACGGTGAATAATTTAATTGCTTGTAAAATGACGCCAGTTCGATGCTTTTTGCATTGAAAGCAGTATCCTTTTGTAACGATGATAAAGCCCCTCAGGTTGAAAGGCTGGCGACCGATTCTTTCAGGTATCGCTCAGGCACCGGTACCGCGACGTTCTCACGACAAATCGCGTACAGGTGCTCCAAAGAAGTCAGGTTATTCTGGGTAAAACGTTCGGTAATGGTGTGCAACAAAATGGCTCGTAGACGAGCTCGTTTCGGCTATCAAATGCGCGTCGACGGTCGTTCGATTATTGTCGGGCAACGCAGCCCCCGTCGAAGAATAATATTTATCGACGGATATTCAATCACAGCCGTCACATATATTCCGCGTTAATGCGCGGCATCCGGTGAAAATATTTCGTCGATGTAATCGTATTGTCTGATAAATTGTGCCAACAGATCTGTTGCGAGCTGCTACTTGGAGGGTGTTATTTACTTTCCCACGCCGACACGTGCGATCGTTCATTGGACGCGTGCCCCTTCATTATTGAACGTGAAATTGCTTGGGCACGTTGCGAACGGCCACGCGATTTTCATCTGCTTTGGAAATTGCAGTCGGGTATGAAGAAACGATCACGCGGAGTACGGTGAAACGTGCGATTCCTTTCATAAAAGGATAAGAGGTCAATCGTGTAATTCACCGTACCATTTTTATCCCAGCGATAGCTAACTTCTTGCCGCATTGTCCACGGGGATCGAGAAATTCGTAGAAGGGGTGGCCACTGCTGGTGGCGCGATAAAAGTAATGCCCAACGCGTTGTAAACAGCGCGTAAATGAAAAAGATACGAGACGGCAGTTGGATAGTTAGAGCAGTCTCTTATTTTGCTCCCTGGTCCGAGCTCGGTGCAGCGCAATCTCTCATAAACTCATAAAGTTTCCTCGTACGTCTCGTTCTCTCTGTTCCTTCTATCTCCTTGCTCCATTCCGTTTCCGTTGTCTCGTTCACTTATCCTCGTGCTCTTTTGCTCGCTCACGGTTATGCTGCTTTCGTCCGTCTCGGTTTCACGTTTGCACGGAAGTTTAGTTTTCTCGTGGGCAGGCCGGCCTGTTTGGCTGGAAGCACGCGTTAGTTGGAGGAATAAAAACTCGAGGGCCATCGGCGGTTGGGAAATCGCGATGCGAAGCGAATGCACGTTCCTTTCGTTCGATATTGCAAGGGTTGTCTTATTTATTCACGGATTTAACCGCGAACCGCCGAGACGAGTCAGCGTTAAAGGGATTTTCAATATACGTCGTACCCGATGGTTGTCAGTCAGGTTGCTAGAAATTCTTTGGGAAGACCGGCAAGAAATCGGACCATTGTGTCCAGATTAGACAAAGTCTAGTGGCCAGTCGGTCTAGCGGGAGAACCCGTTAATTCGGAACGTCGGTGTTCGACGGCCAGCTCGGAGAAAGAACAAAACGCGTCCGACCGAATGGAAAAGCTAATTCGACTGTGCTCGCGATAGCGAACTATTGCATCGCTAGGAAAGCTTCCTATAAGCGCGTACATCGCAGCCGGTGCTCCTTCCCGGGAATTCTTTCTCGGGAATTTCTCGAGGAACTTTATAATTGCTTGTGGCTCAATTCCCGAGAAATTACAATATGTATCGAGAAACTTAAGTCGACTTCTCGAGAATTTCCGTGAATTCTTCGGACATACAATCCGATTTCTCATTTATCGAGAAATCAGGAACCCCAATTGCAGCCATTTAATTGGGCAGCCTATACTCCCTGCAGATGTGCCGGATGATCACTGCCGCTCGAACCTTTGCTCTGCCGTTGCTCTTTGCGGTTCGAGTGGATCGGCCTTTCGAACACTTTTGCCAGCCCGCTCGGTCTACGCTGTTTATGTCAAAATACAGATACACACGGAAAGGATTTGGGCATTCTTTTTCTGGCTGGCGAGCAGTATCTCTGGCGGAGATAACGATTAATCGAAACCGGTAGCGCTTTTACACGGGATGTACCCTGCCCCTGTTACCAAGCTCCGAATTATTGATGCAGTTTCGTGCCGCCCGAGCGAGATTCATAAAAATAAACGAGTCCTACTCGCGATACCAGTCTCTGATTAAGCTCGTTAATTCGGCAGCAGTTTGAGAATCTTGCTCGGCATGGAGCTTTCGGGCAAAAGTTGTATAGTCAAGGGTACCGCATAGAGAGAGAGAGAGAGAGAGAGAGAGAGAGAGAGAGAGAGAGAGAGAGAGAGAAAGAACGCGAACGAGGACGAAAACGTTAATTGAGCTTCCGAGTTTGCTCGGACAGAGAGACCAGGAGAAAGAATAGACGAAGGGTCGTGTTTGCGTCGAGCATTTAATCCTTTCGAGCATTTTGGGCCATGTTTGCTTCATCAACGTGGCTTCCTCCCGAGATTACCGCTTCCCTTTATCATCAACACGTACCGCAAGCTTGCATATTCCATTAACCGTTATAACTCTTGTACAGTTCTCGTGCATCGACAAAACGAGATTTCCATTCGTTTACCGGCGCTACGATTGGTACGTACACAAAGAAACGCGTCCCGGAGACGGAGAGCACGAGCTTTGGACGGCTGGTAACTGTTCGGTATAGAAACGGATAACCGTCTGCATTGTTAGCCCACGGTGGTATTCGCGTTCTATCGTCCACGGTTCGTCGCCGGGGCCTTTGTCCCGTGACAAAAACCACGATTGGAAATCGAAATCGAGAGGACTATCGGCAGAACGGGAAAGAGGGAAAGAGCCAAACAGCAAAGGACCGCGAGCTAATATCCGGGGACTAACCGGGGAATGTGACGCTGTACAGCGATCGGTCATCAATGTCTTCCACAGAAAAGCTGGTAACGCAGCCTTTTGTCCCGTAGCGTTATCCCGTAATTTTGTATCCACCTTCCATTTGCCCTTTTTCCAGTGGCCTCGTTCGATCGACCTCCTTTCCGCCGCGTTCGTTGGTTGCCACATGGTGCTCAGATCTTGATTATCGTGGAAATTGTAGCAATTTGAAGAAATGGCAACTGCTCGCACCAGAGCTATTTTGTTTGCCTTTTTTTCGACACATCCATTCCAGTAAGATCCGTGGCTCGCGTTGGCTTTTCAATCAACACTTCGCCCGTGTTCCTTTTGGCTGGATTCGCAAAGAGTATGTACCTTGTTTCGAACCCTTCCCTTATCGAGGGCGCTCACGCCAGTGCTCGACAAGCGCCGGTGCGGTATACGATCGAAATAAAATCGGCAAGCTTTTCTGCCGGACGAGTACGACGATCGAAAAATCGAAGCGAACTGACGGATCGGCATATCGGGGAAAGTGGAGTGATTTAGCGTAGCAAGCGTCGCGTCGTCTCGTTTCGGCCAGCAACGACGGAAGGTCCAATGGCCATCGATATAGATTGTGAATTACAGCGGAGCACGATTCCTACAGATTTCAGTTGCAGCGCAACGAGAAGAACACCTGCGCGAAGTATCGAAGCCGTCGCACGGCAGGCACGAGTCCACGTTTCTGACCCATTTTCATCCCCTTTTCTGCGTCGCGCACCAGCTGGCGCTTCCGTGTATCTTGTCCCCATCGGTCCGCAAATAATGCGCGGGTGTATTTGATTAGCGTCTGTCATACTTATCGCGACTGCCATCGCCCTGGCGCTGGTACTGCACGCGGAACTTGCAGAGGTACGTAAACTTGGACTCGGGTAGTATTTATCTTGAATCCGGGAAAATTGGTGGGCAAACAGTCAGGGAAATGTAGCTTGTGTGCAATTAAAATTGCAGGGTGCACCGGGTGTAAAGTTGACGGAGTGCGCGTAAATCTTGAGCAAGTACTGTCGCGCGTAACTCGTCGCACCTGATCGCCTCGGGCGTTTTCGAGTGCCTGCAGTATTGTTCGAAGCCGGGGTCTCGACGCGAAGCCGCGATCAGGCGACGGAGGAAGGAAGTTTACCAGAGTTCTATTCGAGACGCTCAAAGCAGTATCGAGTGCGCCGTCTGGTTAGACGGTGGAGGGAAAGAAAGTGCGACGGGGGAGGATAAAAGTCGTTCGATTCGAGAGAATGGAAAAGGAACGGAGTAGCGTTTCCGAAATGGTCAAAGGATCGCGACGCCAGGACAGAAGGAGCTTTCCGTGCTGTTTGCTCGGTCGGGAGTCTACTGTCAGCGGCACGCTCGTGTAACACGCATTGCCGGCTGTCGCCTGTCTGTCCGTCCATCTAAACCTCTCGTTCCTGCCTTTCATTCTCACCGACGTCTTCTGGGCTCTTTCAACGACCGCGTTTCGCTCTGCATTCGTGCATACAATCAGCGTTTGCCCGTCTGTCTCCAGCTTCACGCCCAAGAACCGTTTCACGGTTGCGTATAACGCGACAATCGTGCCACCGGCACCATGGTTTCGTTCATGCGGGCTGCGTCACGCGAGCTGCACCTGGTATTATCGCGTTGGTCAGCGAGTTCGATCCGGCAAGTCGCTATTATGCGCGCAGATGCGACCGGTTATCTTTGCGCCGGTTAAAAATTTGTCCCCGCTATTATCTCGGTACGCCTGACTTGTTTGTTGCTTCAAAAGTAACGGCATTCTGTGGAATCTGTTCCCCTTTCGCGCATTCCCGCGCGAACTTCTCCAGTCCGCGGGGAGATCTCTTTCGATGATTCTCGTTACTCGAGGGTCAACGAGGCATGCAGCTAGAAGACGCGATAAGTGAAATCGCTTTTAGCCCAGTTAGAAAGTTTCCGCGAGGCCGGTGGCACGCGCAGGACTGATTTACCGCTCGCGCGAGTCGCACTCAAAGAGTCCGCAGTGATATCTTTTCCGCGAGAACGAGCCGATTAATTACTCTAACCCGTCCAGCGATGAAGTTTTTCAGAAATATATTTTCCTCGACCTCTGCTCTTCCCTCGGAACTCCGTCGACGCCTATCGGTTCTCGTATCCACGCCTGCACGCGAATTGAAAATTAATTTCGAAGTGCTTTCGAAGACTTTTCGAAGTGCTCACCCGCGGACCAGATTTGCCCGCGAAACGAAATCTAATGCATCGCCAGGTTGAATCCGCGTCTTACGTAACGCGAATCGAAATAGGAGCCGTCTTTCCAACGAGGCAGGTAAAATAGACGGAAGCAGGAAGACGGATAGAGGACGAGTAAAATGGGATTGCACGGTGAAACGTCATTCTAATTTCGGTATCCTCTGGTAGCGGTTAAACGCACAGTCTGCCTGTCAATTACGGTAGGGATCTCGCAGAGAAGGATTCGACGTGGATACGTCTGTGTGCGTTCGTGGTGGCTGCAACAGGACACCGGCTGGGCCAGGCCAGCTCTTTGGCCTCCGAAAGGTTAGATCGAACGAGAGATCGTTCGCGCGAGCTACGGCCGGGGTTGGAAGGGGGACGCGGAGCCGGGAAATTAGCTGTTCCCACGATAAATTGGAGTTTCTGATTTTCGTTTTGCGGTCGTCAACGTCACGTCCCCCGTGGTCATCCCTTCCAGGCCGACCCGTCCTCTTCTGCCAAGCTTCCAGCTCGCGCTGCACGCTCTCGCCACCGCCGACCTATTTACCAATTTCTGATAAATTGAGTTTCGTCCTCCGTGCTCCCTTTCTCCCGTTCCGTATCGCGTCCGCTTTCTATGCTCGGCCCCACTGCTCGATCCGTGGCGGTCCAAATCGACCGGATGGACGTGTTCCTGGCGAAGGAACCAGACTGCTCCCTGGATGACGTATGCCCCACCCTCTGTTACCAATTTTCCGTGTTTTTTCAATTTGCTCCCGGGATAACGTGACCGAAACGCAACTGTTCGCGGATGGGCATCGAACTGCTCGTCAAAGGAAGATTATTAGTGGGCGACTTCCTTTTTTTATCGAAAGGGAACGGTCATTCGATTGTGAAACGTTATTACTATTGTTGCGGCGCTTTCGTGTTCCATTTTTGTCCGACTTTGTTCGATCCGACGAGAGAGAAGGATGCACGTGCCCCAGGGTTGTTCTTGTTCGCTCGCTGTGTTCGGCTATTACGACGCACGGATTAGGAAATTGAATTTTCGGAGCGCAGTTTGCCCGCAGACATCGATCCGTCTGTAAATGAAACACCGTCCAGACCTTCTCGCCTTTCGCGGAATTCGTGTACTCTTTTCTGTGGAAAACGATTCTTTGATCTATGTAATTTCTTTTTCCGTTCGCGCAATTCCGCCGAACGTGCCGTCCGTTTCGAAACCGTCAAACGCTTTGACAAGAATTTTTGCAAACACGACAATCCTCGCGGCTAGGACGAGCCCGAGAGCACCCAATACGGGCAATGTACAGCCTCGCCAGCGATATTGGCGAATTGGTTATCGGTAGGGATGGAACCCGATTTTAGGCACAAACTTCATCAAACGAATACGTTCGTCCGGTCGATCGGTATCTTCTACCCAGGCAAACGGCTGCGCCGGTTTAATTTTGCGTCATATCGATAAGCTCGCAGTTCCAGCAGCTTTATAATTTGCAGCCGCAGCTCGGTTTTGCAAAAAATATCTCTCGGGTCCCGAACGCAAAATTCCACTAACACAATTTCATTATCGGTCACGTCGCGTAACGCGAGCTGTTCCACGGTACATGAGAAAATCTATCGTCGATCCGCGTTGCAATTTCACGATGGGAGAAGCGAACGATGTTCAAGAAGCCGCAATGAATTCTGTGTACGTACAATTTCGAGAATCGCACTGACAGATACGGAGACGTCCGTTCTATCTCGCGATGAATATTGTTATCGACCGATGCTCCGCCGAGTAGGTTTCCCTTTACTTCTGCGGGCCACTATTAGCCTGTACACGGAAGCCATAATTGAACGCGGGCAATCTATAAAGTTCCACGCGTACGTACACGAAACTCACCACATCGACAAAGCTATATCGTTCAATTTAATATCGGGCATAACAGAGTTCAGTGATTTAACGTGCGTCGTCGCATTAGCACACTGACATTCGGTTCGATTGAGAAACTCCGTGCACACATATCCGTGTTGCGCAGTACGATATCTCCTGGGAGTAGGAAAATCGCTTCGAATGTGCCCGCGCAAATTATTTTCCGCACCCATACGCGTCCGAAGCCGCAAGTACGAGCTACTTAGCTTCTTTTCGTCGCACAAACGGGAACAAAAAAATTATACAAATATTCCGGGATACGTAAAGTGGCTTTATTAAAAAGGAGATCCTCGAATATTCGACGAGCCAGCCGCGATGGTATTGCTACCATCTGAGAGCCGAAGTCGAGCCGGGAATATGTATTGAGATCTTCAGAGCACCGAAATATACCCGTTCGTTACGGGAAACGATCATTTGCCTTTATCACAGATTTGCCCGTGATTCTTCGTAAATGGCGGCGCATTCGCGAGTTATTCCTGCATCGTTGCACCGCACGGAATGGAAGGGAACGCCCCTATATCCACGGCGGAGTGGAATTTCGCGACAGAAGCTGGATGACTCGCAGTTCCACTTTATCGAATTGCATTTCGAGCCGGAGAGCATTCCCGGCTGCGAAACGGCGGCGGGATCGTTAAAATCATCGCAGCGGCGAGAATTTACTAGAAATATAGCGAGGATACGGCCGTCTCGAAACCGCGTGCAAGCTTATCCGAGGCTGTCAGAGAGGAAGCAAGGCGGCGTCAATTGCACGGGCACATCCGTACGGAATTGTTAGAGCAAGAACGTTCGTAGGGAAACTGGGAGGATCGCGGTTGCTACAGTTGGAAATTGGCAAGAGGAAACAGAAAAAAAGCAGTGGGTCGAAAGTTTTCAACGTCGGAACTTTTAACGAGAGTATACTTACCCGGAGAATTCTTCCTTTGTCTTATATATTGAACGGTTCAGCTACGGATAGCTGAGCCAACGGACGTAGAAATCGTAGGGGAAGCATTTGCTTTACGTTTTCGCTGCGCCTCTCGTTCCACGCGAGACAGCTGTCGTCTGCGAGTTCAAGGAATCGTCATCGACGCCGAACTTGTCAATGCAGGCTGTGCTCTCGTTAATTAAACGCGTCGCAGGAAGTGCGCCGTTCGAAGCAATGTTAACGACGATCCGCGGCGGGCAAAGGCTTTCGGCAAATATCGTAAATTGTGGAGACGGTTGAAGACAAACGACTTACGCGTTTCCGTGTCGGATCGCTTGAGAAAAGAAAGATTATTATTTTATTGTAATCCTTGCCTTTCGGCTTAGGATGACCTCCATTTTCTTACATCTACCCTAACTCTAATTTCTTAAATTCTACCCTCTCCCATTCTTATTTCCCTCCTTCTCTGGTTTCGTTCATCTCTTCCGCCCCCTTCCTCCTTTCTCTCTCCCGTTCGATCTTCTTCATTCCTTCTATCCCCCCACCTGCTTCGCTTAGCAGTTCCTCCACTCTCCTTTTTCCTCCCGTTGCTTCGCACTTTCCTATTATGTGTGCCAGCGTTTCCTCTTCCTCTTTGCAGATCCTGCACAGCCGGTCTTCCTTCTCTCTCCAATATTGTTTCCCTTTGTTTTCGATTAGGTATCCCGTCTTGTCCTTTGTGGCTATTCTCTTATATACTTCGTTATATCTCGATTCCTCGATCTTCTTCCTGTTTTTTTTCTTCGGCTTCTTCTACCGAGAAACGAAAGATAATACCTGGCAATAAAATGCAGCAAACTTCTTTCGAGCATCGGGCGAGGTAGAAGGGAAGACGGAAGGAAATACGGAGAAAGAGAAGTTTAAGGGATGAATCTTTGGACGCAGGCTCTCGCGGTATCGAATTCTTGGCTCTCATTAACGAGAAACCTAATCGTAGCTAATTGCGAAACTTGCTACGCCATTTTTGTTCCTTCCTTTCTGTCGAAATTGCTCGATGCTTTTTTCTTGCCGTTCGCCAACGACCGAATGGCGACGATAGCTTTTTCAAACGACGTTTTCATTTAGCTGGCCTCTGCGGCGAGTGGCCGTTCCGTTTAAAGTCTGGAACGGTCGTAATATTGCACGCTATTTCGCATGGCATAATTAGATCCGCCTTAAATACTTTATAAGCGACGTCACGGTCTACAAATATGCCGCCGACGGATTTACATATTCAGCGGAGTATAAATTAAAAACGGAAATGCGGGTGGAACTCGGTCGCGCGTACGCGTATTAAATGGTCGGTTTACTTTGGCAGAATGTTTCGCACGTGGACGGTGTTTCGCGTTTAATCGAGCCGAACGATCGGCAGACAGAGCCAAGGAAACGGCTCGCATCTTCCGAAGTGTACGGGTAACACGGCGAAACAGCGAGAAGCAGGAAAAGCACGAGATCGAGTGGAAAAGCGAAAGAAGCAAGGGTGGAAAGATATGCCGTGAAAGAGGGAGACGGGGACCGGCATAATTTTATAAGCGTTCAGGAAGGGCGGTTCCCAGAATAGCGGATGTAAGGCGGTTACGGGAAATGGAGTAATGCCGAGCTGGTATTGCATTAAAATTTCCATAATAGCCGAGTCTAAACCCTGTTGCACTACCCCGCCGACCTCCCCACTGTATTCAGCGCAAACACAGATGCATAATATATTTTCGCTGTTTACTTTCATTGCCCGACCCACGAATTTCGCGGAGCTACTCCCCCGTTCACCCCCTTTATTCCAGTTTTTCGCCAACGTCGGTGCCTTGCCGCCAATTTCGCCGTATTTATGGCGGTATTCCGAAAAGCCGCGCGCAACTAAATTCGAAGCGGAAGGGAAAGTTAGCGTCGAGTTTCTGCCGCTGGCAGGCAGGCCTTCGAGGCGGCGTGAAAATTAAAAGGGCTGAGATGGGTAAAGAGGGGTTAAGAAAAAGGGGACGATTAAAGGTACGTTAGACCTGCTCGAAGTTGACGGCCGCTTTAAATCGTAGTCGTTAAATGTCCCTTCAGTTTCGCTGAAACCGGAGCACCGACGAGGATCTGGCCCAGGCACGCGGGATTAACTTGATCATAAATGATTAACGACACACTTCCTCTACGGCTGCAGGCCGTCTCAACAATGACGGCATCAGCTACGGGAAAGTTTCCGCGACCCGCTGATTTCTGCCGTGTCTTAGCCGGTTTCTATTCCCAGCTACTTTGGCAGTCGCGTACCAAGGATGCGCGAACCCATTCAACGTCTCATCTATCGGAGAATGAACAGAATCCTCCATTCATCCTATTGGCAAGGCTCGAGGAGGATCCAGGCTAAGCATTGCAAACGTGGTTCAATGTTTTTAATCTCCGTTCTAATTTGCATCAAAGGTTAAGAACTCTTTGGAAAGTTACACTTCGTCGGATTACGATACGCGAATGGCGTATACGTTTCACGGGGAACTCCTCTGCAGTTTCTCGATTTATTTCCGGCGCTGCACGCGCGGGGGTAAAGTAGCTTTACTATCGCTTCGTCGTTACGCTTCCCGAGATTACCTCCGTTCCCCAGCCGAGATCGAGACAAATACGCTTCTAGTTCGTTAAGGAGCGTCTCTAGTGCCCGTCGCGTCGAGCAAGATTCGCTCGAGATCGCAACGAGCGGTGCAAAAAAATCTCTAACGAGCACCTGCTTCCGCTCGGCTTCTTCGCCACGGAAGCGCGATATAGAACGATTCGATCCTGCGTCAGGAAGATATTGCGATTTTTCCCACCTTTGTTATCGCCGTCGCTTCTCGCCGCTTTTCTTCCCGCCTGCACGGTGCGCGTGTAGCAAACGAGATTGCCGTTACTCCCTTCGTCAGCCTCTAGCCGCAAAGTGTCGCGATAATTGATTTGCTATCCCCGTGATCCCTCGAGTTTCAACGAACACGGGAACGAGCATTTGCAGGTGGAAAAGGTAGCGGCCGCTCGAGATATCGAGGACTGAATTTTTTCATATCGATTTCGCATGGCTGGCTCTCGTTTCTTATCGCCAGATGCTTCGTCGCTTCAGCGGGGCGCATTACGTTGGCTCTCGTAGCAGATTTTCGGTGCTCGACTGATAATGGTAGTGCTCGTAGAAAATTGTTACCCGAGCCAGATGATGCATGCCACGAGATGTATCTGTCAGCCAGCTGGCATTCATTGCGCACAACCACGACACGCGTTGCGAATCCTCTTGTTCTTCGCTCGTTCGCATCGTTGTGCGCGTCATTGCGCCAATTTTCGCAGACCTTCCTCGAGGATTTTCCCTTCCGCGAAGCGGAGAGCCGACGGGCGACCCTTCTGCCGCATCGAACGCGACTGCGAAACTTTCGCTACACATATTTACATGCGGCGAGCAATTCGAGTAGGAGTCGGCGGGGACGATTTGGCGATCGTTCTCGAAGGAAGTAATAGCGCGTTTAAGAGGGGATCCCGTAGCGAGCTGGAAGCCACGGGGACCCGGATGAAAATAGAGAAAGGAACGGCAACGTCAAGTGATCGCTGGCTGAAACACGATGCACGTATACCTACGTGCATCGCTTCCCCATTCTGGACAGTGCTCTGACAAATATCGGCGGTATCGGAAGGGAAAGCATACATGGCATAAACAAGATTCGTGCTCGGCGTACGAAACCAAAGAAAAGACACGGCCGCCTGTATTTTTCCGACCTGGCTTTATTTCTCAAAGACAGATTACAATGCCGCGCGATTTTCCGATTTCTCCCACAAACGTACAGCGTCGTCCCATTTCCAGGGCTCTCGGAGCAATTCTTTCCCGGCGTGTCCTGGGCGTCGTGTACGTATCGAGGGCGTCGCGAAGCGTGCGATATAGCGACACCGATGGAGCGGGCCACTGACAGCGTTTTCCGGCAAGAAAACTCGGTCGAACGTCGGTCGAGCGGCTGGGTATGCGTGATAGCGTGGAAATGAACAGCGAATGGACACGCGTGCGTGTAAAGTGTACGTGTAATAACGGGGAACGCTCGCGTGCCCGTGTCGCTTTGTTGCCGGTGCCGTAGTTGCAAGGGGAACGCGACGGTTTACGAGCGGCACTCGCCCAATGCTTACACGCTTGACGAGTATCGAAAGGTATTGGCATTTTCTTTCCCTCTTCCGGGTCCAGACCTTTCTCTGCCCCGGCAGTCGGAGATTTCCGATACGAGCAACAACCTATGGTGTTCCGAGGCTCGCTCTGTCACGAGAATTATAGTCCCCGTGCAGTCAACAAGCGTCTGCCACGGAAGCACCGTGGCAACGGGTGACGCGGATTTCTTCTTTCCGTTTCTCTGTTCTCTGCTTGCATCGCGCTTACTTGCATAGCGTTTAGGTGCACGGCAAATTAGCTCCAGAAGATTGGTTTCCTAGAACGATGGCGCGAAAAGGAAATTGCAGGAAGGTTCATCGATCGATCGCGGCCATCCCGAAAGATAGTTGAGCCAACGCCAACGAAACATACTCGCGCGACGAATTCGTGGAATGAATCGATCTACCCTTCCGCGCCGTTGACTTTTACCGATCCGGGTATATTTTTCTGCCCCCGAGTCTTGAGCGAATATCCCGCTGGTTATGATGTCTACTTAATATTTTACGATCGCATAGGTGTCCCCATATAGGAAACGTACGACCCACAGAGTTTTACGACGATTTCGATACACTCGCCCACGCGTATATCAAAAGGAACGTACACTCCTCGGAAGGTGCAAGATATTGTATTTGCCGCGGCGATATTTCGCCTCGGCATTAAAGCAACGATCGACCTGTTTCGCGGATTAAATGGAAAGTCATTAGCGCGAGGAACAGTTGCACGTGGAAAATGTGGTAAATTCGCAGGCGACCAGCCGCGCTTTTGTCGACGCGGGAGGCTCGTTGAAAAAAAATGACCCTCGAGAAAAAATGAGCCGCGTTTCATGGACGCGTAATGCATTTAGCAAGGGCGCAATTGCCACAGAAGTGCTACAGTCAGCAGGGACATTGTGACCCGCCGCGACTAATTGTAAGTTTCACGAATCGCGTGATGCTGCACGCACGCGTTTTGTCGTGCCGCAACGACGCCAGAGTCATTTGCAAGCTTGCAACGATCCGTCCGCCTGATCCGATTGTCGACTTACGATTTTGTATAGAGATGGCAAAGCCCTCCCTCGTCCTTTCTTTGGAGCTTACGGAGACGTCCAACGAGCAAACGTCCAGGCTGTTGGGCTAATTGGATGTATTTCGCAGCCTCCCTTTCACAGACTTTCGACAATCGCGCGTGGTTTATTAAAAAGGAACGAGGAAACTTCGGTAGCGAGGTTGGTTCGAAGCCCCCGCTAATCATTCGGCGGGCAATGCAACCGACAGGTCGGCGCAACTGTGCAGATTCCGCGGCGGTTCCGGCGACAGAGGTCGAGATTCATTCGCGCAAGAAACTCGTGGAACTAATGCGCCAATTTGTCATTTTCACCCGAGGTATTCGTCTCTGTAATCCAGACGAATTGTCCCCGGTACATTCGAGCTCTTAATCCACCGCGAGCCGCTCCGACTTTTTCTGCCCCGACCGTTGCTCGTGCTTTTTCATCCGCGAGCGCGTTTCGCCAGGTGACGTGCTTTGGCCAATGTCTCGGGACCTTGGAATATTTTCCTATCGGTCGTCCTGCACTTCCGCTCGCCGTTCAAGTCCGGACAGCTCCGAGGAAACTGTGCGGTTCGCGCCAGCGCGATAACTGTACCGTGAAACGAGTTTTTACGACATGCACGAACGGCAGATCAGACCGCTCGCTTCGCCAGACAGAGACCCGCGAAGCTGTCCGGGAAGATTTCCCGACATTTGCTACATTCTTCCTCCCCTTTGTCCGCGTTGCGGGGGAAAAAAGTTACACGATCGTCCCGAGATTCGACGGAGCGCTGAGCCGTGTACATCTTTGTCTCGACTTTCTTTCATCCGCGATATCGTTTCTTGTTCGAGATTCATCGAACTGCAGTCGTTATTCTGCCACGAACAATTCTCCTATTATGTGCTACGTACCTCTTAGCAGATCCTCGTCCCCGCGTTACTGCAAGCCGAAGCGCCAATCCATCTCACGATCCCGGGTACGGAAAAGTGGGAAAAGAAGAAAAGTTGTTCGCGGTCTCCATTGTGCTCCTCGGGCTCAACTTGGATCTGGGTCTCCGGTGTTTTTGTTCCGGGGTCAACTTAAATTTTAAGTTCCGCTTTGAGAGTTCTTTGATGACACTGTGAAGTAGCTGGCGCTTTGTCCGCTGCTGGGGAAAAATTCTCAAAGAATGGAACGGAGCGGCGGGAAGAAAATGGGACAGGAAAGAGTATCGCGTACCGTTGTCTGTTACCAATTGTGTCTCGCCCCGGCTTTGCAGTTTCACGTTCGATTCGTGCCCCGAAATGGCGTTCGACGTAGCGAAACATTCCACGGAGCAAGCCGAACGGATGTCTCGAAACTTAAGAATGCCAGAAGAAAGAAACGTTACAGGAATCGTGCGACTCCGTATGGCACGGCGCGGCGGCGGCTCCGTTTCGTTCTACGAGCCATTTCCTTTCGCGACATCGGTTCACGCGCAATTATGCTCGCAGCATAGATTATGGGGCCGTACGGTGTACTTTCCGTCGGCAATTTCTCTTGTGCCATCAGCCCCGCGAACACCAGTCTCCCGTGGCCCATCAATTTGCTCGGCGATTTCCACGGCAACATAAATCTTCTTACCGTCTTCCTTTTTCACAGCGCCGGTATTTCTTAATTCCCGATTTTCCGCATCGGTTTTCGATTCTCTCCCTCTGTCGCCGATGCTTCCTCTGTCCGCTCGGAGATTTCCCTCCCGCGAGAAGCGCGAAGCGACAGCCCCGCGGGGGACAGCGCGTTACCCGCCTGCCCACCTATCGATCTTACCTACTTACTTACCTGCGTTCCTTTCCGTCTCGCGTCCTTCCGTTCTGCCCGAGACGGACGGTCGACGGTGCCTTATTGCTCGAGAAACGTTCGTATGCGAATTTACGAGGAGCTTAGGTCCGCGACTACGAAATTCCGCGTCTCAGTCGGCGAAATTGAATCCGGTCTCCGGGGAAATGTTCGTCGCGTTTGCAAAGTCCGGTTCCTCTGGTCGAGCTATCGCTCCAAGAAACCTGATTATCGAATGCTTGCCGGACACGTGAGCGTTCGATGGACGAGCACGCGATCGATTCTGCTGGCCGTGCATTTCGGGTGCCGCAGAAGCGAGGCCCTGATAATTACGAAACACGAGCAGCTAAACATTTATCGGCAGGCTTGCGTTTACTTTTGAAAATGGTCCAGGCAACTAAATAGGAGCACTTTGATTGACCGTTAGTGAAATTGGTCGCGCGTTGTACCGAGTTCTGCTCGTTTTCGAAATAAATTCCAACGTTGCTGGGATGAAAAATGGCGTTAATAATGTTCGGCAATTACGCTGCGAAGCAGCAATAACGATCGCCGGTATCCAGGCAAGATCTCCCAGCACTTATTTATTAGTAAGGGAAACGCTGTCGCCGTTCGAATAAATGGTTTCGTCTGACTACCGCGTGGGTTGTACTACTGGCGGCGACCATACGTAGCTGCGCTACTAGAATCTTCCTCCGTCCGATCATGGCACACATTTTTTTTGCTTTGTCGAAAGCTAGATAATGACGAATGGTGGACGACGTCGCGGTCGTGGACGTTTTCTATGGCCGTTGAAGAGATTAGGGCCGATTGGGGGAAGCCCTTCAAAGAGCAGAATTCAGTGGGCGAACTATGGGAAGAGTTCCCTCGTTATTAAAATTTTAAAACCCTTCGCGTTTGGTAAGAATCTTACGGGGTTCGTGGAGGAAGCAAAAATTCGTCGGACGGTGAAGAATTTTCGCCGGGATAGAAGGGAAAGAGTCGGAGAGGTCCGAGACGTTCGCCCTGGTGCGCCTGGAGGGAATTTTCCAGACCCACGGGGAACGAAGTTGTACTTTTGTCGCGTGAGAAATCAACCCCTTCCCTCGGCGAACTTTGTTGTCGCGGTGAAAAATTCAGCGCCCCGACCCGGACTCGAGATTAGCGAACGATCCCCGACGGGTTGAATTTTTACGCCGACGTTCCTCGGCCCGTTCTCGTTAACCTTTACCCCAGGTAGGGAAAATTGCCAGCCGTGTTCCACGGACTAATCGTCGTCGAGCAGAGTCGGAGGAGATAAAAGGGTCAGTAAGAACGTTTCACGCAACACGGTACTCGTTAATTGCGTCGCCGTGGACTACACGCGAGATCGGCGTTACCAACCGCGAGCCGAATCTTTTTGCTGAATCGGGCTGTGTATGCAAAGAACGGGATGAAAACGTAAGCTTAATCGTCCGTCTTCCTTTTTCCGCGAGAGAATCTCGGATTTTTCCAAGCGAGAGGGATCTACGCCTGCAAAGATTCCGCAAGAAGACGGGACGGAGGAGCTCGAAGGAAAGGAGATGGAAAATGGAAAGGATCTGGCCGACGGAGGGCGATATTTCCAGGGGATATCGGCGCCGCCGACTTTCCTATCGCATAAGGGATTCCTTCGGATGCAAGCAACACAGCCTGCGCGCGGAGAAAAATTACAATCCTCGTTGCCTCCTCGAGATCTCGGGCTCAAAGGTACACGGAATATCCATGGGATCTCTGGCTGGCCCGAATGGTCGGGCTTGTAGCGGAATTCTAATACGATTTCGAAACCCATTTGCCGCAGACCCGTTCGAGGGCCAAAGGTGACGCGCACACTGGCCGGAAAAAGTTCCCTCGTAAATCGAATGAGCCGGGAAAAAAGATGTCGCTGCTCGTCTATGTTCGGCTACTCGGCCGGGCAAAACGGCACCAATCTCGAGCAACGTTTGCTGCTTGATAAAAGGACACGCTTCTGCTCGAACGCGCTTCCATTTTTATCGCGTACTTTGCAACAGGTTGCGCAAGTCCTGCCGCGCGATCTGCCTGCGTCTCGGGCAAAAAGCTTTAATCGGTTGCCGAAGAGAAGAGTGGAAGCTTCCGCAGGCTCGCGAGACTTTGCGTACTAAGAACGGAAATATAGTTGGAATTTGCGTTCGGATAATGGTTCCAGGAAACGCGATGCCCTTGCGCTTTCTATCTTCGTCCGTCGCTTCGCATCAATCACGCGGTTTTTCGTATCGGCCGAGAAAAACGCCGGTCGGTCCAGGTCCAGCCGTGGGTCCTTCGATTCGTTTTTCGTTCTTGGGTTGCGATCCGGATCGAGAAGAATTACGATCGCGCATCGACTCTCGTTCGTGGGCTGTCGCTCTCGGAACTCTTCGAACAAAGTTAATTTCGGGAAAGTCGGGCTGACGTTTCCTGCAACGAAACTTCAACGGAGCAAAGGAAATGAAAGACGAACGAACGAAACGAGGCGAGAGGGCGTAAAGCTGACGGAAAAGGGACACCAGCGTTTCACGAAATTCGGTCAACAGATTCGCTTCCCTCGCCATGCGAGCACAGCAGCTGTAGATTATTATCGAAGCGAGACTCTTCCACCGGATAGCCGCGTTAAATTTAAAAAGAGAACGCCTAACCCTGCCACCGTTAACTCGATCGTGGAGCCAGAGGTACATAGATGGGGGCAATCGTCGGGTTCTCAGCGTCGGCACAAATAATTGCGACGAGTCCGGTCGTAGGGTGGAAAGCGGGACGAAGAATTTCGATTCCAAGGAACCTCGACGGAGATTCGTCGTCTGGCCGTCGAACGAGACGACGACGCGCGTCCACGTGGAAAAACAAGTCACCCCTTCCGCTGCCCATGACATCGTCCCGGATGGCCTGAGACTTACGCGGGCACGACTGTCGCCCAGTCTCGTTTGAAAGTTGGAGGAGCGACGTCCAAATCCAGGAAAGGGGATTCCCTTGGCGCGCGAACGTAAATCCGAAGTGCAGTAACGCTCCGCTTTACGGTAGTACTCGGGAACATTAAAAATTTCAACGATCGTTGCCGTTACGACGTATTTCAGTGGATCCGGAGGCACCGTGACAGCAAGGTATCACGTTCCACATCTACTTGCCGGGCATAGTCGAGCCATTCGCCCGTGAACATCGGCTCACCGATATAATGTTTTACGATGATGACCGACTAATGTACTACTTAACTTGACTGACGGCAAACGCGAAGGATGCCGGAGTTTCTCGTCGGCCGCCTAGCGAACGCTGGTCTCGGGAAAAGCGTCTCGCGAATGTTCGCCGCGTTGATGGGAAAATTCGTTTGGAAGAGTGCTCTCGACATTCTCGATCGTTCCAGCGCCGCCGGGTCTGTTATTTAGTGGATGCACGAACGTGCTCGACTAAGATTTAACATTTTTCCGAGGCCGCTATCGCGGCGAATTTTTCACGCGGGCCAAAGTGTTTCCCTCGTTTCGCTGGTATAAGGAGATTAGTTTCTTTCGGTTAGCTCTCGCGGGCCCAACACTCGTGCAAGCGTCGGGAGTTTCCGCGAAATAAATAACCGGATCGGCGAGAATTACCTGCGAAGTGCGGGGCAAAGCGGAATCGATGCCCGCGTAAATGAGGAGATCGCTTTCTCGTGGACGCGAAGAAGGGAAGAGAAATTTCCGACGAAGCCACGAGGCAGCCGGGCGCAGCTCGCGGCATAAAACGCGAACACGCGAAGAATCGCGCGCGGAAAAGAGTGGTCGCGACATGAATATTCAACGCGCGCGATGAAGTTTCAACTGTCCGGAGGTCTATTAATCTTCCCGCGCCATCGGCTGCCCCCGGCTGGATCCATAATGACGGCGGTCCGTCGATTGCGCAATGTACGTCGCCGACGTCGCGCTAGCTGGAAACTCGTCTTTGGGAAGAATGCTCGACAGCTCAGCGGCAGGGTTTCGTTTCTGCTCTTCGGTAATTGGCGTTGAGCAATCACGAGATGGCCAGGCGCATTCTCGATCTTCTTGAATCGCCCCTCCTTCCTCTGGCTCCTCGGCTCGAGAACACTGCCACCGCTCACAAAAGCGACCCGGGCCTCGTCCGAGCGACCGCGCGTTAGCAAACACGCGGGCAGGCCTGCACGGCCGCTCAAAGAGAACAGCGGCCGTCGAGAGCAGAGATTCCTCCCATGGGTATAATCTGCGGAATCGCCGTCTGCCCAGACACGGCTCGGGATGCCTGTCGGTTGATCGGCTTGCAGGTTGAAAAGCTCGACGCTGGTAGGCGTGAAGATCCAACCGCCGGAGAGGAACGGAACAAGGGGGAGCAAGTGGCAGAGATGAACGAAGGGGGCGAGGGAGCTCGAAAGCGGAGGCGCGGCGGTGCGGAGATCCGGTAAGAGCGGCGAAAAAGAAACGAGCGAAGCAAAGAGTAGCTTTAACGAGATCGATGAAGCTACCGTTCAAGCATCCCCAGACGCAACCACTGTATCGTCTGAGCTGCAAGCCTCCGTATATATTCCCCAGGCTGAATCGCCGACGACGAAATCTCCCTAGGACGCCGTCGGCCCGAGTCCAGCCGTGTTAACATCGGTTTAATGGCGACCCGTTGGAGGATCAGGCGCGCCTCGAGCGACCAGATAAACCACCTTAATGCTCGGCCACTGGCCGTCCTTTTTCACCGAAACAGCTCATTCCTCTTCGACGCGGCCACGCTGTTTCTCCAGGGGACTCCGGACGGGAAAAATGCCGCGCGTTTGCGACGCCCACGTCACCTTTGCCGCCCTTCCAAGGGGTGGCAAAATATAGGAGTCCTCGATGCCTCGACGGAAATGGCTTTGCAGCCGTGCGAAGTGACTTTTATTTTTATTCCAAATATCGCGACTGCCCTCCGACCTCGAGGACCCCACCGTTCTTTCGGTGGTGCGTCGCTTGCATACGCGCGGAAGCGTGAAAAATTCGCTGCTCGACGCGACGCGGATGTTCTAAATGGCGAAATCTAATTCCGCCGGTTACCAAAATCTCCATTCCCGGGAATGAACCGCTCTTATCGGTGTCGCGCCGCAGTCGGGCGAAAAAGTCCCTCGTAAGAAATTGTGCGGGAAGGGTCTGCGAATTCGCGAGATTCCACGGCGTAAAGCGGATGGCTCGAAGGAAGCAGCGCGGAGCATGTTAACATCCGCTTAATGGCGCGACATTTGTAAGGGATTCGCAGCTTTAGCGCAAAATAAAGCGGCGTCGGTTGGTTGCTTCTCGTCTGTCGCTACGCCCCTCGATTCGCTTCCCGTTGGCGAGATACTTTCCGACGCATTCACTTTTATCGCTGTAGATTTTTCTCCCCGTGTTCCCTCTCCCTTTCGCCCTCCCTTTCGACATCCCTTTCCTCTCTGCGGCACAGTTTCCAAGTCTCTCGGACGCCAGCGGGCTCCGTTGCGAATTTGATTAACTTTCGGTGCACGCCGATGCCAACGGGATGACCGCATTTAAATTCCCGTACGCCGCGCGGCACGAATTTAAATGGCACGCATAATCGTTCGGTGTTTTCCGCGGCCGTAATTGCCGCGGTGAATTCACTTTTACGTGTTCATTAAGAACGTAGCCGGGGTTCGCCGCGTCGCGAATGCTTAACGCGCGATAACGCCCCTCGACGGGTCAACGTAGCCAGGATACAAAGTGGCCGAAAAACCCTGGGCAAACATACGCGCCGGATGCTGCGCAATTTTCGTGTCACGGTGGTGAAAATTAAACGCCGCGTCGGTCGGTAATCCGGTCTGTTTGGTGATACAATTATCGAGTTTTCTGACCGCGCGCATTAATTTTCCGATCCCTAATTTAACCGGTTAAGCGGGAATTGTTGATTCTGTGCAGCGATATGCACAGGCTGGGGGAGAAAGAACCGGACGAGGCTGTCGCTCAATCGTCGAGGTTAATTGACACATCGCGCGGCTAAATGTGTACCAACTAAATATGTACGGCGGCGGGATCGATGGTCAATCTTTTGAAAATTCGATCGGGCTTTGTTATTAACCGTCCCGAATTTCCCCTCCTTTAATCTGGCTTTCTCGATCGACATATCCTTTCCTAATTTTCCTGAAAATTCGCGGAGGTGGATTTCCATGTATTTTCCTCTCGGTTCGATATCGCCCGCGTCTGGTGCATCGAATACCCGCGGGAGTGGGGAATTTATTAACCTGTCACTGATTGAATCTTCGCAACGACATTATCTCGACTGCATTCAAGGATTAGCAACAAATGCTTCGATCAATATATGTATACATAATTACACCCTGTCCAGCTCCACCGGCAACGAATTAATTCATAATAAACTTTCCCAAGTTGATCCCGTAATCGGATTAAATATCATCGTGCCATTAAGGGCTGAGCAAAACGTTGTCCGAAATGAACGGTGCAGTCGCGCGAACAGAAATCTGTCGTAGCGAGAAAAATCTTGAGACGCACGGATTTCCAGTGACAACAAACCGGAGAGCAAGCTCAAACAGAATCGCCTCCGCGCTGTTTCATTTGGACACCATTGTTTCTGGAGGCCTGCATCGCTGCGACGACTCTCCGGAGCTTCCACAAAGACGTTTAACGTTTACTTTACTTTAAACCACGAAAGGCTCCACTCTATTTCTCTAGCCGTCGAAACAGCAATCGCTCGATCGCCGTTCCTCCTTTCGCTGCCTCCCTCAAGACGTTCGTCTGTTCGAGGTGCTTTCCAAAGCCCGTAGGAACGGCCGCGCTTTTCCGTGGCAATTCCCTCTCGGGCTCGCAGCTACAGTCTTAGGGTCGAACTTAATCAACTCGAAATTCCCCGGCACAGTGATCAAAGTATGGACAGTTTCATTCCATTCATCCTTCTCTATTTACACCACCAATGTTTATTTCGCGTGGTTTCTTCCGTTCGAGCGAGATTTACCGGGTCGAGAAATAAGGGGAACAACAGCGAGAGAAAACAGGCGAACGAAACTTCTGGAAACAAGAAACGTTTTAAGAGCTATGCATGTACTTGGAAGGATTACGCGAATTCGGATTTCGAAAGAACGCGAATCGAGAACCGCGCTGCCATTTGCTGGTCGCGTGGATTCGTCGATCAATCGCGATTAACACTCTGAATGCGAATGCGCGCGTGTTTGATCGGTGTCGCGTACGCTAAACCAGATGAAAAGCGGGAGTTTTGGGAACGAATGGAACCACTTTTGTAGCGGCTGTACCGTTAACGACCAGAACTTTTCAAGAGGGAAAAGAAGTGATCGCTGGAAAAATTCTCCGAGAACGGAGCTCGTTGAATCGGGTCAAAGGTCGATATAAGTAGGACGGTTTCAGCGCCGATCGGCGATGATCGGCCGAGCCGCAGAAGCGGAAAGTTTGTCGCGGCGTAAAAAGAAATTTCCTCGCAATCGTACAATCTCTTGGTTTCTACCTAGGAAACCTGTGGTGATTCACCTTACAACTGCCTCGACAAACCTCGAGCCCCACTATAAACCAAAGCCGCCAACAAACCTGGCCCTATCCGCTAATATACATATCCTAAAATCCACCAATACCACATAATTGTAGCATATTCTAACAAAGGACGGACAAGGATAATGTATAAACATCTAACTGTGTAAATTGAATGAAAATCAGTGGAAAAACGAAGTGTGACGCCGAGTGTTCTTGAAGCTGAGTTAACAATATACGATATAATTATTTGCAAAGCTAACGTGGCTAATTGTGAAGCGCAACCTAGTCAAGGATTACAGGGACACTTGCAGCTATCTGTTGACTGAGAACAAAATTGTAACGATATTTTTAACACCGGGGGTAGTCCTGGACCTCGCCGTAGCAGTTAAGGGTTAAGGGATCATCTCGCTTAATAAGTCAGACAGAGTTGCAGGGGAACGTTGCTAGCGATGTTTCGCCTGTATCGGTAGTTCCAAAGTAGCTGGAAACTTCGGTATCTCTTTCGGTTTGCCAGCTTTCCGCCAACCCGGCTGCTCTTGATTTAGAGATCCACGCCGGAGGTGTCGTTCGTGTTTGCAGTTTACCCACCGCCGTGAGTTCTCATTGCTCGTTCCTCCGATTTATGGACGCGCGATCCTCCACCCAGAGATAATTATGCGTCGAAACTCTTTGATCGCGAAATCGTCTTCCCCTTCCCCATCTTCCTCCCGGACTTCGTCCTTCCTGTACAGCAGCACCGCCGTTGTAGATTATCGATTCAGAGGGATGGTCGGCCACGATAAAAGAGCTTACGAGGTTCCGCGCGCGTGCAGCGTATATTCGAGGCGGTAAATAACGACCCCGGGACAAGGAAAGTTCGTCGCGGATAATAAGTTGTAATAAGCTGGCATCGTGGATGCCAAAGCCGATCGGTCGGGAGTTGCCTCCTGTCTGAGCTTGGTGACGCGCGGTTGGAAAGTAGTTAGCTGAGAGTTTATGTCAAATTTTGCGAGACGCGACCGGCATACGTTCGCGGCCGTATTTCCGTCGAATCTGCTTAGCGCGCGGCGGAAATCGCGATCACGCCCCGCTACTTCGACGCTGCTCGCTCGTGTTCGCGTCTATTGAAGCTTTACTCACGGTTGAAGGTGTTCAGGTGTTCGATGAAACTCGAATCGGAAATTGTCGTTGCGAGATTATTGACGAATGTTGGTTGCCCGGAAGCGGACATTTTTTGTCGCGATAAGCGGAGTCTCGGATCTCTCGTTCGCCCCTCGCATCGTTCTAAAGTTCGGCGAATCGAAAGTCTTGCAGCTTATCGAAGAGAGAGCGTCGGAAGATAGGACGTCCGGACGGGAAGAAATTCTTTTGAGTTCGTGCGAACACGGCAAGGCGGAACGCGAGGGGCGTACCTGGTCTGCTTCGAGGAACAGTGGGCAAACTTTCTTGGAGGGTAGAGGTCGCGTGGAATCCGAATGGGAAATGCAGCGTGTAGGCGAAACGACGGTGTCTGATGGGATACCTCCATGTCTTGGTACTTTTTGTCGGATAGGAATCGGATGGCTGCATTCGGTGTCGCATCATGCAATCCTGATTGTTCGCGAACTGGCAAAGGTGTAGCCGGGCCCTCGAGCGAGTAAAGAAGAATCGAAGGTGTTTCGGAAATAGGGCCTGGAATTTGCTCGCGCAGAAATTAGTTTTCCCATGGTGGTCCCGTGGAGTCGCTATGGCACTCCTTTCGATCAGAACGTGCAATCTCGCTTCCTTTCCGATAAAGCTCATACATCATTGGCCTTGCGTGGGCAGAGCCATTCTCTCGAGATCGGCAAACGTGCAGAAAACCTCGCGGAAAATGATACCTGCCGCTCGATGGATTCCTGTTGAAACTGTTTCACGCTTTCGTCTGCGATGTAAAAATCGATGCTATTTATTTCGCAACATTTGTTCATTGAAAATGTGTCACGACGCGTATCGCGGCTGAAAGGATCGCAGAGGTGGAAATCTGGTGCGATTTTGCGCCGTCGTCAACGCCATAACGCGCCACGTCGCAGCAAGATGATGGACAACGCTGGCCTGCGAATAGCCGTCGCGTTTTTCCTCTCCCTCTTCCCAATATATGTATACATATATGTATATACATATCCGTATATACGTGTTCGCATAAAAAAAAAAAAAACTGATAGCAATCGGAAATGCGGACGAATGTGTCCGAAAAAAACGAGCTTCGTATTTCACTTTGTGACATTTCCCATCCGCACTCTCTCGTTTCGCTATAATAAAAACGTCGGAACAATGCCGCACGGACAGTGGCCTGATTTTTATCTTCTCCGGTCTGTTCGATCTACTCGACTTATCGCGCGTCCGCACGGTTGTCAGCCTGAACTCGATATATATACGACTGGAAACAATATGGGCGACGTGAATTCTCCTAATCCGGCGATCGTTTACCTTGCTATCGTCAGTCGTCGAGCCGATTTGGGCAATGACATTGTTCAAACACGGAAATCACAACACATCGATCCAGGAGAAAAATTTCCAAGCAAGTGGGTATCGTCGAACGTGCCAGGACTGGGCGCGAGAGCATCTCACTGTTTACTTCGCATAGCACGGTGGAACGAACGAAGGTTGCTGGATACCGCCTGGAAAGCAGAACTTGGTTAGCACGAAATTCCATTAGGAAATTAATAGAGGAGCCCGCTTATTAGCGGATCCCACCAATAATGCACTCGAACGAGTGGCCTGTCGGATCGCTTGCTATCGTGCACGAGTTTATCGACAATACCGTTGACTCGTCTCTTTGTTAGCCTGTTGCTCATAAGCAGTCGCCTATACGCCTTTGTTGCTGCAAGCCCGGCAGACCATCGCTCTCGAGCAATTTTCTGTCAGCGTTGCTCGCGAATAAGCGCCTAAGATCGCTTCAGGGGAATTAGGCGTTACGCTACCGCCACTTTGAATTTGCATCTGCAGGGATCACATTTTAAAAGGGTGCACCAGCGGCGCGTGGCCCGTTGCGATCGGTAATTTTTCTTTTTGCCAAAGTGCAGCAGAATATCCCGAAGGTTGGAACGGAGTAGACGCGGAACGACGAATACGGAAATCGACGAAACAGGATAGCATCGTCTGAAAGTTGCCGGGTAGCTTAGCGCGTCCAATCTTGGGGTAGAGGGAGAGACGACGAATTTACGAGAAAGAGAAAGGGGATAGATAGACAGGTCAGCCAAAAGGTCCAGCTGTTTGGCAGATGGCGTGGAAAGAAATGTAATTACAAATAGTTGTTCCACCTTTCGTCCGCAGTCGAAGCCGCTTTTCTTCGCCTTTCGTGGGCGAAACCGCGATAAGTCGACCGCGGGATTCTCGTTCAATTTGATAAATGGCCATACCGTTTGTCGAGATATCCCGTGCAGCAGGTAATTTCTGTGGTCGCGGTGATACAGCCGGGAACCCGGCCCGGCTAAGTTGCTTCGCCGACAAAGAAGCCGTTGCTTCCTCTTATTTCCAGCATCGCGACCATCTCGTCTTTCCGCGATGCACTTTTTCCCCTGGAAATATTACGTCCTCGATTCCCTTGCACAATTTCATCGCTTTGGGAACACCCAGGCAGCAACAATTATCGAAACATTACGCGCACGCCTATGGAGCTTTGCGAATGAATTTCCATGGGCATTAATTTCGACCGATCGCGTGTACAGTAGACAGCTAAGCGAATATTTGCCGGGTACGTTAAACACGCGTACAATGTATGTATATTATAACGGATGGTCGACGAAAATAATTTTCGGCAGCCGAGCAAAACGAAATTAACGCCCGAACCAGAGCGAACCAGCGTTTCGTGGGAATATAGGTATAACAAAAATTGCAGTCTCGAAATTCCGACGCACTGGCGCAAAATTATTTTATGAATCCGCGAGCAGAGGCAGAGAATTGAGCATAAAACAAATTGGGTCACGATTGCAAACAACGGCATAACTAATCGCAAGCTGCTATGTAAACATTTGTAATGATTGATGTAATCGCGAAACAGAGGGGTGTGCCACTATTTAGGCCACTGTCCAGTGTAGAGATGTTGGATTAATATTTTCTAAATATTATATCTAAATATGTAGGTTCTCGGAGGAAAGACGTCGCGCCGAAGCGTATAACCGGATCAGGCGACTCTTTGACGATCCGTAAGCTGGGTAACAGGAATTGTCAAATCGACGTACAGTCACCCCTGCTGGTTTGCGCGCAAACTGAACCTCGGTCGAGCGGAATCAAAGGCGCCACAGGGTCGTGCAGGAGGCGTGCGAGAAAGCGGGGTACGGGCGGCACGACCCCGCTGTATTTGCTGATTGCGCGGCTCGACTGATCAAGTTAGATGCAAACCGACCCCACGGTGGCTCCTCGTGGCCCGTCTCCTTGCCCGCCACTTTCTGGTCGACCTTCGGATCCGATGTATACATAGAATTAGCGGTACCAGCAGTCCTGTGGCCCGACGAAAGTGCACATCGCTTCGTTAACCCGCGGATACGCTGCGAGACGTGAATCGCCTGCTAACCAAGAAACGGCCAGCTCTCGTACCTTGGCGCGACTTGCCCCTTGTCCGCAATATGTCTGAAAATCCGCAAATCGCAAGCTGTCTGCGAAAACGTGTCTTTAGGAAAGGTGCGTTCCCAGCCACGACGTTCGACTGTTCGCGGGAAGAGAGTATGAGAAACGGAAGGATAGAGCGCGGAGTTATTTCCTTCGTTACTTCGAAACGGTATCGCGGGAAAATTCGATTTCTCCGTGGAATTAAGAAGAACGCCGAGAGGTGAGAAATCGTCGGAATAAGATACGTATCTGGTAGCTCCCCGACGAAGAGCGACAGCTTTCCCGCAGGAGCCGCGTTATCCGTGCCAGGGGAGTCCAAACTCACTGAGATACGAAATTCGAAATAGCTACGAAAGATCTAAGTACACGACGATGCGCACAGAACATTTCCCCAATGAAAGCGGACACGCGACAGTTGCAGGCGGCTCGTCGCAACTCGGAAATTAGGGAGAAACGGAGGAGTGTCAAGTGGACGATAGCGAAGCAAGATTGGACGCGATCTTTTGATTCGGATGCTCCGCAGTTTCGGAAACTTTGAAGGTGGAGCACGAGTCGCGAAGCTGTTCGCTCTTTGATGATTCCACGTACGGATTCGCGTTTGATAACATTCAAAGGCAGGAATCGCTGAGAATCGAAGCTCGATCTTGTTGCGTGAATATGAGTGGGAGCTGATGTAGAGAGTGGAACGGCAGGATAAAAAAAAAGTTGCGCGAACAGAGGGTAGCATGCGAAGGAGGTCGGATGGGGAAGAAGTCGATCCGCGAGAGGAACGAGACTAATTAACGGAATGCACGAGTGTTCTCCCTTTCCTCCTCGCCCCTCGTTCTCTTTCTTTTGGCAATGCGTCGACTGGCTTGCAGGCTTTGCATCCCCCTCTAGTCTTGGGCACTTAGATCTGATAATCATTATCTGGCTCTCGAACTTTTCTATTTCCCCTGCTTGTGGACCACTTTCGTTGCCCTCGTTTCTTCCGAGATCGATCGATATCCTTTGCAAACGTTGCCGAGTAGTTTGTGGAACTCGCGCCAATGCATCCTGACCTTCTCCAGCATTTTTCGTTTTCCCTTCTTCTTTTTCATTCGTCGACTAAATTGTATACGATAAGGTGAACTGTTCCAAAGTGGCAATTGTAAACGGCGTGGCAGAATATTTCGCTAAACGAGAAGGGAAAAAGAAATGGGACGGTGCATCGATCGAATTCGTTATCCCGATGGAAAAGCTGCGGCGATGAACAACGATCCTTCTTCCCCGTTATTTTCCGCGTCGGCCCCAATATTTTTCCGAGCATTCCGTCGCCGGCAATTTTTCGCACGTGCTATCGAATTCAGTTACAATCGCCGGCTGTACTAATTGCAAACGTGGCACGCTGGAATAAAATCAGAGGGATATCCGAGGCGCCGCGCACCGCGTTCTCTCTTTTAAATCAAAATATTTGCGGCACGCTAATCGGCGGAAAAGAAGCGCGCAGAAAATGAGACAGAGATCGATGGGTCGACCCGCTCGATTAGGAAAACGTATGGCGGCCGCCGCTGCTGGAAGAACGTCCTTAATTGGACTGCGAATTGACGTGCTTCCAAGTTTATTAGATTTCAGTTTGACGCGAAAGAAAAAGATATCGGATCGGCGCGAACCGTCGCGGTTTCCAGCATCGGTCTGTTTTCATCTCTCCGCAGTGCCTTCCGCACGAACAAACTTGAATTACATTTTCCTGCAGCATTGACATTTTCCGGACGTGGCTCGAAATAATTTAATATCCTCGCAGGCAGGGACTTTCTAATTCTGATATTTCTCCGTCACGCCATCCCCCGATATTTTCAGCCAGCTCTTCACTCTGCCTCTCTCTCTCTCTCTCTCCGCCCGCATTACACCAGGAACTACTGTAATTATTTATGCCACAGAGCCTGGAAATTGCAGCGTCCCGTCGCTTCAGTACGCTAAAGTTAAGTAGAACAAGTCTGATTGCAACTTACTTATTAGCTTTCCAAGTCTCGGTCTCTATGAAAAATATTTGCACCCGTCGCTATTCAGAAACGACGAGCATCGAGAAGAAAGTTTGCTACGCGTCCTCTTTTACGCAGAGTAACCGACAGCCTGTGCTGTCTTATCCCGTCCAAACTACGGCAGCCACTGAAAGCGATGCAACGACGGAGAACGAGCCCCTAGGCCGGCGCCGATTTACGAGCGAGTCGAATTACGAGGCCGCCTGTAAAAGATGTAAACCGATTTCCGATTTACGAGGGCATCGAAGCTCTCGCCGTTCTCCCGTATTTACGATAATACTCGGTCTCGGGCGGAGGCAAATTCCTGAGGGCGGAGCTGCGAACACGCAACGCGGAAGTATTACATCGAGCGTCTTGCGAAATCGCGACGATCGCGTGGTCGCTTGAGAATTGGCATCGAGATCGGTGGTAGAGCGCGATAATTAACGAGCCGCGAGCAAACTTTGCACGGTAAATCCGATGTTCCGTGTAATTTCATATTTATGTCCGAATACCCCGCGCGTTGCCCGTGCAGCAAATGCTTTCTTCGGAAGAAATCGTGCCGAAACGAGCAATTGGCGTGGAATTCGCGAGGGTAATGTGGTATTGGTGGATTTTAGGATATGTATATTAGCGGATGGGGCCAGGTTTGTTGGCGCCTTTGGTTTATAGTAGGGTCTCGAGGTTTGTCGAGGCAGTTGTAAGATAAGCATGTTGTGAATGAAGAGTGTTAATAGAAACGTCGAACGTGGATCGAGTGAATGTTTAGCTCGAGGAAAAAGTGAATGGTTTGTGGAAATGCACGTGGAGTGTTTGGTGCATGGTGACCCGTGGTCGAACTGCGACACGTGGCAAGGGTGTTTGTGTCGGTGTGAGTCCTAAATGAGTGAGAGCAAACGAGAGATAGAATGAAAGGGAAACTGTGAGTGAAAGAATATATGGAGTGATGCGTGCGCGAAGCAGAACAGTTGGGGAGGTGAAAGAGAGCAGAATCGAAGTAGAATCGAAGTAGAGTCGAAGCAGAATAGTTTGTGAAAGAGAATAGAAGTGCTTGCGAAGCCGAAGAGATTATTGTTTAGAGAGTATCGTGCGACGATATTTTATATTAATAAAATAGTTAGAAGTAGAAGGAAATAAAAGTCTCATTATCCTGACCTGTGTTACGTTTTTATTGGTAAAGAAGTTTACTAAAAATAACTTCTACAGTAATAACGCGGCCGAATTCGTTAGGACCGTGCGTAGACACGGAATGTTTTTATACGTGCACGCGTAACCGCGCAAACGAGCCGGGTCGCTGATTTTGCAGCGCCTGAAAGAGATGCAGATTGTGCGAAAGTCGTGGCCGCAAACAGACGAAGCGAGGGATGAATCGGGAGGAAACGAGAGGACGGGAGGGGTGAACGAATCGGGTGCTCGGGGGGGTGCACTTGATCTAAATACGCGTGTGCTCTTAGCTCGAGGACAACTGAAAGGGGCGCATAATAGGGTGCCTCGTTCCGTCGTTCCGCGGCAGAAGGCCTTGCTTTGCATCCATATTGTTTATATTCAACTCGAATAATTGCTTTTTAAATTAACTCCCGACGCAACGAATTAACATAACAAATGTTTACCTCCCCCGCGTCGCCTCGAATCTGGAGATGAATTTCCCTTTGACGTTTTGTTATTCCCGCGGCAAAGAATGCCATATTTATTAACCGAATACCTTCGCTCTGGGACGCTCTGTTATTAAAGAGCCCTAAAATTTTCCACTTTCAATGTCCCTTTCTATGTGCCGCGCGTACGGCTTTGTCGTTCAAACGATTTGTCGCGCAGGATACGACGCGTTTGAACGCCAACGAATTTAACGTCGCGATATTTAACGCGAGGGGGTAAACGGAATTTGATCAAAGCAGGGAAAGGAAGCCAAAGAATATTTGGGCGCAACAGGATTATAACTTATAACCGACAGCCACTCTGCTATCTTCTTATTGGCGTTGGAGTAAAAGCAGGTCGATTATTATTTACGGCAAGCCGATAGAGTTGGGGAGTCGCGTTCGAGTAAACGTGACTTTTGTGATTTTCTATCGCTACTCCAATCGACTCGTGCCACCAATCTAGGAACGTCGATGAAAGCTCGGTGAAGCGCGAGTAACCAGATTCGCGAAATAACGAACACCTGGAGCGCGAATTTCCAGCTTGGAAAGTCGCATCGCGTGGCGCAAGGTAACGAACGATGCCGCTGGTTTTCGCAATCTGTCGAAGAAAGACAATCGATGTTGCAACAAAAATTCTCCGCGCTCCGTTGCATCGACGAAAGCAGTCGTCGGTCGACACCGGGACGAATACAAAGGGGGCGGAATGGCGGAATGGCGGAATGGCGAAAGAAAGTGGAAGCATT
This sequence comes from Nomada ferruginata, assembly GCA_963583965.1. Lineage (NCBI taxonomy): Eukaryota > Metazoa > Arthropoda > Insecta > Hymenoptera > Apidae > Nomada > Nomada ferruginata. The sequence goes on from OY757216.1 coordinate 19,011,125, forward strand.
AAAGCGGAGGTCGTAAAGAAAGTTCGATTCGATTCAACTGGTTCGGTTCGCCGAGGCGGAGGATAATCACGACGAAAATTAACGAGCAAGCTTCTTAGTATGGATTCCGTGCAGCTCGGGCTGTGCCCTCGATCCACAGGTACGCGAAACCCAAACTGACTCGAACTCGCAGCCTTTCATGGCAACTCGTGTTTATAACGAGACCTGGCATCGAGACAAGCGGGTTACTAATTCCTTCATTTGCGAAGCCTGGAGAATTAAACAGAGATGAGGAGACGCGACGGGGAGCAAGGAAGCTGGGGAAGAAAGTTGAACTCGGAGACGGTTAAAGAATCAAATTACCCGGAGGCCAGTTTTATTTCGGTTAGCCGACGGAGGGGACTATTTTCTTGAATTAAAGATAATCCGTCATTCTAATTAGACCGTCCGACTGCTTCGCGAACGCCGGGGAAAATTCCTCGGCAAGTCGTTACCTTCCGCCCTTTCTTTCCAGACTAGGGTCGGCTTCGCGGTGGAAGAGAGCACAGAGATTGCTGAAAAATTCAATCGATTAGCCAACGAATCGAGGAACTCCGAGCTCTCGAAGCGGCAGGAGCAGCAGGCCTCGGAGAAACGCCAATTCTGGGGCTACGGTGGAACCGAATTGTCGGATAATTAAACGCGCCACGAGCCGATTGCGCCCCCTGTTATTATTTAATTCAGAGTAACCTGCGTTTTCCAAAGGAATTTATTTTTAACCAGAGAGACACCCGGGTGTCTGGAGGTTGTGTCTCGAATCGTCTCGAATCAAGCCCTGTCTGTTCTCAAAAAAATAAACTCGGAAAAAGACTCCTCGGCCGAGCTGGCCAGAGAACTTCGATCGAACCAAATTCCCACGCTTTCAATGTCCAGGGAAGGTGTCCCTGTGCAGGGAAGGGAGGTTGTTTTATTAAAATAGTGTCGCCGTTCTCGAGTGGACTATTATTCTCGGGGTTGGAATTTTTCGCCGGACCCACGAGAAATCGCGGAGCAGATCCACTCGAACGAACGATCGCGAGGGTCGACATGCCCTTGTCGTTGCATTAACAATGGAAGCAATCCGGCGTCGGTTTCATGTAAACACTCACGCCTCCCGCAGCTTTCAGCATTGATGGGCCGGGGCCTGAAAAGCTCTGCAAAGCGTCCGTGCAAATGGTGGTAGCTCGCCGTCTGTTCTTTATTGCGGCAGTTAAGCAAGCGGCCTTGAATATTTGATTGGCAATTTCACGCTCCCACAAAAGATTAGCCCCAGAATGACTGGCTGTTGGAGGGCGCGTACTCGTCTAAGCGCGCACAATCAGCCGCGTATAATCAAACGTAAGCTCTTGGCTCGCGCTCCGCTCGAACTCATCCGCGCTGCGCGACGCCTTCCAGACTCTCCGCTGGGAATAATCCCGGGCCAGTCGCAATTTCGAATCCGCCTTTGCCTTTGTTACGGTTTGCTTCGAATTTCTCGATTCGTTCGAGAGAATTCATTTCTGGCCGAACCCCGCCGTTGTCGGGAATGTCGCGGTATTAAGCGCCGGTTTTGGCACAGCTGTAATTTCCATTACTTTTTGTTCGGGCACGACGAAATGCAGGCGAGTCTTTTCGCTTGATTCGTCGAAAATCGAGAAGCAACGCCGAGGGGCTCCTCGTCAACCTCCTTTCCGTCGGCGACGTATCTCGGGGCGTGTATCTCGCTATCGGGGAACTGGGAAATGAAAACTCGGCGGTGGAAGCGGAATTGAAAGAACGAAAATCTCGGGACTTACGGTACGTGCGCTGGGGATACAATAAGAGAATATCAAATGAAGACGTATCAAAGGAGGCACTCCATTACCAGGTAGGAAAGGAAAATGTGAAACGGATACCTCTGAGAGAGCGAGCGGAGTCGCTTGATCTCGACGAAATTTTCAGAGGGTTTTGTACTTTCCGCGGCGAGACGAGGAAACGACACAGGTTACAGCGACGGTACATAGACGAGCACAGAGTATTCTTGGTTCGCATTTTTCACTCCTTTTTTTTGCCCAGCCTCGGTTGCGGTCAGCGAGACCGCGAAATTCAGGAATTAAGCATTCGCCAATCGCTCCGACATGACGCGACGCGACGATAGACGTAGGAGTCGACTTACGCAAGAGTCGATTTGCGTGGGGCAATTGCGTAATGGAATCTAAGGAAAAGCGATCTCACCGCGGAAGCCGATTAGAATCATGACGGTCGCAGCATTCAACGACGCACGACACGCCGAAACTCGTTGAAGCCGGCGACGAGCACGAACGGAGATATCCCATTAACGTTTTGCTCCCTTCCAATGAGAAAATTACATCTTCTACAGATGTTCCGCAACTCTGCGGGTCTCGTCTAATCTCCGGGGAGCTGCCTGGACCAAGGCACCCGGCGAAACTTGGCAGCTGTAAGAAATTCACGATCGCCTCTGTTCGACGGTGGCCCCCACGAATGATTTAAGGTCTATCGGGGACGGGCTGAGAATGTTGCGGACGAACGGTCGCACTGACGAGAAAGTCATCGCCTCGTTCGCTCTCCTCGCGACTAATGACTCTGCGGAGCGGAATAATCGTTCGCTGCGAAAACATCTCGAGCTGAGCACCATTTTTTCCTTCTTTTCGCTTCGCAGCTCGATGAAGCACCGGGCGCCATTTCTGCCAATTTACGACAATATCGAACTTGGTTGGCAACAGAAATTTCACGTCTTTGAAATCGTTACTTTCTCCCGCCTTACCTTAGACGGGTGTGCATTTCCTCCCTTCTTGCTCGACAAGTACCAATCCGATTGCTCCACCCGGCAATATTGCGGATGAATCCAGCCAGCCTCAAAGTATCAAAGTCTCGGAGCCTTGTCTTCGTTCCTTTTACATCGCTCGAAAGTTCTTTAATATCGAGTTCCTCCCTTCGTTGCGGGCAATGCAAATTCGCGGAACGCTTTGGAAGTGCGGATCTCCGACACCGGCAAATGGCGCGAGAGAAATCAGGATCGTTCGGCGATGAAGCCACTCTGGAACGAGGCGAATTAAGATTTATGAGGCGAGGCCGCGGTCTAGAATCGGCGGAACGTGACCTTATGGAACATTTGTGCCTCTGTTTCGGCGGCCGTTCCGATGGCGCAGGGCATTTTCGGTGCGTCAGCGACCCTCTACGACGCGACGTGGTTCGGCATTCCTAATACGGTGTCCTTCGAACGAAGGTAAGTGGATCTTGACGAAGCACAGGCCGAGTCAGTCGAAATGCTGGAAAGCCAGTTTAATTTGGCCTCTCTTGTTGGTAGTGACGCGTTTCCACGCGCACCATCTCGCGTGCACTGCATACTGGCAGCGCGTGTTCTGGAAAATCCGAAGTAGGAAATTTCCTGGAAATTTTCGGGGAGGCCATCGGAATTGATGCAAACGACGGGCTGATTAACGAGACCGCAGTTGTTCGGTCGCGCTGAACTACGCGTTGCACTCTGCCGAACGAACTTTCCAGTCGTTTTGAATATTGTTCGCGACAGGAAGTTCGCGAAAGTCTCGGGGGGAAGAGACTTCCCGCGGAAGCCTCTCGAACAGCGCCAACGTCAGTCAGTGTCGATAGGGTGTGTCGTATGTCCTATATTTCGAAAGGTGGAAGCTCGAGGACAGTTTTAATCAGCCGATATCAAGTCACGGAGAAAGATGGAACGCTTGAGAATTTTGTAAAAATCGCTAGGTTCCCAAAAGTTGTTTAAAATGCCAAGTTTTCAATAGCTTTAATACCTGGGCGTGTCAGGATAATAAACTAAGCGATTCAACGAAATAGATAATTTATTGTACCAAATAATGCACCTACCGTTTAAACGCACTTAAACAAATGGAAGTAAATTAATAACGCTTCCGAGTACTGTGAATAAGTAAATTAATTCACGAATCACGGGCCCCCTATTTATTAACTGAACAAAATGAAATGAATGATTAACACTACCGAAAATTGTGTTCGAGCAAATACGGGCAATAAATTCGAGTTATATATTTGAAATACGCTTTTATGTTTCGTCAGCCGTGTTTCGAGCAGGCGAAAGCTCTAAATCCGCGAATTCGATTTCCAGATACCGTTTCAATATTTCAGTATTTCAATATTTTGCTAATAGCTAATAGCATTATTTCTAGGCCGTACGCGTGCAACTCCTAACTCCTCTCCGCTTCTAAACTACTTTAGAAGCTTTCCGATACGATATTACAAATTCATTGCAACACTCTAGAGGAGAATAATAATAATAATAATAATATATTTCATTAATCAACGGGCTAGAGAGCCCTTTAGTATACAGGGGAGTGTGTCACATAGAGAGTAGTAGTATCATATACAATATAAAGTAAAAACAGAATTACAGAGAAGAATAACAAATGAAATAGGATAAAATAGTAATAAAGTAAAATAATAATAGAGTAGAACAGAATTTCAGAGAAGAATAACAATTGAGACAATTGAAACAAAGTAAGATACAATCAGATAAAGTATAATGTAATAAGATAACATAACATAAAATAAAGTAAAATAAAATAAAATAAAATAAAATAAAATAAAATAAAATAAAATAAAATAAAATAAAATGAAGTGAAATGGGATACAGTGAGAAGATAGTTCTTGATTCCTAAAAACGGAAAAATTAATAGCTATTTACGATTTACAATTTAGCGCGATTAAAACGGATTGCTTGAACGATATGAAGGAAGTCCCGAAGAAATTGAGACAATTGCAAAATTTGTTCGCGTTGGTGCATAAGCGATTGAAGCAATTCAATTTTCCATAGAGAGGTGGGAACGTGGAATTGTAGTTCAGAAAGAATGTCGAGGCAGGAAATCATCTGATTCGTAAGTTTGTAAATAAATAATAGATCAGCTGGAAGAAATCGGCAGATTCCTCCAAACTTTCACGGACGTCCAATATCGAACATTTATCGCAGAGAAATTAAATTCCCTCCCAAACGAGTCCCGGGGAAATTTGCGCCCCGGTGAATTCGACGAGGGTAAAGTTTTCGTTCCGCGTTGGGGAATGATTTAATTTTTCCCCCGATCACCGAATCAACGTTTACCGGTTACGGCGCGGATCTGGCAAAGCCGCACGTCGTATACGTATATCCGAGGGCTATCCACAGCAACCCTTCGCCAGGGTATTCCGCTGCCACGACAGGGAAGATGATGGGGAACTATTTGCACGATCCTTGCCGAGTCAGCAATAGATACCGCGGCGAGTGGACGGCGTTCGAGAAAACGACCGTATTCTCCTCTTCTGCCGGAGAAATCGCAACGATCTTCTTCGTTTCTCCTTGGAAAATCAGTGTACAGAGTGGCGACGTTCTTAGCACGTCAAGTCTGGAACGCAGGGCAAGACGAATCGAAAGCTGGGTCGCCTGTCGGATCGATCGGACAAAGTTGGCTCGGCTGTCGGACAGTTTAAAGTTGAGCCCGTCAGACGGTTACGGTTTGATCTTGCTCGTTTCCATTATACGGACGCCGCGTCGCGCGATTCGTCGATGTCGTTGAATAATTAACGAGCAGACGGGCCACGGAGACCAGGGAAATCAGTGACAGCGTCGCGACACCGTCAACGTCGTCGTATACAAGCGTCTTCGAGAGAGCAACCGTTTCCGCTTCGATCCCGTTCCGACATACTTTCGAGCAATTATATCCAGTAGATTATAAATTCGGCCCACTAAAATCTTAATATCCGCGGTCGCCGGAAAAAGCCGGAAATGACGGGGTGAGGATCGATCGTGCTAGCACCCTCGCCGAATTAATCCCTTCCGCCGAGAATCTTCCATTGCAAACACGCCGCCGCTCCGTGCATATTCTTGGATTCCCCGGATCGGAAATGGGAGTTCTACTGGCTTTCGATGTCTTATCAACTTTCGACGATTAGTCCCGCCGCGGATGTAAATTAACTAGACGTTCAGACGAGACAATCAGCTCAATTGGTGGCTACGTCGATAACCGTGCAACGCGTTCGAGAAATGAAATTGCACGGGGAACTGTCTTAATAGGGCGACATCGAGGGACTCGGAAAAGCAGTGGTCTCCGGGAGATGGAGAAACGGAAGACACACGCGACCTTCTTTTTCTAGGAAACGGCAGACTGTCCACGATTTATCTTGGGCGCGACGGTGTTTTCCGCGTCGACGGCCGCGGGGAACGCGAGGCAGAAAATGTCGGAGTTCCTGTGGCATACCGAGCGGAAAATTACAAACAGTTCACGGATTCTGTCGGCCGGTATCCGTCGCGGCGACGGAACAAGAGCAAGAAACGCCGCGGAACGGGCGAACGCCGAAATAAAGCGAAGATAAATAATAACCGATACTCTGATAAACGTATTCTTTGGTATCGCAAATGCGAGTCGTGTTTGCAATACGAGTATGGCAAAAATACAGCCCCGTTTGCTCTCGATAGTTTAATCGATAGCCCGTCCGCCAGGTAAACCCAGAGGTAGGGGAGACCGGGGCTGGTTGTCACAAAAATTGAACTTTTTAAATTTCAAAAAACACAGTACCCTCTAACGAAGTTTCGATTACACCATTCGAAATCCTTGTATTTCATGCATGTTTTAAACTATGTAGATTGTCCAATTTTTTTGAGAGAAATTACTTTTTACTGTTTTGAAAGATTTAGAAATATTGTGACAACTAACCCCACGCATGGGTTGGTTGTCACAAACAGTTGACTTGGTTGTCGCATGGAATGGCTATGAAAAATATAAATACATTTATTGAAAAAACATTACCCATCATCAAAACAATACTGCTGAAAAATCAGATTGGCAGTTTCTTACACATATACAACGTATACGTCATCATAACATCAGGAGGAACTTTCCCACGATTAGTACTCTTTTTAAAATTCCTCACCATTCTATGGGGTAGAATTATTTCGTGAAATACAATTTAACTATCTACTAAATGGTTTCTACGAATGGTAGTCAGTTGCCACACGAGACAACTAGCCCCAGGTATGCTGTGACAACCAACCCCATTTGAAAACGGGCCACGTATTTTGTATGTAGAGTGATATCAAATGAATGTTTCAATCCTGCCATATATAAAAATATAAATCAACAGTCCACTATTAATAATATAAAATCAAAATTTAAAATAATGTAAAAAATTCTCACTCGGCACGAAAAAGCTAATCAACTGGGAAAAGAAATAGTTTAGCGTTCAACAATATTTCGATTGTCAGAAAGCAACCTGGCCAAGAAATGGAAAAATATGCATGTGCTCTGAGCCGCGTGATCAAGACACATGTACTGATGAACGTTTCACCCGATACAGTTTATACAAAAGGAGAAATGAACTTTGTGACAACCAACCCATGTGACAACCACCCCCTATAGGAAAGGAGCCGTTAAAAAGCAAGGGGATTCATTAGTTGCCTGGTAAAACGACAGTAGCCCGCGCTCGTGATACATCTCGTCCGGACAAGAAAAGAAGGCGGGGACGGAAAAGTTGTTGTTTCCGTTTCCCGCGACGAAACGGACGAAGCAGCTAGGTATGAAATTTAATATTTCACGAGCTAGCTGGCTGGCCGGGCAAGTGGCTGGTGCGCTCGATCGCTGTTTATTCTAGCGCGATTGCCAGGAATTTGCTGTCGCTTTCGGATAGCTTTTGTTTCGCGAGGGAAAACTTCCGCGACCGGTAGACGAATTTCCGGGCTGCAAACTTTCCAGATGGTGCCCACCGCGTATGCATAGGGGAAGGAAACGTACGCGACGCTACCCTGGAATCGACTCGGTGCAAGATACCATAGTTTCACTCCTCTCCCCTATTCTCCTTCCCTTCATCGCGATTGTGTTCGCCCGCTAACTCGCGGTTGCGGCGACCTTTGAACCGACTGGAATCCAGCCAAATAAAACGTCGCGGCGACTCGTTAAACAATTTATGCGGACGCTAAAGGGACCGCAGAAGGGCGCAAATTTGGAGCACTGAAAAAGAAAATGGGGGAAAAGTCGAGGGGGAAGGGGGAGGCGAAAATTGTGCCGGTCGGTCGAGACGGACGAAAAAGCGTTTAAGAATAAACTCGCGGCATCAAAGGGGAATATTTGAAGAAAGGAAATCGTAACGAGTTTGCCCAAGTTTGCGGGAAAGTTGTTAGGAAAGCGCGTCGCGGCATATTCCTGGGGGCCGGCCCGGAGTAAAATGTACGCACCAGCTGGAATTCCGCGAGCAGCCCGCGATCTTTCTCTCCTCGACGGAACTTCCGGACGCGTACCCCCCGATGGAGTTGCCCGGTTCTCGGGAACGCTGCCGTCAAATCGTATGCTTCGGTACAGGCACGCCAATTTCGTTTCATTTCGCTCGGGCCTCTTTTCGTCTTGTCCCCAACCCTGAAAAGATCCTTCGCTTTTTTACGCTCGACTTTTCTCTCGTTCGAAACACGGCCCGGCTCTACAGCGGTAATGAAATTCGCGCGGATCGTCGCCCTTGGAATTCCGAGAGGGCCCCGCCTGTCCGCGTCTGGTCGGAAATTCAAAAACGTGCCGCGAATCGCCTGTTCGTTTCCATTTACCGGCGCGGTTCGATACGTGTTCGAATGGAGTTGGAACAGAGTTGACCGCGGCCGATCGATTCGCCGCGAGAAATCGAGAAGTTCCGATCTCGTTAAAGGCACTTTGTATTCCGGCATCGGCCGCTCCAGGCGCGACGCTGCGCGGCGTCGCAGTCGGTCGAGAGAGCGTCGGCCAACCGGCGCCGCGGCGTCTAATTTGCTGGCGAATTTTCCAAAACGCCGCCATGATCGCACGATGATGGAATGGAAATGAGGGAGGCCGGTGGGCTCGAGGGAGCGTGACCGACGTCGCGACGCCGGCCACCCAGCGCGCGGGAGGACAGCAGAAAAAGGGGTGGAGACGTGTGTGTGTGAGGGTGAGAGGGAGACAAAGAACGAGAGGGTGAAGCGGGACGGAGCGTGAAAGAGGCGGGTAAAGACATGTCCTGCGAGATTAAAGCAAAGCTCTGCGAAATTGCACGAAAGCCACGGAGTTTCAATAAACTCGACCACCATGATTAAAGGCGGCTCGTGACGGATATTGATTTTAATTTAAAATAAATCCGCTTTCAGTCGCGCGCCGGTCAACGCGACGGGAACGCCGGGAACGCCGGGAGGAGAATCAAAGAAAGGAGAGAAAGATAAACGGCCCTCCCGAACAAAAGAGAATAGGGAATCGCTCTCTGCTCGCGATACGCGCGCAAAAATAGATAAACGATCGATGCTGAACAAAGTTCCCGTGGAATTTTCAATCTCGTCGCAAAATAGCTGTCTCACCTCTGACGCGGCCGAGGCACCGCGAACGAAAGAACTTGGCCGCTTTTTTCCCTAAACGGAAGGTTTCCGCTTTGCAACGGCCACCTTCGTTAGCCCGGCGTCTGGGGAAAATAATTTTCCACCGCGGGGAAAAAAGACGTGGGTAAACAAAGCCGCGTTGCGCGTATCGAGAATAATTTGCAGGCAAAAATGGAGTAGCGCGGGATTTTGCCAAGAGTATTTGCACGTTATCTATATTTGCACGTTGATTGGCTGGCTGCACCGGTTAAACGTAATGCAAATCCCGCGGCTGGCGCGCCCAGCTGCAAATTGGCTAGGAAGCCGGCTGCACGAGCGATTCGTACGCGAAGGTTGGGGAGCAGAAGGGCGAAGGAAATGGAGGAGGTCGAGATCGAAGATATCTATGATTCCGAAAAGGCGTCGGGCAACAATCTCGTGGAGGGTTGGGCGCAAGAATCTTGGCAATGCCGACGAGGGTGAAGAGAATCCTACCTGTTGGCCCGTTGATCGTTCCGCGGTACAAAAATTCCAATTTTTTCGACGGAGTTTGGGTAGGCGCTCTTCGCTGATTCCTTTCCAGAGGCGCATCGCGTGTCGCGTTTTCTGTTTTCCCCACATTGCGGCTCGCGAATCCCCGTCTACGATGCAATTCAAACTCTTCGTCCCCTAGTTACCGGCTGTCTCTCTGGCGAAAGGAAATTTCACGGCGAGAGCTGAAAGGAATCGGCGTAATTGCCCAGGGGCGATCGAGGGCGAAGAAACCATTAGCGATTCTCGCGAATTCTATCTTCTCGTTCGCGACATTCAACGTTCTCGGTGCCGGCATCAGAGTCTCATCAATCACACCCTCGACGTTTTTGTCCGCCGCTTCTCTCATCTCCAAATGCTACCCCTCGGATTCAGATTACGCGCAGATCTCGAATATCGAATTAGCGACGTTTAATCGTTGCATCGGGCCACGTGATTCGAATTGCTCGAACCATTGGGGACAATTGTACGCAACGAGCGATGCTATTACGCTATGGGCGACAGCGCGGCCAGGTCGATGCGGTTACGGTGCTCTCTTTGCTACGGGACAAAGCAAACTACTCTTCTCCCTCTCGAGTGAATCGCGAGAGATACTCTGCACGCAGACGGGCGGCTCCGCTGAAAGGGCTTGCGATTCCGTCGCGACAATTTTCTCGCTCGGCTAATAGAGAGCGATGCGGTGGAGACTGTTTACCTGCTGGTATTCGATTCAATTCGAGACACCGCGTGGCGGCACAGTGTCAGCAGCAGCATCGCGTACCTGCCAGTTGCGGTCTCGTTGCTCCTGGCCAACTTAGCTTCCTTGGGCGCCGTTTCTGTAGTTACTAATTATTCTTGGACCGGTCGCGTCAGCCAGCTAACCCAGCCAACTGGTCCGAAAGCAGTCCGGCATAGTTACGCCAAAGCCTCGATAAACGGCCAACCGTTCGGACAAACTGAACTCCTGTGTCCGCCTTCGAATAGCCGCTGGACCGAATGGTCTGACCGCTCGTCGCAATTCTGCAAACTCTCCCCCTGCGTCTTCGCTGGCGCCCAAGTGGATCCTGGACAACCTAGCTTGCCCGAGCTCAAAGGATCGGCAAAGAGACGGGACAGAGAGGGAAGAAAATAGCGTTGCACACCCTCGGCTCGCAATTTCGAGGGATGATTTAGCATCGGCGGGGCTCGTCTTCCACCTGGCGAACTTGCCGAGTTTCCGCCGGCATCAAAACAATTTCTCTGCGCTGAGTTATTCGACTTGGTGGTCGGTACGTTAGTAATTATTCTTGGAAACGCAGTAGCTGCTGCGAGCAGGACTGCGGTCCACCGCTATTACGTTGCACCGGTGCAACGAGGCGGGGGAGGAGAAAGGTGCGGGGAAACGAGAGATAGAGGCCGGATAGGAGAGGAGGAGCGAGGAGGCAGAGTAAAGTAGCTTCTCCGGGGTTTCCTTCCTATTATCTGTGCTTGGCGGTCCGCTCATCCAGCATGCATACAAAGCAGTATTTATAGCTAACATACCGGAGCACAGCCCGGAGGGGCGAGTTGAACAAATATTCATCCCCCAGAGTCAAAACACGATCGCTCCGCTTTCCAGCCCCCACCACAGTGCCCGTTTCACCCCTCGAGCAACGTATCCTCGCGGTCTTTTGGTCAGCCGACCACGGACTGCCACCTTCCTGTACTCCTTTTGCTCGCGCCGCGCCAGGAAATCGCTATGCTTTCCGGAACCGGTTCGCGAAAAGTACCATCCTCCGGAGAATCAACCTTGCGGAAATTTCGAGCCACCTCGATGAATGGCTAGGTGGAAGTTCCGTAGCGGATAAATCATCTCGTTACTATCAGTCGTATCAGCGTTACCCGACAGATAGATTACGATAATGCGATTATTACGATTAACCCTCAAATGCATGATCTATTTCTTTGTTCGTGGAAGAAATATATTTGATACACACGTGCATGGTAATGCAAGGATAAATAAAGAAGAATTATTTCATGGCGTTTTATTAAAGAAAAAAGAACTACCTGTTACAGATATACAACACCATGCATTGACTAGACATTAATATTTACAATTCGCCTATGAAAACTTTTGAAACAATTCTTGGCTTTAGTAAGGCAAAGGGCTACTCCACACTTCTCACACCTTGTTCCACGGCGCAGCTGACTCTCGTCGCCCGTATTCTCGCCGAGCACACAGGAAAGTGTTCGTCGGGGATCGGACACCGCTGTTTCTGGGCTCGTTCGCGAAACGAGGCAGAAGAAAATTGTCCGGCCGCTAGTTGATTTACGATTCAATACCGCGCGATTCCATTATCGATTCGTGTGCCGCTAACGGACTATTATTCTGTTTTCTTTTTCGCCCAGCCACGATATCAAACTGCTCGTTGAGAGAAACAGAAGGGGGTTGAATACTAACGTGAATTTTCGAGAGCGAAATTCCCATCGACGCATAGGACTTTGGGAAAGAAAATGGAACTTCCCGATACACTTGCAGATCGGCCAGTCGAGACGCGTGCACGAGAAAGAGCTTGCGAAAAAGCAATGTCCAGTGGAACGAGACAGAATACGGTTAAAGTGATTTTTTCCTCTGCTTCACCGCCGGATATTTTACCGCGGCGGCCGACGTAAATCCGCGCAATTTAAATTTTAAAGTGCAAAACAGTTATGCCGGTGTTTTATTTCTCCCGACGTCCGCCCACCCCCCTCGCCCTTTTGCCGGACCGCTAACTTTACCGATTTCCCAGCTTGTTCCTAGTTACTCGTAACAAACTGCTCGCTACAGGGAAATACAAGGGGGATGGTGCGGAAAATACAGTGGAAGAAAGATACGAACGACTGAGGAGGGAGGATCTTGATCGACGAGAGCTACTTTGCACGTAAATTCCACCTCGAAATCTCATTAGCAGTTCGATTCGATAATAGACAATTCGTATTCGATTCGTTCGATTTTTGTACATGCCTCCTTGCGAAGCATGAAATATTGTTCGTATCGCCGCCCGTTTCTCTTACCTTCCAATTCATCTTCCACGAGCAGGTCTGACCAGCTCGATCTCCGACAGTCGATTGACCAATTGGCTGCTATCTTGCCGATCTGCCACGGTCCAAACCACTCGAGTATTTTGTTAAACGATAAAAGTACATCGCCCGCTGGAACGCGACCAAGATCAACAGGAAAACCAACGAGGATTTTACTTAACTCTATTTCTCCAGGGTTTTGTGTATACCTATTTCGACTAAAAAGCGTTTGAATGCAAATATCTTCGGAATAAGGGAAGAAAAAGTTCCCGCATAATTAATTCGACAACCATTATAATAATAATAATAATAATAATAATAATAATGTAAAAGTTATTTTTCGTAAACCTCACGTAGTTTGGAATAGAGGACAGGTGGGGTAGTAAGACTTCAGTTTACTCTAATTAAAGCACCAACTCTATTTTAAAATACGTCAGAAATAGTGTTATAGTGATCGCCCAGCTTATCCGCAATATGAATTTAATAGTAATTGTTGCTAAAGTCGACCATGACCCGGAATGTACTGAGATTCCAGGATCTCAAGCTGCCCTCCACCTTGACGATCCTGTGTCCACTTTTATCTATACCTGGACAGTTTAATATTCAATTTGCAACCCGCGGTCGTTCATTTCGTTCGTCTGTATTCGCCCTCCGTTTCTTCCTCGACGTCATTTTTCCCCGTCCTATTCGTTTCTTATCGCGGCAGCAATTTTTTAGGTGTATCGACGCACGTCGTCGGTCCGTTCTTTCGTTCACGATAGTTCTGCGCCCTTTTTCAGCGTCCGCCGCCAGAGAACCGCCAGGAAATTTATCGTCGGACCGAGAGGAGAATCCGGCTGGGCGATATCTCACGATACGACAAGCTCGTCCATCCTCGAAGACGGAAGTTGCCGTCCGAAAGCAAGTGTTCGGCAAACGCGAACACCGCATCCGCCCCAGTTGGCGATTAGGTTCGCCGTGTAGGATAATTAGATGACTGGTTTCCAAGTGGCGGTGTCCCGTATTGATGAACGCAGCCACAGCTGTGGCCGCGAATGTGCGCCGTGTCATTGCCCGGCGTCTTGTACCGGCTGAAAATAAATCGTGGAAAACCAACCCGAACGACGCGCCGCGCTATTAATCAAATAAATTTCACGGCTTTAGCGTTCGTCCCCGTGAATTTTCTAGGAAAAGTCGCATAAATTTCGGACCATTAAACCGATCGGGACGTTTAGTGCGGAGATACGGGGGAAAGCGGTCAGCGGGAAAATACGGAGGCGAGGATCGTCCGAGAAAAGGAATCGTAAATACGTTCTGGGTTCGTCGAGGACAAAAGCTCTCCCTTCGAGGATACTCTCCAAGTGTTCGAGTATTCACAAAGAGGGCCGAGGAGAGCGATGAAGGAGATTCTCCGTGAAAACCACCGAAAGTCCATTGGAAGGTAAGTCGAGGAGAAATCTTCGCTCAAAGAGTCTCCCTCTCCTTATCTCAAGGCCCGGTCCCCGCGCGATTCCCGTCGACGATTTTCCGTAACGCGTCAAACACGGGCGATTTCGGTCCACCCCCTCTAGACAGATTGGACTGAAAAATCGTGCCTCTCGGCGAAATTGTCAGTCGCAAAGTTGTTGTGGGATCGCGCGAAACGCGCTCGTCTGTCCGCGGCGTTTACGCTGTTGAATTTCAATGGGGAGTCGAGAACGAATTCCAATTAAACGGGCAACGAAATTGAAGAAAAAAATTAAAAACGGCGAAGAACGGGGGGTTTGGCGGCGATTGAATGAAATAATAGTTGGTCTCGATCGGAGCCCATCAATGGAAACCCTTCTCGGCGAATTTCGGAGACAATGGGCCGAACAAATGGAAAAGTACCTAACGATTTTCATGGAGCCGACCACCGGCGACGCGGCGGCCAATTAATTTCACCTGGCCCGAATCGAATGCCTTTTGTTTCCGATACAACCGCGGTATTGTCGTGGATTAGTCGCTCGTCCATTCCATCTGATCCGTTCCAAACGCTCGATCGCAATTCCCGGTCGTCGCGGCACGAAGCCGTTGACTTAGAGCCGGCATGGAATCGACCGGTGCCCGCTAATTAATTAATTAATTTGCCGGCAATTAACGCCGCGAACTGGCCAGCGAAGCTCGACGCGCGACGTAAAGGTCTTGGCCGTTACCGAGCTTTCGAATCAACGAGATTACACTCCAGCAATTGTGCTCCCGGCTGTTGATTAAAAAGTTCAGCGAGCCAATTTTCCAGCGGGACAAATAAGAGGCAGCCATGCGTTTCTTTATTTCTCTTTTATTATAAAATATAATAATACGTAACATTTACGCCGTGTCGAATACTTACGTACTAGATGTATATGTATAGTATGTACAGTGAGTAAAGAGCTACGCAAGCGACGCGACGGTTCGCGGTTGTTTGGCGACCGCGCCGCTCGTCAACATTCGTGCCGCTTTCACGGCTGTCATTAACACGAAGAAACTTGTTCGCAGGGATACACTGACCGCCCCCATAGCGACGCTTAACCGTGCAGTTACTCGGGGCAAAACTTCCAACTTTGACGTCGCGAAAGCCGCTTTTCAGTCCTCGCTGTTAAACTGTAATAATAATCCACGGAGCAATCCCACCTACTTCCCACCGAAATAGCTTTGAAATTCCGCGCGGCAATTAAGCAATTGAAATCGAGAGGGACGTCGAAACTTGTATTTACCAGACGATTTATTTCGTTACTTCTCCCAGCAAAAGTTGGCCTGCCAAATTTCGTCGCAAAGGTGCAACCGGATATATTGCACGCTGCGTCACACGGGTACCAGCCGACACATTTCCCGTGTTGCCCAGGGACTAGCAATTTCCATGGAAATAAGGAGCAAAGGGTCCAGGAGAATTGTTACAAATCCGCCGCGATCGATACGCCGTTTACTCGCCTCGTCAAAGAGCTACACGAGTTTACGAAAACGATTGTCCCAGGGCGGAGGCAATCGTGATTTCGCGCTCGTACCAACCAAAGCGAAGTCTTCCATCCCGTGCTTTGCGTCGAAATTACACAGCCGCGCGGAACCTGTTCGTTTTTCGCCTTCGCCGTTGCCCCGGCCGTCTAATTGGACATCGCCGGAGGTACGGGGTCGTTTGAATTATTCGTCGAACCGTTAGAGCGCTTCCAAGAACATGCGACCCCGGAGAACGTTAAACAAGAATCGAACCGTCTTCGTGTCTTCCTTTCGTCCCGCCGGGGACGTCAACTTGTACAGAAATCTCTAATTCAATGGCGGTCCTCTAAGGAGGAAACTCGGGACCATAGAAATCGTGTGTGAAAAATTGATGGCAGCGGTACGGTTTTTCGAGAAGATTGAAAGCACTCGGACTCATCGGCGGGCGAAGAGCCGACTGGTCCCCTTGAACTGTTTCACCCCAGGTGGTCGATCTGGACGCGAGTGCGAGCATCCGGTGTCCAGCGAAATGGTAACCAGCAGCTCAGCTGATTCAGAAGCACGGTCTGGAAGCGTTGCAGCGGGAAACGCGCCTCGACTCTATAAAGCGCACAAAGGAAAATTTCACCCAGACGGCGCGGAAACTATTCGGAAAATTGCGTTCCGTCGATACGCGCGTACGTATCGACGCGTCCCCCAGAGAGGCTTGCTCGCGTTCGTCTCTGGTATGCCGCGTGACGCGACACGGAAAAACGAGGTCGCAAGATATCCGGTAGGAATTCGAAACATCGGATCCCGTTTGGAACGATTCGCTTTCACGGGCTCGCTGCGAATTCCGCGGCTGGTGTGCAACGTGGATGCAGGTCGATAGGTGGAAAGAGGGCTACGCCGGGGTCTCGCAACAGGTCTCGAAATAGTGGAAATCGAGGAGAGACTTCGATCGCGGCCGGGCGTACAACAATCGCGGATGCTGCAGCTCGCGTATCCGCCTATCCGCCTATCCGCGTGCCTCGCAACGGAAACCCGAGGGCGAACGAGTTTTCCAACTTTTGTTTCATCCGACTTTCGTCGATAACTCGCCCCGGGGATATCCGGGCTACGGATAAAAACTTTTATACTTTTCCGCGTTTCCTGCGCCCGAATGGATGTCGCGACATGTCAACCGCGAATAGGGGCGGACGCCGCCGTGTACGGGACTTTCGGCGGAAAAGTCAACGGCAACGTCGACGCATCGGCCTGGAAGGGAACTCGCGCTCGTTTCTCCCTTAATGGAACCAACGGCGAGTGGTTTTGTACGCGCGCGTCTCTATTCCGTGGTCGTTCCACTTGGTCGGGCTGCTGCGGATCGAACTCCCGTGTCTCGTTAGTTCGATTAGTCTTGAGAATAATCACTCCGCGCCGAGGTGTCGTCTTCGTCGAAGAGCGCGAGACACCATTGGGCGAGGAGGAGTCCGAACCGAGGAAGGAAGAATAGCAGACAGGAGGTCAAGGCAGGATTTAGAACGGAACTTTGTTTCGGCACTCGACTAACGTGCTCGATCGATCGATCCGTCTTGCACTCCTGGAAGGAGAGAGCTGGTCGATTCGCGAGCGAGTTGTACCGGTGCAGGTCGTGAAAAAGGGTGGCGAAGGGAAGTCGAGCGCAATAATTTTCGCGATGGACAGAGTTATCCGTTGAACAAGTTGGGCCGCGTCGTATGTTTCTTGGGTTCGATTGTTTTAGATCGCGACTCTTCGCGCCGGTTCTTTAAATCCCAGTTGGTGAAACTCTTGGCCCCGAAACCGACGGATCGTCTAGAAGTTTCGCGTTCGGGAAAAGGAAACGCGCAAATGAGCGTCGAATTTAAGTCGAAATCGTCGCGGCACCGTCCGCCCCGATTACCATTTAAATTGACGCTCGCTTATCTTCGCGATGAATTTTTTCTTCGCTGATGAAATACGGATTCGACGAGATTTCCCGCGAAAACAATCTGCCAGATGGTATTTTAACAGGGGGCCGCATCTTCTGGTATTCGTCGCGAAAGGACGTCGACTGTATTCTCGGCGCAACGAAGCTGGAAATGTCTGATGCAATCGAAATTAGCATCTTACTTTTAAATGCACGCGAAACTTCTCAAGAAAAGTTCGCGGACACCGGGAATCCTTCGCACGGCAAGAGGAAGCGTGCACGGCTGACCGCGGTTTTACAGGCGAATTTTCCGTCCAACAGTGGGCACGAAATGACGCGGTCGAAATCTCAGCCAGCGTTCGCCCACAAAGCAAGAGAGGGGAAACGGCAATGTCGGCGATGGGACGGGGCGAAAGAGTGGCGAAAAAGCTGAGGGAGAAAATAGCGACCGGGGCTTTTAGCGATTTTGCGATATTTTCAAAGGCGGCGGTGTTTTTGTCGCGGCTGAAACACCGCTAAACACGCGATCTCCCGCCGAACTCTCGTTTCCCATTGCTCTCTGCCCTGGCTTACCCCTTTTCCATTTTCCTTTCTCGTCTATTTTATTTTTGCCGGCTGTCCGCTTAACTCGTCGACTGCGGGACAGCGCAGACGACAAAGAGCGTGAAAGATTCTGCTCGATGTACATACATATCGATAGCGCAGTCGACGCGTTAACGATTCCCGCCAGCAAAGTACCAAGGGTGTCGAGCGTCGATACCGCGATCCCCTTCGCAGAGGATTCCATTGTTTTTTTTCTTCGTCTGTGGTGCCGCTACGCGATGTCCGCCGAACCGCGACCGATTCGACGCCGCGTTGAAATCGGATGAAGCGAGCACGCTCGCAAGGAACCGACGATGCGTGCAGCCAGAACGGGCCGACCCTCTCTGGGCTGCTCGAAACGGGACGGATGCAATCCGAACAATGCGAGCCACCCTCGCGGCGCGTACCGCGCTTGCCCTCTTTGTCCGGAAATCGAACCTAATCCCCGATCTTTTTGCGCTCGTCTCGCGTGTGATTTTAATTGCTGGCGCCGCGCGGATTTGGGAGCACCTTCTCGCCGAATTTGGAAGGGGTCGATGGGGTATCGCGATTCATTTCTATTGACCGAGAATCACCGGCAGAAAGTGCCTGCCCGATCTAACCTCTTGTCGAGGAGAACTCGAGCGAGCCGCGCCGCGAATCGTCCAGAGCAGTTCGCTTTTAACCGCGGCAGGTAGCGTCGTTTAGCAACGAAAATATTCTCGATCGCCCCTTTGAAACTGTTCGAGCGACAGGTATTTCTTGTCGCTTCTGTTCGCGACGAACTCCTTCAGTGGCTAGCACAAACAAAGATAGAGGGGAAAAGGTAGACTGCTGCCTCTTGCAGCCCCGGCGGACTGAATTCAGTGGCAAAGGCGAGTCGAATGCAGCGGCAGCCTCGAAAGGAGGAGCAACGTCTTGAGCTCTTGAGTGCCGGCCTCAAAGAACGGAGCCGGGAGGATCGATCGAAAACGGCGCGACACGAGAGCTTTGCTTTGGCCAACAAACAACCGGGCGGAGTTTGCGATGCCCATCGAAAGCATCTGGCTATTCTGTGGACGAGGACACCGTCCCAAAGAATTTTCGAGCGACGTCGATATTATTGTTCTAGCGCAAAACGGCACAGAGTTTCGCTACAGTTTCTCGAATCTCGCGGACACATTTACTGCTCCCGCTCCAAGTTCCCTCCCGATGGTGGCAAGCTTTAACATCGTGGCGCGAAGACAGCGGAGGCGCGCATAAGACGATGGAAGTTAATCGCCCCGTGCCGACTTCACGGGCAACGATTCAGCCGAACGCACTGCGATACCCACCGACCAAGGCTTCTCGTCGATTAGGAAATTGCACCTCCTCGTCGTGCACGGTCGCGACGTCGTCGGTGTCGTCTGACTTTATTCATGCGCGTTGCGATCCCGGGAACAAATGCTGCGAATACGATCCAAAGAACGCGCGCGGTTGTCCTGGAATCCTGCCGCCTTGAAACGTATCGCAGGGAAGTTTCCGCGTTCCGCGAAACCAAGGCTGTCGACGAGATGTCAGTCGACGTCGCAAAGCGGTGCCGGGAAGCGTGTACCCTGCAGCAGCAGCGCGGTTCGCCAGCAGAACGCAGGAACTGTCCGCTCGAGCTATGGCTACGGTATGCACATGAAAATTCGTTGGCAAGTAGAAGAAGACGCGACGCGACAGACAGGCCAGCGCGTAGTCGCCGTCGCGCGGTCGTCCGCATCTGGGATACCCACGTGAACGCGGAAACACGGCTCCGTCAGCAGGACCGCGGTGGCCACCCCTAGTGGCTGTTCCTGATACTTGTCCGCTCCGCCATCAACAGACTGTGACGAACGAGAGGGTCGTGGTCTTTGGCGAGGCATAGGCGTGAATCGATTGGGAGTATCTCGATTGTCAAATGCGCAGAGGATCGGTGTGTTGGGTGGACGGCTTGTGTCGTGCGGCGCAGAAGCTCAGGCCGAAGCACAGCATTAACAGCGCCACGGAGCATACCAGCAGGTGGCTCGACCATGACACGGAACACTTTCCTGAAACAGATGCGATACGTCTGTCAGCAACTCGACGTGCCGCGTTCTCCTCGGCCCTGACTGCGCGTCTGCCATCGGATTGTCGGCCAATGACAAGTTGCTCGGCCCGTCTATTATTCGCATCGACTGTCTCCCCGACATCGTCGCTCGCAGCCCTGTCCGATTCTCGGGGGCACAGATTGCCGTAGTCCGGGGCCGAAGACAAATACACAAGACTCGCGAGCGTGTACCTCTCGAAGGGATCAAGAATTGCTCGTCGCATACGCGACCCGCAGTTTCCCGAAGTTACAGCAGCCGTAATGCTTCGAGCAGGTCACGCAATGTCCGGAAATGGCAGCAGGTCGACGGGTGCCCGACGGAGTGTCTCGACCGTGGTATCAGAACTCGCCGCCGAAATGTGCAAACTTCCAAGAACGTCGTTACGTTTGTAGTAATAGTAATCCCGTCGCGCAGCTTTTTCTATACCTCGTCAGGAGCAGAATCCCGCTTAACGACACCGTTCGACCCGAAGCGACCGGGGGGTGACCCCGCGGTCCTTTAAAATAAATCTGCTCCGTGAAAAGAGCGCGGTGCCCTAAATCAACGTTTATTCAGTGTTGTTCGCTGTTTTAGTTCCTCCGAAAGGCGTCGGAAACTTCGACGCGGCTAGACCGGATCGTTAAATACGCGTTCGCTGCCGTACTCACCGAGATTGTAGACGTTAGCCCCCTTTCCGCAGGACTCCCGCACCTCCCGATTGTCCCATCCTATGGGATACATCATCAGTCCGCCGCATATCATCACTGCTGTAACGACAAAACGGTAGCACATTTAACGGTGGATTACGCTTCGCGAATTTCTCTCGTCGGTTCAAGTCTCGCGGGGCAGCCGGAATGCCAGAAATTTCACTCATCTTCTGTACTCGTTTATGGGAAATCGAGCCGGGTAATTCGAGCGTCTCGTTCAGATTCCCGCGATGCGATAGACACGGTGATACGCGGCTGACCGTGGCAAACCACGCGATGTCCCCTTAACCCTTTGCCTTGTCGCCTCGGACAGGTTCACCCCGATGACGCGCGACGAGCTCGAATGGCGACAAATCGAGCGAGAGGAATTTACCGCGGGCACCTGGAACGCACGGCACGCGGTTCGCGACAGATATTGGCTGGCCACCTGACTGGTAGCAACGACGAATCGTCCTCGCCAACTGGTTTCTTCCTTTTCTTCGATGCGCCCTGCGTTATCGTCGGCGACGTAGATCTGGGGCGATGCTCGACGAGGGACGACAGTATTCAACGTTTACGCGCAATCCTCAATTCGATATTGGAGCTGGATCCAGCTGGGCGATATTCCGAAGGGTGAGCCGATAAATTAACTACGCCTCGTGCTTGTTAACCCCCTCAGCGTCGAGGGCGGATATCATTTGGAGAAAATTAAGATCTTGGCGCCTGCTGTAGCGGCAGGTCTGCCGAAGAACCTCTCCAAATTTCTTAAGATATCGCGTCGGACACGCTTTCGAGAAAAACGCATCAAAGTTTCTGCGTCGTTTACGTGAAGCTTCATGTGCGGGACACTTTTAATATCTGCAGTTCTGTTATCACTACGAATTCCGGCATACCCTTCGACGCAGATATTTTCTGTTCAAAAACCCTTTTCTGTTTTTAATCTTTTCCGATTAGAAACACAAATTCCCCCTTAGATGATTATTATTATTATTCATTTATTATTACTTTTTTGAATTTAACTCTATATAGAATAGAATGCACGATAACGTGGCTTATAAATTTGAATGCTGTAGCATTCAGGTCATTCTGCATCGCAGTTGCAACGAATGCTATAGCATTCACGTCCACGAACGTGTTAATAGTACCGCGACACGGGGGTGCCTGCGTGGAAAAGCAGCTTAAAGACGACGGGTCGGGTGCCGCGTAGCACGCGGCGAACGAGAAAATGGAACGTGTCGTCGTTTCGAAAGAAGAATGATATTCGAGTGGCATTCGTTTCCTTGGTGGACAGTCCGATGTCTCGGCGGTGCCGTGAGACGCCGTTGCTTCGCAAACAGTAGACGTTCCTATTAACGTTTCCTCTCCCGTCCCGTTCTTTTCCCCTGGAAATCCTTTGCGCCGCCGCCATCGCCGACTTTTCTTCCCATCGATCCAGCCTCGATCGCTTTCCTCGAAACTTTGCAAGCGGTCAAATATTATCCAGCCATCGAACGATACTGCCCTGGCAAGATAATTCCGGCGGATTAAGGCGGGTTCGAGGAATAGGAACAGACGAGAGAAACAATTTAAAATTCGTTTCGAAACGAGCTCCATCGCTTACGGAAACTATTGGAAATTCTAACTTACCTGCCACAGCGATGCGCGCTTTCGCCGCGCGCCTTGCTCCGGGGCTACCTCGTCTATTCAAGGAAATCCCTGCCCGACGCAGGCCTATTGTACAAATCGTCGAAGCGCGAGGGGTGACGCGATACCTAGGGAAGATCTACGATTGGATCTACCGCAGAGTGCGTCCCGGGTCTATCGGAGAGGCCTGGCACAAAATACAAAATCTATTGCGGAGTCTGTTATGGAGGCTGTTCTAGAACCCTATGTCGAACTTATTACAGAACTTGCCGCGGACCGTATTACGCAGCTCATTGTCGAGTTCTACGCTAGATGCAACCACGAAGTTTATCGCGAACGCAGCGCGCGAGAGGTTTGCTCGGCAGTTTAATACGAGCTACATTAATTGCAGGTCGCGCTCAGCTACGTGCAAGTCTGGCCGTGGAGTTTTGTCGCTTGCCAATTCTCTTGGCAAGATTTTTCGGGGATATCGATCGCGCTTATTGCTCTCGGTTCTTCGCCAGGCGTCCCTGATAAAAGGTGCAGAGAAATGGAGTTGTCGGTGAAAGTAGATTCGCGCCGCGCTAAATGGCCAAATAGGCTTCCGGCCTCGGACTGTGCGTATATTATTGAAACCTTGCTGAAACGCCCGCCTGCCAACACAAGGGAGCTCGATGCACCGCATTCTTCCTCGCCGGTGTACCTTGGTAGCTATACTTCGTTTCCTCGAACGTTTTCCTCGTACTCCGAACCGAGACGTCTGGCCATAAAGTTCAGCCGAAAGAATACCGGACATTGTTCCTTCCAGCAGCGCTCGAGATTAAAAGCCAGCATCCGGCTGGAACGCACAGGCTATTAGGTTTACGATAATCAGAGCGAACCAACTAGCCAGAGTAATACATATGTATACGCGTATATCGCGCGAGAAAATCGTTAGGAACGATCGCGAAAACAAGGCTCGCCGGTGTTTTCGGCCGTTCGCCGCCCGTTTCAATCCCCCGCGAACACTTCCGGGCTTTTATCCTTTCGCAGAAACGACCCGGCCGCGCTTTATTTGCCGCTCAAGCGCGCGGAACGAAATCGCTCGATGCACCGATCGCCTCGACGCCGAACGACCCGTTCCGTTCGATACCTGGTTAAACAGCCGTGCGATGATGCGCCTCTAAATAGAATAAATCTCGAATTGCTTCTGAAAGTGGAGCAGAACCCGCCGAGTTTCGCTCAACCGGATCTGCTTCACGCTCTGGCATTGTGCGCGGCGCCGAACGAGCGCCAGTTCTTCCGATAACACGGAGAACGGAAGATCGCAGGGGAGGATACTCACCAGCTAGCAGCTGCAGGGAGCCCAGGGCTCTGGTGTGCTTGGGCGTTTTCAAGATGTGCGGCAAGAAGCTGGACGCCGCGGCGAGCAGAGTGAGCGCGCCGATCACGGCGATCGCCACGCCGATTCCCATGGTGACGGTGCTCGCCTGCCACCAGGCGCTCGGTATGTCCCAGAAGCTGGAAAAAGAAGCTCGATCATGCGAGACTTCCGCTGTTAACCGTCACCGCGACATGGCTAAATTATATATTGTTCGCGAAATTTCGTGAAAATTGAATTTCCACCTGGTAAATTAACGCGCCATTCAAGCGGAAGGGCAACTTTGATTTCAATCTAAACTGAATTTACCATCGATTCCGGTTCCTGGCTTGGGACTAGAGGCGCTCAATTATTATAATATACGCTCGCATATTCGTGCAATCGGGTGGACAGAAATGTTGTAAAAAATGTCACAGGTGGAATAACAGTCGGTGCATAATATTATTCGCTGAATAATGTCGCTCGACGTATCCTACGGCTACGCGCTCTTTTCTTCTTTCTTTTCGTTTCATCTCTTCGCCTAAAATTTCTGTCTACGCAATCCACCCCCACCGTCCCCGCACTTACTTGCTGCTTGAATGTTAACCGCTAGACGCTCGCAAAGGCTTTCATCCGTTTCGCGTTAACGCTAAAAACGGCCGGCCGGTGTCCTCTTTTAGCGTTCTGCTCGCTTCTGTCGAGCGTGGGCGAGAGAAAAGAACGCGTACCGTATATTGTCGACGCCGTGCACGTTGCATTAGGTCGCGTTAAAGCCAGCTGAACGTGCAACGTTACGGCTGAATTGTACGACCTGAAACGCAGCCTGCCCGGTTTTTCCGATAAAATGTAAACACCGCGTTAAAAAAAAAGAAACACTAGAAAACGCGGAACCAGCTCTTCCGACGCTATTTTTAATTAACGAACATCGACTCGAAATTTCGTGCAGGCTTCGCCACCGGTGAATTGGGATTTAAAGTTTCATTCATTTCGAGTGTATTTAGCTCGACAGTAACGATTTTCGTTCCGTTTTGCCATTCTCTGGGAACGAAGTTGCGGAAAAATAACGCCGCCTGGTCATTATTCGTATCCGCAATTTGCGATTCTGTTGAAGCTCTATTAAAGTATCGGGCCAAGTAGAAGCGGTAATTGCGCGGATAGGTTTCCCGCGGTGCTCATCGAAGCGCGAGAATTATTCGACCAATAATTATTACATATCTCGCTCCATGGATTACCTAATCGCGTCTTTCGCTCCCAGAATTACTCGCGCACCCCCGCACCGTGTGGAAAAAATGTTCGTGCTGGCATTATTTCCTGCACGCGAAGTGTCGGGGAGAGAGAGGCGCGGCCAGCTATTCGCAAGGGTGTCAATCTATGCCCAGCAATTTGTTTCCCGAGCAAAATAGCTCCGGGCGAAATAGGCCGTGAAAAAGCGAAAGGTTAATTCGACGGCAAAAAAAAAACCCGTATCGCCGAATGCCATCGAACCGACTCTGGCGGACGATTCGAACAAATTTGTCCCACGGTCCCGGCAGAAATACTGGAATCAGTGTCGTGCACGCGTAACCATATTTAGCGCAAAGCTACGTTTTAATTCCCCCGTTTCGCGGACGACCGACCTCGATCGACGGCAATCCAAAATGGATCGTTGGAGCGATGTAGCAGGGAAGAAAAAAGACCGCGTGGAGAAATAGAGCAGAAAAGAGGCCTGCGGCGCCTTTGCGGGTCGAGTAGAGGCCGCCTATAATTCTCTTGTTTTCAATAACGAGCCGCGAGCTGTCAGCCGCAACGACTTTACGAGACCGTGGGTAGCGAGCGAAAGGCTGCTTTCCCCGTTGGCCAGCAAAGTTTTCCCAAGTTCTCGGCCAGCCTCCATCGCCGGAAAATTATTCCAGTCTCGTGGCCAGAATTATAACCTGCTCCTGCGTCGAGCGAAATTAACTCGCCGATTGTCGGCCGCGCCCGCGAGCGAAAGCCCTGGATATCGAAACGCCTTCGAACTTCCCGGGGAAATTGAACTTTTCCGGCAGGCTGGCTTCGAATAATCCGCGGCAGACGAGGACGGCCATTCGCGAACGTAAGGGGATTGCGCGTCTTTAAAACCGGTGTCGGAAAATTCATATTGCCGAGCAGTCGGGACTCTTAATAAACAGGGCTCCGCAAACTTCTTGTTCCGAAGATATGGCCACACTCAGCTCCAGCGGTCTCGTTTCGCGGAAAAGTGGCTCTTTGCGAATGGGAGCACGCGAAATTCTGGCTACATCTTAAGCGGCGCCGGGGAATTTATATTGGCCAGTTCGGGAGCAATAAAAGGGGCTTAATAATCGCGGCCCGACCAACTTCTTGCTTCCGAGATACGACCGCTTTAGTTTTGCGAAACTCGCCTCGTCGAAAAGGACTTATACGCGCATACACGCTGCTCCATGAAATTAATGGATCGCCAAATTATCGCGGTAAAGTAGTCGATGTTTTCACTGCCGTAACGTCGTCAACAAAAAATCGCCCGGCAATCCACCCGGCCTCGTTTCAAAGGACTAATGCTCTACTCTCGGAGTCCAGAGCTCATTTTCTCCTACGATTTTTTTTTGCAACGCGGACGCGGTGGCAAAGTGGAGGTACCTTTAATCAAAACTTGTGCAAGTTCAAACGTCTGTGCGGACCATGAGAATTTTTTTCAAGCCTGAAACGGATTTGAAGCTTTGCGTGCGTACGAATTTTTTTCGACAAAGCTATCGCACATTGAATAAAAACCGTGCCACCCGCCCATGGTGTACAACCGGGGATGCGAACCGTTTCTGCGTTTATTTTGCCAATTCAGCGAAATTAATCGTCCGTGCAATTATCGTTCGCGTTGAATAAAAATTGCTCCGCTGTTTACTTAATCAAGAACCAAGTGAAACGTACCTGGAATACCTGGCACACTCGTATACTATTTCGAGGGCAGCGTTCGGCCCCCTTATTCGTGGATAGTTGCAGCGTCGAAAGGAACTAAAGTACGCGTCCGCTTTTCCCAGCAGCCGTCCCTGCAATTCATAACATAGCACACGGGTGTCAGACAGAGCGAGCATGAGTAAGTAAGCGTTTCAGCGAGGCAAATGGATCGCGTTTCTCTTGCACGGAGGGACGCGAAGGAGGCGCTTTCCCGGATTTCCATGAGCTTCGAGGAGCGTCGCGGGTCAGGGTTAAACACGAGTAGTCCTGGAATGCATTACTAATTTCGCGAAGGAAACTGTTCGCTTGCATTGCCGGGAGTGTTTTCCGTTCGCGCGGAAACAGAGTTAAAAGTTTGCGGGACGATCAATCCGAGACAAAGTCGTGGGAAAGTATATGTATCTGTACGAGCAGGACTCGGCAATTCTCTTTGCGAAGGCATTTTCGGGCGGATTTTAGTCGGATTAATGGTGCTCGGCTCGAATCGGCGGAAAGGGCGTAGGAGAGGTAAGGAGGAGCCGGGGAGTCGTTACTCTTTATACGGTGGACCCGCGATGGTTTTGTATCAGAACTCGATTCACGAGCAAAACTGTTGACCCCGTGCCAAGTAGTTTCTTTGGCGAGAGATTAAGTCTTGCACTGGTGCCCAGTCCACGGACGCCTTTCTTCCACGCGAGAGCTCGTAAAAGCGGGATTCACCGCGCAGTAGAATAAGTGGTTAAAAGTCGGACAGGATTTCCTGGGATATTATTCTTCGTCGCGACAACGGCAAGTTCGATGGTTCGATGGTTCGATGGTTCGACAACGGTAATAGGAATACGTTTCTTAGAATTTTATAATGAAACGGAGGAATCCAAGTTCGACTGGTTCTAGGGCGGTGCGCGTTGCACGCGACGAAGAAGCGAATGCAGGAAGGCAAATGTAAATCCACTTATGCATTTATTCATCCCGCCACTCGAGTATTTTCAAAACCATTTACAGCTCCCTTCCGCGTTCCGCTGCTCGAGCACGAAGGGACACTCGTGCACGGACGCTGATACCGAAATGATCATTTACGCCCGTTTCCTCGCCTGTTTAACGGCCTGGTTCAGCATCTCCAGGAAAATGTATCGAAACTAATCGGGTTGGAAATTTAACGACCGCGCTGTTTCAAGTTCGTTATTTCACGCTGCTCCCCAATCTTCGACCGTGCGTTTATTCGGAAGAAACACGGTAAACCGTAAACCAATGTCTCTATTCTCGTTGATAGTTTTCCTTTAGATTACCTCGTTAAACACACTACCGTTCGAGCAAGCCGCAAAAATGCTTTGCCACTCTTTC
This sequence comes from Nomada ferruginata, assembly GCA_963583965.1. NCBI lineage: Eukaryota > Metazoa > Arthropoda > Insecta > Hymenoptera > Apidae > Nomada > Nomada ferruginata. The sequence continues at coordinate 19,039,215 of OY757216.1, forward strand.
TGTTGCTGGGTACACGAAGCGATTCTCCGCTCAACTTTGCACGGTGCCACGGACAAATAGCGAAACTTTGGGAAGATCGCGTGCCTCCGTGGATGTTCGCGAGCGAAAGCAGCGAGCAAAGTACGCGCAGAATAATTGACAGCGAAATAGGGAAATTCGAGAGTGGCGACTTAGACGCCTTAGAAGACGAACATTGACGCAGCACTAGTTTTTTCCCGAAAGTTTCGCAACTCCGCTGGAAAAGTATCCTCGGAAGTCTTCTCCCAGCTCCATCCAGAAGCTACCACTCGAGCCCAATTTGCGAAACAAGCGTTGTTCCCCGTCGCAGCTGGGTTAAGTGGTGCCGCTTTCCTTGCCGTTGCGTCGGGACACGATCGCGAGCACCAAGTGACGTCGCGCGACTCCGCAGCCAGGAAAGTTCGTTCGCAATCTAATTCTGACATTGACCGGGTAGCAGCAGACAATTCCCGCGAGTTCCCAAGTTGCCGTCTCAACGATCTTCCCCTCGTCAACGACAAGAGTCAGCCATCCACCGCGCGTCTTCGACGTTTCCGCCCGCTTCGCAACTTTTCACAGACCGGATCGTCCGCGTCGAAGGGCAGAGGACGCGGAAACTGAGCTCCGACAGCTTTGTCGGGATTGCGGGAAATCAAAGCAGACGATTATTCCGGGCAAGCGGCGCGCTGGGTGCGTGAAACATTGAACCGCACTGCGTTTGCATTTCACTCGGCTGTATGAATCGCCCGGCTGAATCGGAGTCGCGCTGGTCATTAAAGTTTCGTCTGTGAATGGCGAAAAACGGAAGCCGCGAATGTCCGACGGGTACACTTGTTGAGTTCGATCGTCGTGCCGTTTCGACCCGTCTAAGCGGATCGTTGCAACTCGACGCGCCGTTCCCGAGCGCGAAACCGTCTAAACAGTTTTATGCAAAATTTGTAATTCGCCAATTTCGGAACTCATCAGTATGCTAATGCTCCGCTGGCGCACGTATCCCCCAGCCGTGTTACTGCGGCCTTTGGCTTTCGGTCCGGCGACGGCGAAGACCCTGAATCGGAAACGCTTGGAAATCAGCGGGAGAAGGATGGGCGATCACGGTCGGCCGAGAGCAATTTTCGGCAAAGTCGCAGCGTTTTATTTAGAGACGCGAGGGCATGGAAGCTCGTTGCAATTCGGAGGCGATACAGCGTCGAGGAAAATCGGCCGAGTTACGCGTGTAATCTCGCGCCGCGTGCTCGTTCATGGTACGTATTCGTTTAAGCTACTTTAAACGATCCCCGTTCGCCGCCGTGCTTCTCCCCAGTCAGAATCCATTTCCGCTTCGGTGCTTCGACGAGCCCGGTTCGTAAACGATCACAGAACTTTGAACACCTATTAGCACCTGCTCGGATCTTTGTTTCCCGGTCAATAATTCCGCCTCGACCACCGACATTAATATGGCTTGTCGTTCGCTACAGAGTTCCCAGATTCGACTTGTTGCGGACTAAAACGTCGCGAAATTGTTGCAGTTTCTCGCCAGTTTAATAGTCTTCGGCTTCTCGCGCTGCGGAAACCTTCCGCAAATGTTTCGCGAGTTCGGAACACGCGAAGCGGCGTTTGCCAATATGTAAACCGCTGCCGGTCTTCCCTCTGTGCTCCTAGACGCGTTCGTCGCGAGCAGAAACGACGTCGTACGATTTTACGGCCACAGAGAGAGGCTAACGGTTCGATGGAAGCTCGATAGTATCAAAGAACATCGGAAAACGTCGAGGTCTTTTTAGCGCCTCCCTTCGCCGGAGACCGAGTCCTCCACGGTGCAGGTGCTTTAAATAGGCGTTCCTCTTCTTTTTCTTCGCTACGTTCCACGCGACCAACCCGATGCACTGCAGAGAAGAAGGATAGATACGACGCAGGGAGCAGCTTTTTCGGGATGCCGTCTCGACCACGGAGGTGGTACTTGTGAATACGAGTTAAACGAGTGCAAAGTTTGGGAATTCTACAGTCGTCCTGCTCAGGTTTAACCGACCTCTCTTCCGCGAATCGCGCGTCACGCTGCAATCGGTATTTCTCTTGATCCTCCCTCCCAAAGAGAATAATTTACCGATCGGTGTTTATTAATCCGACAGAATGGCCGTGTTTAATTTGCGAAACAAGCTGCCAGCGATATACGGTTGCGCCAATTTAGCGACCGCTATGCGATAATTAATGACCACGAATTGTATAGATCGAGCCTGAAATTCCACGCAGGGCATGACGAATCTCGTCAGACTTCTCGTCGCTGAGCTGCAGCGCGTCGAAACGCGGCGATAAATTTCGAGGAATGGTTGATCCATCGTCGCGTCGCAGGCGGGAACTATGAGCGTCTGGTCAACGAGTTCGCCGACGAATCGGCATCAGAATCGAGGACGAAGGAAAGAACAGTCCCAGGACACGCACAGGCGATCCGAATATGGCAAAGAGAGCGGCAAAGCGAGGGAGTACCGTGGGCAACGATAAATTGCACTAATTCGATACCCGGGTCGACCGATCGTTCCCGAGAAACTATAGTTAGTATGTATACGGCTGGAGGAGCCACAGCGCGAGCAAGTTGCGCCAACTTTGACCCAGCGTCTGCAATTAGAGCGGGGTCGAACGTCGCGTCGCCTTCTTCCCGCACTGGAAGCACGAGTTTCTACGGCTCACCTGAATCCAGTAAGGCAGGTAAAATCCGGAACACGCGAGGATCGATGCCACGGTGGACAGAGTCGCCCACAACACGCACAGCACTGTCATCTCATCCGTTTAAAAGCGTCTCTCCTCTACCTCCGCCAATGTTTCTCCGCTGTCCCTCTCTCTCTCTCTCCCTCTGTCCCTCGGTATCTCGTCGCTCCTCTTCTTTTCCCTACTCGCGCATGTCGAGCGGATCAGGCCTCCGCCGCGATTTCGAGGACTATCCGCGGCACTCGCGTGACGCACTCGAATCGCTGATTCTGGACCTCGTGGGTCCTCCCGACTGCTCCCTTTTCGCTTCACTTCAAGCTCGCGCTGCAGCGTTGAAAGGAAGAAGCACTGTCGTGTCCCCGATCGAGCTTGCGGCACGGGCGACTCGCGCGTCGCAGACGCCGGCCGAGATGAAAATAGACCGGTTAATAGGTCGTTCCACGAAGAGGCTCCTACATACTCACGGTCAAGGTTCGCGTACTCGCGCGCACCGTTCGGGTCTTTCCAGCTCCTCGTTAATCTTCCACCCTTTGAGCCCGCACTGCCGGTCGTACTTGCGTCTCGTTCGGCGTTGACGCGGTTAGAGCGCTCTCTGGCCGCGCGAGAACGCCATCGTTAATTATAGCCGTCGGGGAACTGCGGCCGCTCGAAATCAAGGGGCACGCTCGTCGACTCTCGGGGAACATTCGTCGCGCCGCTTCATCTCACTAGGTCGCGCGCGCGGATCCGGCCGCGGTATGCGAAACGAAAGTTGCAGGACACTTCGGGCCGAGGGTTTAAGTTCTCCTCGAGGTCGATGCTGATAGAGGTAAGGTGATCGACGGTCGGACGACAGCGAGAGAGAGAAACAGACAGGGAAACAGGAGGGTGGCGGAGATTTTCTAGGCAACCGCCGCCGACAACGCCGCTTCGTGACTGCGACTGAACCGGAGCGAACCGTCCGCTCCGCTTTCCACCGCGTCTGTCGCGCGGTGCGCGCTGCCTGGCCGTGTGGCGCGGACCGGCGCGGACCGGCGCGGACCGGCGCGGCACGCGCTCCACCCTCCGCCTTCAGCCCATCTGGTGAACATGTGTGCAAGAACCGTGGACGCAGACACTCCTCCGACGACCACCGATACGGACCGACCTTTCGTTCGCTGTTCCCGAACGTCCACTCTTTCGAGAGAAAAAAATGTGTTAATGCGACGGTGATTCGAGAATTATTCGCAATGTACTCATTTCTTTCTTCCTTTTTTCCTGCCTGCGGGATTAAACGCTTACGCATCTGCGTTCGTCTCTTCTTCTTCATTTATCGCTACTGCACGGCTTTCGTAAGCTGGCTCGATACGTTTGCTTCGAAGAAGGCCAGCTATTCTGCGTTACTCGGTTTCTGTGACCTGAAATCTATGGCTAAGAGTTTGAGTTTACAGCGCGGGGATAATCTTCTTCCTCGATGTGGCGTACAGTCTACGAGTACGTCGATAAATTCTCGGCAGAAAGTATTTCTTCCCGGGAGGGTAAAAAACGTTTCGCCGCGATGGACCGTGCGCTTTGACAAGCAACGAGATCGTGTCGAAAAATAATGTTATGGTAGTAACTCTAGCAGCAACATTGCGGATAAATACCGACTCACCCCCGTATCTGTCCTCGAGCTTGCTACCTGTTGATGACTTTCCTGCATCATCGCTCTTTTCCAGCCAATCTCTACCAAGTCGCCCCGATGGATCGACGCGGATCCTCGCAGCCCGAAACTTCGATTCCGTTCGAAATGACAAGCTTTCCACGACTCGTTCGCTCAAACGGGGGCGGCATATCCGATGAAACGATTCGTTAGCGCTAATTTGCGATCGGTCATTAGCGGGGAGCGGCGGTGTAATCTAAACATCCACTCGTAGCGTACTTTCGAAACATTCGTTACACCGCATCGGGGCGAGAAGGCCGAAATTGCGGCGAATATTTAGTGTCAATGTTTCAGCCGCCAGCAGTTGAATAGTTTAGGGATGCCGGCTGGTGCGCGATGTTAAACGCTTCGCATCAGGGCCTTGCTATTTGCCCGAGAGTGAACGCCATGAATCAGTCGCAAGTAGTTTGCCGTATCGTTTATACGAACCGTTGAATTACGCGTGGAACCTCGGCTCGCGGTAAAAACAGAGCGCACCAACGGCGAACTGCTATGCGCGGTACGTGTCGCTCTATACTATTCTGTCAGCGTCGGCCACTATTCCTATTTCCATCGCCTAGATGCTGCCGTAATATTTATCGTCGAGCCTGCAGACATTTTTCTCCCCCGCAGCGCTCGCGACGCATCTGGAGGGCACGTGGTCCCAAAAACTACCAGACATCGGGCCCGCAAAATCGGCTCTCGAGTGGAAGAGAAAAAGAGTACGACACATACTTGTGTACGCGTATGTCCAGCGATTTTACGAATCGGCCCGAGCGCGTCAGGCTTTCAAGTATGCACCTTCGATCGCGTCTCACCTTTGGAGGTTCGCAAGATGGAGGCAAGAGGTAGTACGTGAATTTGCACGTGCATGGAGGATATCGGTAGGTCGAAATTGAATTTTCCACGTCTGCGTCACGCTGCGCCGTGGCGCCAAGCTCCCGATTAGACTCTCGATTGGAGCACGTAAAAGCGTCGTGGAAACGCCCGGGGGGTCGGCGTGCTCGGAGCAGTCACGTTCCACGGGGGAATAAATACGAAATAAGTAAATAAACGAAGCAAAGGTTTTCCCAGCCCCTGCTCGAAGGAGCCGATAGCCAAGAAATTGAGCAACGGCGTATAACGAGCCTCGAATCGCGGCAATTATCCACGAGGATGAACGACGAGCGGAATATATTCATCGCGATCCCACGGGTGACAACATTATTTTCAGTTCGGAGAGAGCTTTGTTTCGGACGAATTTTCGACGCCTCTGGACAGAGAGGAGATCACAAGGTATGCGACTGATAGTTCGTATATATAGAGCAGAAATACGAAGCCCATGTGGCCATGCTGGGTTGAAATTCTCCTCGCCATGGGAGCTGCGTCTATTCGTATCGGCCGTGCACGGCCGGGCACAGTGAATCCGTGAGGCACACGCTGCTCTGCAAGTCCAAGTTGCACGGACACCTATTTTTCTTTTTTTCTCCCTCCCCTCTTTCGCAGGACTTTCGAAATACAGGGGTTCACGTTCCACACGGAACGAGATAGCGTCACGGCTTTTTCTCGTGTCGATTGGAGTGTCGAAATTCGACGGGAAAACGCTGCGGACGTAATTGGTACGAAGCCGGCGGTGCAGGTGCTGATGAAAAAAGCCAAACAGGAATACGTGAAGCGAAACGTTTCCAGAAATAGAGAGAATTCAAAAAATGGAGAAGGATGCGAAAACCTGGGGGGAGTAATGGTTTAAAGCGTTCAACGTTTCGCGCGGCCATAAACGCGTACGAGGGACGATTAGGGAGCCGCGACGAATGGTCGTCCTACGACGATTCAATGATTAATAGGATTTTCCCTAGCGAATTTTAGCGCAGAAGTAATTTTCCAGCGATTATTCGCAAGCGAAGCGTGAGTTACGATACAGCGAACGACGCATTGCTTTTGGTGCAGCGGCGCACCACCGATGTTTCGACAAAGCGACCTCGTCCGAAACAATATTTTGACGTTGTAACGTGCCAACGAATAACGCGTGACCGATTGAAAAGCTGACAAGCTTCGAATTTTTCCCCCCGGCAAATCCGTGTACACGGTTTTTCCCGCTTCTCCCGTCCCCGTTTCTCCCTTTCATTTCTTCCTTTTTTTTCTTTTTTTTCTTTTTTTTTCGGCACCGGTGGCTGCCACGTCCACCTCGCAGAAAGGGACATAGTAACCATATATCGCTGCACGGAGCACACCTTCCATGCAGCGCGACGGTCTCACCTTTATACCGTATACTTTTCCATTACTGCCAATTAAATCTCGTTCTAGATGAAGCGCACCGTTGGGTCACGCTTGCCCCGCCGGAAGCGCTCTTCCACCGAACGGAAAAATAATACATTCGCCGGCGGAATGTTCCGGGCTAATATAACATCGTAGATAATCATAACCGGGGAACGTGCTTTACCAGAAACTCATTCCATTCACGCAGATAACGTCGCAGTTCCTCTTTTCCCTTTTACCAACTTTCAGAACATACATCGAAGGTGCATTACCGTGCAATGTACCGTAGCAGTACTTGTACCACGACCCCGCCAGCGTATCGAAACGATAACGTTACTCGAATCCAGTTCGCAGCGAAGTTTGCGTGCGAACGTCGGAATGGGGCGAGCAGAAAGAAGACCGAAGGGTAAACGAAAGGGGAAAAGGGAACGAGGGATGATCGAAATTCGGAAAGAGACGCAACGGTGCTGAGATCGGAGCGGAGTATAAGAAAGGGAACTGAGAGAACTCGACGAAGCAGAATAGGGCGGAGGAAGAGGGAAGTTTGCCGCGCAGCGGACAAGGTGTAGATGAAAGGAGGGAAATGGAAGAAAAATTGGGTCGAGGGTCCGGTGGTAGCAACGAATAAGGACGAAGGAAGCACAGAGACGAGCTGACAGAAAAGTGGCACAGCGTTACGATCCATTCCGCAGCACGGAATAAAACTTTCCATTCTGCAGACTGAGGTACGCGAGAGGCGAGAGTACTCCCTGTCCGACCCTTCCTCGTTCCTCTCTCGAACCGCCGTAACCGAGCGTGCACACCGTTACCGGACAAGAAAATTCTCGTTCCTCTGCAAATTCCTTGGAATTTTATTGTCCCCGAGTACGATGACGGAACGAGCCCGAGCGCGAATTTCCTCCGAACGAGCATATTTCGGATTCAATTTCTCAAAGCTTCGAAACTCCCGGCTTCCCGGCATTTTGTAATTTATTGCGAAAAAAGGGGGAATGAAAAAATTGAAATTGAGAGTTTCCTCGTGCAGCAAAGGCCCACCGTAGCCCGTTCCTGTCCACGGTTGCAACGCAAGAGGTCTCCTTTGCTACCCATCCATTTCTCCTCCGTCTTCCAGCCGGTTGAAATAGAGTCTCGCAAAGTCGGTTGCTTTATCGCGTGCCAAGGTGCCGTTGGAAATCGCCATCTTCCGAAACAGATTACCGCCGGCGGATTTACTTTTACGGCCGGTCAAGCATCCAAGGCCCGTGGCCGCTTGGCTCGCGAGGAGGCAAACCGATAGCGCTTCTGACCTTTGCTCGATAGCTGCCAGTGTACTGAAAGTTACTTTCCTTCAACAAGACTCTCGTCACAGACGAGATATAGGAATAGACAGGACATCTTATGGACTTTCGTGGCCCAACGTGACGGGCATACCGACTCAGAAATCCGACACTGATTTCAGCATCTCCTGCTCATGAACAGTGATCACTTGAAGAACTATTATTTACTGAAGTAGTGTTGGGGCAGGACTCATACGATTGTGTCAATATATGTGAATGCTTTGGGGGAAATCAGGATAGCTATTTCTCGGTCAACGTTTCGGTAGGAAAATTGAGCTACGGTCACAGACGAGATATATGAATTCCTATATCTCGTCAGTGAAATGATCTCTTATATCTCGTCTGTGTAAAAAGATGCTAGAAAACTATCTGAACGCTCGCAACGGTAGGAATTGTAATTTAAATAAAGTTAAAGAAAAACATTAGTTGGACGGAAATAGTTTACTTATTCTATAGTGCAACAAACATTACAAACATTTGGTTACACAGATGCGTTTGTTATTACTAATAAATATATTTGCATCCTACTATTCGACTAATATCCGTACTGTAACACTTGCAATAAAAAATATTCAGTTCGATATGATATTCAAAAACACGCGCCATAAGGAAAGAACATCACCCCCATCGCCCAATCAGCTACCAGCCAATCAGCGCAATCTATTTCAAAGCTCTCCTTCTTTCGACCAAGGGATCTCGTAGTGATTAGACGTGTTCAGAGTGCCCGTCGAATTAAGGTATGTCACATAGTCTAATATATTCTTGAAGACAGGAAATGATATACATTGTTTTCGTTTCCCTGTCTTTCAAGTTTTCTGTGGTTTCTTTGGTAATATTAATGAATATTTTGCAAGAAATTAAGTAAATATTGTGCAGTGAACGGAATCACACCGCGCGGCGTGCATTTTCTAATCGACTCCAGTATGCATATACGTATTATCTTTCACGTATGAGTATACGTATTTCACTTCTGAATTCCATTATCTTGCAATATATTCTGCAGTTTTTAGCAATATTACCATGATATTGGTGATTCTTAACACTTTATCGACCGCTAGCCTATTAATAGGCTTTTCGATTGCCAACGCTTATCGACCGCTAGCCTATTAATCGGCTTTTATCTATCGACGGTTTTCGTACAGTGGGTTGTTGTTGTTGTTCTTGACAACAATTACGCGGCGTCAAAAGGAATAAGCACAACACAATAAGTAGCGAAAAATTAGCCGGTACTGGGAGTAAATGCGCGCGCGACTAAACCGGTACTTAGTTAGTGAGTGGCAGCATCAACCACGAGCGGTCGATAAAGTGTTAATACATTTATCCCTGATTTCAGTTCGATTCTGTACCATGGCGTCTCTTTTGCTTGCTTCGAGAATCTGACAGGCGGGAATGCGCAATAGAATAGTGGCGCCAAGTCATGCCGAAGTGTCAAATGATCTGGTTGACAGGTAAGGATTTCTCAAATTCCTGCTATAAATAAATAGAATTGTACGAATACTGGTAATATATCTCGATTAAATTATTATTCGTACCACGTATAAATCATTTATCTCCAATTCCATTGGCGTCGACACGATATTCAAAAAGCATCGGCCTTAAAGAAAGAACCCCACCTCCCCGCCGCCCCCCGCCACCCACTCAGTTACCAGCCAATTAGCGCATTCTACTTCAAAATTCTGCCTCTTTCGCCCAACGGATCTCGTAGTGATTAGACGTGTTCAGAGTGTCCGACGAATTAAGGTATGTCACATAGTCTAACATATTCCTAAAGGCATAATATTATATCAATTGTTTTCATTTCCCGTCTCCTGAGAGTTCTGTAGTGTTTTTTGTTAATGTTAAGTCATATTTTAGTAGAAATTGAGAAAACATTGCGTAGTAAGTGGACTCGCCCAACGTTCATTTTTTTGTATCTAACGCTACTTCTACGTATAGATATACATATTTCAACTCCAGATTCCATTATCTTGCAATATATTCTGCAGTTTTGTAGCAATATTATTATAATATTGGCGATTCTTAATACATTTATCTCTAATTTCAGTTAGATTCTGTTCCATGGCGTCTCTTTCGCTAGCTTTGAATCAGAAATGGCGCGAACGCGACACTTTCAAACGGGAATGCGCAGGAGCAGAGTGACGCGGCGCCATATTGTTAAATCAACTTCTCGCCTACAGGTAAGCATTCCTCAAATTTCTTGTGGAAATAAGTAGAATTTTAGTAATATGTCTCTATTAAATTATAATTCGTACCACGCATAAAACTTGTATGATATACAGTCGCGTTGTAGATAAGTGGTAACATAATAGAAGCCATTATTTGCGGCTATATCTTGTTTCTGCCTGTGGTCGGGAAGCTTGTTTTTCGTGGAAAATATCAACAATATATCGCGAAACAAAAAAAGCCACTTATCGAGTAACGCGTGCGTTGAAATATTTCTAGGAAACACAAGCGATCGTAAACAAAAATGGTGTTTGGTTTTAGTCGGATGTCGAACATAGCCGAACAGCAAAGGGCGATGGCGAAGGTCGTCATTCTACTACTTGACGCCGAGCTGACAAAACGTGTGGTAGACATCTCAGTGAGGTAAGTATCGAGGTGTGTATAATTTGTGACTGGTACTAAGATGAAACAACAACAGTTAAAATACTTACAAAAACAAATAGATATCTATATTTGATAACAAACACTCGATAGGATGAACATGTTCTATTTCAGAAAATCAGAAAATTTTGTGACCGCGCGCAATGCGGTCAGTAGAGTCAGTGGTTTCTCCGCAGTTTTCTAGTATTTCCAGAGCAAGTGGCTCTGCTTAAATTTTCGTTTACAGTTTACCTACACGCGATTGTAGAGTCAGTGTTTTTCGCCTAGTAGTTATTAATTCGATTATCGGAGCACCGGTGCTCCTCTTCAATTATTTCAATCGCGATAGTAGCATCTTAATTTGTTCGCCGATGTAATTTGCGGTCGCGTACATAGTCTTTTATTTTTATTCTTGTCTTATATTCGCTATCGGAAGCAGAGTCAGTGCATCACTGAGGGGGATGTTTTATGCGACACCGATGAAGTGAGAAATGTAAGTATTTTTAAAACAAATCTCAGTTTTCTATGAAGAGTTAAATTCTGTAGATTTAGCAGTAGATTTTAATGTTTTTTGCTTTGCTGTTTAGTTACAGTTTGCATACTTCCTGACGATTGAGTTCAATTGAGCTGCCCCGGTGATGTTCCTGATGTCTTCCACGAGTACTTGCTCTACTTTTGCAATCAACGAGTTGGTGAGTCGCATGTGTTTTAGTTCCTCCGGTCCCCAATCATGCCGTAGGACGATTGGTCCGAAGCGGCACGGGTGACTGGTTGTATTTTTTAGTAGTTTTGCGAGCATAGTGACTACGGGAATAATTTTTATACCCGTTAGTTGTGACGTTATTTTCATGTGTATTATTTCTTATACGAGGTTAGATCTGCCTTCTTGTACTCCGCGTTTTTTAATATAAAAAGATTAAGGACCATAGAAATATTTCTTACTCAAATAAATATTTGATCAAAGAAGCACTGATCCTGTAGGTTCCTCTAGGTTCCTCTATTTCGATAAAAATATATGATGACAGTAACAAATACATTGCACAAATGTACATATATTGAGGACATTGCATATTAAATTTGTAATTGCATTTATAATCAGTTGAAATTTATTTTCACTGTTAAGCAGTGCAGAAGTCGGATGCCCCCCGACTTCGTTACTGCAAGTGCTACATGATTATAGCAATCATGTATTAAAGTAAATAAATATAACGATACGTTTATTGAAATCAGCATTGAATATGCATAGCCAATGATAGCATTTAATATTAATTTTCATATGCTATAGTCGAGTCCATTTCGAATGAAATTTATTACACATTATGTACAAGAAGGCACTTTGTATACGGGTAGATTTTCAAATCGGAGTAACTCGCTTGAACAATTTACTTCGATTAAGGAATCACCTGAGGCTTATTTAATATCTTGTCTATTTTCCAAGTAAATTTAATTGCATTACTTATTCTAGTAAAATCAGTTTCAATGACAGTCATTTCCCTTAATAAATAAATTATTTATCAGTAATTTTTGAGTCTTTATTGATATTTCATATATTACAAAGTCGAGTCATGTTTAAAGAGATTGAAAATATAATATATTATTAGCTGTTGCAATTTTACATGTACTAATCATCTTTTTAGATCAGGATTTTCAGGTTTAATCCCTTCCGTGTTGATTGCCAGGAACTCACTCACGTGCCCAGGTGCTACTTGGGTGAGTGAGAGGCAATGGGCACGATGATCATATGGTTTTTAAATTTCTAACAATGTTTGGCGGCTGACATTTGCTAGTGCACCGTGCACGACGTATTTTCCATACCGTGTGTGTGTGTGGGTTAGGCCGTGGAATTGCGTCGGCTCGGGGATTTCATAACAAATTATAATACTATGATTTCATAAATAGCAATATGTTTTACAATTGCAAATACACATTGAATGCCGTAACGAATTATGAAAATATGGCAACGAATAGAGTACTATACAAACCAAGCGTACATAGTAGAAAGAAAATGTACAATATACATATTTGAGCAATCAATATTTCATACGAAAGTAATGCATAAGCATATACGTTTGCGCAAACTTACGCAATGGTCGCTAGCCTTTGTCAGCCGATTGCAGGAACTGGTACGTACCCTTAGAGTGTGAATGATTGTATGCCAAGCTCGGGTGTCGGAGGCGTCCCGGGACGTCTCTCTAGTGTAGGTTCATGCGCCCGAGTGTTTGATTGAGAAACGTTGAATGATGTGTGTTTGTGTGAATGCTTTGCCATTTTTTAAATATAGGTCTAGGTAGGATAGGTAGTATACCTTCTGGTGTGCCTGATAGATATAAGTAGGTAGGGCCGGGCAGGTTGACACAGTCTCCGATCGGGTAGGCACTATTTCGCGTGTTCAACCTGTTTCAGGAAATCTGATTTGAAAAGTCGACGGCGAAACTGTGGCGCGAACGAGAATGCGTTCGCCTCTGGCTTTGCCTATCGATTTTTCGAATTTTTCGCGGTCGCGATCGCGATTTGGTCTCGAAACGAACGTGTCACATTATGCTCGAGGCTGCACGTGTAGGCGATGATCGATTACAATTTTAATCGCAATCTTTACGATTTTCTGTAATCGCAAATTTTACGATTTTATTTGGTCGTGATTCGTCCACGTGTGTTCCGTTTAGCTACGCGATTTAGCCTTTTATTTAGTTTTGTTTGTTTGCGAATAGAGTCTCGAGCCTAGACTAAGTTTCAGCGGGCATTGCGCCCGAAGAAAAGAAGAGGCTAAAAGCCGAAGAGGCCCGACAAACTGTCTCTCAAGAGGGCAACTATCAATGGCTCTGCATCCTTCGGATGGAGAGTCATTCTTTGTTACTATTTTGTCACTATGCTCGCTTTTGTATGCCGTAGTTGTAGTTTATTGTTTGGCCGGCAGTATTGCCTGAAATCGCGATTTTTATTAACGTCGCGTACGATTGAATACGGTTTGCATTAGAGTTGCGAATAAAATCACATCGCGATTGCAACTAGAGTTACGGATAGACCCAGGTCGCGGCATTTTTTTTACAGGTGCGATTAAATATATCGTGGTTTGAATTAGAGTTGCGAATTAATACAGATTGCGGCTTGAATTAGAGTTGCTTTTGTATTAAATTGTACTTGCGGTACGTACTTGCTTTTAGCGTTGCGACAATAATTTTCGCGTTCCTTTCCTACACAGGTTTTAATTAGCACTTACAGTGCTGCGATATCTTTCTATCGCGAATATGTTTCTTAGATTTTCATATAGTGTTGCGATGATAAATGGTCGCGATTTGTAAGTAGCGTTGCGACCACAATGAAATGCCCAACGTGGTTCCTGAGTCACGAAAGGCAGCTACGAAAGCTGCATAAGGTGATTGCTGCAACCGTAGTCTTGGATGCGACTACCATGACTCGTTCGTTATTAGTGTTGCGAGTTAAAAATGATGGGTGCAGTGAATTATTTTTTCCTATCTTTTTTAATATATCCGAAATACTATAATAGAGATAACGAAGCACCATACGCGATTAACTTTGCAAGTAATGCAGTTAATTAGGGTTGCGAAAGAAAGAGATAATCCACTTACGGGTTTCAATCGGGTTTATAATAAGTGGACGATAATTAATAGTAGAATGCCCCTCTGGCTATTGAGTTTGTTCAATGTTCTAATTTATTATTCTTCTTCGCCTCTCCCCTTTTTATTAACATTAAAACGAGTTGTTTCATCTTAGTACCTATCCAAGTAAATGTTTGTATTTGTATTTGTAATTGACAATTATTATTCAGCATATTTGCATTTTGGAAGAACATGCTTCCTTTGTACTACTGTACTATTTTTTCACAATTACTATTCTCATAAAAAAGTCTGTTACAGAATTGTTAAGTTAAAGGAGATGTCAAAGGAATAGCATATTGCGTCAAGTACATTAAATAACATACATTGCAATATGTAAGTAAACAGAGGCTCAAAAGTGATGTTGTATGGATCAAATAAATCGAAGGAAATCATATGATACCTAAGAAATATTACTAAATTCTTATGAACTTCGATCTGTTTCAGGTTACGCGATCACAATTTTAGCGAAAGAAGATTCATCATGAAATATCCCTTGCCCCCCCCCCCCTGTCCTTTCAGATTTTCAATTAGATAGGATATTTCCAAATTGAATTAGCTTTTTAGTCAGGTAGGATGTTTTAAGTTGAGATTTAATTTACCTTAATTAAAGGTAGAATGTATTTGAATTACGTGCATGCTAATTTATATTATGGGCATGCTAATTTATATTATATTGCTTATTCTTTAGGTTAAGTCAGGTCTAACAGAATTTCTATTTTCAGCTTTCGCAATAATGAATAATTTTAATACATGCTATTTACTTAAACTAACTATAAGCTAATGTGTATTATAATCTCTATTTTTTACTTCAAAAGGTTTAACAGAATTTTTATTTTCAGCTTTCGTTACAATTATTTATTTTAATACATTTTACTTACTCAAACAATGTATAAGCTAATTTATATTATAATGTTGATTTTTTAGTTGATTTAGGTTTAACAGAATTTTTATATCCAGTTTGCATATCAACCGCGCTGCAAATATACATCAGAAGGAAGTAGCGTTTAATTTGTAAATAATAATTTTTGTAAATTAATGGTGATAGGTGTGCGGTTGCGGTTGCGGCCGTGCGGATCTCCATTCGCAGCAACCTCCACGTGGTGAGACCTGGGCAATCGATTTTATTTACCATACAGTTACCAATTTTAACACTTATACTTTTGTGATTTAATTGTTAATTATATGGTAAAAATGTCGAGCTAATTGGCTGCGATTTTTTAAATTTCTCCTATTCCTAACATTACACTTAATTGCCTTCTTGAGTTCCTCCAATATCACCGCGGTTGACCGCGGAGGTTTATTTCAGGTCAACGTTTTCACAGAATGCTGTGTTGTATTGTACTGTATTGTATTGTATGCCCATTATATTATAAGATGCCCATGATTATTGTAGTATGCTTTTATGTTTTTAAAGAATCAGGCAATTAAAGAACCAGGTGGTCAAAAGCGTGTCTCCACGGCTCGGAGGGATCGAAAAGCGTTTCGCCTCGGCTCGGAGCGATCGTTCTTTTTGTCATTTTTTTGTCATTTATCAGAAAATAATGTAAAGTATAACTTTAAAAATTATTTCATTTATTGATAGTACAATTGAAATAAGATAACTTGTTATCGTGTGTTTCTTTAATTAAAAGCTTTTCAATTAACATTAAATGTTTCATATCCTTGGTTGCCTTTCATTACGGCAAAGAACAAAAGAATTCTTTAAAATTATTTAATTTTTGCTTCGTTTTCTATAATCTGTGGGTAACGTTGCGAGTGACACGGAAATGGTAATGGGTCCCCGGGACCCAGAAATCGTGGCCGAAAAAATACATTGGATGACTTGTCTATTCCTATATCTCGTCAGTGCTCTCGTGTAAGACGAGCGCGAGGTAAAGGAATAAATTCGGAAGAACTCTGTGGAGCTTTAATTAATTAAATGACTCGTTGGTGAAAGTTCTTTCGCGCTCTCCTTTCGCTTCGCCCCGGAGCAAATGAAAAGCTGTCGTTACAGAAGCTTCGATAAGAAGCAGATTTTCGTCTGACCACGAATATACTTAGGTAACATCTGCTCGACCGCCTGTAAACATTCATGCTCGTTATCATCCGAACGAAGCACGGACCGGGAGCGTTAGTTTTTCGATTGCTTTTCTGCTCGAGACGATCGGCCGCCGTCGAGTCAGATAAGATAGGGTTTACTGTTCCTCTCCCGAGCTGTGTTTGTTAGACATCGATTTGGAACTGGATCCGCGGAAATCATATTTCCCGTCGCTCCCAATTTCCTTGCCGAGAGGAAACGTTGAACCACGTCACCCCTCACTTATTTAATCGAAAATGCAATCACGGGGGTATTGCTTTCGGACACGCGTCAAATCCGTCGTCCGGTTAGTCGTAGCTGCCTCGAAAATAACACGCCGCCCGCCGTTTCCCGTGTTTCCCGGATGTTTGCGAAGCTTTTACCGCAGCGTAACGCTCGCAGGCAGAATGAGGGGAGCGCGCGAATTAACTTTTACCGTGGCCCTTTTCGCAAACGATAGACGCGGGCCACCGGCGATTGATGCTTGATCGCGAAAACGGCAAACATACCGGCGTATCCGCGATCAATAAAGCTGCGAGAAAAATTCGTTCGTACCCGGAATTGTCTAGGGCCTAGGGGAAGGGCGGCTCGCAAAAGTCTGCATTTGCTGTCGACTCCTTTGCGGGTCTAAGGCGAAGGGTAGGTAACCGACCCGCTCTAGATAAGGTTGAGTTTATTAGGAAGGGGAAGGCGAAGTAAGGACACGGCGAGCTTTCGCGAGTGTGCTTGGTGAACCAGCAAAAGATCATTATCGCAGGACGAAAAGCTGGCGAATAAATACAGTCTCAGCGAGTTCCTTGCACCGCTGAGATTTCCTATTCGAGAAGCGAGCCGATTAGATGCCCGTTTAACGCAACTGCGAGGGGCAATTTTAGTTTCTCCATATTTTTCATTCATCTTTGTTCCTTGAAAACCCGCCGGGAATTCTCCGAATTGATAAATTGGAACGCCGTCGATTCCAGTTTTTCTTACTCGCGACTAATTCTTCCGGGGCGGAGGAATTCATTCCAGCTGGACGTTTAATTGCCTACTTTTTCCCCGCGTCCCAATCTACTTGGGAAAGAAGGGACGCGCGTTTTCAAAAGACCGACAGACCGCCGTGGCTGATAACGCGACGTACATTACACGCGTTTTCAAAAAGAAATGGCCAGACAATTTCCCACTAATTGAACGTAGAAACATCCGTAGCAATGCTCTGTCGTAGATATACTTTCGTTTCAATAGCGACGAGCATTTAACCGTGCGAGATATGGCCGAAAAGAAACTCGAGGTAATTAAAATTGCTCAGCCAGGGACAAAATCGGAGAATGACAGAGGATGCGCACACGAGTTCCACGAAAGAGATCGGGAAATAGAATTACGAGGTGCGGCGGTGTCCTGTCCGAAGAGAAATCGTCCGGTGGACAATAAATACCGGCGCGAGGGAACGAGATAAATCAATCGGGACACTGACGCGGAAGACATCGACAGTGAAACGGGATAGAAACTACGCGGGAGGCGTTGAAATCGAAGATTCAGACTCGCTGGGAAATATCCAGGGACGTTGGCGAGGATCGATGTAGAACCAGTTACGACGCACAGACGACGGGTAACAGGGAAGATTAGATGACTAGCGTGAAACGACGATGTCGCTGACGGACTTCCGATACCGTACTGAGAATGCTAATCAACTGCTTTGCCCGTGTAGTTTGCCGTGCACGCTTTAATCGAACGGCAACTGGCAATTACAATTATCCTAAGGATTTGTTTGCGATTCCCCGTCCGTACACCGCCCGCTGATACGATCGAATGGACGAACAGGTGCACAGTGGGCCGTGATTGACAATTCAGTAGGCACTCGATTCATTTTTTACAGACTTCATCGTTAATCGATCCTAATTCAAGGTTCTGGGTAATATTGCTAGACGATACTCATCGAAACTTGAGATAAACAAATTTATTTTATTTATTTTTACAAAAATCTTACTGACAGGGAACCATATCGGGGTGTCCGCCTCCGATTTTGATGAAACTTGGTGGATATATTAAGCAGGCGAAAATAAGAGACACGTATTTTTTTATAGCTGCCCAAGTAATGTGATGTATGAAAATATAGCGTTAAAAACTATTTCTCAAAAACAGCGTATACTTTAATATAATATTTTTCTTTAATATCATAGTATATAAAACAGATATACTTTTGTCTATGTCATAAATCTGACCAACTAATAGATTAATTTAAATAACTTTGGCTACAACTAGCTATCATAAACGATCTAATTGCTTTCGGCCATCGATGTACATTATCGATTACGAAAGTTTCGTTCGGGAAGCTTTATTTCGCGTATTCGAATACTCCATGCTTCCCTATTTTGTGCTAAGAACTCTTTACACTCCACTGAACTCTCGTGAACAATTTCTTTTTTCCGTACATGGAGGTAAACTTTCGAGTTCGTAGTTCAAATTGGCTGGCCAAAGTTTTATCCAAGTATTTAGCGTTAGTCGCCCATAGTTCACCGCTCGTGGTGCTCTATTTCAGACGACGTAACGTCGTTTACGTTTTCAGACATTTTGCAAGGGCCGCGAATGTTTTTCCCAGCATACTTGCACGCCCTTCGTATCCTCCCGGCTTTGAGAAATAAGAATACACGGGAGCAGCAACAGGAATGCAGCGAACCGGATTTTATTATTAAGCAATTGCTTGGAACAGACCTCGCTTCGAAGAAGATATACTTCAGACGCCTGGAGGATGCCACTTTCACACAGTCGGCTATGGTATATTTGAAAAGAAATCTTATATTCCAGCAGCGCGAGATCTAACGTAAGCCGAGAATTTCTATGGAGGTTCCAGCGACACTTGACCCTTTACTACCCTCTAAAACCTCTGCATCGTTGAATCGTTCCACCTTGCACAAGACAAGAATCGGTGACGCTCTGTCGATGGATATATTTATTTATTTATTTAGACGGGGAAATGGCCCCTTAGTGTAATACAGGATAATAGTGACAAAGTGAGCTAGGAATTTTATATAAAATAAATATAACTAAAAATTAGGGGGATCGTTTAGAAGAACAGTTTAAATGGCAATTGAATAATTTATAAACGAATCAAGTATCTTGCGATTTCCTTCTGCGCTCGAGAGTGTGTAGTTCTAAAATTGATAGGTCGAAATGACAGGGCGAAAAAATCTATGCCGCACGTCTTCTAACGATATTATACATTTATTGAAATACGGATACATCTTAATTTCGCACCCCCTTCGACTTTAACCCTGTCTCGCAAAGAATGTAGCGCTTTTTAATGTCTGCTGCGGAGAAAAGTCGCTTACAGAACGATCGGCAAACTTTGTCGGCCGCATAGTTGGTCAGAAACGACGAATAAGAAAGAGAAATGCGCTCGGGGATAAACGAATAACCGACTGATCGTGGATTGACAGGGGGGACGAGGAAGTTCCAGGACTATTTGAATATAACCAAGCAGCCGAGCGAGTGTCAGAACTAGCTGGGACGCGGAACACGCGTATACATGTCCCTGGGCCGATTGTGTTCGATTCTCGATAACTAGCTCGAACTTATCGGGGTACGTGAGCGAAATTTGAAATTTCTCGATGCAACGGGCACGAAACTTTCCTCGAGATTGACGCTTTAGCGTCTCCGACCGCCGCCACGTTTATTTCAACCCCGAGCATCCCGCGCAACCCCATAAACTGCATCTCTTGTATTCGAGGGCCAGCATCGGGCCGTATTAAACTTCCCACCCTAGCGCCGAGCAACGCGACCGACGTCGCGTATTTATCCGTCGGGCACCAAGTTCCCGATTGAACAACGGCGCTATCCGCGTGAATTGTTATTTCCGGGCATCGATAGCTTCTCGAGCTTTCGGGAAAGGGGCAATGAATAGGGCAATTTAGTTGCCGCACGAGCTCGGTGGAACAAGGAAGGCGCGCGACAAGTCTTAAGGAGGGTCGCGCCGATTAAGTTAATTCTCCCTGAAGTTTCGCCCGCGCTTAATTCTACTGCACTATTTCGAGAGAAGACACGCGCACAGCGGATGGATAATATTTACCCGCGACTACGAGAAGAGATGGAAGAAAATTTGTATCGAGCCACCGTCCCTGCAGAGTTAACGGCTCGCGGTTTCCACGTGTGCGTTAAAGTAGAAGACGTCGTAGAACACGAGCGCGTTCTCGCTGCTAGATGAGCAGGGAATAAAAATATTCTTTACGAGCGAATAAAATGCGCGGCGTAGTCATCTACAAGGGGCGGGCTTCATCGCCGTGCCGCGAAATAAAAGCCCCGGGGGAACGAGGGAAAAAAAAGAGAGATCGCAGAGGGTCGTTGGCGAGCAGAGTCGCGAGATGTAACGCGACGAAATTCGCGTAAAATGAAATGAAACGACTACGCGAGAGGGTCGCGGAAATGAAGCGGCAGCGGAACGGCCGAAATAAAGACTCCCCCCTGGCCAGAATTTCGCGTTTGCGTAAAGTCTCGCCAGTTTCGAACGCCTCGGCCAAGTCGATGTAAGCGGGAAAAAATCGCCGCTTCTGCGAACAACTGTCGAATTAAAATTTTATTTCAAACGGTGGCAGAAATTCTTATTCCCTTGCCAATCGAATTGAAGTGTATGAACGTTTGCTTCTGTTAACTAACTATTTGGCTAAATGTAACGTAAAAATTAATTGCTCGAAGCTTGGTTCTCTTTATTTTACACGTCAGGGCCACCTGTTTAGTTCGTTGCCTGGCTGGAAAGAATACAGGCCAGAAACATTATTATTATTATTATTTATTTCAATAATAATAATAATAATAATATATTTCATTAATCAACGGGCTAGAGAACCCTTTAGTATACAGGGGATTCTGTCACATATACAATATAAAGTAAGAACAGAATTACAGAGAAGAATAACAAATTAAATAGGATAACATAATAATAAAGTAAAATAATAATAGAGTAGAAGAAACTTTCAGAAAAGAATAACAATTGAGACAATTGAAATAAAGTAAGATACAATCGGATAAAGTATAATGTAATAAGATAACATAAAATAAAATAAAATAAAATACAATAGAGTAAAGTAAAGTAAAATAAAATAAAATGAAATTAAGTGAAATGGGACACAGTGAGAAGATATATCTTGCTTCCTGAAAACGGAAAAATTAATAACTATTTACGATTTACAATTTACCGCGATTAAAACGGATTGCTTGAAATAATAGAAAGACTATACCATTTGCAGATGTTTCTCGTGGCAATGCAGAACTTGCACGCCCCGAAGTTCATTCAATTCGAAGATCAGACGGTATTAAACAAGACGGAACAATGAACACCGCATCTACTTATTCTTAAAGGCAAACGCAAAAACGGAAACCGTTTAGTTTAGCGTTTGAACACAAGCCCCGCATAGTTGCATTAATAATTATGCCGGGCTCGGACGGTGGCTGGAAATCGCGGAGAATGCCCGCGTAATTTGGCCGGCGCGTAATTTAACCAAGCCGCAGCGAAGATTACTCTGGTGAACGTGCAATATGATAATTCGAGCATTTCGATTTGCATAGAAACCAGAAACAGCCGTGTTTGCTGGCACATAAGCGGCCGCTTCGTTAAGGTGAAAGGAGCGGCGTGATGTGGAAAGATTTCTCGAATCGTGTGTCAGAAGTTCGCGAAACGTAAACTTCATTTCAGCACTGAATTTCCACGTTAATGGCCGTTTTCCTCTCCGACAATTGCACTAGTTTTTCGGGTCGCGTTCGACCATGCCGCACGGATACAACACGCGTGAATGATTTTTCAACAATGCACGTCGGTTCGAAAATTAACTTACTTCCTGTTATTAATGAATTTTCGTCCATCCGTTGGCTTTTCATTGAACAGCGCCGGTGGCCGATAATAATCGACAGCTTGGTTAACACGCCGACCATCGTTCACTGTTTGCGGCTCCGCGCCGCGAGCCAGCGAAGCGAGAGGGCATCGAAACGCACTGCATTCTTTAAAGCAATTATTTATGTCTAAAGCCCCTCTGTCGATTTATTTCGCCGCCGGGAAATACTGCTCAACGAGAGGAAGTTCTTGGAAAAAATCGAGGGGATTAATCAACGCGAAGTACGTTTTAGCTTCGACAGGAACAAGTGTCGCGAATAATTCACAGGCAGGGCTGTAGGTGCGCGGCGTACGTACGGTGCCAGGGGAATGGGAAAAGTGTGCCGAGTTCCCGCGATGCCTCGAAAACGCTAAAGGGCTATGAATGTTTAATGAAACGCGAATGCTCCCAGGGAAACGGCGAACGGCGGCTTTCGCCTATTGCTTATTTCACGGCAAAATTTCCGGCTACGCCGGATACATTAATATCGCGCCTCTGTCAAATATACGAGTGGAATGTAGGTCTGGGTGTGACTGTCTGTTTTTACGCTGGACACTCGGGCATCGTCCATGAAATTTCGCTGAAAACGTGATCGCCCGAGTAGCCGTAACCGCACTGCGATGTTCCCTTTTCGGGAGAACCCCCGCCATCTGGTTATAGCTCTTCTTCTCGCCTCGTTTCACCTTTCTCTATTCCCTTGGAAATTGTAGTGTGGTATTGGTGGATTTTAGAATGTAAGCGTATAGGGCCAGGTTTGTTGGCGCCTTTGGTTTAAAGTAGGGTCTCGAGGTTTGTCGAGGCAGTTGTAAGATAAGCATGGTGTGAATGAAGAGTGTTAGTGGATCGAGTGAATGTTTAGCTCGAGGAAAGAGTGAATGGTTTCGGGGATTGCACGTGGAGTGTTTGGTGCATGGTGACCCGTGGTCGAACTGTGACACGTGGCAAGGGTGTGTGTGTCGGTGTGAGTCCTAAATGAGTGAGAGCAAATGAAAGATAATATATGGAGTGGCTGATGCGTGCGCGAAGCAGAATAGTTGGGGAGGTGAAAGAGAGTAGAATAATTTGGAATGTGAAAGAGAATAGAAGTGCTTGCGAAACCGAAGAGATTATTGTTTAGAGAGTATCGTGCGACGATATTTTATATTAATAAAATAGTTAGAAGTAGAAGGAAATAGAAG
This sequence comes from Nomada ferruginata, assembly GCA_963583965.1. NCBI lineage: Eukaryota > Metazoa > Arthropoda > Insecta > Hymenoptera > Apidae > Nomada > Nomada ferruginata. The sequence goes on from OY757216.1 coordinate 19,062,355, forward strand.
TCTCGTTACCCTGATCTGCGTTTTGCTTTTATTGGTAAAGAAGTCTACTAAAAATAACTTCTACAGTAGAAATCGACGAAACGCGTAAATATTGCTCGCGCGATAAATTAGAAAATATGAAGCAGATCAATGGAAAGCGATCGTCGTTCGTTTTTGTATTTATACTAAACTTGTATTATAAATTGCTTCCCCACTGTCCACACTCCACATTCCAGAAATATAGAGGCGTCGAAATGTATTACACGTCTGGAGCAGCTCGGTCTGGCATTACCTAACGCTGAAGCTGCGCGCAGGGGATGGAAATGACGGTGCCGCAAAAACTTGGAGACTCGAAGCTTTATGAATGTTTAATGAAATTGGAATATCCACGGGCCCGTGCTCTCCACAATGCTTATTTCGCAATAAAACTTTGCCAACTTTCTATGGGCTATTCGTTCTTTTCACGCCCTCCTTGGAAATCTGGCCAAAAATTTCCACGCGTTTTTAACGCATCGTACCTCTGCCGCTGCCAGAGAAACCAATACTCCGTCGCCGCCATTGTCGACAATGATATTCGATGAAAGTTCGCCGCTGATTTTCAGACTCGCGAGCTGCATAGGTTAAATAACGGAACAAGTATACACTTTTGTGAGGAATAAAAAAAGAACAAGCAGACAAAGTAAGGCTCGTGTTCGAATACGAATATTTCCATGAAAAACGGAACGCAGTGCGGGCCAGCTTTTCTCTTTAAATAACTGGAATCGTTTGGATTCCGTTATGAAAGTCGCAAGCTGTTTGGAAATTGGCAACTCCGCTGCACGAGTACCTTTTTCAGGCCATTCAAATTCCAACCCGCCCGTCCATTTTTTCCCGTCTACCCCGTACGACGCTTCATAAATCGAGATGAACCCGAATATTATGCTCGAACGTTCGACTTTGACTAGAAACAACGCGAGTCGTAGGTATTAATGGTCCCCGGGTTTTCCAATTTTACTATCTCCGAGGATAGATCGGGGAGAATCTGCAAATCGATAGACCCGCTACTGTAAAAGTTGCAGTCGAGAGAGCTATATTTTTCGTGGCGCAATCGGATCGCGTAGACGATCTTCCGATTTAAAGAAGGCTGTCAAGTGAATCCAGCGATTCCATCGGCCGATCGGAGATATTAACGAGCCGACTCCGCGTGAATGCCATTCCAGCCGTACGTAGAAGCTTCCCGTAAGACGTATGATTCCTCCGGAGTGTTCTTACTTGCTCGAAGCCGCCGTTAGGCTTGCGGTGAAATCGAGCGATTCACTTGAACGATCGAATGTAATCAGACATCGACGCGTTAAAGTCATCCGGGCCATTTTATTCCAGTCTCGCTAAATTCAATAGCGCTATAAATGCGTATATAAAATATCGCGGAGAGAACTGCTTTCAAATAATACACGTCGAATGCGAAAATTATTGCACGTATTCGTCTCGCAATATTCATCGTACCTCGTGGTCCTCCGTTTACGCCCAGCAATTATTAACGACGCGTCGATGGCGCGGTAATAGCACGCTCGCTCGTTCGAGTTTTCTCAAGTTACTATACCGTAACGGGAGCAGCCTCTATTGCTAAGATTTCGCGCCCCATAAATTATGTATCATGGCAAATTCCACGAGGCGCGTTACGCGTGAGGGTTAATTGAAAAGTTGGGGAAGTTGGAAGCGGAAACGTTTCGTTGCCAGTTGCCTGGCGTTTTTCCTGCCGCTTCGACAAACCGGGGTGAACGTAATTTACGATTATCGTACACGACCGAGTTTAATGTCCCCCGCGAGATGCCGAGTGCCACGATTCCCTCTGCCCCATTGTTCGACAGAGGGTACGACTAAAATTTCCGCGAGGTAAGAAGACCGGTGTTCCTTTGAATGCGAAACAAACGAAACGATAAAGTTATCGGAGGAAATGTTCGGCCCGGCAAGGGAATTGCTTGATGGCAATTTGTCGACGACTGCACACGTCAAAGGGGCGGATATAAAATTTATAGCTGCTTCTTTCGAAACCACCCGTCCCGTTTCCCTGACGTATTCGCTTTGACGGGTCTATACACGCGTCCTCTGTTTCGTTCGTCCCGATATCTGTAGAACGTTGGCCATCGATCGATGTCTCGCGATACCGTAACTCCTACACCACCAATTACCGGAATACGTCAGCTTACTTATTTCACGCAGCCGTTGCACGAAGCTACGTTGCACCGCGAACTCCAAACGTGTAATCGCGATGCTAACCCTCCCCCCGCGCTCTAAATCCTGCTGTCTCTACCCTATCGCGAACAGAATCTCTTGATCTCTCGCAGAGTCATGTAATCTGCGCCAACTGAATACGAAGGATTAATTAACATTTCGATTAATCGGTGTTGAGGTACTCGGGGTAGGTTTTTTTTCCCGTTTTCGTTTCCGGCCCGGCAGGATTCTCGTGCTGCCATTATCGAGAGCAGAGATCGCTGGGAAGTTTGATCCAATGCGATGATTTCGGTTTTCCGCCTTCGCAGGCACGAAAGAACGAACAGCAGTTCGAACCTGACACGCACAGCGTGTCGATCGTGAACCGCTGCTATATTATTCAAGGAATTTTCGCAGCAAAGGAATCCGCCCGACCGACGCGGCGTGCTATTTATTAGGAACGTGAACTGGCCGCAAATTGAAAGACCGCGACAAGTTTGAACGGCGATATCTTCGGGAAAGGTGTCGCCCGGCAGGAACGAAACAACCCGAAGAAATTGGGAGAAACTTCGAACGAACTTGCGGCGAAGTTTGCGGAGCAAGTTGCTCGGACCGTTGTATCTCTTTCCCCGGTTAAATATTATCGCGAAAGACGGTCGTGTTTCTCTTTGTACCTGAACGCCTCCGAATTCATCCAACGGCGATCGTTCTCCCGTGAGCGAAAGAAACGTCGAATAAAGTTTATCCAGGGGGAATTTATTAGCCGATTAATCTCTCGAGGCGGCGTCGAAATTCTTCGGGCGTCAACGGAACGGAACGGGAGAATTTTCACCGGTGTCATATCCGTGGCCGTTTGTCGGTGCGGAATTGATCAATACTTCGAAAAGCAGCCCAACCATGTCCTGGAGACTGCTCGAGGGAGAAAAAAAACCGTTCAGCCGCGATGGAGGCGGTGGGCGGCAAGGAGAGCAAAAAGAACGAAGGTTGCCGGCGGTGTCGCGGGAAGCGAGCCTGGGATAGGGAAAAGAAAATGAATTATGCGACGAATCGAAAATGCTGGTCACGATGGAACTCAAGGGTATTGTCCTGCCTAGTGTTCCTGATTTTTCGATATTTTTTGTGTCTCGAGGAATGAGAATTCGGATTGTATTTCTTGAATAACATGAAGATTCTGGAGAATCATCGAGAAATTAAAGGCCGGAAGCCGCAGAAGTTCACGAGTCAGACCTATTGGACTTCTACGTTTCGATGACCAAATTTTCGGCTGACAATCGTGGATCTGTAACAGCAGAACACGAGAACATAATGATCGAGGTCTTAGAATGAAGGTAAAGGAAGATGCTGCGCGACCGTAAACGATTTACAAATGCTCCATGCGCTGTTTATTTTTTATAAACATTTAACAATTCGTTTGAGAATTACACAGTAGCTATACACGCGGGCCGCTCTAAGACGTCGTACGAACTTCCATCTCTGTTCGAAATTTCGTTTTCCTCAACGCGGTAACTGTGTACCGATGCCCGAGTAACCAGCGAATTTAGAATTTACTGTCAACTCGGCAACGGCGAATCGTTAAAAATGTAACGCGTTTCGGTATTTCCATAAAGCAACGTGAAAAACGCTAAAACATTTCAACGAAACGATGCATTTTGTCGTAGTCAGAAATTGTTCGTTTAGCAGTAGTCAGCACGTTCCATATTCGTGAAACCGATCGGTTTCATTCAGCCTCAGCTTTATATGCCGTTCCATGACGGCCCATCGGAATCGTTTTGTTGTCGACCATTCGGGGACAACGCTTAATCACTTTTTCATGATAGAATTACTGGACTCTGGTTACCCGCTGCATCTGTTGATTGGCGATCGACAAAACCCACGTCCGGCGATTATTTTGGGCCCCTGAATAGCGGGCTTTACCAATCCGAACAGCGAAGTATCTCGTTCGATTAAAAAGTCGAATAACGATCAGCTGTCTGCCGCTTTCCAATAATGACAAGCGTTCCTGTTTGATGCGCCAGAGTTACTGCGCCTCCGCTAAGTAGTTTAAACCGCGCCTAGTCGGACAACGTTCCAGTAGTAAGGGTCGGCGTATGGTCGGGCGCTCTCCTGCGAAATTACTTGCATTAAATACAATCTCGTCTCTCGAGCAATACTTTAATGTTACAGCTTGCCTATTCTGGAGAGGGTCTTGAACAATCTATATAGCATCGTAACTTCAACCATCCCCCGACTACCTTGGAAAGATAAATGCCACGTGAGGCTCACTTAATTCAATGAACGTTCTCCCAGCGGTTTGTCGAAAACGAGGAAAAGGAGCAGCAGGTGACCGGGGTACGGCGAAGGAGACAATTAACCGAGGGAAAGGGGATTAATAGAAAAGACTGATTAAGAGAAGAAAGACGACGGGGTGTCCCTGAGTCCCTCGGTGTTTTCGTTTGGTCGGATCAGTCGTCATTCCGTAGTTAATCTAAGAGGAGCGAGGGGGCAGAGCATAAACTAGAGGCACAAAGGGATCGTTAGTTTTAATCGTTTGACTGCCATTAGTTCTCGCCGGTACCTCCCCAGCTTCGTTCCTCGTTCCTTTTTCCCTTTTCTGCCTCCCTCTCGTCCACCGGATCGCTCTTATAGTTATTTTCACGCGCACCACCACACCGTACCCTTGTTCTACCCCCTCTTCCTTAAGTGCATGCCCCACGGAGGACGAGCATTATACGTCCTTCGTTCACCAGCAATCCGTGGCATGGACTTCTCGAGGTACAGAACTCGACGACCCCCCGCGACGTAGCTTTTTCCCTTTACCATAAAAAGCAGTTAGCTTCGTATCGATGCTGTATAAAGAACTGCTCCGATTTATCTTTGATTCGTGACGTATCTACATGGGGCGCAATAGATTACTTTTCATGGAAACTGGCGGTGGGAATCATTGAAAAAAATGTTGCGGTCGCGTCTGGAACTGAACATGATACCCGATACCTGAAACCGGGCAACGCGGTATCTCTTTCGTCGGTTCGTAACTCTTCTTCTTCTCTTTCTGCTCGTCGAAAAGTCAATTTCGACCACGGCCGGTGAAATAGCGCGGAAGAACTCAAACATGAATACGTTGCTGATGGAAAAACGTTATCAATACATCGCAATGAACGAATGATGCTGACCGGCATCAACGGCAGTAAAACGGCCTATTCGTCCCTGTCCCTCTCTCTCTATATCTCTCGATCCCTCCTGTTTCCCTCCTCCCATGCGATGAAAACTGCGCGCGCTACCAGAGGACAAGCAATGCCGAAACAGTTGCGATCCACGTATATGTTTGTGTGTACGGTAACCGAGAAAATACAGCGGCGTTGAAAGCTGCATCGTGAATCGGTGCGAAATTACCGGCTCAACAATTCCGATCGATCGGCGATTCGTCAGGAACGAGGACACGAGTGTACCTCTTTTGTGTTCTCCCTTCTCGTTCTGTCTACGTGACAGCTATTACGCAAGTCAATAGCTAGATAGGAAAACTATTGCGCTAGTTTTTCCAACGAGAAGGTATTCGTGAATTGGACGATAGCTGTTTCGTTCGTGCTCGCGAGATTCGCAGATTTGTGCATACTTCTCGGGTCAGCGGAAATATCCGAATAGCTGCAAAGAGGTTTTGAATTAGCCGCTGCCGCGATCGCGGCTCGCGAAATTCATTGTTCAGTAAAGGAAGGAAACTGCGTGCAGCATCAATTTAATTCGTTCCCTTTGTTAACTGTACAACATGCGCATTAAGGCCGCCTGCAAAAGAAATCTCTGTTAATCGTGTAATCGGGGCTCCGCGATTGCCACTACGTATGTGAATCCATTCTCGAAACATCCCGGCCTCTCGGTGTATTAAATGGATCCAACGCTTAGAAATCCCGCCGTGCTTTTATTGAGATTGTCCATTGCGTTTCCTTATTCAAATGCAAAGAGCTGCCGAGAGCTAGTCCGGCCGAGTAAAATCGCTTGACGCGAGGCGTTTCCGTTAAACAGTTTCATTTTTTCTGCCTCATTCGCAGAGAGTCCAGTTGGCTTCACAAGGCCACCGGGTCGTTGGCAAGCTCGGGAACGAGAATCCGGCGGGAGCATTGAAAGAGGGTGGCCGGTTCAACGGTTAAAAGCATTTTAATGCAAATGTATGAACATCTGGATTCGCGTTGCGCCGCCGCGACTGAATCGCGCAGAAACGGACGATAACATTCTCGAGGTAAGTCCTTCCTGGGGCCACAGCTCCGCGCGAATGCGACTTGCTGAAATTCCAGTAGGAGCCGACAACGGGAGCGGAACGCTCGCCCCCGGATGAAACGTTTAACAGGCTGCATGAAAAATTCATGCCCCTTTATCTGGCCGGGATTATGTTCCTGACCACTGTTTCACTTCGGCCAAACCTGGCCCGACGGCACTTCTAACCGTCTCCGTCGCTGCCTTTTCAAATTGCCAAGCTATAGTGAACGGTGCCAACATTTGCGTGCATTCGTTTGGCCGACTGCCGATCCCTTGAACCTCTCGAACGTTTAACCCGTCGGTCCATTGAAATTACCCCGAGGGCGTAATCCTGTTTGGCCTCTGACATTGTTAAACGAGGAAATAAAGAACCCGGGAGCACACCCTCGTTTAACGTTCGCGTCTCCCGGCCTCTCTTCTCTGATGGCACTCGAGCTTGCTCGAGGATGTTTAACGCGTTAGCTGCACGGTACGCGGCACCTCGGAGAAATTAAGCCGGTGCTAAGGCGGGAACCGAGAGACCGTTCGCTTGAAAATTTCATCGTAATCTCCGAGCAAGGATATCGCCAAGTTAATAAAGCGGCCAAACGTTCTCGAAAGGAGGGAGCAGCGTCCGGAGGATTACTGGGTCCGTCTAATGTAAGGTAAGGGAATCTTAATCCCATTGGGTTAGCAGACGTTCGCTAGTTGAAATCGCGGAACGAAAAACAAGCGGGCAAAGATGTTTCAAAGGACGTTCGCTGATAGGAAAGGAATTTCGGACATCGAATTCCTACTTTCGAAAGGGAGAAGGCGATTCGGGAAGAAGGGGCAGAGCGACAAGCTTTGACCATGATTTATAATCTCTCCGACGACAAAATTGTGCCGATAGCATAGAATCGCACAGGAATAAACGAGCAAACGACCAAGCGAACTACGAGCCGCGTCGTTGCAGCCACGAGCTGGAAACGCGAGCCGCTTTTCGTTCCGACTATTTGCTTCTATCCCAGCTAAATTCTATTATAATTTCGAATGGTGTCCGAGCGCTTTTAATGAGACGCGCTACCAGTAATGAAAGGAAGTTCCATTAATTATTTCTTCGCGGGTGTGTCCCTTCCACAAAAGGGCGAACACACGTGGAACGCGTGTCGTCCTGCTATAAATTACTCGGTTTCAAATAAGTACACCAAACGGGAGCCTGCCTCGTGGGTTTTATACGCGCCGGACAATCCGTCACCTTAACGATCTCGGATAAAGAACGCCGGCCTTCCTGACGAATTTCGTTAATGACTTTCAACTGGCCGCCGGTAATTCCATAAAAAAGAGAAGCAAAGAATGGTCGCAAAATGTGATCGAGAGAAGAACGCACATATTATGAAAGTATCTTTCTTTCACGGAAACTCCCCCGCCGGCCCCCCATATTCCGCTACCTGACGTTTAATGAAGCTTTCCGTATAATTGCGCCTCGCCAGTTTCCGTTCTTTCAATTTCCCTCTGTTTACCGGGACTAAGACCCGAGAAGAGATCGTCAACGAATCGCCCTAGGAAATTGCGAAACTTCTCCTCCCGGTTAAACAAGTTCGTAGTCGCGAAGACGATTTTTATTCGCCTCCACTGGTATCGCAGCGTCATCGGCACAGGTCCGGCGAGCTTCCAAGCGCTCCTCCCTTATTCCGTCGTACAGCTAGAGGCGATTGTCGCGGGGCCGCGCGGAGGCAGGAAATAGCACGCGTGTCGGCTAATCCGGTTTTCTCCGATTTACTGCTCTCGCATGCGGCGCACAGGAAACGACGTTGCCGGAACAATACGTGCAGGGCTTACTATCAAAGCACGGCCACGAAGGTTCGCCCTTCGGGCCGGATTAGCCTGCCAGCGACGCGTGCACGCTAATTATCTCGTCCGGCGAATCACGCCGCGAAATATCCGCGCGGCTTATTCACCTTTTCAGCTACGAAAGAAAAAGAAAATTCAACCCACTCGCTGGATTATCCCGTTGACCCGTCGATTAATTTAACAGCAGCTCCGAGAAGGCGCGGCAGTTACTAAATTTCGACGGAATCGAGCTGGATAACGAGTCCCGTCGAACTTCTTCAACACGATTCCTGCAGTGGGACACTTTTGCGGAGGGGATGCTTTTCCTGACGATTCCCGGCAGATCGTCCGCGTCCTCCGCGACATTAACCCGCAGCGATACGATCTCGCCGCCGGAATAATAACATCGAACGATACGAGACGGAGCGGAAGTGCGGCACGCAGTCGCCGAATATTGCGCTACTATCGCGTGCGGCCGCGGGAATTGATCAGGGATATCTACGGGGCTCGATGTGCAGCTGCATAAATCGCATTCCGGCCGCGTTTGCGTGCAACGTGTCCCGTTGATTTCGCGTTCTGCGGCCGAAACGCGACAACGCGTTTGCCTTTTGCCTTTTCACTTATTCCTTCCACCCTTTAACCTTTCCAATAACCAACGCCACAGGATTACGTCGCACTCTGCGAACGAAACGATCGAGAGAAAAAATAAAATTATTATTATTATTATTATTGAATAACAGAATTAACTTATAAAGCTGGAACAGACATAATTGTACACTGTTGATCTGTATCTATTATGCCTGAGCCGTTCTAAGGACTTGTTGAAGATTCCTTTTGAGGGTGGCTAGTGAAACATTAAAGAGGTCTGCTTGATACATAAGGAAATTGTGTAAAGTAGAAATGCGATTTACTGGGTCAGCTACGCTGTGTTTCGAAGCGGGCGTTGGACTGTGAAAAGTCCGCAAACAATAATGATGTACAGTCAATATTATTACTTATTAATTTCAGAAAAAGGATAACGTTGGGAATTATTCTACGATTTTTAAGTGTATCCAAGCATTCGTATTCGATACAATCTGTATCGCGCCGGTGCATCGCGCGAAAAGAAACTTTGAAGCTTAATTGGCATTGGATAAAATGTGACGCGAAATATCCACGTTGAATATTGATTAAAATAATACAGCGCGCTGACTTTTCTCCAGCTTCCTGTTATTAATGACGAATAAATGGGATGGCTAATTAAGTGTCGGAGTAATAAAATTCGGCTTTCGAAACGACCGGCGTGTTATTAAATGTTCGAGCGCGTGAAAATGAACATTTATTACCAATACGTTGCACTTTTAAACCGGCAACTATATTGCGATGCGCGGTATGCCTTTGCGAGCCTTCAAAAATAAACGCCGTCGACTCGCCGTTCCATTCGCGCTGTCGACATTTCCATTAACAAACTGACCGAGTATTTTCAACATTTCCGCGCCTTATACCGAATCGGTGAACTGGAAATCGCTCGACGAGCCTCGGTACGTTCGAACCGAGTCCCAAATTCTGCTGCCCTAATTTCCCCCGGACTAATCTCTGCCCACTGTACGATACACGCGTATGTGTAAAGCGAGCACGCGGCACGTGGCTATCGGGAACATCCTGGTCGGAAGATCCTCGACAGGCAGCACGTAGCAGCCATTAGACGAGATCAGGAGACACAGCGAATGCCCGACGATCGAGCTGTAAACGTTTAGTAGAATGGTCAGCGGGCCAATATTATCTTGAATCATCCTTAACGAGCTGCGAGTCCTCGTGGCCGATAATGGTATCGGACCGGTCCCTTTCGAGCTGCGCCGCGTGCGATACTTCGGCCTCGACGGAACATTCGCATCGGTTATCACGGATTCCGTTTGACCGGCGATGTTTAGAGCCCGATAGTCTAATCTATCCTTTGAATTTCCTCTCAGCCAGGAAAAGATCGCTTTTCGCTCTCCGCCCCTGAATGCAGCCTTTCTTTTCCTGCTCGCACGTTTCGTTCACAAATAGTGAGAGCCAGATCGTTGTTCGTGATAATTTATTAAGTCAAATGTTGCAGCTATTCGATTCGTTACGATGACTTCTCGTCGAGGATCGATCCTCGGGAACAGCGCCGCGAAAATTTAATTCGAGATACGATAAAACTTCAGGGGAGACTATCCGCCAATTGACGTATATACGCGTTCCTCCCTGCGAGCGTCCGTGCAGTAAGGGTCGAATGACGGAGTCGTTGACCCGGTAGCGTATCGGGGTTACTAAAACGAAAGAACGAACAAGGAAACGACAGGGCGGGAGATACGACGAAGCCGAAAATGCATCCACGCGTGTAACATTGTACACGTATACAGGCATGACTCCGGGGCTAGTGGAAGGAAGGCGTGTAGGAGAGTTAACAACGTGATCACGGTTCAAGTACACCCACAGGATCGCCACATCGGCTCTTCTCTCTCCTTGTACCCAGCTATTCCCGAATCTAGTACTTCGAAGATAGATACTCGCTGTGTGCGAGCGCATAAATTCCGTTAAACGTGCACCGTGTGTATGAATCTGTAAAGCGTACGTGCATAAGGGCGGAGCGCTTTAAATACCTGGTTAAAGGCGAGCGTACATACATGCATACGTGCGTGCATTCATAACGCGATGCATCGAATGCCGCTCAACTGCGTTAGATAAAGACATCGCACAGTGGTCCCGAATCATGAAAACGTGGCCAAAACTCAAGAAATTAATTGTGTGTGTAAATGTAACAATGTTTCTGTAGGGGGGCAGAAGGGAATAAGTCACACTTTTTTTTAGAAGACATCAATCTTAATTCTGTAAAATGGATATTGTTCCTGAAAGTATGTACAACATTTTTTCTCTCTCAATATCGCCACGAGTGGCCGACCTTCTGAGAGCGAACGAGCCTCTCCCCCTGCTAAATTCTCCAGAAATTGCACCAGGGTTACCCCTTGCTCAATTTATTGCTACTACAGCGTCGCTTCGACGATTCATTAACTTTCAATGCCCTTGAACGCCGCGTTAAACATCTTTTAAGCCTACCTGTTGCACCTTCCGTTCCACGATCCAGCCCCCCGGCGACGTCCTTTGCCGATAAACATATTCAATACACCAACTACCCTCGCGCGACCCGCAATTATCCGAAAATAGCGATTCACGCGAAACCGCCGGGGAAGTGGAGTGTCGATGCGACTGAAACTCGGGAATATAAATCGAATTAATTTGATAGAAACAAAGGCAGGCCAAACCTAACCCTTGCAACCGTACGGATCTAGTCCCTCTTGGCGTTGGTTAGACAACACCGGATTTACCAGGCCGCAAAGTTTACGCAGTCAAGCACGGGGGTTTAAAGAATCACCCTAACCCCTGCTCGTTTCCTTCTCTCGTAACACCTAGTTATCCTCGGGATTTACTCTCACACGGACGCCCTCCTACAGGCGTACGCTTGCAAACAACGACGGTGTAGGTATAGCGGGCTGGGTGTTCCGTAGCTTGCGACGCCGGAGGTCGTCAGTCACCGATCACCGATCCCCGATCCCCGGATAGCCGGTGTACACTGCCAGGTACTTTGCTCCGGAGAATTTACACCGGTCTTGGCTTTTCGTACCTCACGGTCGATCGATGCGACGACGTCGCGTCGTCCCTGCCTGCGTCCGGTGTTACAAATTCTACGAGAACAGGAACGGAGAAAAATCTTTGTACACCCTCGGTCTTTCGATCGCCCTGTATACTAGGACAGACGCGAACGTTCGCCGAAGCGAAGCAGAATTGTAGGAGAGATGCTGCCTCCCCGTCTCGGTGTTTGCTTTTATGTTTGCTCGCAAGTTTCACAGCCCCGTCCACTCGCAGTTAACTCAATTCCGCGGGGGTGGTGAAAATTAATATACTGCGGAACAGTTTGGTTGTTTTGGCACAACGGATTTGTCTCGGGCGCGACGAGAATTTCGCTGGAATCGACCGCAAGTCGGATCGCCGTTCAGTTGTAACTTCCAAGCGAAATGAACGCCGCTCGAGCAGGTCCAGCGATTTTACGAGAGTGTCTCTTGACTTGATCGCGGTGTCCGATTTTTTCCAGCAGGTTTACCTGTCCCACGGTGCACGCCAACGTCAAAAATTGCTTGCCGGTGCACGCCCCGTTACGAATCGATCTGTGCATCGAAACTTTTCATCGCCAGGCTTGCACGCTGCCGAGAGCAGCGTCAATGAAGCCGCCGCGTTTCCACGTGAAAAGATTCAGCTCTGCGCCGAGCAAATACGAGAACGCTTGCCGGCTCGGTGCTCTTAGATCTCGTAACTCGACAATACTATTAGCGACGAATCAAAATGTTTCCCCGCGGGACGCGGAATAAATTGCTGCGCAACAAGGGACCACGAATTTCATAGAATAATAAGATCGGAATGAGACGGGTCGGGAGCGCATTGTGAACCATTGAAGCGTTCGAAACGGCACAGCTTGTACGAATGTAGAGAAGAACGCTCGGAACGTCGTCAAAGCGCGGCTCCAGCGTGCCGAAATAATCGCAGACGTTGTATACCTGCTCGCAGAAATAATTTCCGTGAAATCACTTCGCGCCGACGCACGCTGTCTGTCAAAGCCGAATACTCGTGCTCGTTGATTCGATTCGCGCCTGCGTTCGCCGTGAGTCGATGATAAAATTTTGAAAGCCACAGGAACCTGCCTTTCGTCCCCGCGAATTGTTATCAGACCATTTCTGTGCATTCTGTGCTTCGCGGATTATTCTCTTATTGTTACCTTTCCTCGGTGACGTTTGCACAGTTTTGTGGCCACAGTTCGCAGTAGCATCAACACGGTACTTCGAAGCGGTCCTGATCTAATAGAATCGCAACGCAGGGTGTCCCTATTAAGCGTCGGCAATTTCCGCAGGACCAAATAACATTCGTATCGTTTGAACTTCCACCCTGGAATTCACGGAGGGAAATACAATCGGCCGCAACTCGATGAAATCAGTGCCCCGTGGTATCGCTTACGTCCAAATCGTTCGCGAATAAGCGAAACGCTGACAGCATACGTTAGTCCGAGCAGTTTTCTACGCGGCGCGGTAGTACGGTGGGAAAGCCATCAACCGGTGACACCAATCGACATGTCGAACTCTTGGCCCGGCAGTTTGGCAGGCGATAAACAGAATACACCATCAATTAAAGGTATCGATCGCAGAGGTAATTAACTGACGGAGAATTTGGCTACAAACTAGATACCGACACGCGAAGGTAACGAGAGGCGAGAGCGACAACGAAGAGATATTTGTCAGAGGGGATGGCGATAGATTGTGCCCAGACTAGAGTCGATGAATCGCGCTCTCCTCCTATCACCTAATGCAGGATAATGTTGATCCGTCGTTTCTGCCCCTGCCACGCTGCACGGCTAATATCCATGATCGTGCAGCACCCCGGGACAGGTTATCGTCGAGCAAATACGGCATTATCTCGTGTAATCTAGACCCGCCGCTTCTTAGTAATTAGAAGCAGCGTCGGCTTACGGGTGTATCCGGTAGCAGATTATTATTAATGGATCGGAGGTAAAGGCGACGCGGCGCGGGATGTTGATGTTTACGAGACGGTGGACGCGCTTGCAACCTGTACGATCTCCCCGTACTTCGAGCTTCGCGAAGGTAGACTTCTTTTTTAGATTCGACGCACCTGCGCCCGAAGGGGTATACGCGCGGGTGTACCCAGACCGGCGACACAGCAAACGCTGAATCGAGAAGCAAAGTGGAGACGCCGAGGAGTGTATTTCGTCCGTTTCTCATTCGGGCTGTGCGCGGAGAAGAACAATGATTACCTTTGATTAGCAGAGTGATCCGGCTGACTACGAGCCGCTGCAGACTCGGTGGAGTACGAGGACGGTATTTGTTTTGTTTCGCAACAATCAACGGGAATATTTTGGAGCGTGGTCCGGCGTTACATCAAAAGCATCTGGCACGTCAATCGATTCGCGGGCCATCCGTGTCCCCGGAGGACAGTTTCGACTAACGAGTTTTTAATTTTTGCTTTTAATTGAAACGCGGAAAAGCCCGGCCGGTTACTGGCGTGTATCATAAAAAGTTATCGTTGCCCGGCATCGAGTAAAAAATAGCTCGATAAATTCGAACAACGCCGACCGAGGCTCGTAAATTAAAGCGTATAAAAAGGGAAGGAAATTCCATCGGTGCTGGTCAACGAATAAATTGCGAGCGGAACGGCGATCGAGTGAATCCTATCCGACCAATTGAGAGTAATCGCTTGAGAGTTAGATCGCGACAACCCTATGTTTAAACAGCGTCACTCGAAAGTGGTCAATCCCAATGGGCCGGGGAATCAAAAGGATTGCTCCGCTTACTGGTAGAGATATCACGTGGCCGTCGAGCCTCGATAAATTCAAACCGAGCGGGTACCACTAATCCGAATGAGCTTGGGCAGCGGTGGTTAGACAAGATTCGCTTCAACAACAGGTCCGCCGTGACTCGCGGTCTAATTGTTATTCTTAGAAACGATGGTTCGTTTCGGAAACACGTCGGCTTTATGTACCGTGGTTCGCCTCAGTATCGCGGGCGTGTTATTAACAACGACGGAGATCAAACAATTTGCGCTGCTGCCTGCCGCACGTGGATGCCTCTCTCCACCTCTTCCCGATTATTTTCGTGCTCGACTCTCCACGAGATTCACTCGGCAAACGTATTACAAGGGGTATGTATGGTCGACGCAATCACTGTACAATTATCGTTAACTTTCCAGCTGATTTGCCTGCTTCGCTGTAGCATCGATTGAAACAAATTAGCTGAATCGCGGCCGACGTTCCCCGGCGTTTCAGCCGAATAATCAACGCTTTGCTGGGAAGCTTCGCGGCATTACGAAATCACGAAAAACCGCGTTGAGGTGTGAAAAATTGCCACGCGACACCCGCTCGTCGAAGAGCATTCGATCGCAGGAATCGCCACCGTTGATCGTACAATTTTTCGGAACAATTTAGAGAAGTCGATACAATCTGCTCCTTGCAGCATCGTTGATAACATTGAGCAGCAAGCTTGCTCGTTTGCTGGGAGCCGCAAACAGGCGCTCGAGCATCGATCCTATCCAGCTGCTGCCTCTGTATACGCGAAACGATACTCGAAACTTTTACGCGACGTTTTATTGCAATTTTTTATGGATAGCTCGCCGGAAGATTCGTACGTTCCTGACCGGCAGTTGTAGCCGTTGGAGAGAAGGTCTGCTTGCCGCGTTGAAATCCGGATGAAAAGAAGAAACGTTTCCCGGTAGAGGAGCAATCTCGCGAGCACAGTTTCATTAGTCTAATGGGCCACAGTGTTCGAAGCTGGAATCTTCGAGGCATACGGTCGAACAAGCAATCGAAGCAATCGAAAGTCAAGCCGCGAGCCGTTTAAAAGTAGTTCCTGGGGGGCGACGCGAGCGCAGCCTGTAGAAAGCAGGGGAAAAGGGAAACTTGAGGCTCGTTGTTTAAACGTTTGTCCGCGTACACTCTTGCGTAATCGTTTAATTGGAACGCTGGAGCACTGGAAAAGAGCGGGACAGGTTTCTCCAGCTTTGCACGCGGTAATAGGTGCGAAAGATTCACGGGCCTCGCCTGCACCTTGCCCTCTGTTGAAGAAATCCTTTAGATTCTACTTCTAACAATAAGTTCGACACTTTGAATTAATCGACGGGCGACCCCATCCGCTAATTACAGTCCGGGGAGGAAAGAACGAGGAATAACCACCCGATAACGAATTTAGGGTTAAGCAAGGTAGCTTTCGATTTTCCATTATTCTCGATTACGCGGTGTATCCAAGCTCTCGAGAGAAAACTCATCTCGAACGCGTTAACCTCGGCCAGGGACGAAGGTTCCCCTTGATCGAAGAATTAAAGCTCGGTTTCCCCGTGCTCTGCTTGCCTGGAAAATTCTCAGATCACGTTCCGCACTGCGCGATAAGCGCTTAATTACGGGACTAGAATACGTAACCCCATCGTCGCGGCGGCCGAAATTAAACGTTAAATCAGATTTACAAATTCTCCCCTCGAGGTCCGCCACGACATGACGCTCCCTGTCTGAGGAGAGACTTAATTACCAGGATATTAAAACATTCGCCGGGACCATCGAGCACGCGGAAGGAAGAAACGGACCGGTCGGCGAACTCGATGGCGAGGCACGATGTATGTATATCGCATGAAAATCCTGCGACTCGTCCATCTATACCTCGCGTCTTGCGAATTTCGTTACGCACATAAACAGAGGCAGCGTGCTCTCGCGCGGCCGGGCCAACATTACTTTGGCAGAAGTTTGAGCTGCTGTGGTCGGTGCGTGTCGTAGTCTTGCAGCCGATCCGGTCGCGTCCCGCTTCCTGGTACGCCGACCGAATCGCGCTGCCTCGGCTTTCAGTACTCGAAACGCTTCCACCGTGGTCGGGTTCGCGAGTTCTTCGCCTTGCTTCTGATACTTTGATTGCACGACGCGGCGGTGTTCGGAGAATTTCGTCGAACGCACGGTGGACGACTATTTCGTAGGATTTCGTAAACGTTCAAGCCCCGACTGGAAAGAGAAAAAAAGAGTGCGAAGCCCGGAGGAATCTATCTCGTGGCCCGGTATGGTACACTACGGTTGCGCGAAAACCGACAGCGGTGGAGTCGAGTGCTTCGTTGAGTTCAGTGAGAAACCACGTTGCTACGATACCATTCCCTTCGTTTTCCTTTGCAACGGGGACGAAAGCCAGGGCAACGGGAAATAGGAATCGCCATGCTTCCGCGCGTACTCTTTATCGCTGCGCCGCGGGTGAAAAATAACGTGGCGGCAATAACGCAAAGTAGAAGAAAAACGTGTGGATATTGTTCCGGCGTCTGACCGGCCGCGATAGATTCAAGATATAAATACAATTTCACGCGAGTAACGTTACATTCGCCGTCGTTACTGTAAACTGTAACAGACCCGATTTCGACCATCGAGCGTGCCGATTTTAATGAACGTTAAATCATCCGTGTCGTATTTTTAACGCCGGATGTTTCACGCCCGCCTATCGGCTCTCGTCCCCTCAACGTTGCACCACGCCAATCGCTAACAATTTCGTTTCGTCCGCGTTTCCCGCCGTTGTTCCGTCGAATGGATTAAACGATGAAATCGGCGATTCTAGACAGGCAAGTACTCGGCGCGGCAATAAGATCGAGATCGGGGCGAAATTGCGGGCAGAAAATTCCGAGGAGATTCGAAAGAACGTCGGGGAAACGGCGCGATGAAATTAATGAGAAAGCCTGTCGGCGAGATGGCGGACGAATTACTTTTCCGGCGGCAGTTCCATTTCACGCGCGATTTACCGAGGACGATCCGACGCTCGCAAAAGAGGCCTTTGCATGATTGCTTTTGTATGCCCCGCCATCGAAAACGGACACGCGCTCGTCCAGAAGGAAGGGAATCGTCGAGCGTATAACCACTGACAAATCGCCCCATCGAATGTCCATTAATTGCCCGGACGATTCGAGGCTTCGATAGCGATTCCACCCGCGATCCCTAGCCACTCCAAATATTTCTTTTACCGTCCCGTGGCTTTCATTTTCTTTCCCCTCTGGTCCGTTTGCCGAGAAAACAGAAGAAGCCACGGCGCCGGGGTCGCAGATGGGGAACGAGAGGAAGGTCGGCGCGATGACGAGATTCGTCGAGGTACTCGCGACCGTGGGCTCCTTTTTCCTGGTGCTCGTTACGCTACCCTTCTCGTTGTGCTTCGCGTTCAAGGTTGTGCAGGAATACGAGAGAGCCGTCGTGTTCCGAATGGGCCGACTGAAAGGTGGAGCTTACGGGCCAGGTAAATGCTGTGCGATTGCATTTCTCTTTACTCCTAATCGAGTCGTTTGGATAACAAGTTCACGAAAGCTTCCCGTAACGATCGGGGGAGAGTGGCAGGGGATATCTATCCGGGATGCGCAGCCCAGAATATTTTCAAATTACATACGCTTTTCACCGTGCTTCGCTTTTTCGTGGAATTTAATTGGGCCGGCCCTCGAATATCGTTGCTCGATCGATGGACAACATTTATTTGTAGGACGTTTAAGCAAATCCCGTACGCGCAATATAAGTGTAACATATGAATTAATATTTGCGATACTCGTACGCGTACTTGTAATCAACTCGAAAAAATGATCGACGGGTGCTGTCGATTTCGCTGCACCGTCAACAATCCCGTTCACTTTTGTCGAACGATAGGCGATACCGTTCGATTAAACGAGATTGCTGTTTATCAGGTACATTTTTCGTGATGCCTTGCGTGGACGATTGCGTTCGCGTGGATTTGAGAACGGTGTCGTTCGACGTCCCGCCGCAGGAAGTTCTCACGAAGGACTCCGTCACAGTGAGCGTCGACGCGGTCGTCTATTACCGCATAAAGGAGCCGCTGAATGCCGTTGTGAAGATTGCGAATTACAGGTACGTGAAGCAGTTCAGC
Source organism: Nomada ferruginata (assembly GCA_963583965.1). Classification (NCBI taxonomy): domain Eukaryota; kingdom Metazoa; phylum Arthropoda; class Insecta; order Hymenoptera; family Apidae; genus Nomada; species Nomada ferruginata. Next base: position 19,080,975 of record OY757216.1, read on the forward strand.
CATATCGCATGGTTCTAGGTACCAGGACCGTGGAATCGCGAAAGCATTTGGGTTGCGCGTAAAAATTTCCATTTCTATTCCACCTTCGTGATGGAAAAATATCCAGCTGCGTACGCGGTCGGGCGCTCTTCCGACCGAAAGGGTGATACAATAAAATAACGTAGAGAGAGAGAGCTAAGTGACCCATATTCGCAATTGGATAACAAATTTCTCAAGGGTACTAGCGTCGAGCGCGTGGAATTCTTAATTGCGGTAATACCGTTGCCGTGTTACCCTTCCAGCCTGGCCAAATGAATGCGACATGCAGCAAGCGTGCTAATGTGCCGCGAGGGAGACAGAATAGGAAACTTCCGTGGGAGAAAGAAAAACGCTGTCGTAAAGGAGGCCCCATCCGTGAAATGTAAACGGCTCGCGGAGGAGCACCGACGACTCGTTTTAAAACTCCTAACATTTACTTTGTTATTCAACGAGTTCCCCCGTCGCTCTGTTCGTCTTTCGCATTCCCGTGTCCCGTCATAGAATTTGGACGCGCAGGAAGGGCGGGAAAATACGAGCGCTCGCCTAACGAGGATAAAAGACAACGAAGTGCATCCTATTTTAGCCCGATATACAAATTGCGCGGAGAACGGCGAAAAACGGGTAGACAGGATGGAAAACAGGGAAAGAGGAGGCAACTAAAATTACTCGCCGCCATTTTCGCCCGTGGTTGAAGCGAGGCACGAGAAATGTGTGGCGACTCGGCGTCTAGCGATTCTTCTTTCCCTTTTTTCAGAATCGAAACTTCATTCGCCGTTCGCTCACGCGCGAAACTCGCCAAAATTTCGTCCCGAATTAATTATCGTAGGATCTCTCTCTTTCTCGAGCACCGTTCTATTAAATCCTCCGCGGGCCCGCGACAGCCATCGCGTCGCTGGAAATTAATCGGTCCAGGGTAACGTTTCCTTGGGAGAAAAACAGCGAATCGCTCGTTCCTGTCCGCAACGGTCTTCCGATTGAGATGCAATCGGGGATGGGTATCGAAATTCTCGGAGACACGTCGAATTAATTGGAATTCCTTCGGCGGCTGTGTTAATTAAGGCGGGCGCGATTTTCTGAAAATTTAATTGGCGTCGCAGGGACGGTATAGTTCCGAGAAAATGAGGGCCGTCTCGACGGAGGCAGGGGGCCGGCTACGTTGGAGAAAAATGCGACGGCCGGTCCTCGAGGAGTTACGAAAGCGTGGCAAAATTGCTTGGATAATTTGTGCCATGCGGGGAACCTGATTAATTGCGTAAAAGTTGCGCCGGCACGATCAGCCTGGAAATCTGGTTAATTGAACCGCTGTCGTCTCTCACAGCTCCCGTATCCTGGCGTTCGCGAACACGAAGCAAGAGGTCCTCTCTGTACCTCGATGATACATTCTCCTAACGAGCTTAACCTCCGACGAATTTTTATTAAAAAAGAAGAAGAGAAAAAACCGCGTCTGCTTTGATCCCCCGGCATAGCAGATATAAAGTTGAATCTATAGAAACCGGTAGGATTATCGCGTTCTGTCGTCCTGCCTCTGTACGCGCATTTTTAAACCGCCGCCCGCGTGACAGCTTCCGCAAGGCAACCGACGTTTAATTAACTAGAGCATGCCAGACCGATGTTCAATTATGGAAAAGACGACGGTGTAATTATAGTTCATACGCTGACCTGGCTGGAAATTCGTCGAAATCCCCAGCAACGTTAATTGTGACGTCAACGCTCCGCTCTCCTATTCATGGGGGAAAAAATTATTTTACCTTTATTTATTTTCGTTTAATATGCAGCCGCTCCGCCGAGCCATGTAATCCAGATGCTCGTCGGGTATTTTTACGAGATTTAACGCAAACAAACCTTTCGGTCTTCAGTCATTCTACCCGATTGCTGGCTGCCAGTACGCTGAGGACGGTGCTTGGAACGAGAAACTTGGCCGAAATCCTCTCCGAACGGGAAACCATCTCGCATACTATGCAAACGTCTCTCGACGAAGCCACGGATCCTTGGGGTGTCAAGGTCGAGCGCGTGGAAATGTAAGTACATATCCGCTCGATGCAGCAGCTAATCGATTCTCGATACCGCGGGAAGAGGATACCGGGAACAGGAAGAGATTCCTGTTCGAAAGCTTTGTGAGATTGTGTCGCTTCGGAACCCCGGTTCGATGATCGCACGTCAGGGCATCCTCTTTAAAGTGTACGTCGCAAACGTGAAGCGAGATCTCGAAAGTGTGAAATCGTTAGTCGCGGAGTCAACGTTGAAATTGTTACGACGATCGTGCAAAACTTTCCTAGGCGGAAAATTCAGCGGGCTAAATGCAATGGCGAAGAAGAATGGATATCGATCGATCATCGTGGGACGAGTGAATGCTTGATATATATGTTTGCGATAAATATCGTTTCGCGTGGAAAGGAGCTTATCGTTTGCCGCGGTTTACAAACTGCGGCGAAAAAGTGTATCGCGCTCCATTGAATTTACTGGAAGGAATCCACGATGAAATATAGCAGCGATCGAATAGCGTATCGACAGCCTCGATGGAATCGTCCCATTCGTGCAATCAATTCCCCAAGAAACCTGAAAGCCTTTAATTTTCCTGCTAGCTTCCTCTTCTTAATATTATCTTCTTAGCTTCGACTCGAGAACGATTTCGTCGAAACAGAGGATCGCGTTTCGTTTAATACCTCCAAGTAACGTGTCTCGAGTGTGCCAGTGGTAAAGTTTCTTCGAAGTACATAAATGTGATCGAGGGCCCTCGAGACCTCCCGAAGACGTTATCCTTTTCGCTCGAAAGGAACGCAGATTGCTGGCCATTAAATATCCGTGTCGTAATTACGATACAGAAATATTAAAGGGAAGCTGGCGCAGGCGACGCTCGACGAACTTTCTGTACCCAGAAGGGGCATGGGCAACGTGGACGCGCATAAACCCGGACACTCGAGGGTGGCTACGATCCCTCCTCGAGATACCCAAAAGGAAGAGCTCTTTAGTCTCGATGCTGGCAACGCCGCGCCGTGCGTTCCAATGGGAAGACACCGATGTCGCGTGCTTGAAAAGGTGAAAAAGTTCGAGCACCTTCCAGAACGACCCTTTGCGGATGCGCCGCAGGCCTGTGAAATTCGAGGCGCTGCACAAGTGCGTGCACGCACTTGGCCTGTTCTCTGGGGAAAAATATTTTTCCACCGGGAGCGTGAAATTTCAGCCACAGATATCGCGCAGGATAGATGGAACTCGCTCAGATGCAAACAAAATCCTTGGCGGCACAGTCACTGGCTGACACCCATTCCAAATGATCGAGGAGAGGAAAGTAACGTTTGACGGCTATTTATGCCGCTGTCAACTGAGCCGAATGGCAAAGTGCATTTTGGCAGAGTGTGTGTCGCGTAAAATATCGTCACGCTCGTACATTTGAGTTAGCGTTCGCAGCGTATCTTGTTGTTTTACAAATGACTGTCGTCTAACGAATGGAGAAACGTAAAAAGCGGAGGGAGAGAGAGAGAGAGACTACATTTTTATTCCTGTCGAGTAACTAGCGTCAGGGCGTTACGCTTTTTGCCCCGACACAGAGTCACTCGTAAACGTACAACTGCGTCGAAGCTCGAACAGCGACGATTATTCTGATCAATTTTATTCGATAACACAAGCCAAGGCGTTCAAATTATTCTCAATACAAAAATGGACAATTAATTTCCTGTATTGTAGAAAAAGTTCTTCCGCTCGTTCTCTGGATACCTTCGATATAAATATTACCGCAACCGTTCTCCTTGCTCCATATGGTGCAACGACTGCGCGAGATTTCGATAACCGTTCGACTTCGGTAACTCGTTTCGATTTCGAATTCAAAGAGACTGCTGGCCGTGCAGGAACGTATTCTCTACTTAGAAATCCGGGCCATAAATAAAACGGGGAAGAAATATTCTTTATTCCGTTCGTATTCGCGAAAGTACGGCAAGGAGATCGCACTCTTCGCAGGAAACTCGAGTCTACTCTGGAATGCGTCCGCCGCAGTTGCACCCTCGTACACCATGCCTCGTTGCGCGTGGATCCTGCCTTAAAATTGAAAGAGGTCATACCATTGCAACTTTAAAATGTAGTTACTTACGCAGAGAAGCTGTTCTTTTTATTCGATTATTTCACGAATCGTTTCAGTTGGAATTTCGCAAGGTTTCACATGTCGTGGATCACCTTGCGCGCACATGATTGTCACGGTATATAGGCGGGTGGATGTAGGGAACGAAACGTAAAGCATAACCCTGATTTAGAAAGGACGTCCGACTTCCGGTGCAGTTGCAACGAGCCATGGCCACGGAGGCAGAAGCCGCGAGGGAGGCACGAGCCAAAGTGATTGCAGCGGAAGGGGAGATGCTGGCTTCCCGTGCTTTGAAAGAGGCCAGTGATGTCATTTCCATGAGTCCGGCTGCTCTTCAGGTAGGTTCCCAACCTTTTCGAGAAACCTCAAAGAATCTCCCCTAATTCGCCACGTTGACCAAACGCTATCGTGGACGCTGCGCAAGCTTTCACCGGCTACCCTACACTCGACTTTTTTCCTCCAATAGCTGCGGTACCTACAAACGCTGAGCAACATATCTGTCGAGAAGAATTCGACCATCATATTTCCCCTGCCCGTCGAATTCCTCACTCCGTTCTTCACCAGCGGCCACCAAGTTAAAGGGGACCGGCAGGTTCGTCGAAGATCGACGGACCACCTGGCCACGAAAGAATTAAAAACTCAGCCGGATGTTCGCTTGAACATCGACAGCCTTAAAATGCCAAAGTGAAAAGGTACCAATGCTACTTCACTTGTATCGAAGCGTACTTGTCTGCGATTCGTGGATCGCGCCGCAATAAACAATACCGTTTCGGCCCATACGATCGGCGTGTAAGATTAATTGCTCAAGCTTCGCTCCAATTTATCGGCTAGCGATACGTACCTGGCCGTGGAACTCGGCGTGCTCGTTGATCGTCAAAGTGCGCCGCCCTTTAGGCAAACTCCGCGTTTCCGTCTCGAGCAAACGTTCTGATTACAAGTAACGCACGGCTTTTCGCGCAGGCGCGACCGACTCGGCAAACAAATAAGTACACTCGTAATTCGGCCCCGGAACCAGCTTTCTGTTTGATCTCCGACGTTCGGCGTGCCGGAAAGAAAATACACGCGCGTAACGGGGAACTCGCCGATGCAAATGAGCCTGCAGAGCTTCGCTGGCTAGCTGCCGCGCGGATGCACGGAAAATTGCGGGGCCGTGATGCTTTCGAGAAATTTTTAACGGCTAATTATTCGTCTGCGTTAGACGCGGCGGAGGAATACGTGAGAGATCTTATTTGCCCGCGGATTGCAGAAAACCTGAGCTCCATTTGATATTGTTGCTCGGGCGCTCGCCAGGTACTCGCCACTGTACCTGTAAATAATTTCGCGCGCGGCAATTTTAGAGGCACGTGCGTATATAAGCTTGAACGACCCTTCGCAGAGAATTACCCCGTCGCGTTGCAGGCGTTGCAGCGTGTCGCGAAATCGTGTGCCATACCTCGTGCGGCAACTTGAACCCGAGAAAAAGCGAAAGGCACGCGTCACGGCGGCCCGCTCTTTGCGAAATTCCGTGAAGGTGGGAACTCGCGATTCCGTGCATTGAAATTCACGCGTCGAACGATTACGCGCACCCTGCAATTTCGATCACCGAGCATAGCGAAGTCTGGGCATAGACGCTGCGTCTGACTGCGCGAGGCCGATACTACTTAAATCGCTAAATTAAATTCGTTTGCTCGCTGTAAAAGACAATTGTTCGCCGACCGGAACGTTCAAGCGATGCGCGAGCAAGAAATGAACAGAGAGAGGATAAATTTCAATTTTATTGCAGCGGCTCGCGGAGAGATGCTTGTGTTTCCTTCCGTTTTTAACAGAACAAAATATCCCGGCGGTAATATATGTAGAATGTTTTATAAACAACAGGGGAGCTTTAACGTGGACTATTATTTACGCGGAAAATTCTTGCATGAATAATGGCGCTTGTTAACTGTGCCACGACACACGGACCCGGCCAGGATTAAAGGGCCGTTCCCTGGAAACTCGCCGGAAATATTTTATTTAAAATGCGATTCATTGGGCGCAGGAGAATTGTAGTAATGCCCTGAAACGCGATAAACAAGCGCACAACGATCGCCGCGCGCGATTCAAGGAGCGAAGAGATCGCGAAAAGATGCAGCCACTCGTCTCGAGGAAAGCAGCTTTCAGAGATCTATGCTAGCCAAGTGGATCGTATTTGGTATTTGGAAAACGGACGGTAAATCCCGCGATATTGAAAGGGCTGCATTAACCGGGGTACTTTGGGCATCCGTAATTCGCATATAGAATAAGATTGAAACCCGTAATGAATAAACACGTTGTGGCCCGCGGTCTATTAGTTCCCTCGCCTCAAATATTTACGAACAAATTAATTCGTACGCTCTGCAACGTAATATTACGCGGACGCGCGTAATCCAGCGAAATAGATAACCATCAGAATACACAGCAATTGCGCTTATAACCGAGAGCGATGATCTAATCGACGTATCTCATCCGCGAGCCTTCGCTTTCGAGCTAAGCGTTGCCTCGTTCTAGTTCTGCCACAAAGCCGGTCAGAGGAGGAACATAAATCCTGCGAACCTGTAATCTATAATGATATTCGAGTTGCGAGTCGCCTGAAATACGATTTGCGAAACAGATTTTCAAAAGTTTCCACGCTGTACTGGAATACATTTGAAAATATGTTGCAGAGATACATTGTATATACTACGTATCCTGTCTGCCGCCGCTGTTCTACTATTTTATTACGAAGCTGCTTGATTTAAGCAAATCCTTCAACAATTTCCAACGGATGTACTTTTGCGTAAATCTCTACCGACTGCAATGGTTCGCAATTCACGGTTAATTAGCGCCAACGAACGATTCTATCGAAAGGGAAGAGGCATTGACGGTTTCACTTTGCATCGCGGATTCCTGTGGATATGGCTGGTAGCGAAATATCACGGTTCTCGGCTTATTGGAGAAGAAGAAAGAAATTTCCCCACGAATCAGAGGATACCATGCGATACTGTTCCATAGACAAATAAGCACCGATATATCACCGCTGAAAGTTTCAGCGGGGTAACGCGAAGAGATTGCGGGGAGCGCGGCATTCCAGGAACGACAGAAGAATTCAACGGAGCTGGTATGCAAAAAGACAACGTTATCAGTCGTTAAAGGGAGATTCCGCGGACCCGGACCATTCGAGAGATCGTCGGGTATTCAGTGCGAAGCGAGGAGGGTCAAGCCAGAGATATACCACCTTCGAAGCTGGGGACGAACCAACAGGAGTATGCATTCAACCGATCCGATAACTTTCGTCGCGATTATCGCTGACTCGACTCCTGGAGCCAGGGGGGACGGGGACAGCTTGTTTTTCGCGGCACTTCCGGGGCCGTGGAATCCGCGACGATTCAACGAACGGGCAATAAAGGCAGCCAGAACCCGGCATTGTCGTCGGTCCGGAGACGGAATTCATGACTCGCCTCTTTAATGCCCCGTAATTTCTTGGACGATAATTAGCAGGCGCTTGCACCTCAGCCAACGTCTGAGGCGGCTTACGGTTGCAATTAAAAAATTTTTAATTCCACCAGAGTCCACCGTCCCGCGCGACGCTGACATCCCTCGGAACCGGTACGAATATAGCAAGCTACTAGCTGCCACCCCGTTCCATTTTCCCAGTAATATGCTGGCTCGCTCGCCCACTAACTTTTCACGCCGTTCTTCAGTCGCACTTATTTCGCTTGAACTCGACGGCAACTTTCCCCGCCCATTCCCTACCACTTAGGTCCCTAACCCTTTGAGACCGGGACTAATTTTTGCGCGAGAATATTAACTGTGCAGTTTCCCCGGGACGACGAAGGGAAGCGACACAATTCACGACTTTCCTTGCCCCAAACCGAACCGTGCTCCCCAAGTTTCTACATTAATTCGTCCGAGGCGAACCTGATTTCAACGATAAACTTCATTAATGCGTCAGTTACTGCTCTCGTTACAATGAAAGGGAACGGAATATGGCTCGGATTTTCACTTGCAAAATAAAGGGGTAGATAGTTTTCGCGTATAGCCGTCCCACCGTGCCACTGTGTATATGTATATATTCGAAAATCGAGGTAACTTAATACCAGAGAATAATTCCTCGGCGCGAAATTAAAGGATGATCACGTTCACCCTCACTTAGCCACCTAGGAAGACGTGACTGGCTAAATAATAGGTAGCTGCTGCCGCGTTAGAACGCAACAGGCTCGTCTATTGGATCGTTAATCAGATTATTTGATAACCGCTGCTTTGCCTGTCGTGGCCGCAGAAATGCCAGTCTCGGCTACGAGCTTTCGGTGGGCAACGATAAGCTTGTTTCACTTATTTCCAATCAGTTGCCCGGGCATAATAGAAAAATCTCCGAGAGGGGTTGAAATTAAGGGACAAGGAGCTGTAGATCGATGCGCGATAAATAGAGCTTCGTTCGAGCTGTTTCGGCGTAACGGCGAACAAATAAACGAAAGCTTACCAATTTATTTGCCGAAAGGCGCGATTAATGTTTCATCGGGCAGAGACTTAGCTTCCATGGGAGTTTTCGCGCATCCCTATAGACGACCCAGCACGACCGACCAATCTTTCTCTTGCGGATCCCTCCATTTGCCGAGAAATACTTCTCCATCCAGCGGCGTATTCTCCACCTACAAAATAATTTCTCGAAGGGATAGTCTGGAAATGGGTGAGTTATGTTGTCTGGAGTTTTACGCTTCCAGCCCCCGACTCCCGAGGAACACTCGGCACTAGTACTCGAACTTCCCGGACGGCATAAGGCGAGGAAGAAACGTGACCGGAGCTTCTTATACAGCTCGGATCGAGCAACAAAACAAACCGTAGTGTCCGCGTTTCCGAGCATCCGCGAACAACAACGATCGTGCCCAATTAAAAGTTCGCATCGGATGTTCGTCGTCAAACAGTAGCAATTTTTCCACGTTAAAACTGTTCCCGATCATTTTGTCCGGCTGTCGGCCTGGCGATAATTAACGTCGCCGTACTCCAACGCTGGTTGAACGCAACAAACATCCCTTGCTCTCCTTCTTTTTTTATTTCAAAGATATCCAGCGGAAGGAGAAATCGTTCGGCCGTATTTATGATAGCGAGACGCCCGAACTTTCTGAATAAAATTATTCCAACACCGTCGATGCTACTCGCAGGAGAGGATTAAACGAGATCTACGGACTAATCCGGATGGTTCATTGAACCAGAAATGGCTCGAGCTGCGCGAAAAGTGCGACGTAATCGTGTTTTATCTAATGGCACTGAACGCCAGTTTACCTTCGCCCGATTGAAAAAGGGAAGACAGAATTTTGTTTCGCAAATGTTCTTGGTCCGTCTATTGAAACCTAAATCGACAAATATCGCGGACAGTTTCGCGTCGTTCAAACTCCAAACGATCTTCGAAGAAGGATCAAAAATGTTGTCGAACATCGATATAAAACCGTGCGAGAGTGTTCCCTTAAGGGCATTCGGAGCAAGCAGAGATTCAACGAGCGACGTGTATTTCCCATTGGCATTGAAATTCGCGGCACGGAGACGCTCCGCCTGGTAAGGATCGGAACCACCCCGGAAACGGAACAATCGGGTGGGCCAGGTCCGGTATCGATAAAGAGATAGGCGAGGTGAAAGCCAGGGACGGCAGGTACGCTGCCAGATCGAAGGCAAATTGCGGTTGCTTGCTAGCAGAAACCTGGTTCCATAAATAGCAGAGGGAAAATCGCACGTGCGCGATAGGTAACGCATAGTCCCCGCGAGCTTTTTTCACCTTCGCGATAGCGCGTAAAACGTTGCGGCCGAACAAGCCAGTAGACATTAGGCGGATCGCGTGACGAAAGGGGAAGATGAGCAAAAACGTAGCGGCGCGTTCCATAAAAATGATACGGGGCTAAGAAAAAAGCGGTGGGATGGTGTTACTGCCACCGGGTTTCATTATGCAGCCTCTTATAGTTGGCGTAACTCCCATCGGTCGTAAATATGAATTACAGCTGGCCGAAATAGCTTGGCGCACCTTACTGTAACCTCGCCGTTACGAAAAACCCCTATTCCCTCGCCAGTCTAGCGGCGACGATAATTTATTCGGGCGAGCGGCGAGGTCCGATGAATGAAAATGGCCGTCAACCTTTGCCGAGCGGCCTTTTTTCAGGCAACAACTGCCAGAGGCAAATTTCACCAGTGACGAAGCAGGAATTAAACGAGGCGCGGGGACGAAGCTGGTACAACCATTTGAACGGGCTCCAAACGTCCCCACCCTCGTGATCACGCGGAACGCCGAACTTGTCCATTTCTTTCGTCGAAACTTCCCCTTCGACGGGCCATTCCCAGCGTAGGACTATTTCTGTCTGCGATGTATGAGTTTCCTTTTTGTCCAACCCCTATTGCCAGCATACCGCGACCTCAATTAAGTACTGGTGGTTTCTCCAGAACAAGCGTACACAAAGGCGTGGGCGGAATTGTACGTCGCGCTACGATAGTAAGTATCGCGAAAATAATTTATGAAACTGTTGCAACCTTGCATTTACGGAACATTTGTCGCAAATATCATTTATGAAGGGGTTTCATGCGTGTAGGGAAGAATGTAAAACTTTTGACCGCGCGCATTCTTGCATCTCCTCTTTTAATCAAACGCACCGCCGACAAATTCATAGGGCGAACGAGAAAGGGAAAAGAACTTTACCATTATTATACTCGCGTGTTCAGCCACAAAGTCATAATGGTCTTTATGTTCGCCATTTGCAGCGGGTCTTTCGTACAATTCCTATTCCTTCCATTGAATTAAATTTTCCTCCCATTCCCTCCGCCCCCCCCCCCCCCCCCCCGTTTCTCGTCGATGAGACGAGGTCGTGTTGCGTCGCGAGAGGAAAACGGACTCCTGCAAACACAATGAAAATTGCATGGTAATTATGCTGTTTCGACGTTGGTTTGTACAAGCGGGCGTGAAAGGCAGTTAGCATCAAGCCTCGGAACGTCCAAAATAAACATAATTTCGTTTCGAGGGTCTGCATTTATACGAACCGCCGTGCGAAATTAATTTCTGATTTTCTAGTCAAATATTAAACTCCATTATTGTAATTAAAATTCAATTGACACGTAACAAACGTTCCACAGGACGAATCGAGCAGCCGCCAAAATGAATTTTAACGAGTACGTTCTAAAAACCAGATAGCTGCCCGAGGCTGCAAAGTAAGCGAACAAATGAATCAGCTTTCGCTGTATCACTTGATTCAACGAACGAACGACAAAGAAATTATCCAGAGACCTAGACAGCAGCATTCGCAAATTAATTTTAGATTTTACGAACCACGCTCTCTCAGCCGGCGAATTTATTTTCTTAGAAAAGTAAAACCGCGTGGAACGATAAACAAAAGTGGACGGGAATGCTGCAAGAACTAAATTACAATTCTCCTGTATTGTTCGATCGATAATGAATGTGGTGAACTGTAGGCAGACTCCAATTATTGATATTTCGGGAGATCCGGTGGCTCAAACTCGCTCCACATGGTTTGGTGGCATGGCCACCGCTAGATTATGGTTTACAGCGGGAGGGCGCGTGTGAGAATGGTGAATATGACAGTAGCCTGCAGGAATGTTGCGTATCGATTTTCAAAATTATCATGCAAACGGGCCCGCTCGGTAATAGGCTAATTACCGGAGCCGGTTCCTCGTTAACTCCGGTTAATGTAAATCATTTTCGACACCGCTAACTTTGTAGTCAGGCCCGCCAATAAATCGCGCAGGCAAAATAATTGCCGATTCTTTGTCCCAGTCGTTTCGGAATTACGCGCCGTGTCCGATTGTCACCGCTAATACTAAAATTGTTTGTCCAACGAGCCGTGGAAATCGTTACGCGCCAATTGAAATGGTATGCATGGAAATACATTTTTCGCCGCGTACCAGCCACCTACAATCCTAATTCCCTCGATAATCCTACAATTTATGTAGGGGTGTGTCCGTATTCGAAGATGGTGCTGCTGTCTGTTAGGGGGTGAGCGAACTAACGAATTGATTCCTGCCGCAGAGTTCGATGGTGCTGCTGCTAGACTACATGGTTCCTGCTTTAGGGGTGGGTGCAAGGGTTGATTACTGTCGGTAACTGTTCGACGGTGCCGAGAATAACTTTCGATACCTGCAAGCAATACCCTCCACTTGCTATCTGCTGAAACGTGCGTCGAGCAGACTTTCACCCTTTCCCTCCGCCAGCAACGAAAATGCAATTCTATTGCTTTATCGTGAATCAATAACTCGCCCTATTTGAAGCGCAGCCACCAATATCGTACCGACATATCTCTTCTAATGAAATTTCAGAATTGCTTGGACGCGGAAGTACCATTTGATTCGGTTCCAAACAGTCGAACCTCCGGCGAAGCATCGATTTCATATGGGTTTGCCAATTGGGTTAAGGTAACTAAACTCTTCGAACAACTGCGGAACCGATTGACTTTATCAATAGAAATCGTTCATTTATATGCCAAATCGATGATCATTATCCAAACATCTCTGAAACTTCTGCGACTAGTCACGCTCCCTAATTACTAATTACCAAGTTCCTTAAATCGCAATATCCCATTCATTCATTTCCTTGGAACGTGCATTTCAATGTGCCGCAAGTTCTCGCCAAACCTTAACTTTATCCTGAATAGAAAACGCGATTCGCGCGGCGAATGTAGCAAATGCTGATCAACGGAATAAGTAACATCCCGATGAAATTTCATTTCTCGCGAATCGCAGTAGGTAGACAAGAACCAGCTGAAAGTGATGCGTGACAGCGTGCACAGTGCTCCTTCGATCGCGTTTCACAGCGGTACTTTTTGCTGAAGACATGTTCATGCAGGATGTTCCCCTCGAGGCGTTATAACGGAACGCCCGTGGGAATTAACCCGCGTAACGGAATTACGTTTCCGCAAAGTCAAACAGGGGTTGGGGGCTGTAGATTTTCGTGAATCGCCGGAATTTATCAGTCGCGTGCACTCTGCCCGACGGGGGTCGCACTGCGTTTCTATTAGCAGAAATTTTATCGCGCGACATGAAATTTGTTTGTGGAAAGCTTAATAAATGCGAAGCATCTGGTATGCGAGCATCGTCGCTCCGTGTTCGGAAAATTCGACAAAAAAATAGCGACCGCAGTGCATTAACTGCTGCTTGGATTGGCAGTTGCAGTAACGGTGGAAATTATATTGTTCAGTAAATATTAATAAATGCATTGAAAATGTATTATTTTCTTTGAATTCAAAATGGACAGAACTTTCCGGCAGACTCATTTGTGTACAAAATTTTGATTACACGTGATTCGTAGGTAGAAGACTCTCTTCCGATTCTGATTATGAGAATTTGATTCTTCTAAATAATAGGTCTACCGGAAATTTCTGTCCGTTTTTTAATTCAAAGAAAGTAATACATTTATTAATATTCACTGAACAATATAATTTCCATCGTTGCTAATGCAATTTATAAAAGCACACATGTAGAACTACAGGTAAAAAGAGGCAGGCATACATATTGTAACTTGAGATGACATTATCGGACAGAACTTTCCGGTAGTCCCAATATTTCTATTGTATATTTGTCTATTAAAACGTACTGATTAGAATCGTGCCCCTTTGCAATCATAATTTTCAGTGCATACAACAGAGGCCAGCATAAATGTTACATCGTTCGGTGCTCAATATTTTATACGAACTCTCCACGGAAGCCAGAAAATTGCTATCGCGCTTCGGGTTATATACAGAGTGTTCCAGGTAACTTCATTACCCCGAATAACTATTAAACGATACATTTTATGAAAATTGTAAAACATGTATTTTAAATGACCTCGAGGGGCCCATCTCATACCTCGCTTCCTTTTTTTGCGGTTGCAGGCGTTTCGGAGATTTCAAAGTCATCTTCATTTCTTTTTTAATGGACTGTCATTCCACTTAAAAAAATCAAGGTGGCCATGAAATCTCCGAAACGCCTCCATCCACAAAGGAAGCAAGCACCGTATGAGATGGGCCGTTTAAATTGCATGCTTTAAAATTTTCACAAAATGTATCGTTGAATAGTTGTTCCTGTATACGTATATGTTTTTAATCCCAGAATATTTTATCCAACTTCTGCATACGCACCGCGAAGCAGACCGCGTCGCGTGCCCCAATTAATAATACTACTCTCAACGTTCACATACGTATTTGCGAAACGATTGCGCATATAATACATACCATGCATCGCTGAATTTCCTGCAGAAGACGGCGTTCAACCACATCGTGCTGCCGTAGTTACAACGGACAAGCCGGAAATAATGCCACTACTAAACGCAATGATGTGCATACCATCGCAAGTGGAATTGCTCAAAATTGCTTCTGTTCATGAGAATGCCGCCCGCGTCACGTTTCCCCCAACATATTCCCGAGTATGTGTCCGCTAATAAAGTTGTGCCAAGACGTTTGACTTCATCGCCCCGCACGGCGGATGATATCACCCTTCGCGAACCCCCAACACTGGCGCACATCCAATAACGGCAGAAGCCTATTATAAGACGGTATGCACGGGGAGAATTTTATTTCTGCCGAGCTTCATTGAGCTGAATTTTTCCGTAACTTTCATATTTGTCCGCAATCATCGTTAGAGGATCGATCTAACTGGTTGTACAGTTGGGCGAACGATTAAATCGAAACAAAAGACCCGTGATATCGAATTGCTACCAGGAATGAGTATCGCTGGTATATTAAATATGTTCCACCTGAATCGCGTTTCCAGTAATTAATACGCCAAGAGAATACGAGAGGATACAAGGGAAGCTTTACGCGGACTGGCATTCATTAAGCGCGTGACGTGCGCTTTACCATAAAATGTGCAGGGAAAATGAGTAAATTTTATATCGCTAACAAGGGTAATTAGATTCTTATTCTTGTCTTCCAACTAATACGCACTATCGATACCTTTATATTCGGTGGATTGAGTTCGATCCCAAACGTCGTAACTGAACGTATGTAATAATACACTTTCGACCAGCGTTGCCTGAAATTATACATACACTCGTTCACCATTTCTGTGGTGTTTCATCCATTCGGTTCTGAATGCAAAAGAATCAGTGGAACGATGCAACGCTGTTGCTCGTTCCCAGTCTTTTCGTTCGGGAAAGCCGAACCGTTGCATGGAGATCTAGCGTATTAAACACGAAAAATAGCCTTTCCTTTGCCCGTCACTTTCGGCCGCTCCGATTTCCAACTAGGTCGCAACTAAAGATTCCATTCGCAGTTCCGCGTCGGAGGAGAATCATCGAGAGAATTCGAAGAAAATGTGAGGCGAAAAAAATCCTACGGAGATTTCCAAGCGAAAGGTAGAAGAGGAGGAACAATGTGAACGGCGTATGAGAAATAATTCTTGCTCGAACCGCGCAAATAATCGATCGTCCGTGATCAATTATTTATCATCGACGAGCCGGGCGATTTTGTTTGCGAATGAAAGGGACCGGTGCTGCGCGTACAAAGCAAACCGGCGGGACAAAGCTGCTAATTATACAAATTGCAAAGACCGTCCGAGTCTCGTCAATAGATTTTAATCGGCGAAATAATCACGTCGAGCCTCGTCAAACGATGCTATTAATCCACCGGGCACCTCTGCCACCGTCAACCCCGAGGAAAGAAAGGAATACTCAATCGAACCGACTATAACATACCTCGGTACGCAACGGAATATTTGCTGGGTTAAATCTGCTATGGCGCACCTCGACCGCGTCTTCCGTTAATTAATTTTCGAACAGCCGCATGGGTTTGCCGTTGGATTTATTTATCGCGGTGTAATGGACTGGCATCCCGCTGGGCGAGAGCACAAGCCCCCGTTTAATAAGTGACGAAAACAGCGGCAGCATTTTTGAATCGGAGAAGAATCGTTGGTGGGATGAAAAGCCTAATACGAATCTTTGAAAAATTGCTTCCTGGAGAAAATGAAAGTATTAATACAGGTCAGCAGGTCCGAGGTTCGTTCTCGATGGATGGTTGAAAGTTTATGCCGGCAAAAGTCTGACAGCGAACGACAATGAAAAGCTCGAATAGGGATCGATAGATTCCGAATGAACCGGTTCGAACGGGCGAAATGGCCGGCGTCGTGCTGTTCGAAATTATTATTAAGAGTTTCCGCCGGATTCGTCTGTGTGGAAAGTAGTATGCCACTGCGTTATCTTTCCGGGTTTCGCAACACAGCGGGAACAACGGGGGGTCGACTGCAAAATTTCGCGAAAAGTTGCTCGATAGCGCAGCTATCTCAGCTCGTTACCCGCGTTTCCGGCGCCCGGCAACTTTACGAAAGCTCGCACCCCTTTCTCGTCCGGCACTTCACTTCCGCGATATAATTTTCGTGGCTGTAAGAGAGCTCGCCCCTTCGTTTCCGGCGACAGTTCCGAACGACGTTCCACGACGACGTACCGAAGCTTTTTCATTTTCGTGTTCTTTTCTTCCCTGGTTCGCCAATTTCTCCTTTTATACAATAAATCGATGTTATACAATTTCTATTAAAGGAGGCAAAAATCGATACTCCGCGCACAACCGTGTTAAGGAAGCTAATCATTTTTTGCATCACAGTGGGACTATTCGGATTCGCGTGGAGTGTGCCGAGACAGTGCGGTATCGAAGCAGAGCAGAACCGAGACGCTTTCCAGGGGCAATAATCGTTAAACTTCTACGTGTCACTCCTGGGGAATTGGTACTATGACGCGACTTAGTCGAGGAACATCAACGGAATCTCACGAAGCCATCTCTTCGACGCCAATTAACGGAACTTGCTTTCGAATTGCAAGCAATTAGTCGCAAGAGTGGCTCGATGCCTGCGTCAGATTTGCGATGTACGTATGTATGTATCTACCGGAGTTTCGATCGACGAGATTTATCGCTCGACCGCGGATGTTTGTACTCGAGAAAGAAAAAGTTCCAAGTTTCAGTGGTACGCGATCTGGAACACTTGGCACCGACCAAGTAGCCACGTCACAGAGCTAATCAGCTTTGCGATGTTCGCGTTCCGTGGCGCATATTTTTCTCGAAATCGGCGAAATTGCCACGCACAGGTACAGGAAGGGGGAAAGAAGCGGCTGAATTCGTGGCTCGATACCGACGAGCTGCCAGACACGTGCTAACTCTGTCTCCTATCTCTTTTCGTTCGTTCCGACGATGAATGGGGTCGTCGACGAAGTTTTTCCACTTTTCCAGTACCCCGCTGAAAATTTACTTCCTGGAAGAACGAGCCATTTTCACGTACGTACGTACGTCCGCGCGAATTCAAAGTAACCGATGTTACGGCAAGCTCGAACCTACACGCGTGCAAGCTCTCCGGTCGATCCTCGGAGATAAGTTGGAATTATCGCGCGTTGTTCGTTGTCGCCGTACGCTTCCGCGTACTAAAACTTGGGCGCAATATTTACCGTCAGCGATAAAACGTTTCAAGGAGTTGCTTTTATGGAGTTAGGTGCAGCAACAAAGAAGTAATCCCGATTGCTGTATCCCCGTTAACTTGCCGTTTAATTCAGCACAGAGCAAAGTGTATCGAGGATTACAGAACAATTTGTACCACTTTAATCGGGGAGTTTCATCCTTTCACGTTCAACGAATCTTCATAAATCCATATTAGACCGTGGCTGAAACATTTAACGCCACCGTGTAAAAGAAAATGCGAGGACTTTCAACATGTGGCAGCGAGAAAAAGGAGCGACCACGTCGATGGTTGCTTGTGGGTTACAATACGATACCAGCGTTGGCAGGAACCGAACGCTCACACATAATCGGTTGGTCGAAGCAATTGGTCGTGTTCGTCGCGGCTTGTTGATACGTATCGACAACGCGTAATCTGCTGTCAGCTTTCAATTACCCGCAAACGCTATTAGCATCGACGCAAATCAAGATCAACGTTTTCGCGAGTAAATGCCTTCGTTTTTTCGGGAGCCGTCGCGACGTCATCCCAGGAAAATTGCCCTCACGGTTTCCCCCGCGTTTCCTCCTTGTCGAATAGAGCCGTCGCGTTGCCACTTCCTGAGAGACGTTCGTACAAGCGACGAATAGTACCTTCGATCAATCGATACCTCGATTCGGAGTCTTTACGAATTCCTCGCCACGGCTCGCAATATTTTTCCTTCTGTTTCGCATTAACCGTAGTAATAAAAAGTTCGCAAAGAACTCGCTGCCAATATCGTGAAGCATTTGCCGAGAAGGGAAGGAAAAAATGGGAAAATCGGCGTGCTCGAAACATCCTCGACGCGAAATTTCGCACGACATTTCGTGTCGTCGTATTTTGTATGGAGAAAAAGGGAATAAAAATAAATGGAGGCTGGACGACGCGCCAGTAGATATTCATTAATGCGTGTCACGTATTCCGATCGAACTTATTTCACATCCGATTGACAGAGCCTGAGAACGCTTGGTACGCGATCAAGACGTTTGGTCCATTAATCGGGGAAAAGGCAAGCGAATGGAGAAGTTATAATAGAGGGATAAGAAGGCGCGTGTGTATGCGTAAACCGGGATAATAGCATCTGTGAGAAGAAGTTGACGCGAAATCCAGATGGAAGAAAAATATTATTCGTCTGAATCCTTTTAAACGGGAGATCTATTTTTCAGGGTTAATATCTTTTAACAGAGCTGCCGGATAACGTTACAGCTGTTCGACAGTTAAAGGCACTTGGGTGTGCTTTAATCAATTTCGAAACCGTTCGATCGTCTAACAATGTTATTTATTTATTATTAGTATACGGGTTTTAACCCTTTGGTGACCAAAGTAATACAAAGGCAATAAACTACAACAGGTAGATTATACAGAAGAGTCGTAAGAGGCCAGAATTCGCAAATAGCATTATTTCTAAAAGTAATAAGTGGGGAAAAGAAATTGAGAGAACAGTAAAATCTATCGACATTGATGAAGATTCTATTTAGACAATTAAACTGGCCGTACACCGTAACGATGCACAATTAATAACACCGTTTCGCGTTCGACGCTCCTGAGGCTTTCGCAATTCTCGAAGCACCGAAATCCTCGAAATCCATTCCGACAGTTAGCAGACTTGGTAAGTAGCGAATCGTTCGATGCCAGATTTTTCCCTCTCGTTGTAAAAAATGTTGAGCACGATCGGGCCCTTCCGAGAACGAAATTGCTCGATACCTCGCAACAGAGACCATGAAATCGCCGTCGCTAGAAATAGGACGACGCCTTATAGGTAGTCGGTGTCAGGGCCGCGGAAGGGATAATCGAAGCGGAACGAACGAGCAAAAAAGGCGAGTAGATAGGATGGAAGGTGAGCAAGAAGCACGGCTGTTACTACGGATCATAAGCAATTACGAAGATAAGTCGAGCGAACGTCGCGTTGTTCCAGCAGGCAGCGCAAGATTAAACGAAACGATCGCACGTGCACTCGAGAGTTATTGCGGAGTTCGATTGCGTGAACGCGTAATTACCGAACGGCTAACGATCGGTGTCGTTTGTAAATTGCACGGGCACGAAATGGCCCGGCTACTCGAGAAACGAGGACTTCTGTCTGCTCGATCGGCTTGGAACGAGGACAGAATTTGTAATTAAAAGGCGCCATTCAGAACACTTCAAACGGCGTACGTCGAAGGAATCAAGTGCTGAATAATTTGGCCCCGTCGTTAACGCGTCTACTCGACTATTTTGCAGCTATGTTTCTCAATATGTTGATCATTGCACGGTGGTAACCTCCGAGTGACCAGCGAATATTGTGAAACAAAAGGGAAGTGGAGGGAAGCGTCCCGCTACGTATGTATTAAAAGCAGACCATCAAAATAACCAGCACGCAATGTTCGGGGATGCTCGATACTGTAAACCGAAATTGCATATCGTTACGAACGTTTCACGTGCGACCAGACATACGGAAATATCTGTTGTTCAATGGTTTCGTCGGAGCAAAGATAGCAATGCAATCGGAGATAAAATACCATTTCCGCTGACGTCGCTTTACAGTTTGTCGTCGAAGTTTCGATGTATTTACCACGCGACATCGCCGTGTTTCACATTCATCGAGAGAATCCAAACGTCTGAAATACATACATCTTCGTTCCCCTTTTGTTGCTTAGGCCTGCAAAGAGACACGAAACGTTCATCAGAACTTAATATCATATATGTATACGTTAAAACGCGAAGCTTATCTGCCAGTGCTCGGGAGTTAAATGGCGTACCTTAAAGGGAGAGTAAAAGAGATGTGTATGCACATACTTAGAAAGTGGTACGACTCTGCGCGGGTTGAACTACTGGATAGCGCACTAATTCAACCTTACCCTCGTTTCAGACGCACTTACATTCTAATCTCCCCTATCTTGTCAGATCAGCGCGCATAGCTCTTAATCGTACGTCTCTGAAAGCTCAAGAACATCCAGTCGAAATAGATTTACAGACAATTGGAACGGTGCATCTACCGATCTAAGTGGAAGGAGATAAGCGCACAGTGGCTTGGCGTGATAACACTTCACGCCGATCCACGTGTACACCTTTCAAGTCTACGATACGGGAATACAGATACAGAAATCTCCACCCTAGACGGAAACTATTCTCATCCCAGAATCGGATTAGCTCGTCGATCTCGGAATATTGCCGACTGGTCCATAATAACGAAACTTCCTTATCTAATGCGAAATGCAGCGAGAACGCGGTGGGGTCTATCCTCGTTGAAAATTCCAATGGCGCCAATAAATATTGTTTAAATAATTGCGTACTCGCGCTCGATGCATCCTCGCAAAAGTTTTGGAACCGTTTATAAGCAACAAATTCGAATGCTATTTACTACTTTCCCGAGTTGCAGAGTATTTGTTTCGCGTGTTTGTAGAACATTTGGCTCCATTGTGCGCATACTAACGACGAATGAGGCATTGTTTCCGTTTGCCAATCGAACGGCACGTGTTACGCGCGGAAAAAAGATTTGTTTAATAAAGCAGCCGGTCGGGTGAGTTAAAGCGAAACCCTTTCTAAAATTGTCATGGAGAGTTTCGCAGCTAAGTAGCCTTTGTATCGTCGGTGCATCGCAGCCATTTCCAGGTGCACGCACGAAACAATGATTTCCGGAAGAGTGGCTGCTAATAACGAGACTTTCCTTGGCCGAAGCCAATACCCTCCTGTCTCGTGATCCGTAATTAAAATTTAATTAGAAACGCCGGCTTATCAGACCGCACATTATCGCGTGTCGGTGTACGCAAACTATATTTGATTACGGTCCAAGGCCTCCCTATCCGACGTTCTTCGATCTTTTCACGCTGCGGCGCGAAAAATTGCTGGCGACACGACGCGAACGAAATTAAATCAACAATGATCTTTCGAAACGTCGTCCATCCAGCAGCTTCACTCGCAGACTCTTTTCAGTCCCTTTCTGTTGCGCTCTGCGGAACGGGAGAAAAACATGAACCCCTTTAGAACCTAAGAAATAACAGATCCTCCCCCGCCAGTCGTTCATTGGAAGCAGAAGCTTCGGAGGCTCAAGGGGCGAGGAATAAAAGCAAAAGAGATTTCCGTAGCCCGAAGGAAGAAAAAGGATTACGAGGGAAGATATCGTGGAGTCGACACAGAAAGAAAGAGAAATTTTTATTAACACCTCCGCGTGTTCGCCGAGTCGCAATAGCAGGCAACTCTTTTTCCAGCCAGAATTTCGACGCCTTCGCGGTGCCGGAAGAACTCGTACTGTAATTCACTGTCCAATATTAAACATATATTCCACGCGATGCAAAATATGTCGCGCTCTCGTTAAATCCACAAGAATACTTGTCCGGGGGCTGCGCTGGTCGAAAGGAACGAGAGAGCAGTTGATGAAGGCCGTGGAAGGGTGAAGTTGAAGTAAAATCTTATCGTTGATATCCACCGGGATTTCAAGTGCCAGGTAAACAGACTCGTATTCGAGATTTCCCAGGCGGGGTTGACAGAGTAAGAGAGCGTTATGGAACGAGACGGAGCGCACAGGTGGGCGGGAAAAAGAGGCGAACAGGATAAGCGAAAGAGGAAGAAGAAGGTATATATATCGAGGGGCGAAGGAGGGAGCGGGGGGCCGAAACGAAAAAGGAGGGAAAGAAGGGACGATTCGTGAGTGGCCCATGTTCGTAGACGGATGGAAACGAATAAAAGCAGCCGGATGTCCCTTAAGAGATCTTCATCGGGAGAGCTTTTGCCCGTAATGCTATAAGACCGAATCGAGCACAAAATTACATCTACCGCTGTACTTTCATGTTTCTTGTGTTTCCGAACAATCGATTCTCGATCCGAGAAATCACTGTGCAATCGACCCGATCGAGAAACTCCATTTCACAATTGCTCCGTACTACGATCCTAGACGACCGATCAAACTTCCACTCTGTCTGTGTTTTTCCTACGCTTCAGCTGCCCCTCCTTTTCCTTCCGTTCGCTGCACGCAATACATTCTCGAGCGACGCGAGAAATCGCATTGATCGTTTGATACTCGATCGAAGGAACGAAAGGCGCTGCGATAAATTAACGAACCGGGTCTTTGGTACTTTGCATCATTACGGGATCGATGTCCGGATATAGGAAGTATGTACAAATGAACCCGCAGTTCTGCGCGCCGAATAATAGATCATCGCGCCGATGGAATATTCTATTTATTCCGCGCGTCAATGTTATTAATTGAGCTTTTGATGCCCTATGCTTTCCGTTCCTCGACTGCGTTCTGCATATTCGTGGATCGCCCGAAATAAATTTCCACCGCGATAAGTTTCGCAAGGAAACGCCCACGTCGCAGTGTGCTAGGCAAAATTCACCGCGGAATAAAGAACGTATTAACATCAATCCCCATTACGCCGTTTTCTTTTATTTCAATGCTCTTTGCCCTTTACTCTCCCACGAATTTTTCTACCGCGAAATCGTATTTTACGGTATTCCTTCTTCTTTTTTCTTCTATCGACCGAAATTCGTAATCGCATTACAAACGTATGGCTATTGTTCGAAAAAGGAATTTGAAATGCCGTCTGCAAAATACGTCCCTTTGTACTCCGTGCACACTGTACATCAATAGCATTGAAGCGTTGCTGAAAACGCGGCCGGATTAACTGTCATCTTTCTTTTGTTCCTGGCCTCGCGACGTCCGTGAATTTCGAACGCGATTCTCAGTCAGAACCGACACGTCCAAATTAAGGGTTAGACAGGAAGAAAGTTTCGCGCTGATAAATTACGACGGTGGCCCGATTCCGCGTACATCTCTCTTTCTCTTCTCCTTCGTTTCTCAATGTATATATATATTTATGCATCGCTGGGGCGTTGGTTTAATTAAATTTCAATTTATTAAACAACCTGCAACACGCCGCTGCACGTCGAGCACTCGATAAATAAAATTTGCGGCGAAAAGGCACGGGAGGGGTAGTCGATCGGAAGATCGGAAAATCGGAATCGGGGCCAACCGTGTGTTCGTGGTCTGAGGAAGCGACACAGCAAATCGACGAGAGGAAAGTTGGAAAATCGCAAGCATGTTGAAAGACACGATTAAATATGCCATGGGACATTTGTCCGGCAAGCAGTACATCTCTCTGTTAGCACGGCCCAACTGGCGAAGGCTTCAGGGGAAAAATATCAATATTTTGGTAACCGATGTCTTGCTCAACGTTTCACGTATACACTCTTCCAATTTCACGGAGTAGCTTCACCTTACTCGTTCTCCTGTCAGACGGATCCTTTTGGCATTCGCCGAGCTGCGTTGAAGGCGCGCGCATCCAAGAGAATCAAAATTATGTCGAGACCAAGATGCGTGAGCAAGAAATACGACCCTGAGTAAGTAATGCCACTTTGGTCTATCGTTGTGTTAGAGTATACGCTGCGCGGATTTCGTGAACGAGTTCCGTTTGTTCGCAGAAAAGCACCATCGTCGTACCCGCGAATCCACCCGAAAACCCTCGCAGCTAAAACAACTAAACGTATCGTCGACCTAGCGCTACCCTCAAAGAGGTGATCTTTCTACGAGGCAAGCTGCGCCTTCCAAGAGAATTAACGAATTGCTCGTTCCTATTGCCCGATCAGATTGCTGCTGGCGAACATGAAGTTCTCCACCAGCGGCACCATCGCGGAAACCCTGTGGAAGGTTCAGAACTCGCGGTACCGGAGATATCGATTCTTCTGTATCGCCAGGCAGCAGCGAGAAATGAAGAAGAAGTGAGTGGGTAGGGGTGCGCTAATGGTGTATACGATTCCACCTGTCCGTTGACACGGTGTGGCCGGACACTCTAGGCGGCGATCGGAAGAGGGTCGATCTTGCGGATAAAATCGGGAGGACCAGTCGCAGGAACGAACGTAATCGGATTGTCCTTCGAACGTTTCGCGCTAGCAGATGCAATCTCGTAAAGTCGGATTTGTATATCGAACGGATGCACTGTTTCTTTTCCATCGACCAACGAAAATGCGACACTCGGCGGGCCTGCTCGTGGAATACATACTCGCGAACGCTATTATCCACTCCCGACTCGATCCGGCCTCTTACCCAGCCCTTCCCTCCTTCAAATTAAACGCGGCAAATTGAACGTTTGAACGAGCGAAAAAATTCGCGGCGAGCCATTCAGTATCCTTAATAGGACAGCGGGAAACTGTTGGCGAGACACGCGATTTACCTTTTTCCACGGAATTTCGTGCGACTTAACGAGAACGAGATATTGGCTTTCCACTTCCCGTGGGGACTTTCCTGGATAGCCAACGTTACCATTAAACTTGGTGCGCAGCTCGCGAACAGTTAGCAGACACGAGTACCCTAAATGTAATTATTAATGGTGCCCAAGGGTGTCTCGAAATTCCCCAAACAAGTAGAAGCGCCTGCCGCTTTCTCGTCCTTGCCCTTCTAATACCGCTTCTCCTTACTCTTGCTCTTTCCTTTCGCATTACTCCTGCTATCGAGCTGAAACTATCCGCTCGACGATGCGATTAAATAAAAAGGAACTGCTCCCTTTGCATTTCTATCTATTCTCGTTTCAATTTCTCCGAAACTTTCGTTTCGTTGTAGGCAAAAGATAATGGCGAAATTGCGGCGAGCTATCAAGGCGGACGAATGGGATGCTCACATGGAGACACTGGATAGGCTGTCCACTCCGAAGATGCAACCGCGGCCGAGATTCGTAGTACGTAACGCTTCCCAAGTACCTCGATCGAGGAAAAAAGAAACGTGATCTCCCTCGATAAAGGGAGTCTCTAAGCTCGCATTTATCGGCGAAACGAGATGAAAACGAAAGGGCCGACGTTTGCCGATCGACGCACTCGGACCATTCGATGCAGGCTCCTGGTCGCTCGTTTGACGACAGATTATTCGTCGGTGTTGGCGGCGAAACGTCGATAAAACGTAACGGGGACACGAAAGTAGGCGGGCGAGACAAAAAAACCGAGCGTCCGTCGTGCGTCCGTCGTGCGGGAAAGTTTCGTTTCGGCGACGGACATCGATGAAAAGGAGTGGGTGAATTTCAGGGTAAAAGGAAAAAATGGAGACCGGTGAACATGCGAAGGATCGACGACTTGTCAACGCCGGTGGTGAAAGAGATGCCGGAAGTCAGAGACATAGGCCAAGTGGCGGAGAGCGCCCTCACCTACCAGATCACCAGACGCATCCAAGAGATCGCGTACCCAAAGAGAAGGGAAAGGATAACGTCGCACAAGATGGCAGGGGAGGTATCCCCTGCCGCGTTGAGAGCTATAGGTACGCAGATCCTCCGATTTTCGTTCTTTCCGTCGCAACCGACCGTTTCCTCCGCAAACTTACCACTCGGTCGCGCGGATTTCGAACGGCGCGGATCACGCCCGGACTTCTAATAAAACTTGAGGGAGTTAACGCGAAAAATGGGCAAGTTGAAAATTCAGTTGTTCGCGAACGGATGGGCGTGGCGAGCGTAGTTGGTCGAACGGGAACCGGGAACCGGGAACCGGGAACTTTTCGAGGGATTTGAAACGATCCTGCTCCGCGAAACGCTTTAATTCCTCCTCTATTTCGAGTCAGCACGGTCTCGCGAACCGTGAAACGGCGAAGAGTAATTAAAACGATGTTTTCCACGATTAAACGGCCGAACGGGAACGCGCTGTTTCACCAGTGAATCGTCCACATCCGAACAAAGAGGATTTTCCACTAGGATCCCCGACCCGCGGCCGACAAATGTAAATTTCCTTCGAAATTTCCTCATTAGCAGGCAAGCATGCTTCCGTGAGATAAGTTTGCGGACCTAATTCTTTACGTTAGCCAATTACCCGGTGCGTCCGACTAAACGGCCGTCCCTCCACTGCCACGTTGCACCGCCCCCGGTGAATTAATTCTCCTTCAGGCCATTTGTCCGCCTTAAGCGCGAGCATTAGAGCGACAGGATGCATGGTCTTTAATTTCATAGCCTCGCCAAGGTTAATAATCCTGGCGAAGCCGGTCGAGAGGCCAGCTGGAATGGAGACGGACCTGCGAGAAGACGCGTTCACCGTTTCGCCGCAAGCATTGAAGGCCAAGTGTTCGCGGCGATTGAAAGTTCTGGCCAGGCCGAAAAGGGTTAGATGAATTCTCAGCCAGCTCAACGATCTCTTTTCCACTGTAATTCGTCTGTGAACCGTCATGTAATACCGTCTACCGTGATAAATCTACTACGCGCCGAAGGTTTTAATTTAATCCAATTTACTTTCTGAAATTGACACTGTCTTTCGTGACATCGATTCGACCGGTTCCTTCGAGTGGTGCGCACCGGTTGGACAACGAGTTCCCCGCAGGTATTAGTGGCGAACTCGTTATCCCTTTTAGGTGAACCGAAACACGAGAGAAAGAGAAAAAGAGAGAGAGAGGGGTCGGGACTGTTACAAATCTCAGAGTCAAAGTTCCAGCATGTTCCAGCGAATTAATATGTGCTCGACTGTTTCCCTGGCGAGAATGTCGAGAAACGGTTATAATAGCACTGTCACGGAAATTCCGTCGCCGGCACGGCCCTGTCTGCAGCGGATCACTTAATTTTCGAGTAGCTGGTCCTGCTTCACGAACTAGTTAGCAAGGCCTGAGACGTGCATACAATCGGGACCCGCATGAGAAATCCAAATAACCTGATTATACGTTGCGCTCGAGTCAACGAGATCGAAGTAAGATCTTGCAAATCGAGTTGACGTTCTGCCATTCGCCCAGCCGCCGTTGCAGTATTCAACGACGGCCACGATGCAGAGTGCGCTTAATTTTATTCGAAGCGAAACCACCCGCGATAGAATGAAACGTGTGGCTAAATGGAGCACAGATGGAGCAAGACCACGACGTTTCTGCTGGCTAATGGCTACAGGCATTCAATATCCGCGTGAAAGTGTGAAAGATGTCAGGGGGTGCACGGTGGAGGAATACAATGGAGATCCTGTGGAAGCGGCCAGTGTGTGTTTACACCGGATCGATGTCTCGGGATGCGATACATCGGGAGCAACGATGTTCAATACGTGTCACGTACTCGGCACGGACAACGCACGATCGATAGAAATTCGATGAAAAAAACAAAAAATAGCTCGAACGTGTGGAGCTCCTCTCGCCCGGCGAGCCAGCGATCGTTTCCACTCGGGGTGGAACGATTTTGTAAATAGAAGGCTGGTTCTGACTTTTTGGTCTTGTTGCGCGGAAGCACGGGTTTCTAGACCGGGCAAATTTGTTCGATTTTCGTGCGCACTCGTTAGAAATTCTAGCCCGTTTTTGTTTTTCTTCTTCTTTTTCTAGCCACTTGACGACAACAAACTCGCAAGCAGTTGATTTTCGAGCGACACGAATTGAAAACATTTCGGACGCCCCTGTATCACGTTTGCAAATATTTCAGCAAATATTGCGAGGAATCATTATAATTAAATTTATTTCGGTATAGTGTAATGTGCAAAAGTTCTTGAATTTTTAACCGGGAGTCGTTAATCGGTCCGAAAATTTCTACGCACCTTGAAACGGCCTAATGGTCCCAAACTTTTTGCCGGAACTTATATATCATATATGTGTAAACATATACAGCAATACCTCGCGAAAAACGATAATTGCTTCCAAGCATTTTTTTGTCCTGTTTAAACAGAATTTGTCTTCGAAATTTTCAAACCGGACTGTGCGAAGTATTAATTATCGAGGTATTAATCATTTCATCGGGATGGTCAAATAAATGAATCCTTTGATCGTGTATCTGTTAAGTAGTATCAACGTGGCTCGATTTCACGCAGAATTGACAGCAATTTGAGGGAGAAGATAGCGATGAGCTTCATCGAAAATCGTATCGTCCCCCGTTGATTGTCCGATATCGTATCCACTTCCGCTTCATTCTCCTCTCGATTCGATTGGAAGCACCGTAGGGGACAAGCCAGAAAATTCAAGCCAAAGTAAGCCCCTTGAATCGTAACAAACCTCCATTCAGATGCGGATGATTCTGTAGCTTCTGTTGTCCACGTGCATCTTTTCTTGTGCAATTCTTATGCCCCGACAATCGTCGCATCGAAACCAGTAATCAGCCTTGTTTCATTGCGCTTGCTTGACAGCAATATAACACCAAGGTTTTTCCCTGTACATACATACATACTCTGGTAAAGGAGTCAGACTCGTTGGTCCAGTGCGATCCGAATCAACGAAATAATATTACACGAATCGGCGCAGCAGAAATGTCCTCCTCTGCATTAGAAAATGGAAAGCAATTATTTCTGACAAGCGGTTCCATGCACGCGTTGCAGAAAATACAGGAGCTGAGCTACGGAAGTGAAAGGATCTCGTGGATTCGAGTTCATCCCTTACTTTCGACCGGATCAAAAGCATCGCTGCAACGTGTTCCCGATACATTTCCTTCGACGAGACATTATAAATTCACGATCCTGCTCCTCCGTGCCCGAAATTCTTCGGGCAAAGATATTTTAAAGCGTCGAGCCTTGCCGGAATCATTAACGCGAACGTTGGAACGTATATCCTGGTACGTTTTCTGGCTGGGCCGAAAAAACGCGTGCACAGTGAAAGTAAGCCCAGTTGGCATCGTATTTCCGTAGCCGCACGCGAAGTAGTGGCAAACAATGGCACGGCAAATATTGCAAGCGCGCAGCAGCGTGCGCGCGACACGAATCAACGCTCGCGGTGCGAATTCGCGAAGCGGAAAAAAGCGACTG
Source organism: Nomada ferruginata (assembly GCA_963583965.1). NCBI lineage: Eukaryota > Metazoa > Arthropoda > Insecta > Hymenoptera > Apidae > Nomada > Nomada ferruginata. The sequence goes on from OY757216.1 coordinate 19,110,076, forward strand.
TTAGCGCAGCTGTAATTGAAGTGGTGGTTGCGACACAGGGGGGTGCAACCCTTTCCAAATACACCCACCGCCGCGTGACGAATGGAATGTGAATGCAAAGGGTCGAGGACGAGTGGGCCCCCCTTGCGATTCCGTCCACGTTCGGACACTCTTCGGCCTGGATGTCAGCTACCTCCTTTACCTTCGTGTCTAGTTGTACAGCGCAGCATAATTTCAACCGGACGCGTCTGGAAAATTAGAGGTCTCGCAGAAATGATCTGGGAATCGTAGACAAGCGAACGTTCAAGGCTGAAAATAATTGCTCGCCGAGCTGTTAAACGGAGATGCTCCAACGATTTATCAAAAAGCTCGATGTCTTCGAAGGAAAACGAAAATACTCGCAGACAACTTGAAATTCGCGAGACCGTTTCCAGCGACACTAAAATTCCAAAGGCCAACAGTAAAATGAAATTGCACAGTCGAGTGAACCGTACACTCGGTGTTGTACGAATAATTAAAATGGTGGAACGAACAACGATGGTAATGAATGTTCCATATAACGTCAATTTAACGGGGAAAGTTCTGAATTAAACACGTATTCACTAGCGGGCGCAGTATACACGTATACCTCGCCGTGCGCAATTTCATCGTGCCACCAGTGCTCCTCCTTTTTCAATTAATTTGAGGGACTATTGTACCATTTCAGCCATTGTCGAAACTCGCATCATTTTGCGAGTTACCTATTTACAGCAGCTTGTTTCTGCAACGCCATTTTAAATCGTATCCGAGGTTCAGCTTTATTGGATATTGGAAAACGTTCCACCTCTCTCGCTCTCTCCTTCGCCGCTTTTGCTGCGAAGACTGGTCCTTGGAGATCACCGGGATCCTGCGGCCACCTACGATCATTGTTCAGACCCGCGGCCATTCCAGACCAATCCATGGGTCCCCTGGAAAAGCCGGCTTTACGAGATCTCACCTCCATTGACGAACGACAGCCTGGCTCCCGTCAATTTTCAAACTTCCTTCCTGAATTATGTATAGCGGTCCAAGGAACGTTTCCAAACCTGAAGACACCTGACGAACTTCGTTTGCTGCTTCGTCCGTCAGACATCAGCGATATGGAAAATTAACGAACCCGATGGCGTACTCGAAGACTGGGGGATACAGGTTTTTGTAGGGCGTGTTAACGGTAACTGCAAATATACCTGAAATAAAGGAGAAAACTTCCGGCAAGATTTCCATAAGCCTGGTGCGGATATAAATTATCAAAAGTTACTCCATTCACCACCATATAACTTTTGATCTATAAGGGCTCGTTTTATCGTGAACGGAGCAAATATTTTTTAGCGGAACGATGGCAGCAGCGTTGCCGTACGAATACAGAATTTTCTTCGCGAGTTTCTCGGGATTTTCGGGCAGAAGCTTTTCCAAGTAAGAAAAGGAAACTAAGGAAAGTATCGCTCAACGTCACGTTGTTCGAGTACTGCAAATTATTTCCTCGTACTGCCAATTCATTTATCCACACTTTCGTCCCGTTCGTGCGACATTTAATTCTCGACACTCGTACTTGTAAGTCGTTGTTCGGGTTCGCGTTGAACGCTCTTACGAGCTATCTCGACTCCTTCGCGATTCGACATAAGGTAGGCTCAAGTATTGATCTAGTCAATATCCGTGTGATCGGTTGCCAGACATCTGGCGGTCCTGATTTCTCCATATTTTTCGTTTCTCCAGAATTAAGAAATAAGCAATTATAATGTTTCTCGAGGAATTGCCGAGAAAGAATTCTCGCGGAGGAACAGTACAGGCATCGTTACTAGCCGCCTCGGGCTGCGTTCGATAAGGCGATGACTTTTATACTTTCCATATTTAATATAAAATATCGAGGGCTCGATTAATTGCGCGTCGACGAGAACTCCCGCGGAAAATCGATAATTCTGTAATCGGGACGCGAGGAAAACATGGCGCGAAGCCTGCTCTCCAAAGCTTTAAAAGAAACACCGGCATATATATCCGCGTGATAGTTAATCGGTGGAATTACCACGGCGATTAACTCTTATCTGTTGCAATTGTAGTGAATGGGTGCGCGTCGGAGAGCGTTGATAGCCGAGTTTGCGATAAATGCGCGACAGAGCTCGAATAGTAGTACATATACAGTCTAACGGATGCTCGTGGAATTCGTTAAGGTGCATAGAAGCAACGTCCGATATCGGTAGTTCATATTACTATATGTGTCAACAGCGGGGAGCTTACTCGAAGAAAACCTTAACGCGATGCTCCACATAAAGGGAAGATGCAATTTCTTGCGCCTGATGAACCTCTTTTTCGTGTCGAGCTTCCCTCCGTTCTACCGAACCTTCCGCCAAGAAATACCACGTCTGCGTTGCATCTTTGCAGTCGTGTACGCGTCTCACGCGTAATATCTTCCTTATTATACTGCCGTCTGCGAGGCTGTACACGGCACCCGAGTATCTGGCAAATTAGCTATCCAAAGCGAACTCGGTTTTTATCCCTTTAATATTCTCCTACACGATTACGCGATGCACTCTTCCTCTCTGTTCCAGCCGTTTCCCTTCCCTTCCTGCTGCAATTTCCTCGAGAACTCACGACTTCAACGTCGCGAGGAACTTTAGCCATCAGAAACCGGTCCGCCCGTTTTTCCACCTGCCCCCTAGAATACATACGTTCTCGTATCTATCGAGCACAACTTCCCTCCGAAGCTTTTCGTCTTTTTCCCCTTCCGCTTGCTCTTTTAATTTTATGTCCCCCGTTCTTTCTGCGTGGCACACTTGCCGTCCGAATCGCCGATAGAGTTTGTCGCGCAACGTTTCTCTTTCGCGCAAGGTACGCACAACTGCAGAGAAAAGCTTTCGAGAACAGAGAATATGACACACTGGCAAGAAGCTTAAAGACGGCGGAGAGAATAGAAATAAATTATCCGGCGTGCACGCTTTCGGGTCTTTACTTATTTAGACCGCGTTTCTTTCTGGAAGCAAAAAGAAATTAGACGGCAAAATCTGCCTTTCCTCGCGACAAGGAGAACGGCAGTAGGTACTGAATTATTAAAAATTCTCGCGAAAAATTCATCCTGGAGAGAAACGCAACCTATTACGCTTTTCATAATGTTTCGGTGGATCTCACCGAGGCAGATGGATATTTGGCTTTACTGGATGTTTTGCAATAATTTTTCAATTAGAATAGATAGCGTTCGCAGCCTCGATGTAATTAGCGCCGTTTAACTTTAACCAGCGTTTATTCGAAATCGGAATGCGTTGGCTCGTTCAACGATCGCCGACGAATCAGTGGCACTCAGCGTGCGATCGTCGCGTTTTAAAGCTCGTCGAGTCGCATCGAACGAACGAAATTAGGTGGAAAGCTGTTAAACGTATCTGCGAAAGAATTAACGACGAACCGGTCCATACTAAAATGCTTGAATTTATTGCAACAGCACAGAGAAACGCGCTGATAATGAAAGATACGAGGAACGATCCTCCGTACAAGACTTTCGAAGTCAGCTGTGTCACGCGTCGCGCGAAGCTACGGACTTTAAACAATTTTAAACAATCTTAAAAAGTTCGAAAAATAATGGGAGACTGTTTGCCAGGCGAAAAACCACTAAGCGCGAAATCCAATTTTCCATCGCGATTTCACCTGATAAACCTCGTTCGCCAGCCGTATTTAACCTAATTTAAGGTGAACCGAGCGTCGAGATGCGGTTTTTGACGATTTCGATTCGCGGGCGAACAGTCACCGCAATATCGGCCCGCAACATTTGGATTACAATCGACTAACTAGTTCCGTCCGGCGAACAAGCAACGACGTCTCTGGAAATTACCGTTTAATATTACATATACGTTAGCATCGTGCGTGTTTAATATTTCGCGATGCTCGCCGCAAAATCGAAGTAATCATTGGACGCGTTGAATTACGATTAAATCGCCGTAACATTCGGCTGAGCACAATGGAGCGCCGTTTGAAAGTTGGAACGGCGATGGTCGGGATACGCGAACGTCTTGTGCACCCTGTATTAAATTATTATTCGTTATCTCGACTCGCCGCGGCCTCGCTTCATTTTCCGGCGTAAGCCTTGACGGCGGACAAATCGCGACCCCTTCCCCTTGCGAAAATGCAGAAAGATAGAAAAGAAAAATTGCCGTCCCGTGTAACGCGACGGCTCGTAAGTCTCAATGAATCCGAAAGCAACTGTCGATACGTGAAATTAAAGCGGTCGATAAAGCTTGGTAAACGACAGCAGGAGCATTCAGTGCGATCTATAAACCCCGCGAAATAACCGCGAATAATGCCTCGGTTCGATCCTTTCACGTCGCCGTCGAGGAGGGCTAAGCCGGTATATCCCTTTCGCAGATACCAGATAATAAAGCGATTCCAAAGAGCCACCCTGAAGCGCTTTTAATTGATCGTTACAGCAGACACAACGGAGCGGCAGGTCGTTCGAGGAAAGCAACGCGAGAAAAGGTGGCTGGGATTTTCGATGAAACTCTCCAGGTTGACGCTGACAGCCGCAAAAGCTATATATATATATATGTGTATATACTTATCGCTTTTCCACTGGCTTGTACCTAATGATCGTGGAAAAGTTTTCGGAGTGTAAAGCAAAACGTCGGGCCGGGGGTTCATTAAAACTACGCGAACAGAAAAGTCGTGGCGAGCAATTTGAAAAGGGAAAGAGAAAAGAAGGAAAATTTCCGCGCTATATCAATCTCTGACATTCCCATTAACGCTGTGCAATATGTTTTTTTTAATCTACTCGCGATACGATAGCAGCTGATTGTTGGTGAAATTGAATTCCCGCGTGGAAAGGGAGCGCAGCTTCCTGAGAAACACTGAGCTTGCGTGCCGTGACTGATAAGGCTGTAAGTTGGAGGCTTAGCTTTAAGGGAAATAAAGATAAATGGCGGCATTTCGTGCGGGACAAATTGAAAGTGGAAGGGTGACGCGATATATCGGTAGTTGATCTCGCTTCTCGCGCATCGCCAATTATCCGCGACAATACGGGAACCAATTTTGTCCAATTAAGATGGACATTTACGTGGAGACTTTAAGGGCGCTACTCGAATTTCATTGGAACGATATTTCTTACGATTTGCTTGCTCTCGGTTCTTGTTCCTTTCTCTTTCTATCCTGTGGCATTGCATGGCTTTTCAGAATCCTTTTTTCTGCACTGATGTGAGCAAGGTAGCAGTTCTTCGACAAAGTTTACAGTAGGAAACACGGTTCGTTTCAATATTGACCCGCGATGCGGAAACATCGACTATTCTGTCTGCCCGAATTTTCTTCGCGAGGAAATAGAATAGACAGAATGATAAATGCTTTCGTTTGCAAAACAAGCGACCCTGTGCCTGATGGGGTTACAACAATCTGGCGTTGATGCTGCCACGCAGCGTGAATAAAATCTTGAAACTTTGAAATGAACTGGGACGAGGGAGCAGCAGGAGAATAAAAGGTGATCCATCGGTTGCGCATTTTCCAATTCGACAAAGACAAACCGCGTTTCGTTGTCCAGCACGAAATCGAAGCAATGCGACCGACAATCCTGTCATAATGGTGAACGATCGTCCAGGAACGAAAAGCTAGTTTTATCGAAAACCTAGCCCCATTTCCACCTTCGTTTCCCTGTAGATACCCTGCCAGGGCCAATATTGGCTATGGTATACAAATATCCAGTTTTGCTCAGAGAATAGGATAAAAAAAGTAAAAAATGAACATGTTCGAAATCACTATTTGTTTGCATTTCTTTGTCTTTTAATAAAATAGAGTGTAACCAATTGTTCAGCGAAGCCATTGTTCTAACAAAACCCAGGCTCAATTTCTTTTAAATTTGATATCCTTTATTGTTTTGCCTCGGTGTTCCATATATACTTTGTATCCATAAATGGAACAATCGCGTATATGAAACAAAACCCTATAAAATTTGTATGGATAGAACGCTTGGAGCCTAAATTACAAGAAGCAATCGTAAAAGTTCATATTTTCTTTCTCCGCGTGCGTATTCTTTGCTTGCGAGACATTCGATAATTGAAACGCGTTCGACGTATTGTCGGTACATACTGTACGTGACGCCATCTATTGGGTGGTTAATTTTGCGCCGAATTTTGTCCTGGCTTCATTATGAAATATGTATTTTCAAGGCAAAAGAAATATACTCGGAGGAATAAAATTGGAACTTTTACGATTGCTTCGTTTTATTTGTGGCCGAAGCTTCCTTCCTATTTTTATATGGTTTGGTTTAATATAACCGATTTGTTATTATACTCCACGTGGTAAAAATGGTGATACTTGCTATTCATTAATTAAGTATTTGACTGCAATTAATATATCATGTTTTACGTATGAATTATTCGGTAGACAGTCTGCGAAAGATTCTTTTCACCACCGCCTTTCCGCGGAAACAAACAAATTAGAACGTGACGCATGGTACGATAGTTAAAAATTAGAAATTAATTAATACGAATCAGCATTTGTTCATGATATGGTAATCGGTGCAATTAGCACTCGATAATCTCGTTCTGCTCGCATTGGTTCTCCTGCAAATGATCACAATAATTATAACATCGATGGAGATCAGGCCTTGCGCAAATTTACGATCGACCATGTGCGCCCCGAATCTTGCTCCTTCGTTAATTAATTTTTCCCGTACTAACGATCTGTTCTAATTGAAATTTCCATTTTTTAATCAAATACGTTCGAATCGCGCGTCTACACTGCAATCCTGAAACGATTCAATGTTGAAGCAATCCTTGAGTTCCACGGTGAAACGTAATCTCTCATTCTCTTTGCTTGTAACCGAGAATCGGACAGTCGAATGATACTGCAGCGATTTTCGTTGCTAATTATTGTGCGCCCCGATTCGACGACGCGACAATTAGAAGATTCGCGTGTACCGGCGCGGCCAGATTGGACAAGGAAAAGGGTAAACAGCGGCACGGTGATTCAAAGAAGTTTTTTCAATCAGAAAAGTTTAATTACGTTTTCGTTGAGCCGTGACACGACGATCCGATTACAAGGAACAAAAGTTTCTCCACGGGGCGGAAAAATGAACGCGCGCGCGTAACGCAGCCGCCCAGTTCGCCGCTTTCGACAGCGACCTATGTCGGGGATAATTTACATGGAAATGAGGATCGGCATTGATTTTACGTCGAAGCCAGTAACAGAACTAGTCCGGTGATAGATTGTCCCGCTACCTGACGTCGATCAACTTTTCCCGTCGAAAAGCTAGAGCGGAATTCACCCTTCCTTTCACGGTCGACGCTCTGCTTCCTTCTCGGTCGTGTCCCCGCTTCCTCGGTGCATGCGAACCCCTGCCCCACAAGTTACACCAGGGAGGTCCTGTCCTCTACCCGTCGAAACACGCGCGATACACGCATCGTTCTTTTTCCTTTTTCTTGTTTTATTGGCTTCACGCTCGCGATCCTGCCGCAATACGCCAAACGGCTGGCACGATTCGGGAGGTTTTCCGTGGCAGAACGAAAAGAACGGCCGCGTTCGCCGTAAATGAAACGAACTGGCCTGCAAATATATCTTTTTTTTTCCTTCCTTCTTTCTAAAACAGCATCGCAGGGAAAAGCAATTTAACCCCGACTAGATGCAACCGTATAAATCTTAGCTGCAGCAGGGGTATCCCTCTTCCTCGACCTCTCCCTCCCGCTCTTCATCGCTATCTCTTCCTCTCTCGCCGACTTGTACAACGAAAGAAAGAATTGACCGAAAATCGTGCCCTGCGGTCCGACTAATTAATCAGCCGGGCCGGACAAGGGAAAACGGGGCCCGAAAATTGAACGCGAATCGGCTGGTGAACGAGCCGCAAATATTTGCTTCGGTCTTCCACGCCTTTCGCAACAAGCCCGCGTGTCGCGTTGCACGACGGTGAAATTGCACCATTAATTTAACGAGCGACACGCCACACATTTCCCGTAATTTCCAGCCGGGTCATTAAGGCGTCGCTTGTATATCTTGTAATCGCATTATCGAAAAATCTACGCGCTCGGAAGCTACCAGCGTCGGCAAGGCGACGTCATTGGTCTCGGCGAGTTTTACCAACATTCGGATGTTCGACACGTTTAATTAAACGTGGTGCCTACTGATAGAACTGTCACCGTAGCGCTTTCTTGACGCTTCGTTCGCGTAGAAAAAACGTTGATCGCGAGACAGAACAATGGACTTGCGCGTTCAATCGATTAATCGTCGATTCCAGGTAATCTTCGTTTGTAGAAGAGTCTGTTTGGATAATCGATGAAAATCGGTATTTCGATTTTGCAAGAAAACTTCTTTCTCGAGCGTCGAACAGAAATGGAACTGGTCGGTCGCAATGTTCCAATAAGTCCGTGACTATCTATAAAAATGTCGGATGTGCGGCCGAAACTTTGAATCGCCGGCTATTATTCCGACGACGAGTAAACGAGCCGACCAAAAGTTCCCCGATAAATCATCGTGAAAAACTGGACGGGAACGGCGCGATCCGGGTGTGGTCGATGGGAAGGAGGGAGAGAAAACGGCGGAGTTGCGAATCTAATAAATATTAATACCGCACGGTTACTTTATAATCGATCGAAACTCTTTCCGGCCATCGTTTCAAACAATTCGATCGACGGTTTGCAAACAGCGCGTTAACTCTGTATTTTCCAATCCGATACAACTCTGGGGATCGTCTCGCGATGCTCGTTCGCGCACACGAGCCGCAGCTACTTACGAAGTCTGACGTCGATGAAACTTTCGGAGCCGGGATTATACAATTTCCGTAATTATCCTCCGATATCGGTGGATATTTAGCGCGTGGAGGGGATTACACGGAGGGGAGCAGAGACTGGTTTAGAATTGTAACGAAATACCGAGAGCTATGGCGAACGCGCGTCCTCCTCGCGAATTTCACTCATAGTAAATGCCGAACACGCAACACCACGCGTAGATGTGGTTGTTTTCGAAAACGTAGCACGAATAATTGTCCCGCTCCGCGTCCCAGAGGCTCTGAAAGCCCGCGTGGATGGCTTGATCATTGCGTTGAACTATAGTCACCTGCGCGACGAATTTGTACCTTGCAAGAAGAAGAACGTGCGTTATTCGTCCGCACCTGGCCACATTAAGCGGGCCAGTCGCGACTGCACTCTCAAGCCGGGCTTCTGTCGTTGAATTGCAAGCGAGAAAACACGCGTAGCGATTCTTAGGAAAAGCGGGCGCGACGGTGGTGCACGAATTCGCAAGGAAGTTTCGGGAAGAACCAGTTTGAGAGTTCCTGGCAGAAGTGCAAACGACGCGGACTCGTCGTGCGTTACTACCTATCGTAATCCTTTTTGCAGATTGCCTTCTGCAAGTCGGATCCAATCTCGAGGCACAATTTCGCCATTTCATTCGGATGATACGCCGTCACCCCCGATAGCTTGCTCTCCATCGTGTCCATCACTAATTTATCGATCACCTCGACGGCCAAGCTGCGAAACGATTCGAGCCGATAGGTGTTTTGGTACTTCGGAATCTGCGCGTATTTTATCGAAACATCGTATCCATTAATCGACGAACGAAATCAAAAGTACTTCACGCGTACACACCTTGCCTCGGTCCCCGCGTTTATGAAAAAACACACGGCTTCCGGAACTGACGCGAGACATTCTGTTCAGCGCCGCCTTTCTACCCTAAAGTGACACGAATTATTTCAGTTATGCTTACAATTGCACGAACGATCAAGTTAACCTAATGCGTTCGGGTTTTTACACTGTTGACGAGACCAAACGTTTACCTCGGTGAAATGCACTTGTCTCATGCTGCCTCTGCGTAAATACAATGTGGAACGTAGCCTCGACGTTTGAGCGTCGACGTTCGTCTTGCTAAGCCGTTGATTCATAATTTCGGGATATCGTCGAACCCTGATAATATTATCTACTGCGCTCTAAACGTCCACGTTTCCGAACAAAAGAATGCCGACTCGAATCGCGACTGTAGAAAACTTGTGCGCCAAAAATGGTAAAAATTTCATCCTTCACCTCCTGAACTCTTAATTTGTATCTCGTACAGGAAGTTCCGTGGCAAAGAAAACCACGGGGCAAGTTCCTCCAGAAATTACATCCACGTGTGTACTTGCAATTTAAAAAAGCAAATCTTTCACATCGTATGCAGCACGATACGTAAACAAATAGGAAGGGATGCTGGAAACTTGGATTCTTCATCGGTAAAGTTCATCGTTGATCTATGCCAGTCGCCTTTATTGCGAGTCTCACCAAGAAAAGAGACAGCCCGGGGTTATACGAGTTCGAACGGCGCCGGTCTTCTCGATAAAGTCGATATTTGCGTGTACAGTGCATTTCTCGTGTAATTCAACTTGCATTCTTCTCGCTTGCGTGACACCCATCGTTGATCCTATTTTCCATGAAAACTATGCGAAGCTCGGCAATGCGCGAAGAATGCGAGGAGGAGGATCCCGAAAAATAAGCAGAAGCCACTAAAATGGTCAGAAGTGACTGGAAAGGCGGAAGTTTCAGGACGGCCTGAACTGGTTGTATATCACGGAGGGGTAATTGTACGAATACCATAAATTAAACGATAGGTAATTCGTGATCTCCCCGACGAGTCGGGACAAAGTGCACGGAGTGCTGCGAAAATTACGGCCGTCTTGTTCGAGCTCGTTAAAACTTACCGGCAGACTGTGCGACTATCTTCTCGTATAACAAATTCGCCAAAACTCCGTTAGTCAGGCGACCTTACGGATGCCGTTCTAAATCTAGCGAAGGATTAACTTTCGCGTAACAAACGGTGTTCAGAATCTCGTTAAGCTTGGAGTTGAAGCGATGAAAAAATCATTATTATCATTATCATCAACTTAGATAAACGACAGGTGAATCAAAGCATCGACGACACTGGAAGGGAAAAGGGGTGCAAGGGTACGTGTAAATACAGTGGGCTAAAAAAGTATTCGCACAGAGCATTAGTTTCACTTGAAATTATTCGGTAAACAAGATAGGGGCCAGGAGGGATCAAAGATCTTGCTTATTTCGCGCGACGAAAGTTTGATCGACTTCAAAGGCTTTAATCGCAGCGACACCCGACGAATCTTTGAACTTGTAGAAGAACCTAAACTTGGAGGTGTCACGCTGGAAAGTGACAAGCGACAGCAACGTCGATGTTCTCGCTGGCCGTAACTTCCGCCTGGAAATTCTGGCAATTGTGGTCAACGAGGAGCACGCATCGCTGGCAAGGAGACCAGCAGGGTCGTCCGATTGCCCATGAATTTGCATCGGCCGTACGTCCTCGTCTAACAGATGCTTCTGAGAGTGATTTGCATAAAATGAGACCAGCAACGTTCGCAGTACTCTCGTGGGACATGCGCCTGCTCTCCGTACGCGTATCCGGACTTCAGAACTGACCATTCCATTATTGGAAAACGTGGTCCAGATTTAATACCAATAATCCGTTTAATCGTACGGGTTTGCGACGATACGTTAACGCAGCACGAAAATTAACTGGAAAATCGACACGCGCTTGCCACTGAAAAGAAAGCAAGCGATACGGTCTATTTACTTGCCAAATGGGAAGGAAATATCGACGAACGAATAATAGGAGTGAACGTGCGTTAATCGATACATTGCATCTGTTGAGTAAAAACGCTTTGGTGTCCCTCTTTTTTCGTGTACACAGACGAGCCGCAAAATATTTATTATTATTCTACAGGAATAGTTACAGTCAGATTTGACGAGAAGATTGGAACACGGCGAGGCTCGAAAATCGCTTCGCAACGCGACGTAACGTGTCGTCCTGCGATCGTACAATATTTCAGCACCGGATTTCACCGGGATCTCGATTCATAGAAAATTCAGTTCGCGTTATACACGTAGACGCTCATAAATCCCACATCCGTTCCTCTATCCTCGATGTGCGTCGGTCGGAGGAGGGTGTCGGTGAACAAACGGCGCCGTAACGGAACAGGTGCAGGTGTGAACGTTGCTCACCGAAGTATCGTGTCCACTAGAAGGACCAGACTGAATAAAATCGCCCTCTTGTTGATGTTACCTGTGCCGCCGTGCTGCATCGCCGCGGGATGTTCACCTAGAAAGCAAGCCCGCCCGTGGTCCAATTTAACGTGTCCATGCCAAGAATTGAAGCGCTAAAAGGAAAGGAGATTTCGAGAGTGCCGCGAAGACATCAGCAGCGAGCGAAATTTACATAACGGCACAAGTGTCCGCGGTTTAATTTCAATTCGCGATCGTTTTTCCGACCGCCGCGATACCCGCAAGCGTTTCCAATTTTGCTCGTCCCGGTCTAACGAGAAAATCGTGACGAGTGACAATTTTCGAAGGGATTACGTATTTTTCAAATTCGCAAACCCCCTGCTTTCGAGTTCCCTAGCATTTTCCTCGCCTTTGTTTCATTTTTCCCTGCCCGTCGCATAATTATGCACTCGCTCGCGTCGAACTTTGACATGCAACGAGGCGATCGAAAGTACTCCGGCGAAATTTCCGCCGGTAAACCTTTCGACAAGAGTCTCTCGCGAGATGTTCTTAAAGTATCTAAACGTCGCTTTGATGCTTCGACGGAATCTCGAGGGGTTGATGGAATAAAGCAGCTTTCTCCAGGGGAAAATCTTTTCTTCGTGACACAGGCGATCGAGTTTTATCCTCACCGTTCAACACGTGAACCATCACACTCGCCGGTGCAACTTTGCTCGAAACGCACGTGTAATTGCCGCTGTCGTTGAGCAGAGCGCGCGTTATTAGCAGTTTGCTAGTGGTGCCATTTTTACCTTTCTCCGTTTCCAGAGAAACGCCACCCCTATCGAACGTAAAAATATTGTTACGTATTTTTTTTTCTCGTTCGCAAAACTTTGCGGCGACTTGCGACATTGTTCGAAACTTGAGGACCACGATATTTCGCTTTACCTTTGAATCATTGATTTTCTTTTCGCGCAGACGATAAATGCAAGGAATAAAGATTAGGGAGATCCCGACGCACCTTGGACCATCGAAATCGATCACAGCACCGGCATGGTACCAAGTCACGTTGCTCGGAGGAATATCTTGCACGTCCACGATGCAAGTTAAACTGATCGTGCTGCCCCTCTTCACGTACACTTCCCCGGGGCCGGTGATCTTTGCCTGTACATCTGATATCACAACGAAATAAAAAAGAAACGTGGAAAATGGTGGCTGAAAATCAAATAACAGCGAGATGCACGATAAGTGAAAGCATTTGCTACTCCCTAACTCGCATGTAGATTACCAACGTTCCATTTTGAAAGATAGCAACGTGCATGCATAAAAGATGCGTCTGCCTAGGCGAAATTTATTCATAGATACTTAATTATTTTAGCCGATGAGTAGAAGAACTAGGGGAAGAAGCAAAAGACTCGGGAATAGTTGGCGCACGAGAGCGAGGAACACAGTGATAAGGATAATGCTTGCAACGAGGAGACATTTTCATGCTTAACCGGTTAACCGAGGTGACTCTCGATCAGGTGGGAAACAACGAAAAAGCGATTCGAGTCGTTGAAAATTACGCGATGTAGACAGCTCTCGTTTCCCTTACCCCTTGAAAAGTTTTGCCCGGCGATAAACCCATTGAAGCGACGACAGTCCCAAAGAGAATATCTTCCCCAGAAAAATTAACGTAAATTTGCGACATCGGAACCGGGGCCGTCCGAAGCGACGGAAACTCACCCAGAACTTTCAAAGTGACCGCCCTATATATCTTGGGTTCTGTATTAACTTGACACTCGTAAATGCCAGCATCCCGTGGTTGCACATAATCTATTTGCAAATTCCAGTCGTCGTGCTCCGAATTGCCGACTATCGTAAATCTTCCGTCGCTCGTATAAGTCACCGACATGGATGTTAAGATGTGTAGGTCCCTTTTTCGAATCCAAGACACCTGGGACAAATTTCAATTGAGACACGAAATACTTTCAATAATTGACCCCTTGCAAATCTCTATCAACGAAACAAGCAGTCAAACGAGTGCTCCCTTATTCTATCGAACCGCGTTGATCCAAACGAAGAAATTTTCATTGGAAGAAAAAGTAAAGATGAAATACTTCTTCATCGTAAAGAATACGAAATCCTGAATTTCGCGAGAGCAGCCTTTTTTCAATTTTTTCCATGGTAATTATCGGGAAAAATTATAGAAAGACAAGCAATAGCCTGCTGTGTCGCGTTTCATAATTCTTGCTTTTCATCCCCGTCTTGCCCGAGATTTTATTAAAAAATTTCTCGGCTACGATGCAATTATGATTATTGGAGTTCGCCTCGTAAAGAGCTTAAAACAAATACACACGATTATTAAAGGTGAAATATTTATCGGAATATCGTGCCGTAAATTTCAAGTACTATTCACGTAGTATTTATAATTTGGAGGTGATCTACCAGTTGCCTCGCGATTCGAATTTTACAGATCTGCAGAAATATGTATTTGCCACGATCAACATTTTATAATACAAGTGCACAGCGAAAACTTGCTTGTTAGCTTTAACAACAGTTTCTTTCTCGTGTTTCTTTGGTCAGTTAAAGAAATTGTGTATTTCGCAAAATATAACCGACGAAATGTAATAGAAAGAAAGGCTAATTGAATGGACACCCGTGAAGTAACACTGTTTTACACCGATTCTACTCGTTACCGTTTCGAGAGTTTCTAATGTAATTACGAAACGTGCTAGGCGGCACTATTATTCCAAGGGATGGTAAAACTCACAGTTCTGTTCCCCAAGTTTTTAACACGGCACAACAGCACAACAGTTTGTCCCACAACGGCGGTCACTTTTTGGGGCGAGTCTTTGTAAAAACACGTCCTCTTCGTCCCACGTTGCGAACGTTCCCCTTTATCCGGCTTTTCCCCGTCAAGTCGTTGCACCGCTAAAATTTAGTTATCACGCTTAAACTATCGAAAGCTTTACGCCTTCTTCGTTGACGATTTTCTGCATCAAATTAAATACGTGAAGTATAGATAGCAAATTGCCTCGAATCACTCTAATTTTGAAGAAAAATCTATTTTACATGAGCACAAAGTAATACCATATATATGCGTGACTTTGCATGGCAGTGAAATTTTTGATGCAAATGATTTCACCCAAGTTTGCTGATGCAATGAATTGATTCGCGATAGTGATTAGCTTGTTTTCTTTCGTTTAATTGCACCCTTTGGAATTGAATGTACCTAAGTTCCGGTGACCGGAAGATGGTTCCGCGTGTAACAGGTATCCGATTCCAAGCAATATAAGTGCCATGCCATGGAACGGTGCCATTTTTTCACGTACGAGACTTTTTCATTTTCATTCGTTGCTCTTGCTGTTTCTCTGAAATCCTGACGAATCTCAAGAAACCATCGATGATCTCACGATCATCCCTTGATGATGATTGTTACCATTCCTCATCTTCCGCCTCCCAAAGAATTTCTTCGGCGTGTTCATGTAACTGATGTGTCCTTTTTTGCGGATAAAAAACGAACGACATTTCCACCCACAACTTTTATATAGAGCCTGATCGCATTCTAAGATAACAACAACAGTTGTCTTTTATATATATATATATATTTTCTTTAATACTTTTACAATCTGGATCATTGAAATAATACTCTGATCATAAAGAAGATTTCGCGCTAACGTACTCTATAATACAATAAACCCGAATACCCGTTTTCAATTGGGAGATAAAATTATATTTAGAAGCAAACTTCGTATTTTAACGATAACAGTGAATTTATTTATGTATACAAAGAAGCGGTCGCGTTTAATATTATTGGCTTTATTGAGGGCAACATAGAGGGTACTTCTTAGCCCGATTATTAGAAAAGCGACACAGGAACAACCTTAAGAACAGCACGCTCCGGCAGCGTTCCAAATACTGAAAGCTACCCCTCAAGGAAACTAAAAAGGTAGTATAGTGGCGCCTCGCGATGCTCACGATATTTGCGATTGCGCCAACTCCAACCACCCTTGCTATCCTTATCTGCCACGTCTATCTGCCCTTAAACACGCGAGGATTAACTTTTATTCAAACAAAATACATTAGAAAGCTTATTCGAAGAAATTAGAAAAACAAAGAAAACTGTGTTTTCAAAATTATTTAATAACTTTCTTCTATCATCACATTCGTGTATATAAACTAATGTTTTTTTAAACAATTGTTTCAATATAAAAAATATATTATGTGAATAAAACGAGGAAAGTATTTCACGTTAAATAACAATGCATTTGTCGAACTTCGTTGCTGCTATTCGCACAGGTACATACACGCGTATATAAATGTCAATTCCTTACGGTACATACGAAACGTGATAAAATTTGTATACGTATATAATAACAACTGTTTTTACGGTAGTAAAATATAAACATACAAAAATACCCATTAATACAACGGTACACCAGACCTCGGATCTTATATACATAAGTTATATGTATTATGCATAATCAGCGATACGCTGTTGGAATGAAAGACTTAATTTCTTAAAAAGTCACCCTTTGTGCCGCCAGTTTTTGAAACTAGCTCGATATCAGTTATCTTCATTGATGTAGGGGAAGCTGCATATTTGCACATATCGTAAATTGTTAAAGCCGCGACACTCACAGCTGTTAGAGCTTCCATCTCTACGCCTGTTTTACCGGTGCATTTAACTTCCGCAGTAATTTCTACTCGATGTAATTCTTCATTTAAACGCAACGATACATTTGCATATGTTAACGAGAGTGGATGACACAACGGTATCAAATCGGATGTCCGTTTCGCCGCTATGATACCAGCAAACTGAGCCACGGACAAAACATCGCCCTTTTTTACATTATTATTGGCTATCAGTGTGCATATATTTGAATCAACTTGAACGATTCCTCTCGCTATCGCAACACGTTTAGTTTCGATTTTCGAACCAACGTCTACCATGCTCGCTTTGCCACTTTGATCCACGTGTGACAATGATGAAAACAATCTTACACTCGGGTAATTTTTAAATTGTTGCACCGTGCATAACGTTAACAATTGACGGGACAACTCGTTTTGCAAATCTTTAGATACTCTTACGTGTACACGGTTCTTCTCAGCTGGAAGGCATAAACATTTGGAATTAAACGTATGGTTCGATCGACATAATACCCTACATGCATCACTAAACATAAAAAGAATCGAGCGATAACGTTTGTACGCATAACTTCTTTTTTTTTTGCACATATGACATAGTCTCAAAGTCGCTTAATAATTATAATATACTATTATTAACCCCCGATTAAAATCATTGGCCTGTTTTCCATCTGGGATAGATTGTACATTCCTGAAACACACATATTATCGAAAACATATAAACGTTATCGCTTCAAGTACAGCTTATTATCTTATAAAGAGAGAGATAATATTTTATCCAATTTAATATGGAATACCTGCGTGTTGTTTCTTTTTGCCTCGTACCGCAGCACCGATCATTTCTTTTAAAGCATCATCGGATGCACCGCTCCGTAGAGCATCTCGAAGAGATACTTCCCCTTTTCCCTCAAACAGGCAAACCTTTAAATTCCCATCTGCAGTGATTCGTAATCGATTACATGAACTACAAAAATGTTCGCTCATCGATGTAATGAAACCAATTTGCCCGACAAATCCGGGAACGTGGTATGCCTATTTAAAGAAAGTCGTCTTTTTAGTAACATATGCAAAAAGTAAACTACGTTTAATGTAACATATCAAGTTGCACACTTTTGACGTATCATTGTATTCATTTGGAAGACGCTTCAGGTCAGGATACGTGTGCCTAATAAGTTCTTTCATATCTTTAAAGGACATCATTTTATTCTGATTCCACTTATTCCCTTGGAAAGGCATGTACTCGATGAAACGCACATCAATTGGACGATCTTTCGTTAAACTAACGAAATCTGTTATCTCGTCATCGTTAAAACCCTTCATTACCACGCAGTTCACCTATGATTCATTCTGCATAATTATTTCTCGAGATATAAATATAGAACTGCTTAAGACCTTCTCACCTTCACTGGATTATAGCCCAATTGAATAGCTAGATCGATTGCAGCCATAACTCTGGGCCACCCTTTTCTACGAGTAAATTGCTCGAAACGATTTTCTCTCAGCGTGTCTAGTGAAATATTTATTCCATCTAATCCTGCTCGCTGAAGGGCCGGCAACTGACGTGGCAACGTTAATCCATTAGTAGTAATTGCAACTTGCTTTAAATTAGGCAATTGCTTCAAACTAGCTGCAACAATTGAATATACTTTGTGTCACAAGATTCATTGTCCTACGTACACAATGAACAAAGCTATTTACCAATAATATCCACGATATCTTTTCGAACAGTCGGTTCACCGCCAGTTAAACGTATTTTATTTACACCTTCATTTACAAATAAGTCAGCTATTTTAATTATTTCGTCTGTTCTTAAAATACCATCATTCTTTGTCAAATTAACACCTTCCGCCGGCATACAGTACAAACCTATTATAAAATATAAAATATTTTGTAAAATCATCTGCAATCAATTTTCACAAATATTATTCAGTTGAACACTTACACCGTAGATTACAACGTTCGGTAATTGAAATACGTAAGTACGTGTGCCGCCTTCCAAATACATCTGTGAGTATATCATTCTTGGCTGTGTTGTTTAATAACTCTTTAAATTGCTGCACCTATATTGGAGTGGAAAAGATCATACAGGATTATAATTTAGTTTGTGCACGATTCTTGCATTTACATTACACATGTACAATATAATATCGTAACTATAAACAATTGTAATTACACCATTGCAAAGAAGGATTGTACATACTCTGGGCGAAATATTCGATGCAACAGATGCCTCAGTGGACGAATTCACGACACCGAACAACGATTTCACAGTCCTACTTTTACGAAACATTTAAATGGCGCGAGGTTAATAAAAAAGAACAGGGTCAGTTATATCTTTGTGTATCAATAGGAAGTTTTTTTAATTTCCCAGATAAAAATAAAATAAGAATTATATAATTCGATATTTTCCAAGATGGGCGACCACTTCGCGGTGCACTCAACTATTTGGTGGTTTCATTGGAATGATGTACACGTTGCAACCACCTACTGCACCGTTGAACAGTACGAAATATCTTCGAAGACCTTGCATTCCACTAATTGTATATCATCGCCATAATTCATATCATTCATGTCCCCCACCTTACACTATCTATCTATGCATACGTAGCGTGTACATATTCTGTGCAAATAATGTTTGCACTACTGTGACCTTGATAATATTTTTTAAAGTGGTGAGATATATCGATAATCAGCACTAGCGATAGTTTCCGATAGTTGGACCATCGACCATCGCTAGTTATCGATAGTGATGGAATGCGATATATACATATATATGTATAAAGAATAGCAAGATATAAAACTGTTTAAATTGCAGATTCTGTCGTACGCACGATCGCACAGAAAACCAGACTTCAATGGAAAAATACTGTCGCTATCGTCAGCTAAAGAACAAAAGCCTATCATCAAATTACAGCTCCTAACATTTTTAAATTCGCGGCATTACGAATATCAACCCACGTTTTCGATAACTATCGATAGTTTTCGATAGAAGTAACCATCGATAATATCGTTAGTGCCATCGATATTTCTCCACCACTATTATTGAGGTGTTGACAAGCAATGGATGCGTGGAACCTTCGAAAAGAAATTAAATGTCACTTTGTTTACAAGGATTTGCAACAATAAAATATTAGGAGTTATGTCTTTGTTTCCAGCTTATTCCGCTGGAAAAGATAAAGGTTCGAATTCGAATACATTAGAGAGTCGTTTAAGAGGTTATGATTATGGTTCGTAGTAGCGGTTTAAATAAGCTTGCAACTAAGATTCTTTCTTTTCCATTATAGAAGATGAATCAAGTAATTGGTTACACAACTCTAGTTATGTAGGTCAGACCGCGTGCAACGCTATTGTTGATTCCTCTCCAGAGTTTTCCGATGATACTATCAATGAAGCGCCTTGTTTAAGCAAGCAAGAACTTTTTAATACCGCTACTTCTTTTAGCAAAGAAAAATTAGCATTAGATGATAAAAGAAAGCCAAAACATGCTAAAAGAAGGAAGAAAGAGAAGAGAAAATATGCCTATGAAAAAGCGGAGAAACCAAAATATGCAAAAGATGTGCAGAATATATATTTTGAAGATAAATATAGGGATAAGGGAAATAATGCTGTTAAGTCGCTTTGTTCTAGAGTCAGACCGTATTATGATATCAAAACTAATACCCTCGGTTTTACCTCGTACAAACATTCAAAAAAAGTTATGTATGAAAGATATTACGTAAGGAATATTGATCGCATGGAAAAGAAAAGAAAGAGAGATACCATTATTAAAAAGGGAACCGTTAGCACGGTAGATGGTGAAGAAGACTGCACGCCTTCATGGCGTATCGAATTAGAAGAAGTACAAAAAGCCAAAACTAAAGAATACAATGAAAAGTTAATAGATAATCCAACGGACGTCCAACTGTGGCTTGAGTATATAGAATTTCAGGTATGTTATACATTTATTCCATATTGTTTACAGCTACTGTAATATTTTGTTCCGCAGGATACATTAGGACATTTTCAGCAATATCAATTAACAAAGGATTGTCATCGTGCAATAACATTAAAGAAGTTGTCTATAGTTGAAAAAGCTTTGGAGAAAAATGTAGAATCTGATGAATTAATAAAGTTAAAATTATCTTTCATGGGAGAACTTTCCCCTGCCGATGAATTCTCGAAGCAACTTGAAATATTAGTTAACAAAGATTCAGGAAATGTAATTTTATGGCAAGAATTCATTATGACTACTCAAGCTTCAGTAGCAATGTGTACAGTACCTAAAGTTTTAGATCTCTACTCGAAATGTTTCTGTATTATAAAACATAAAGCAAGGACAAATCCACGTGTATACGATGAACGGTTATTACGTACGTACCGAGTTTTTCTATTTTTTTAGTATATAGACGAAATTAGTATTATTCAATTTATTTTCGACAGACATGCTGTACTGGTGTTTGACTTTCCTAAGGCATACAGGCCTTTGGGAGCAAATGTGGGAAACAATGCGTTTAAATCTCATTCTGAATCTTGGCTTAGACAAAGACAGTCTATCCTTTCAGAAAACGATAGATGAAAAGAAATTAAGTAAGAAAGCTTATAATGAATAAAAAGACGTTGCCGATTTCACTATTTATTTATTAAAGTTATTTATTTATAGTTGGTATGGAGGAGGTAATATTGATGTCGAGATTACCACTCAATCAATTATGGCAAAGGACAGAATCTCTAAGAGAAAATTGCCATTGGATTAGCGTAAGCAGAGACGAATTAGAATTAGTTGGCGATTCGAGAAGATTTGTTTTGCCAGACGATGTCGCCGACTTTGTTCATCCTATACTTTCGAAGAATTTAAATTTTCGAATGGCAATTCATACATTATTATTACTTAAAGTACCACTATTACCTACTCGGGACTGTATATTACAAGTATGTACAATTACATGAAATTTATGCACCCCGTACATACTAGGAATCCTCATATATTTATCATGTTTTCAGATGTTAGGCTTGGAAGAATTCAAATGGGGTATAGAAACCTCAGAAGTATTGCTCCCATTTGCCTATCCTATGGTAGGTGAAATGAGTGGCCACCAGCAAAGAAGAGAATTATTAAGTGGCATACTTGACGGCCGTTTAACATCTGGTCCTCAATATCTTATGTTCCATCCAGCACAAGAATCATACTTGGATTTCGTACGCGAAATATTTTCGACAATTGCCGAGAATTTGTCTTCGTTGCAGCGTACAAGTATATATGTTTGGTGGTTAAGATTTGAAAGATTGCTTATTTTTCTACAAAAAGGCGATTCAGTAAAATACGACAATAAGTAAGATTACATGATAATAAACAACTATATATGTACTACATAGAATAAAAGAAGTCGCCGGATTTATACGTCATCTGTACTTTTTTGCAGGCGGAAGAAGTTAAGAACAACATTGAAGGAGTTTCTGAAAAAAGACAAAAATAGAAATAATCTACATTTCTATCGCGAATATGCACTCATTGAAAAGGAGATGGGAAAGTTTGATAATTGTGTGAATATCTTAGAAACTGCGATTCAGTCCCAAAATGCATGCCCTTCTGTAATGCATAACTCCGATGACAGATCAGCACTCTTAAGCTTGTACAGAACGGTGATTGAAACTCTACTTGACACTGAAACTTATAAGGAAGCACATAAAACACAAATACTGAATATCATTGGAGAAATGGTGCCGAAAGTAGTTGAAAACAAATTGCTACAAGTAGAGGCATATTTCGAAAATTGTGTGCAAACCTTTTTACAAGAACCGTCTACAGAAAATGAAGAGGATACATTTTTTTTGCCAAACTTTGTATGCGATACAGTTGCATGTTATGCATATTTAATATATGTGCGAGATTCTGATATTAATAGAGCAATCAGCTTATTCAAAAACTGCATCAACCATTATAAGGATCGTCGTTATATAAAGGTATTATATTTATTATTCATTTCATGCTTATAATAATACAGAATACACTTGATGTACTGTACATTCCAGGAAATATTGCACGAAAGCGAAATAGCGCTCCTACAATTGCATTGTACACGCTCTCAAGAGGAAAATATTTTAAAAACAGAACTACATGATATGTTAAATCTGTATCCCAATAACTTTTTCGCCTTATCAATACTGGCATGGAATGAGGTGAATATAACAATATCTAAAGGTACAATTTTGTTCAATTGCATTAACAGAAATATTGACTGTCACGTTTGTTCGACAGAGTCAATTACAAGTTTGGAAATGTAACAGTCAAATGAAAAAACTTAGTTTATGGAAAGCATTTGCCATGTGTTTGGGACGTCGAAAACGAATTCGTGTTTTACAAGAGCTACAAGATTACGTTAGTATGAATGCAGCAATTAATAAATTACTACATTTTCATCAAACACTTGCAAGGTACTCCTTCGGTTCATTTCTTTCTTTTTTTTATTTATCCTAATGCTTTTGTATATTTACAAAATGTTAAACTTTTCAGACTGTCTACCATTAAGTGTTGCCCCCTGCTATGGAGATTATACATGCTATTCCTCAGAGAATATAATTTATGTGAAAAGAAAGGAGAAGAAATATATCACGAAAGCGTTGCCCTGTGTCCTTGGGCTAGAAGCATCTACATTGACGCGGCTGAGGTGGCACCACAAATTCTTACTCAAGTTCAAGATGTAATACGAGAAAAAGAATTAAGAATGCATGTGACACCAGAAGAATTAGACATTCTGCGTGGTTAATTTTTCCATGCAGTGAATCTAGTATTTTCTGTACATAATGTAATTATTTATTTATGCGGTTGTAAATATATAAACAAATATAATGAATTTTTTCCTAAAAAATTAAACATTTGTTATATTTATATATACATATATATCATATTTTTATATTATATACAAAGAAAGAATAGTATTTCTAAACAAGTGCAATATGATCCTTGCTTATGTATGATATCGAATTATGGTTATAAATTGTTTTCGGGTGACTATCAATGTCAATATAAGTTTTTGTACATAATTTAGCGTTATATTACAAATTACAACATCTTAATACGATATAAAGTTGATATTCAAATAGTGCAAACAATAATTTAATTTATCGCAATGTGACGATTCTAACTAAAAAACTTAGGTTAAGCCCAAGTTCTTGTGCGGTGACTACATACTATTTTATTATGTTATTATGAGTTTCGAGTGAAAAATTTATCTGACTTATCTAGACATTACTTAGAAAACATTAAATCTCTGTACATAAATGTTTATTTTATTGCACTTGTAGTTTTTTACGAGATATTTTTAAATTCGTTATTTATAGTATCCATATGTGTCATACACGAAATTATACTTTTATTTTGAATTTTAGATATTACAAATATTCCCAATATGGATTTGAAAGCTGTCGTTGTTTCGGGCGAAGCACCGGAATCCGATGATGATAGTACAAGCATAGTCACTGTACGTCACTTTCATAGGACATTGGTTTTGTTTATATAAATATATATAGATGTAAAAGAATGCAAATAACTAATACTATTTTATAACAGGGTATGGGATTTCCTTCTGTACGAAGTCCTAATTATTGTGGCGTCATAATTTCTGGTGAAGCTCCAGAATCCGATGACGGTAAGACCTTGATCAGTAAATAAATATACTTTTAGCAATAATTTCTTTCCTAATTTAAAGTGATTTTTCATTAGATCGAACAAGTTTAAGCAGCGTTAGCGGAGCGGTCGACGCTATGACCTGTATGCCAGAAATGAAAATACCAAAATCAAAAACGTCTTCCATTAAATACAATAGTTTGCTCCATAAAAAACTACGTAAGTTTAAATACGAGTTCTGGAAAAAATTGCATTCAAGCATTTTATCAACATCATTTTATTAATACTGCTGTAATACAATTTGTATTGCTATTGCTAAATAATAATCACAATGCTTACTGTGTAATAATTTTTATGCAGATAAATCTGTAATAACGTAATACTCGCAAGCGAATTGCTACTCTGTCATTATCCAGAGCTAAAGCATTAATTATTTCAGAGTATTCAGTACTCTGTATATTTTATACGTACAAAATAATGTACAGTATCTATTGTATTGAAGAAAAAAATCTTAATCATTTGAATTGACACTTCTAGACGAATGCAATGAAACATTGGACAAGGACCTTATACAAGTTGCTGAAGGAACAATTGGCAATGCCACTCAGGAATTATCGACTGTTAATAAACAACTATTACGAAGTGAACTTATTCTTCAAGAGGCTGTGTATCAATTGCATAGCTCTTATAATCGAATGAGAGATGCCTCCAATGCCTTGCACCAACTCGTAGATGGGCATTTTTTATCCTCTATTAAAACTTAATTTATTTAAATATTGTTACATAATATTGTTATGCAAACGTATAGCGAGTGCAAGAATGTAATATTAATAACAATAATAGTAGTAATACTGACTCTGTGTAATATACTAGATACCAATATTAAAAAAGAACAATGTTTTCAACGGACATGGTAGATGGAATATTATTGAGCATCAATTTCTTTCAATTGGCAGTACTATTAAATATCAACTGTTCTAATATGTCTTATACTTTAAGTAAAATAATACTTTCCTCAACTGGCTCACAACGAAAGATCATTAGAAATTGCACACAGAAAAGGATTAATTACCGACACATTTAAATGCCTATTAATTGTTAATACGTCTATACTGATCATTGCGCTTCAAATATCCAAATGACAGTAAATGTAAACATTGTTTCGTAGTATACAGATGTTAAGGTAATATATCAAAGAATGTCACGATATTTTGCTTAAAGTGTTTCTGCAAAGAATAACCATAAATATTAAACTTGTTGCGCCTTTTAGGCATCACAACGATAATCATTATATGGATCTTAAAAGTTATGATTAATATCTTAAAATATTATAATTGCGTTTCAATGACAAATTTTATTTGAGTACAATATCATTTTGCGTATGCATAATCTTATCAGAAACACCTGCACGTTTTCTTTCTTTTTTCTGCAATTTTTCTTATCAAATGCATAACTTCGGTATCAAAGAGCTGATATTGTTTTTCCTATTACCACTCTAAATTTAGTGTACAATGAATTTGGTGATTGTGATGGGGATGCATTCTTTCTCTATAAATTCAGTCTTAAACATTTCATCGATCTTCGTTGAACTAAAGCTTGGTATAATATATCTACATAGAAAAGTTCATAAACTAAACATGTCGCCCTGTTAATATTGATATGACAACATCGTGACGGAATGTTTTCTTTGACATGATATTTCTATATAATTTTTCTTTATGTTATACATTCAGATTATTTAATAGCTAAGATGTATGTATTCCATTATTTTTGTGTGTATTTAAGACCTCATTTTGCATAAAAACAATTCCTTGTGTTGTATTCTAAGAAAAACATAACTTTAATAAGGTCTGCCTATATTGTAAGATTATAAAAAAAAATAAAAGGACTAGAAAAGAATGTTATGTTAATAAAAAGTATCCCTATGAACTATTTTAGAACTAATTTATAATCCGATAAAGCATCAACTTTCCATGTATTTCCTCTTTGCTAATAAATATTTGTATTTGCATATCTGATAAGCACTTGCAGATACACTGGAAACACATCTCGATCATCCCTCAAATATAACAATTCATTAGTTCCTATGCATCTTTGTCTTTACCCATTGCATCCTTCAAATATCTGCTAAGGACTTGAAGATTTCTGCCAACCTTTGGAAATATTTCAATTTCATGAGTAATATGATGGTAAAAGGTAGCGCAATGAACATTTGCGTTATTAAATGTGGTGGGCTCAATTCCAAAAAAGGATTAAAGTTTGTTGGAGCTGGCGACCTTTATAAAATATGCGACGTCGCACACGATACATGTTAGCCAATGTGAGGGCGCCCACCCCCCACATGGCCTACGCTCGCTCCATCTCTCCACCGCTTGCATACATCTGGAGAAGGGCCATCGATTCCTGCGCTTGGCGTTTTTCAGCTAAGAATCTGCCTGAAGCTTCTTTCAATTGCTCTAGGAAGATTCTACAACAATTTACAAATAAAATGACTATATGTTGCAGCGACGCAAATGAATCAATTTTTCCATACACCGACATACCTATCAGGCACTATATCAGCTAAACTATCTGGATCCATATCACTGAGCAATTCTAAATCATTTCCGCCAAGTAACGATATATGCGACGGATCTCCGTGCAACGATGAAACTAATGACTGAATCGGTGCTCTACGCCTTCTTGTTTCATCTCCTCTTTGGCAACCTTCTATATTATCTACATCGTCAACAACAATATAACGAGACGCAGCTTTACTACTTCCAGCTGCCACCCACTTTTGATCACCGTACAGAACCATTAAACTAGTATTTCTTTCTAACGTTGCGAAATATTCTTCATCGTCCACCTCGGTTCCTATTGTTAATAATAATGGTAATCAATGGTATCAAACTTGTCACTGACAATAATGTTATCCAGTCTTGTCTTACCGTCTTGTTCCAGGACAATTGTTAGCTCCGCGTCCAAAGGCAAGGACAAGCGATTCCTTGCAATATTTGTTAAATCTTTCAACGATGAAGCAGTGATTCCCTTTCGCTTCTCTCTAGCATGATCGAGAATTTTATAGGGATTCCCCAAACTTTGCGATATTCCTGCTGTGTCTGACATATTGCTTCAAGGTGCAAATAAAAGAAGAATCGGGTAATAAACTGCTCGCGAAGAAATTCGTTTAATGTTATAGGTTTTTTGTTCGATCGAACGTCGATCAAACGTACGAAATTTTGGTCGTAAAAAATTGCCTCTCCCGAGAAAAATTGACTGCTACTAAGGCCTGATTATCGTTGCACATTGGTTTATCAATGTTATCGTAATCTTTAAATGAAATCTTAACTGAAAATTCGCATTTTCACGATTACCGGGCGTCACAAATCGCTATTAGTTATTTCTGTTAGGGAACCGTTCGGCAGAATACTTAAAACGCTAAATACATGGCCGAGGATGTAAAGTTGTGTATGGTTAAAACGTAAGTACGAAAGGGCAGTGTTTTTGATTGCATTGGATTCTTGATTCGACAAGGATTTTGCTGCACTGTTCAACAATTTATATACACGAATAAAAAAACGTTCAAGGCGTAATATAAGTTACGTTCGAGTGACTGAACTGACCGTCTGTCAACTCAACACTGGGTCAATGGTGCAACTACCCCTCCTATTTATATTCCTTGTAGACTGTATGGTATGTTCAAGAAACACCCACCATGATATTCCCTCCCCAACATGGCACCCAGAGAGAAATCAATAACCTACCCCACTCTGGTATTCGTTTTTTATTAGACGCAAATGAATTGTTTACATTGGAACCCACAATAATGTTCTTACTAGCAATTCAATGCAATGCAATGCACGCCTGGGAGAGCGTAAATTAATTTATAATAGTAGTTGGTCTTAAAATTGATTTCACTGCACCTTTTACATCTGCTTATGTTCCTACTCAATTTTTGTTATAGCAAGTATTTTATGGGGCATAATTTTTATATAGAATATACATTTTTTCGATAGACATAAATATGAAATCTATATATAGTATACATACGTATATATATTACACAATAATAAATATAGCTGTATGCACACGTAGTAGGATAAATTTAATTTTGTTCCAAAGATATATAGAATAGCATTAGAGGTCATTGGTATATAATTATTTTTTAGATAAAACAGATATACCAGGATCTGTAGACTTAAGACACAGCACTGCGGTTAAATTTAGATCAATGAGACTAGATACTGCTTTAAGTTTAAAGTTAGCTCAGAGTTAGCCCAGTTAGGGCTCTTAGCTGAGCCACACGTTACATTTTGAATGGAATCAATTTCAATTTGTTTGAAAAACCATGAAAGTTTCACCAGCAATGACTATATCAAGCGCAACTAAAGAAACCGATGACAGTCAGACATGGGAATTAGCAGAAAGATGTCTACTTCCAATTGCATTCTCACATGCAATTGCAATTATCTTGGCAACTATATTAAATACCTTGAGTATATCACAAACATCTAGTTTTGTGCTCTTCCTCTTATTATTGGTCATATCTATAGGCTCTACATTATTTTACCACAATTTAAAGGTGAGTTACTGAAATCATATGTATTTATTATCGCGCAATAAAATTACATGCCAAAAGTCTGTTCGACGAAGTGAACGCCTTTAATCCTAACACATTGAATATACTAACAGGAACGCATACTTTACAATTGTAGTACATAGAAATATAAATACACAGGTAACTGCTGCAGGAAAGGCAGTTCTTATTACAGGATGTGATTCAAGAGTAGGATATACATTGAGCAAACAATTGGATGAACTGGTAAAGTTATTTCGTGTTGCAATTCGTATCAATTATGGCTGCTACTACCCTATGCATGGCATTTATTTTCAAAGGGATTTACCGTCTTTGCTGGATTCACTACAAAAATCGAGAATGAGGAAGCGATGAAAAACTTGAAACAAGAAGCATCTGGTAGATTGCATGTATTGCAATTAGATGTTACTAGCGAACATGACATTCATTCAACGTTTCTTTATGTAAATGAGAACTTGCCGGATGGTGCGCCAGGTTATAATTTTACTTTTCTATAAACACCTGAAAATGTTAAAACTTAAAACTAATTGTAAACTTTCCGCATTAGGTTTGTGGGCCTTGATACATGGTGCTGCTTGGGTTACATTAGGTGAATGCGAATGGGTACCGCCTTCTGTTTTAAGGCGCAGCATGGATATAAATTTCATGGGTCTTGCTAGACTAACTCAGGTGTGTTTGTAAATATACATATATATAAAAATTGATATTATAATAGATGTCAGTACATTATTAATTACATAAATGTTTAATATAGTAAGATTGTCTTTATTTCAAGGTCTTTTTACCTTTAATCAGAAGATCAAAAGGCCGTGTTGTTTTAGTCAGCAGTCTTTTAGCACGTATACCAAGTCCTGTTCGAGGCATTTATTGTGCAGTTAAGGTATGTTGTTCGCAGATAAGAATATATCTACTTTACACACACCTGTAACAAACACACATATGTATGTACAATAGGCAGCGGTTGAAGCATGGGGAGCATGCCTTAGATTAGAAATGAGAAGATGGGGAGTAGATGTGGTTATTGTTGAAACTGGCGAATATGTATCTGGAAATGCTTGGCTAAAAGATAATAGTTCGTTACTGGAACAAGCTAAAGAAATGTGGACTCAGCTGGACCCCCAGACTCGTAAAGAATACGGACAAGAATTATTTCAGAAAGAAATGTTAGCCCTCGAGAAATATACACAAGGAGCAGAGGCTGATTTGACACCTGTAACCAGAGCTTTGACAGATGGTGTAATAAAAACTTTCCCAATGAGAAGATATACTCCAGTTGTGCGCAAGGAAAGAATACAAGCACTGTGTAGCGACTATCTACCGAAACCTATTTATGATATATTATATGTAAATTAAAGAAAGCTATGCAAGAGTGTGAATAATAGAAAAAATTATGTTTTAAATTTATCTGTTAAAACATAGAAAAATTCAAAACTTAATTAAACAAAACCATTGTCTGTCGACCATTTGTTTATGATATGCAATAAAATTAGTTTCTCTTTAAGTTTTGTCAGTTTATATAAACTTCCCTTTGCTTTACTGCACCCACTTTTGTACGCGGCAATCCAATTGCTCGTAATTATTATTTAAATTGTTTCCTTTCTTATTTCTCTCCCTTTCATTTGATACCTCATAGATTAAAAATAAAAGCACCGGTATCCGAAATATAAAATTTATACTGACATCCCTTTTTGTAATTTGTCGGTAACGATGTCAGGAACATGGAAATGGTAATAAGGATACACACGAGATATAGGAATAGACAAATCACTCTATTTCTATTATGCTTCGAGCACTGACGAGATATAGGAATAGACAGGACATCTTATCGATTTTCGTGGCCCACTGTGACGGCCATACCGACTCAGAAATCCGACACTGATTTGAGCGTCCCCTGCTCATGAACAGTGATCACTTGAAGAACTCTTATTTACTGAAGTAGTGTTGGGGCAGGACTCATACGATTGTGTGAATATATGTAAATGCTTTGGGGGGATCAGGACAGCTATTTCTCGAGCAACGTTTCGGTAGAAAAATTGAGCTACGGTGCCTGGTCGCGCGATGCGCTTTGGCTCGGCACGAGTTGAGTCGAAACCACATCGCGATGCATCGGGGCGATGAAATTGACAGTGTCACGTCAAGCGTCCCGCCTGTGCTGTCTCGATTTCATTGCGCGGCAAAGAACGAAAGAATTCTTTAACGAGGATCGTAGGTCCAGCTAAAACTTAATCAGAACCCGCAGAAGTTCAATAGGCACGACCCTAGAGCCGTAGGTCCGGCTAAAAGTTGGTCAGAAAACGTAAAAGTCCAGTAGGTATAACCCTAGGATCGTAGGTTCAACTATAGGTCGGTCAGAACCCAAAGAAGTACAGTAGATACGACCCTGGAGTCGTAGGTCCGGCTACAAGTTGGTCAGAAAACGTAAAAGTTCAGTAAGTATAACCGTAGGATCGTAGGTTCGGCTAAAAATTGATCGGAAGGCCCAAAAGTTCAGTACGTATGACCTTAGTACAGTAGTACGCACGACCGCGGTCGAAGACCTTCGTAGAGTTCGGACATTGCGAATCCCATCGAGCGCGAGCGAGCGCTACCGACGCGCCGGCGCGTCACGGAGTGGGGATGACGGTGAGCGGCGCACGCGGTGTCACTATCAGTTCAAGCGTCGTACCGTACGGGTCGTCTATGCTGTCGAAGGTTAGCAACATACATCACCTTACAATACAATAGCATCTCGGGGTTTACTTTACCACCGCATACGCTTGTCTATTAGCTTCTATTAATTAATACGCGTTTATTTAACAATCGTTTGACTATCGCGAGAGTACATTAAAGTCTTTCTCAAGCCTCTTTTCCTGGACCCTTGACCGGTCCACCGGTTGAGTGTCGACGCGTCTTCTTCCGGTAACATCGGTTCTTTGATACGCGATTAACTACTCGTTTGTTGTAACATCGTGTTAACTAACTTATTAGTTTGAACGGTTCTTCGATTCTTTATTATATTTTATTCAGTCACTTACACACTGCTTTTGCGACTTCGAATTCGATTCTGATTTTAGCACAGGTCTATCACGGCTCCATTCTTTTTGTTGCAGGAATAATGGATGATTAGCTGCAAAGAATAATATGTTGAGGCTGCAGGAATGGAGTATTGAGATACTGCGATGCATAACAATCAGTCCGATGACGTATGATGAAGGATTGGTAACTTATTATCCCAACGGTTTACGTATATTTCTTGTTATCTGGCGATTGGATTTTGGCTCAAATTCTTTTCTTTCGGTTGAAAGTTATTGAGCAGTTTAAACATTTCAAGTAGGACTTACAATATGCCAGTCGCGATTGAAACTAGAGTCAGTAAATTTCATTAATTCTAAACGAAAAATTGAAATACTCCCATGTTTCGCTGCATATCGGTCGCGATTTCTATTATAGCTTCACTAGTGTTCTTGTTGACACTTTTATTATCTCTGTGACTTGGCACAAGTACGGTCAAATTGAGTTTTCGATGCAGGATTGCCCGCGTACTTACGTATTTATTGCCATGCCCTTAAAGCATGATAAATAGTTTCGAGTCTTGATTTCTACAAGCAGCTACGAGAACTTATAAATGCGCGATATTGCTTACTAACTAAGATCATGATCACCTTTAAAACTCGGACAAAGAACAGTCACAGTATGCTTTTGATAAATCATTTATATTAATCTATAATAGTATATCTTGAATAGACAATTAACAGTAATTAAATCAGAATAATAATACGGTAGTACTTTATTAAAACAAAGCAGTATTTCCTCAACAGACGTTTGACAGGATGAAGAAATAAGAAAGAGATAAATAAAATCAAATGTGTATTGCTTCAATTTCTACCTCCTCACCCTATTTACTAACTTGTACAGATTCTCTTTCAGAAAATTTTGATGACCGCGCGCAATGCGGTCAGTAGAGTCAGTGCTTGCTCCGTCAAAGTTCTTTTTATTGTTTTTAGAGCGAAACCGCTCATAATAATTATAACTAAATATAAATAACAGTAAAGATACGCGAAAGTAGAGTCAGTGTTTGCTTCGAAATATTGCTCTCGCGAAATTAGAGTCACTTTGTTCGTCGATCACAATTGACGTGCGCGATAGTAGTCTTTTATTTTATTTTTTTTTCTTTCGCAATAAGTATTCCGGTATTAGAGTCAGCACCGATGCAGTTCGGCGAGTTCGGGCACTCATCCATCAACTCGAAGAGTAAGTATCTCTGTATTTCTTTAATCTTATTTTACAATGGTCTTTGATAATTATCATGATCGAAAAGTACTCAAAACGCAAAGATTTCAATGTTGTCTGTTCTTTTGAATGTTTAAGAAGCTTGCATGGGCTCAATTGTATCACCATAACGATATTGTTGGCCGCGCGCAATGCGGTTGGTAGAGTCAGTGCTTGTTCCGTCAAAGTTCTTTTTATTATTTTTTGAGCGCAGCCGCTCTTAATAATAATTCAACATAAATAACAGTAAAGAGACGCGAAATTAGAGTCAGTGTTTGCTCCGAAATAATACTCTCGCGAAAAATAGAGTCACTTTGTTCGTCGATCACAACTATTCCGTTTCCTTTTCCGTTCTCGGCTCGGAGGACTGATGGTTAGGGACTTAGTGTCAGCGAGTTACGATGTGTGGGGGCGTGATTGTGGTTCTGGACCCTGGTCACGAGGCCCTCTGTTAGACCACATATAATCTCTAATTTGGGTAGGTCATCCACCATTCTGGAATCGTGGTCGCGGTTCTTGCAATATCCGGGTTGCAGTGTCATCGGGGGGCGGTGTGTGGGGCTGTGATTGCTTTTCTGGACACTTTGGCCCGCCTAGTAGGAAATTCCTATGTGTTAGACCACGCCAAGCACACCTTGGGGTGGCAGAAGGCATACGGGTCATAATCTAGAATCGTGGTTGTGGTTTTGCATATCCGTGCCTTAATGATTTCTGTGGCTCGGAATCGAAACTGGTCTCGATGCTAAGTCGTTTTACTGTCCAGACTCTGAGCCGAGGACTCGCGGGCTGCTCGGTAGCAGTCACAAAAACAGTAGAAATACTGTCGCGAAATTAGAATCACTTTGTTCGTCAATCATAAGTGTTCCATTAGAGTCAGTGTCCTGTTCAGCGAGTTCGGGCTTTCAGCCATCAATTTGACGAGTAAGTATCTCCTTCGTTCTTTAATCTTGTATTGCAATAATCACTGATAATTAACACATTCCAAAAGTACTGAAAATACATAGATTTTAATGTTGTTTGCTCTTTTTGAATGTTTCAGCAGCTTCCATGGCTTCGATGGCGACGAGCTTGACCGCACACCTGGTGAGTCTGCAACCGGTGAGTGGCATGCTTTAAAGTTCCTCTGGTCACTCAATCATGTCGCAGGACGAAAGGTCCGAACCGACACGGGTGACTGGTTGTAATTACGTAGATTTTTCTGGCAAGCACTGTGACCATGGGTATATGGAAATATACTCATGAGTAGTAACTTCTTTACTGCTTTATATTATGTGAGGATAGGTCTTCTTGTACAACGCGTTTTTAAATAGCTTGATAATTTTAAAACAGATCATATTTAGTACAAAATATATCACTATATATCTTTTTATAATAGAGTATATAATTGAATACCTATGAAACGATATTTAAATAGTTATTAATTATTGAATGAATATAAAGTAACGTCCAGTATTCTACGTGCATTAGTTTGTAGTGGAGAAGTCGAATACCATTCGACTTCGTTTACTTGTCAATTGCAATGACTGCACAGTTAGAATAAATTGCATAATTATTGCTGTTAGTAAGAGTGTAGTATTTCATCTTTTTCTACTTTGATAATATATAAAGTGAAGGTACTCATTTACCTTATCAATTTGTTGGAACTATCGAATAATTTTATTATTCGATATCCATATTAGTCTTTAGCGTTTAAAGATATCGATACGTTCATTGTTTCCGTACAAAATGTTAATTAAACCTGAATGTACAAGAAGACAATACGCGAACGGGTAGTTTTCGAAATCAAGGCAATCAACTTTTAAAGCAATCTTGCGTTTTAGAATCAATGCTTTGATAACGGGAACGCCCGAGGATGTTTCAATTTAATTCAAAGTATATTAAAGTAGAGTCGTTGAATAATTTCTCTATTAACGTAGAGTCTTTGAATAATTTTTCTAATAAAGTAGAGTCACTGCATAATTTTTCTAATAAAGTAGAGTCACTGCATAATTTTTCTAATATAGTAGAGTCATTGCACAATTTTTCTAATAAAGTAGAGTCATTTAATTTTCTCTTCAATAAAATAGAATCATATATAGATCTGTTGTACATATATATGTATTTTAGCCCGTTAGAAAATCAGTATGTCCTTATCATCTTTTTAGACGAGGATTTTCAGGTTTAACCCTTTCCGTGTTCACTGCCCGGATCCCACTCACGTGCCCCGGTGCTACTTGGGTGGGAAAACGGTGGTAGAGCACGATGATATTTTTTAGTTTATAAGCCATAAAATGATTTATTGTTGGCGACTGACAGTGCGTTGGTGTATCGTGCACGACGTAATATCCGCATTGTGTGTGTGGTTAGGCTGTGGATTTGCGTCGTTCCGTATTAAAATGTAGCTATTATGACCAAGATAAGATGTCCATGAATGTAAAACAGAGACATCATTTTTAGTATTATTTGCTTCAATAATTCCTACTATATTTGGGCACGAAGTTTTTGTCATTTAAGATGACAGAGGCCAAATGCCAAAAAGAATTGAATATACTTATCAATTGCTATCAAGTACCTCTTGTATCGGTGCTATTTAATTATTTTATTAAATATCTATTAAATATCTCAACCGCGACGTGGTTTTTTCCACGTGAACGCAGAGATCCCAGCCACTGTCAGTCGATTTCAGAAAAATGGTACGTACATTAGAGTGTGCAAGTTGTGTGACAGCACTTGGGTGTCGGGGGTGTCCCGGGACGCCTCCCTAGTGTAGGCTTTTGCGCCCAAGTGTTTGACTGAGAACCGTGGAGTGTCGTGTGTTGGTGTGTTTGTTTGCCATTTTTTAAATATAGGTCCAGGTAGGATAGGTAGCATACTTTCTGGTGTGATTGATAGACATAAGTAGGTAGGGCCGGGCAGGTTGACACAGTCTCCGATCGGGTAGGCACTATTTCGCGTGTTCAACCTGTTTCAGGAAATCTGATTTGAAAAGTCGACGGTGAAGCTGTGGCGCGAACGAAAATGCGTTCGCCTCTGGCTTTGCCTATCGATTTTTCGAATCCTTCGCGGTCGTGGTCGCGATTTAGGCTCCGAAACGAAACGCGTTACATTATGCTCGAGGCTGCACGTGTGAACGAAGAACGATTACAATTTTAATCGTAATCTATGTGATTTTCCGTAATCACAATTTTACGATTTTATTTGATCGCCATTCGGCCACGTGTGTTCCATTTAGCTCCGCGATTCAAACTCTTTATTTCACCTTTATAAGTTTTTCCTTGGTTTCCGATTAGAGTCTCGAGCCTAGTTTAAGTTTCAGCTGACCCTTGAGTCCGACGAAATGGAGAGGCTATATGCCGAAGAGGCCCGACAAACTGTCACTCAAGAGGGCAACTACTAATGGCTCCCCATTCTTTTTAAGAATGGGGAATCATTCTGTGTTACTACTTTGTCACTGTGCTTGCATTTTCATTTGTAGAATTTTTATTTGTACTTGGCCGATGCATATTCCGGCCCAACGATACAGCCCTCCCAAAAATATCGCGTTGCTTTAGAGTTGCGAAAAACTTGCGAACGGGTCGAGTTGGAGTTGCGTTGAATGCCACTTATTGCTATTCTTATTGCTAGTTAAATTGTAGTATTTTATAATACACTTTACATTTGAGCTTCTAGTGTTGCGGAAATTGTTTTCGCGTATTGGAACTTTCAGTTCATTTTTCAGAGGATCTTCAACTTGCTTAATTTTGGATAGTACATATAATTTACTGTTTGCTTTCTATTAGTCTTAATAAATAGTGTTGCGAAATGATTGTATCGCGAGTTCCAGTTAGCGTTGCGTTGATCGCGTTTTTAAGTAGAGTTGCGACTACTAGTCCCCATCTGCTTCCAATTGGAAGCCTGTTCCTGAACCAGGAACTTTTTCTTTTCAGCGTTTTATATTTGCCTTTCTTTTTATTTTATTTTTCTTAATAATTATACTACCTGGAATGTCTGTTGATGGAAGTACTGCTAAAAATTTGCAGACATATTAGTAAATTACTGTGTGAACGAAATGAAAAGAAATGAAAAAGAAAATAAATGAAAGAGAAAGGAAAGAAAAAAGAAAAGAAAAGAAAAGAATAGAAAAGAAAAAGAGCAAAGTAAAAAACAGATATAATTTGCAGAATCTTTGATAAATTTATAATAATTCTAGATAGTAGATTTAAATTAGAGTTAATACTAGTGACTGTTCATTATTGGAGTTTAACTCTTAAATATTTCCTCTTAATTGTTGCAATTCCATCTTAACCTTTCTTTTAGTAGAGCCAATTTTTATAACTTTTCGAGCTTGCTTTGTAGAAATTGAAATTCACTCGCGATATCCGTAAATGTTTAAACAAAAATCCTTGCACGAAAAACGTTATTGGCAGTAGTTGGGTCTCGGCATGGTGATAGTTGAAATTTGATATTTTTCTTCCGAATAATCGTTTGTCGCTTCTTTGTTGAAGCAAAATAGAATCAATTGTAGTGAAATGTGACTACTTCATTTTGGAGTTTTTAATGAACGTGATACCACCATTCAGTTTGATCTAGAACGTACAAAAGAATATATCACTTTGGCCGAAATCCAATTAACTATTGTTAACAAAAAATAGCAGCATTTTTCATATCAATTCTGATTTATTAACTGCGCTAAAATTCAGTTATTACGAATTAAAAGCAGCTTCATTTCGATATAAAATGGGGAGGCTTGGGGATGTCACTAATCCAATGCTTGAGATTGTTACAGATTCACAGATGAACCCAAATATGCTATATTAAACAATCATAAGTACATACGTCAGAGGCTCAAGAGTGGAATATATAGAATACAGATCCAGAAATATTATCAAAGACACGACTGGAAACTTTAAAATTAAAGAGCCAGCCTCGTCGATTCAATTTGTGAGTTTAAGAATTCATTCTTATAATGCTTTACTAATTATTTCGAGTTTGTGCATGTTTCAGAAGCATTGAAAAGAAGAGGATTCACGAAACAATGTATAATACGAACACACCCTCACCCCATCCCTGCCCCAAACCCCTGTCCTTATTAACTAATTACAGGTGTTAGACAATTAATTAGGCAGGCCCAAATATAAATCGAACAATACATTTAGCTCTTTATGTAGGTAGGATTTGTCTCAACACACAATCTTAGATCTTTATACTGGCAGGTTTTACACGAATTGAAATTATTAGACTTTTAATTAGGCAGGGTTTATAAAACCAAATATTGTTGGCAGGTGCTGCAATTTTTTGGTTCGGGTTTCTGTCTGTTCTAGGACACCATGGACCACGAGAGATTAATACGGACTAACCGAAGAGGATCCAAGTATATGTATACTCATACCTACATGAGTATGGGATAGTATCTATTACAGTCCTATGTAGATAGGATATTATTGAAATTGTTCTTTTATTCGATCTGTTAGATGTTATACTAGGTAGGGTGATTCTAGTCTTAAGTTAGCTCTTTAGTCAGGCAGGACGTATTCGAATCTAATCTAAAATTTAAGAAAGTAGGGTTTATTTTTAAGTTATGTCTTAGCTTTCAAACCCGCAGTGTTCACCACTGCAATAATATTTCGTTGTCTAGTTTTTAAGATCATAGGATATATTTTTAAGACAGTTTTATTTCAGGAACGTGAATTCTCTTGCAGATTTTCTTTCAGGTTTCCTTCTCATATTCCATTTAGCTTTCGGTCGTGAATTTTCCAACTACTCCTCTTGTTGTCTTACTTGTACTACGATCAATTACTGAACGTTCTACAAATTGACAATAATAGGAGATTTTTCTTTGTCACATGTTATATTAGAATTACTTTTCGCGTAATTGGAGGGTGGAAGGGCCGTGGCTAGGGTGGGTCTCCATGCGCAGTAACCTCCTCGTGGTGAGACCCGGGCAATCAATTATTTATCGCATAATTATTAAACGTTTAACAGATGTTTGATAATTATGTGGAAAATAATTCGAGCTAATTGACTGCGTATTGCACTTAGGATACAATGTACAATAATGGCCGCTTAATGTTCGTTTTTTTCCACAATTAATGTTCGCGGACTCATCCCTACCGATTTTTGGACCTGCTCCGATGTATCGAGGATGTAGGTTGCGTTCGAGTTATCTCCACTTGTCATCAGCAATGGTCCTTAACACGTTGAGTGCCACGCCGGTTTTGCCACGTTTTCCGTTTAGGCCAGACGGCGCGCCGCGGCGTAGCTTAACACTGTGATACCCCGACGCCTGAACGAAAAGTTTAGTGTCAGTCACCGATGACTGACGCGGCCTGAACGGAATGTTTAGTATCAGTCACTGAACGAAAAGTTGATTGTCAGTCACCGATGACTGACGCGGCCTGAACGGAATGTTTAGTATCAGTCACTGAACGAAAAGTTGATTGTCAGTCACCGATGACTGACGCGGCCTGAACGGAATGTTTAGTATCAGTCACTGAACGAAAAGTTGATTGTCAGTCACCGATGACTGACGCGGCCTGAACGGAATGTTTAGTATCAGTCACTGAACGAAAAGTTGATTGTCAGTCACCGATGACTGACGCGGCCTGAACGGAATGTTTAGTATCAGTCACTGAACGAAAAGTTGATTGTCAGTCACCGATGACTGACGCGGCCTGAACGGAAAGTTTAGTGTCAGACACCGATGCCTGACGTGGCACTCAACGTGTTAAATATATCTCACGCTGGTTCTCAGTACATCTCAATCCACTCCCAACACAGCCTAAACCGAGCGTGCCGAGAAGTGATAAGCATGAACAATTCCTTATAAATCAGATCCTTTGATAGTGTTCGCTAGGCAGCCTCGAAGCAGAGAAGATTAAGTGGGCATTACTGTCCACTGTAGTTAATTGAGCGAAGAGAATCTTAAGTTCTTATTGCAATTACTTTTGATGTCTTGTTTGTATCTTTGTATCTATCTGTAGCTGTAAATATTGTGTATTATTTATTGCGCTGCTTCTTATGTAGACCCTTCTGTTTTCTGACGTCTTCGAGATAATTCGTTAGTAACATAAATCATATATGTTTCGCCTAGAGAATTACATTTTCTTATTTCTCAAGAAGCCTTCTTTTTTATAATTGAAATACCCATGTATATATCTTTTAATTCATAAATTAATTAATATCTGGAACGATATAGTTGAAACTACTAATCTGCCATATCTACAGTGCTTGCTATGGTTCTGCCATCTATACAGAGCTCCTTGAAACTACTCGCACCTGCTATGGTGTTGCCATCTATACAGAACTCCTTGAAACTACTCACGCCTCTTACTTACCTTACGTGTAGATATGGCAGAGGCCCGAGTAGTTACCAGGAGTTCTTTATAGATGGCGAAACTGATGCCCACTTTGGGTGTAGGTAAGACAGGGATGTGAGTGGTACGTAAATTCAGACACCTGTTTATAAGTAGCGGTGCGATAATGTTCATAAAATTTGGTTATTTATGTCTCCATTCATCAAATTGAGTTAATAATTCTCGAAAACCGTTTTGTACACTCATTTACAGATCAATAAAGTGTTAGCAAACACCGTGTTACAGTCTACATAAAATTTAATATGTACGGTAACATTGCAATTTCCATTGTTCATTTTATTCTACAACAATCAAGCTCTTTAGCACAGGTAAATGCATTTGTGAATATTTTTTCCTTTAAATAAATTTTCCGGCACGTAATAAATACATACTAATAGTAGTAGGATTCTTTATTTCGGCCTCGAAGCAATGAAAGTTTGGTTAGTTTACATATAACCTATCTTTGCATTACTATATGGACTCTTGCACTCTCATCTTCCGTTTCGCTGTACCTTTTAAAACCTTCTCTACCTTACGTATCACATTATT
The DNA here is from genome assembly GCA_963583965.1 of Nomada ferruginata. Lineage (NCBI taxonomy): Eukaryota > Metazoa > Arthropoda > Insecta > Hymenoptera > Apidae > Nomada > Nomada ferruginata. The sequence continues at coordinate 19,150,900 of OY757216.1, forward strand.
CTTATCTCTTTATCGCACATGTATTATACATCTTTCCATTTCCTCTCTGTTTCATTTCAAATTCCTAAGTCATTTCTGCGCTATTAATTGCCGACTCTTTCCTGTTCTCTCTTTACTTTGGTACTGTCGTATTGCTCCCGTTTTAATACATTTAAACCTTTCATTATATCTTGCTTCTTGTATTTTTCTTTGAAGGCTCTCCGTTTGATCCTTTAGTTCCGTTCTTATCAAAAGTATTCTCGCACTCGTTCCATTCGTTCTAATAGAACCTTTTATACTTCTTATACTTCTAGTTTGGCCCGCTCTACTTTCTTTTTCGACTAAATATCATTTGACAGTCTTTCTATCTCCTGTCATGTACTTACTAATATATTTTTTGTGTGCGTAGGTCTCGTAGCCAAAGGATAAGGAGCATTGACCGCCAATTCTCATTGTGCATAAACAGAAGGAAGAGGAAAGAATAACTCTCGCCATATACATACTTCAGTTATATTAAATTGGTTTTGTGGGATTGGAAGGTGTATGCAACGAAGGCTGATGTAAGTGTAATTCGTGTCTAAATATCTTTTTCTTTCAATAAATCTTCCTGCGCGTAATAATTACATACTAACAATAGTATTCCTTTTTATGTCGGCCTCGCAGCTATGAAATTTCGACTTAGTGTACATATAACTTATGCATTCTTCTCCTTCACTCTTTCTTGCAAACCTTCTCTACTTTACACATTATACCATTACTTATCCCCTTATTTCATTTCGATTATACATTTGGTCTTTAAGACTCTCCATCATTTTCTTTACTTCTCCTTTCATCAAATTCATTCATGTTTGATTTATTCCATTCCTTTTTAAATAATCCCCCCCTTTTTCTTATACTTCTTGTGTGTTCTTTCCCTATTTTCTTTTCTTCTAACTATCCTTTAACAATGTTTCTTTCACCTGTTACATACTTACTAATATATCTTTTGTGTGTACAGGTTTTGCATCCAAAGAGTAAGGAACATTGACCGGTGTATCTCATCATGCATAAAATCAAGAAAGAAGAAAGAATAACTCCTGCCACATACTTCAGTTATATTAAATTGGTTTATAGAAATAGTAATAGTAATTCACTATAATGTATATTTATTATATCTTTTATTTTATATTCAGTTTATTCGGTAGATCTTGTATAAACTTTAATATTACTTATATTCCTATTACAAGTTCTACCGAATGTGCTAAATATAAAATGAAAGATATAATAAACAATTTACATATGCACACGTTACGCAATGGTTGTAATTTAAAATATCCTTTTGCATATAAAGTATGTAACTTTTAGTACGAGTTTTATCTGTAAGATGTATTGTAAATTAACTTCAAACAATAGTTTATAATTATTAGATTATTTATGTTTATAGTATTTTTGATACTACACAAAGATTAGTCTAGAATTGATTGTAAATAGATATAAAAGAATTGTTCATAAGTATACGATTGCAAATCTGAACTACAACATTTTTGTAACTTGTATCTTCATTCATTAGTTTAAATAAATGTTAAATTAAAAGAATTCCACTCTTCTTTTTATTTTCACACCTTAACAATCCTTGAAAGAACCTAATTCCAATTCCTTACACAAGAAGTACTGTAGACGAACTTTAAATGCAAAGTCCTGAAGCGAGAAACTTGTAAAAATTGTCCTATACGATATTAAACTTGGCAGCAGGAAATTCTCAATCATTTTCTTCACTATTTGTTGGGAGAATCTCGAAATTTAAGCGCTCGGAAATTCCTGGAACTTGACGTCATTTCCAAGAATTGCTGCGATGAAAGACCTCCTCGCATATCATATTCTCCTAATACAAATCCACGATTTTCAGCGAGATATTTGTGGCAGAAACTCGGAAATTTCAGCGTTCGGAAATTCCTGGAACGTGACGTCATTTCTGAGAACGAATACCTCCTTGCATATCATATTCTCCTGATACAAATCCACGATTTTCAGTAGAAATTTAAGTGCCGTAAATCTTGGATTTGTATCAGGAGAATATGATATGCAAGGAGGTATTCGTTCTCAGAAATGACGTCACATTCCAGGAATTTCCGGGCGCAAAATTTCTGAGTTTCTGCCAAAAATACCTCGCAGAAAATCCTGGATTTGTATCAGGAGAATATGATACGCAAGGAGGTATTCGTTCTCAGAACTGACGTCACATTCCAGGAATTTCCAAGCGCAAAATTTCTGAGTTTCTGCCAAAAATACCTCGCAGAAAATCCTGGATTTGTATCAGGAGAATATGATATGCGAGGAGGTATTCGACTTCACCAATTCCTGGAAATGACGTCACGTTCCAAGAATTTCCGAGAATTTAAATTTGAAGAGCACCCATCAAGACGTATTAATTCCTTAACAATTAGCGCCAACGTTAATAATGTTCAGGTCTATTTTTACATGTTTCTCGCTTTAGGACTTTGCATTTAAAGTCCGTCCACGGTACTTCTTGTTTAAGGAAGTGGAATCAGGTCTATTCAAGGATAGGTAAGGTGTTAAAATAAAGAGAGCAATAGAATTCCTTTTATTGAAGATTTATTAAATTAATTAATGAAGATACAAGTTACAAGAATGTTGGAATTCAAATGTACAAGCTAACACTTATGAAGTATTCTTATATATCAATTTACAATTAATCGTACAAGTAAATCTTGCATCAATTCTAAACTAACATTTATATAATATAAAGAATATTATAAATATAAATGATCTAATACTTATAAACTATTCTTTGCAGTTAATTTACAATACATATTCTTACAGGTAAAACTTATACTAAAATTTACAGAGTTTACATGCAGAAGCGTATAAATTTAAATTGCAGCAATTGTGTAACTGGTGCATATGTAAATTATTTATTATATCTTTCATTTTACATTTAGCACAGTCAGTAGAACTTGTAGTAAACGTACTATTAAAGTTTATATAAGATCTACCGAATAAACTGAATATAAAATAAAATATACATATAATAGATATACATAACAGTTAATTACACAATTGTTCTCAATTAATCTTATGCGCTAATAGTTACAAACTATTTCTATAAACCAATTTACTATAACTAAAGGATAACTAAAGTATGTGGCAAGGGTTATTCTTTCTTCTTTCTTGCTATTATGCATGATGAGATGCACTGGTTAATGCTCCTTACTCCTTGGATGCAAAACCTGTACACACAAAAGATATATTAGTAAGTATGCAACAGGTGAAAGAAACATTGTTAAAGGATAGTTAGAAGAAAAGAAAATAGGAAAAGACCACACAATAAGTATAAGAAAAGGGGGGGGGGGGCGATTATTTAAAAAGGAATGGAATGAATCAAACATGAATGAATTTGATGAAAAGAGAAGTAAAAAAAGTGATGGAGAGTCTTAAACACCAAATGTATAATCAAAATGAAATAAGGGGATAAGTAATGGGATAATGTATAGGTTTGCAAGAAAGAGTGGAGGAGTCAGATGCATAAGATAACAAGTAATCTAAAGTTATGTTATATGTACACTAAGTCGAAATTTCATAGCTGCGAGGCCGACATAAAAAGGAATACTATTGTTAGTATGTAATTATTACGCGCAGGAAGATTTATTGAAAGAAAAAGATATTTAGACACGAATTACACTTACATCAGCCTTCGTTGCATACACCTTCCAATCCCACAAAACCAATTTAATATAACTGAAGTATGTATATGGCGAGAGTTATTCTTTCCTCTTCCTTCTGTTTATGCACAATGAGAATTGGCGGTCAATGCTCCTTATCCTTTGGCTACGAGACCTACGCACACAAAAAATATATTAGTAAGTACATGACAGGAGATAGAAAGACTGTCAAATGATATTTAGTCGAAAAAGAAAGTAGAGCGGGCCAAACTAGAAGTATAAGAAGTATAAAAGGTTCTATTAGAACGAATGGAACGAGTGCGAGAATACTTTTGATAAGAACGGAACTAAAGGATCAAACGGAGAGCCTTCAAAGAAAAATACAAGAAGCAAGATATAATGAAAGGTTTAAATGTATTAAAACGGGAGCAATACGACAGTACCAAAGTAAAGAGAGAACAGGAAAGAGTCGGCAATTAATAGCGCAGAAATGACTTAGGAATTTGAAATGAAACAGAGAGGAAATGGAAAGATGTATAATACATGTGCGATAAAGAGATAAGAATAATGTGATACGTAAGGTAGAGAAGGTTTTAAAAGGTACAGCGAAACGGAAGATGAGAGTGCAAGAGTCCATATAGTAATGCAAAGATAGGTTATATGTAAACTAACCAAACTTTCATTGCTTCGAGGCCGAAATAAAGAATCCTACTACTATTAGTATGTATTTATTACGTGCCGGAAAATTTATTTAAAGGAAAAAATATTCACAAATGCATTTACCTGTGCTAAAGAGCTTGATTGTTGTAGAATAAAATGAACAATGGAAATTGCAATGTTACCGTACATATTAAATTTTATGTAGACTGTAACACGGTGTTTGCTAACACTTTATTGATCTGTAAATGAGTGTACAAAACGGTTTTCGAGAATTATTAACTCAATTTGATGAATGGAGACATAAATAACCAAATTTTATGAACATTATCGCACCGCTACTTATAAACAGGTGTCTGAATTTACGTACCACTCACATCCCTGTCTTACCTACACCCAAAGTGGGCATCAGTTTCGCCATCTATAAAGAACTCCTGGTAACTACTCGGGCCTCTGCCATATCTACACGTAAGGTAAGTAAGAGGCGTGAGTAGTTTCAAGGAGTTCTGTATAGATGGCAACACCATAGCAGGTGCGAGTAGTTTCAAGGAGCTCTGTATAGATGGCAGAACCATAGCAAGCACTGTAGATATGGCAGATTAGTAGTTTCAACTATATCGTTCCAGATATTAATTAATTTATGAATTAAAAGATATATACATGGGTATTTCAATTATAAAAAAGAAGGCTTCTTGAGAAATAAGAAAATGTAATTCTCTAGGCGAAACATATATGATTTATGTTACTAACGAATTATCTCGAAGACGTCAGAAAACAGAAGGGTCTACATAAGAAGCAGCGCAATAAATAATACACAATATTTACAGCTACAGATAGATACAAAGATACAAACAAGACATCAAAAGTAATTGCAATAAGAACTTAAGATTCTCTTCGCTCAATTAACTACAGTGGACAGTAATGCCCACTTAATCTTCTCTGCTTCGAGGCTGCCTAGCGAACACTATCAAAGGATCTGATTTATAAGGAATTGTTCATGCTTATCACTTCTCGGCACGCTCGGTTTAGGCTGTGTTGGGAGTGGATTGAGATGTACTGAGAACCAGCGTGAGATATATTTAACACGTTGAGTGCCACGTCAGGCATCGGTGTCTGACACTAAACTTTCCGTTCAGGCCGCGTCAGTCATCGGTGACTGACAATCAACTTTTCGTTCAGTGACTGATACTAAACATTCCGTTCAGGCCGCGTCAGTCATCGGTGACTGACAATCAACTTTTCGTTCAGTGACTGATACTAAACATTCCGTTCAGGCCGCGTCAGTCATCGGTGACTGACAATCAACTTTTCGTTCAGTGACTGATACTAAACATTCCGTTCAGGCCGCGTCAGTCATCGGTGACTGACAATCAACTTTTCGTTCAGTGACTGATACTAAACATTCCGTTCAGGCCGCGTCAGTCATCGGTGACTGACAATCAACTTTTCGTTCAGTGACTGATACTAAACATTCCGTTCAGGCCGCGTCAGTCATCGGTGACTGACACTAAACTTTTCGTTCAGGCGTCGGGGTATCACAGTGTTAAGCTACGCCGCGGCGCGCCGTCTGGCCTAAACGGAAAACGTGGCAAAACCGGCGTGGCACTCAACGTGTTAAGGACCATTGCTGATGACAAGTGGAGATAACTCGAACGCAACCTACATCCTCGATACATCGGAGCAGGTCCAAAAATCGGTAGGGATGAGTCCGCGAACATTAATTGTGGAAAAAAACGAACATTAAGCGGCCATTATTGTACATTGTATCCTAAGTGCAATACGCAGTCAATTAGCTCGAATTATTTTCCACATAATTATCAAACATCTGTTAAACGTTTAATAATTATGCGATAAATAATTGATTGCCCGGGTCTCACCACGAGGAGGTTACTGCGCATGGAGACCCACCCTAGCCACGGCCCTTCCACCCTCCAATTACGCGAAAAGTAATTCTAATATAACATGTGACAAAGAAAAATCTCCTATTATTGTCAATTTGTAGAACGTTCAGTAATTGATCGTAGTACAAGTAAGACAACAAGAGGAGTAGTTGGAAAATTCACGACCGAAAGCTAAATGGAATATGAGAAGGAAACCTGAAAGAAAATCTGCAAGAGAATTCACGTTCCTGAAATAAAACTGTCTTAAAAATATATCCTATGATCTTAAAAACTAGACAACGAAATATTATTGCAGTGGTGAACACTGCGGGTTTGAAAGCTAAGACATAACTTAAAAATAAACCCTACTTTCTTAAATTTTAGATTAGATTCGAATACGTCCTGCCTGACTAAAGAGCTAACTTAAGACTAGAATCACCCTACCTAGTATAACATCTAACAGATCGAATAAAAGAACAATTTCAATAATATCCTATCTACATAGGACTGTAATAGATACTATCCCATACTCATGTAGGTATGAGTATACATATACTTGGATCCTCTTCGGTTAGTCCGTATTAATCTCTCGTGGTCCATGGTGTCCTAGAACAGACAGAAACCCGAACCAAAAAATTGCAGCACCTGCCAACAATATTTGGTTTTATAAACCCTGCCTAATTAAAAGTCTAATAATTTCAATTCGTGTAAAACCTGCCAGTATAAAGATCTAAGATTGTGTGTTGAGACAAATCCTACCTACATAAAGAGCTAAATGTATTGTTCGATTTATATTTGGGCCTGCCTAATTAATTGTCTAACACCTGTAATTAGTTAATAAGGACAGGGGTTTGGGGCAGGGATGGGGTGAGGGTGTGTTCGTATTATACATTGTTTCGTGAATCCTCTTCTTTTCAATGCTTCTGAAACATGCACAAACTCGAAATAATTAGTAAAGCATTATAAGAATGAATTCTTAAACTCACAAATTGAATCGACGAGGCTGGCTCTTTAATTTTAAAGTTTCCAGTCGTGTCTTTGATAATATTTCTGGATCTGTATTCTATATATTCCACTCTTGAGCCTCTGACGTATGTACTTATGATTGTTTAATATAGCATATTTGGGTTCATCTGTGAATCTGTAACAATCTCAAGCATTGGATTAGTGACATCCCCAAGCCTCCCCATTTTATATCGAAATGAAGCTGCTTTTAATTCGTAATAACTGAATTTTAGCGCAGTTAATAAATCAGAATTGATATGAAAAATGCTGCTATTTTTTGTTAACAATAGTTAATTGGATTTCGGCCAAAGTGATATATTCTTTTGTACGTTCTAGATCAAACTGAATGGTGGTATCACGTTCATTAAAAACTCCAAAATGAAGTAGTCACATTTCACTACAATTGATTCTATTTTGCTTCAACAAAGAAGCGACAAACGATTATTCGGAAGAAAAATATCAAATTTCAACTATCACCATGCCGAGACCCAACTACTGCCAATAACGTTTTTCGTGCAAGGATTTTTGTTTAAACATTTACGGATATCGCGAGTGAATTTCAATTTCTACAAAGCAAGCTCGAAAAGTTATAAAAATTGGCTCTACTAAAAGAAAGGTTAAGATGGAATTGCAACAATTAAGAGGAAATATTTAAGAGTTAAACTCCAATAATGAACAGTCACTAGTATTAACTCTAATTTAAATCTACTATCTAGAATTATTATAAATTTATCAAAGATTCTGCAAATTATATCTGTTTTTTACTTTGCTCTTTTTCTTTTCTATTCTTTTCTTTTCTTTTCTTTTTTCTTTCCTTTCTCTTTCATTTATTTTCTTTTTCATTTCTTTTCATTTCGTTCACACAGTAATTTACTAATATGTCTGCAAATTTTTAGCAGTACTTCCATCAACAGACATTCCAGGTAGTATAATTATTAAGAAAAATAAAATAAAAAGAAAGGCAAATATAAAACGCTGAAAAGAAAAAGTTCCTGGTTCAGGAACAGGCTTCCAATTGGAAGCAGATGGGGACTAGTAGTCGCAACTCTACTTAAAAACGCGATCAACGCAACGCTAACTGGAACTCGCGATACAATCATTTCGCAACACTATTTATTAAGACTAATAGAAAGCAAACAGTAAATTATATGTACTATCCAAAATTAAGCAAGTTGAAGATCCTCTGAAAAATGAACTGAAAGTTCCAATACGCGAAAACAATTTCCGCAACACTAGAAGCTCAAATGTAAAGTGTATTATAAAATACTACAATTTAACTAGCAATAAGAATAGCAATAAGTGGCATTCAACGCAACTCCAACTCGACCCGTTCGCAAGTTTTTCGCAACTCTAAAGCAACGCGATATTTTTGGGAGGGCTGTATCGTTGGGCCGGAATATGCATCGGCCAAGTACAAATAAAAATTCTACAAATGAAAATGCAAGCACAGTGACAAAGTAGTAACACAGAATGATTCCCCATTCTTAAAAAGAATGGGGAGCCATTAGTAGTTGCCCTCTTGAGTGACAGTTTGTCGGGCCTCTTCGGCATATAGCCTCTCCATTTCGTCGGACTCAAGGGTCAGCTGAAACTTAAACTAGGCTCGAGACTCTAATCGGAAACCAAGGAAAAACTTATAAAGGTGAAATAAAGAGTTTGAATCGCGGAGCTAAATGGAACACACGTGGCCGAATGGCGATCAAATAAAATCGTAAAATTGTGATTACGGAAAATCACATAGATTACGATTAAAATTGTAATCGTTCTTCGTTCACACGTGCAGCCTCGAGCATAATGTAACGCGTTTCGTTTCGGAGCCTAAATCGCGACCACGACCGCGAAGGATTCGAAAAATCGATAGGCAAAGCCAGAGGCGAACGCATTTTCGTTCGCGCCACAGCTTCACCGTCGACTTTTCAAATCAGATTTCCTGAAACAGGTTGAACACGCGAAATAGTGCCTACCCGATCGGAGACTGTGTCAACCTGCCCGGCCCTACCTACTTATGTCTATCAATCACACCAGAAAGTATGCTACCTATCCTACCTGGACCTATATTTAAAAAATGGCAAACAAACACACCAACACACGACACTCCACGGTTCTCAGTCAAACACTTGGGCGCAAAAGCCTACACTAGGGAGGCGTCCCGGGACACCCCCGACACCCAAGTGCTGTCACACAACTTGCACACTCTAATGTACGTACCATTTTTCTGAAATCGACTGACAGTGGCTGGGATCTCTGCGTTCACGTGGAAAAAACCACGTCGCGGTTGAGATATTTAATAGATATTTAATAAAATAATTAAATAGCACCGATACAAGAGGTACTTGATAGCAATTGATAAGTATATTCAATTCTTTTTGGCATTTGGCCTCTGTCATCTTAAATGACAAAAACTTCGTGCCCAAATATAGTAGGAATTATTGAAGCAAATAATACTAAAAATGATGTCTCTGTTTTACATTCATGGACATCTTATCTTGGTCATAATAGCTACATTTTAATACGGAACGACGCAAATCCACAGCCTAACCACACACACAATGCGGATATTACGTCGTGCACGATACACCAACGCACTGTCAGTCGCCAACAATAAATCATTTTATGGCTTATAAACTAAAAAATATCATCGTGCTCTACCACCGTTTTCCCACCCAAGTAGCACCGGGGCACGTGAGTGGGATCCGGGCAGTGAACACGGAAAGGGTTAAACCTGAAAATCCTCGTCTAAAAAGATGATAAGGACATACTGATTTTCTAACGGGCTAAAATACATATATATGTACAACAGATCTATATATGATTCTATTTTATTGAAGAGAAAATTAAATGACTCTACTTTATTAGAAAAATTGTGCAATGACTCTACTATATTAGAAAAATTATGCAGTGACTCTACTTTATTAGAAAAATTATGCAGTGACTCTACTTTATTAGAAAAATTATTCAAAGACTCTACGTTAATAGAGAAATTATTCAACGACTCTACTTTAATATACTTTGAATTAAATTGAAACATCCTCGGGCGTTCCCGTTATCAAAGCATTGATTCTAAAACGCAAGATTGCTTTAAAAGTTGATTGCCTTGATTTCGAAAACTACCCGTTCGCGTATTGTCTTCTTGTACATTCAGGTTTAATTAACATTTTGTACGGAAACAATGAACGTATCGATATCTTTAAACGCTAAAGACTAATATGGATATCGAATAATAAAATTATTCGATAGTTCCAACAAATTGATAAGGTAAATGAGTACCTTCACTTTATATATTATCAAAGTAGAAAAAGATGAAATACTACACTCTTACTAACAGCAATAATTATGCAATTTATTCTAACTGTGCAGTCATTGCAATTGACAAGTAAACGAAGTCGAATGGTATTCGACTTCTCCACTACAAACTAATGCACGTAGAATACTGGACGTTACTTTATATTCATTCAATAATTAATAACTATTTAAATATCGTTTCATAGGTATTCAATTATATACTCTATTATAAAAAGATATATAGTGATATATTTTGTACTAAATATGATCTGTTTTAAAATTATCAAGCTATTTAAAAACGCGTTGTACAAGAAGACCTATCCTCACATAATATAAAGCAGTAAAGAAGTTACTACTCATGAGTATATTTCCATATACCCATGGTCACAGTGCTTGCCAGAAAAATCTACGTAATTACAACCAGTCACCCGTGTCGGTTCGGACCTTTCGTCCTGCGACATGATTGAGTGACCAGAGGAACTTTAAAGCATGCCACTCACCGGTTGCAGACTCACCAGGTGTGCGGTCAAGCTCGTCGCCATCGAAGCCATGGAAGCTGCTGAAACATTCAAAAAGAGCAAACAACATTAAAATCTATGTATTTTCAGTACTTTTGGAATGTGTTAATTATCAGTGATTATTGCAATACAAGATTAAAGAACGAAGGAGATACTTACTCGTCAAATTGATGGCTGAAAGCCCGAACTCGCTGAACAGGACACTGACTCTAATGGAACACTTATGATTGACGAACAAAGTGATTCTAATTTCGCGACAGTATTTCTACTGTTTTTGTGACTGCTACCGAGCAGCCCGCGAGTCCTCGGCTCAGAGTCTGGACAGTAAAACGACTTAGCATCGAGACCAGTTTCGATTCCGAGCCACAGAAATCATTAAGGCACGGATATGCAAAACCACAACCACGATTCTAGATTATGACCCGTATGCCTTCTGCCACCCCAAGGTGTGCTTGGCGTGGTCTAACACATAGGAATTTCCTACTAGGCGGGCCAAAGTGTCCAGAAAAGCAATCACAGCCCCACACACCGCCCCCCGATGACACTGCAACCCGGATATTGCAAGAACCGCGACCACGATTCCAGAATGGTGGATGACCTACCCAAATTAGAGATTATATGTGGTCTAACAGAGGGCCTCGTGACCAGGGTCCAGAACCACAATCACGCCCCCACACATCGTAACTCGCTGACACTAAGTCCCTAACCATCAGTCCTCCGAGCCGAGAACGGAAAAGGAAACGGAATAGTTGTGATCGACGAACAAAGTGACTCTATTTTTCGCGAGAGTATTATTTCGGAGCAAACACTGACTCTAATTTCGCGTCTCTTTACTGTTATTTATGTTGAATTATTATTAAGAGCGGCTGCGCTCAAAAAATAATAAAAAGAACTTTGACGGAACAAGCACTGACTCTACCAACCGCATTGCGCGCGGCCAACAATATCGTTATGGTGATACAATTGAGCCCATGGCAGCTTCTGAAACATTCAAAAGAACAGACAACATTGAAATCTTTGCGTTTTGAGTACTTTTCGATCATGATAATTATCAAAGACCATTGTAAAATAAGATTAAAGAAATACAGAGATACTTACTCTTCGAGTTGATGGATGAGTGCCCGAACTCGCCGAACTGCATCGGTGCTGACTCTAATACCGGAATACTTATTGCGAAAGAAAAAAAAATAAAATAAAAGACTACTATCGCGCACGTCAATTGTGATCGACGAACAAAGTGACTCTAATTTCGCGAGAGCAATATTTCGAAGCAAACACTGACTCTACTTTCGCGTATCTTTACTGTTATTTATATTTAGTTATAATTATTATGAGCGGTTTCGCTCTAAAAACAATAAAAAGAACTTTGACGGAGCAAGCACTGACTCTACTGACCGCATTGCGCGCGGTCATCAAAATTTTCTGAAAGAGAATCTGTACAAGTTAGTAAATAGGGTGAGGAGGTAGAAATTGAAGCAATACACATTTGATTTTATTTATCTCTTTCTTATTTCTTCATCCTGTCAAACGTCTGTTGAGGAAATACTGCTTTGTTTTAATAAAGTACTACCGTATTATTATTCTGATTTAATTACTGTTAATTGTCTATTCAAGATATACTATTATAGATTAATATAAATGATTTATCAAAAGCATACTGTGACTGTTCTTTGTCCGAGTTTTAAAGGTGATCATGATCTTAGTTAGTAAGCAATATCGCGCATTTATAAGTTCTCGTAGCTGCTTGTAGAAATCAAGACTCGAAACTATTTATCATGCTTTAAGGGCATGGCAATAAATACGTAAGTACGCGGGCAATCCTGCATCGAAAACTCAATTTGACCGTACTTGTGCCAAGTCACAGAGATAATAAAAGTGTCAACAAGAACACTAGTGAAGCTATAATAGAAATCGCGACCGATATGCAGCGAAACATGGGAGTATTTCAATTTTTCGTTTAGAATTAATGAAATTTACTGACTCTAGTTTCAATCGCGACTGGCATATTGTAAGTCCTACTTGAAATGTTTAAACTGCTCAATAACTTTCAACCGAAAGAAAAGAATTTGAGCCAAAATCCAATCGCCAGATAACAAGAAATATACGTAAACCGTTGGGATAATAAGTTACCAATCCTTCATCATACGTCATCGGACTGATTGTTATGCATCGCAGTATCTCAATACTCCATTCCTGCAGCCTCAACATATTATTCTTTGCAGCTAATCATCCATTATTCCTGCAACAAAAAGAATGGAGCCGTGATAGACCTGTGCTAAAATCAGAATCGAATTCGAAGTCGCAAAAGCAGTGTGTAAGTGACTGAATAAAATATAATAAAGAATCGAAGAACCGTTCAAACTAATAAGTTAGTTAACACGATGTTACAACAAACGAGTAGTTAATCGCGTATCAAAGAACCGATGTTACCGGAAGAAGACGCGTCGACACTCAACCGGTGGACCGGTCAAGGGTCCAGGAAAAGAGGCTTGAGAAAGACTTTAATGTACTCTCGCGATAGTCAAACGATTGTTAAATAAACGCGTATTAATTAATAGAAGCTAATAGACAAGCGTATGCGGTGGTAAAGTAAACCCCGAGATGCTATTGTATTGTAAGGTGATGTATGTTGCTAACCTTCGACAGCATAGACGACCCGTACGGTACGACGCTTGAACTGATAGTGACACCGCGTGCGCCGCTCACCGTCATCCCCACTCCGTGACGCGCCGGCGCGTCGGTAGCGCTCGCTCGCGCTCGATGGGATTCGCAATGTCCGAACTCTACGAAGGTCTTCGACCGCGGTCGTGCGTACTACTGTACTAAGGTCATACGTACTGAACTTTTGGGCCTTCCGATCAATTTTTAGCTGAACCTACGATCCTGCGGTTATACTTACTGAACTTTTACGTTTTCTGACCAACTTGTAGCCGGACCCACGACTCCAGGGTCGTGTCTACTGTACTGCTTTGGGTTCTGACCGACCTATAGTTGAACCTACGATCCTAGGGTTATACCTACTGGACTTTTACGTTTTCTGACCAACTTTTAGCCGGACCTACGGCTCTCGGGTCGTTCCTACTGGACTTTCGCGGCTTCTGAACAACTTTTAGCTGAACCTACAATCCTAGGGTTATACCTACTGGACTTTTACGTTTTCTGACCAACTTTTAGCCGGACCTACGGCTCTAGGATCGTGTCTATTGTACTTCTTCGGGTTCTGACCGACTTATAGCTGAACCTACGATCCCAGAGTTGCACCTACTGGACTTTTACGTTTTCTGACCAACTTTTAGCCGGACCTACGGCTCTAGGATCGTGTCTATTGTACTTCTTCGGGTTCTGACCGACTTATAGCTGAACCTACGATCCCAGAGTTGCACCTACTGGACTTTTACGTTTTCTGACCAACTTTTAGCCGGACCTACGGCTCTAGGGTCGTGTCTATTGTACTTCTTCGGGTTCTGACCGACTTATAGCTGAACCTACGATCCCAGAGTTGCACCTACTGGACTTTTACGTTTTCTGACCAACTTTTAGCCGGACCTACGGCTCTAGGATCGTGTCTATTGTACTTCTTCGGGTTCTGACTGACTTATAGCTGAACCTACGATCCCAGAGTTGTACCTACTGGACTTTTACGTTTTCTGACCAACTTTTAGCCGAACCTACGACTGTAGGGTCGTTCCTACTGGACTTTCGCGGCTTCTGAACAACTTTTAGTTGAACCTACGATCCTAGGGTTATACCTACTGGACTTTTACGTTTTCTGACCAAATTTTAGCCGGATCTACGACTCTAGGGTCGTGCCTATTGAACTTGTGCGGGTTCTGACTAAGTTTTAGCTGGGCCTACGATCCTCGTTAAAGAATTCTTTCGTTCTTTGCCGCGCAATGAAAGCGGGACAGCACAGGCGGGACGTGACACTGTCAATTTCATCGCCCCGATGCATCGCGCGACCAGACACCCTAGCTCAATTTTTCTACCGAAACGTTGCTCGAGAAATAGCTGTCCTGATGCCCCCAAAGTATTTACATATATTCACACAATCGTATGAGTCCTGCCCCAACACTACTTCAGTAAATAATAGTTCTTGAAGTGATCACTGTTCATGAGCAGGGGACGCTCAAATCAGTGTCGGATTGCTGAGTCGGTATAGCTGTCACGGTGGGGCACGAAAGTCCATAAGATGTCCTGTCTATTCCTATATCTCGTCAGTGACAGAACCACAGACGGGTTATATGAATCCTATATCTCGTCAGTGTCTACATTTACCTACATTGTAGGTAACGCAGGATACGAGTAGTTTCCGTTACTTCATTGTAGATGGCGAGACTATATTGCACTTCGTGTGGAAGTAGAGGGAACTGAGTTTTCTCGAGCCCTCTTCTGTGCCCCATCGTTAATTTAAACAATTGCGTTTTTCTCTGCTTGCAATGGATATTTTTACCCGGACTGGTCAGAAATTGAAGCTATCAACCATAGCTATCTTCTCAAACAGATTTCAAAGATATGGCATTTGTAGTTTAAAATTTATAAACAATTTAAAAATCGACAAAAACTGATCTAAAACCGTTCGCAAAACCGCAACATTGATGCACAAAATGTGCTCTAATTCACAGAAATTCTATTTTGTGCAACTTTGTTGCTTTTTCGCTAGACGTTATTTGGGTCTTTGTATTGCTCTTAGGAGAGAGAAAGACTGTTAAGGAATATTTAGAAGAAAGGCAGAAGGAAGGTCCAAATCAGAAGCATAAGAGAAAGAAAAGTTATTGAATAAATTACGTCTTCGCCCTTATTTGCAAGGACAATGATGCAGGTCGCCTAGAAGAGACACTTTTACAACATTTTTGTGAGACCAAATTTTTTTTCAAAATTCTCAGACTTCGGGTTGTGACAAATTGCACTTGCGCGGTTGAATACCCTTTCATCGCGCATATACATACTATATGTTAGTACATCCTGTGGCACACAATATCGTGTCCTTTTCTGATTCGACGGTGCCAATGCACCTTGTTCACCTCACCCGTACTCGTACTTCAGAACGTATGCGCGGTTTAACGTACTAGGTTAGTTACGTTTACGAACATCAGGTAGGAGACGAGGCGACAACGTGACCCAACCGGCTTACTACAGGCAGAAAAGCTTCCCTCCTTTTAATTACATACACATACGTTAAAGTTGATTAAATAATTATAATTAATACGTAACCTGTGGCGCATAAAATAGTCAGGCAATTGTACTTGGCAACATCACAACATTTTGAAGTGAAAGAACAAACATTGCAAGAATAATATATATATTCTTTAATAAGTTATAACTGATTAACATGCGTCCGCCAGTTATAATACTTCTTATTATTGGAATTGCATCTGCCGAAGACTGCAAAGGATGCGTTTCTTTGGATTCTTATTCTTTCGACAAGGTATCTCAATTTTCGTACACGTATATTTTTAATTAAGGCAGAGATCCTCCCTTGTTTGAATTATATTTCTTTTAAACAATGTTTAATATTATTTGTTCGGCTTATATCTTTCTCTCCATTCACAGACAATTTTGTTACCATGGTTACGTGACGCTAAATTGATTTCTATTAGATTGTGTACACAGAGTTGAAATGTGGAAAAAAATTATCCTAATGACTAATAAATGTTTCAATTTATACAGAATCAAAGTTTTCATCGATATGCTATCGATTTCTGTACCCATTGCCATGCAAACTGCCACATAAACATTTCGTTGCATGTTACGATAGAAGATACTTATATTCATAATTAATGAAATATCACTCAGATTAGGATAAATAAATGACTTTTAATCTAGGTAATACCAAAATTTAAAGCCGCCGTCGTTAAATTTGACGTGGCATTTCCATATGGTGAGGAACATGAACAGTACGCACAAGTAGCCGCAACCACAAAAGATTCTCACGATCTATTAGTAGCTGAAGTGAGAGTAAAGGATTACGGCTTTAAGGATAATTCCGATCTCATTGCTCGCTATAATATAAAGTCTGAAGCTTTTCCCGCTGTTCTTCTTTTTCTACAAGGAAAAACGAACCCTATCCCCTTCGTTGCGGATAAGGACGTAGCTTTTACCGCGGATAATATCAAACGATTTATTAAAATGAAGTCCGGCGTTTATCTTGGTCTACCCGGTTGCGTGGAAAAATTGGATAGGCTTGCAGAAGAATTCAGAACCAGCGGAGAAGAGGAAAGACGGGTAATATGATACTACATTTAATGGACATGATATAATATGCGATTATTATAAAAGTACATACTTAGATTGCTTATCCTTTATTTTACAGGAGATATTACACAAAGCTAAAGTCTTTGAAGAAATATTATCCGAAACGCAACGCGCTGCCGCAAAAGTTTATGTTAAAACTATGGAAAGGATGTTAGAAAGAGGAGACGTTTTCGTTCAAACAGAACAAACGAGAATAGAAGGTATATTGAAAGGGAAGCTATCAAATGAAAAGAAACGCACTATGGAAGAAAAACGTAATATCCTACATTCTTTCTTGTACAGAGATGAATTATAAAAAACATTTTGGTCTTAATATTCCATTACAAATTTTGTTACGTATGCTTTCATAAAATTAATATGATATTATCAAATGTACACCGAACAATTCAATTGCGATATTTTGTAGCTCGTTTCCCAGGACTTGAAACGGCAAGACAAGCTACAAGAACATCGTTAATTTTTACATAAAACATTCCTATAACATTAGACTGTAATTTATATAAGTGTGAACGTATAGGTAAAATGGTTCAAACCAAATAAAATATTAAGACGAACGCTGTTTACAATGCTTGTAATAAGAGCGCTATCGATAAGAATTGAATAATCGTGATATTGAAATTTTTGAACCCAACATAAAAATATAAAACTATATGTTGTATTAAAATTATACACTTAAACGGAACTTAAGATCGAATAAATTCTCGTGTGCTCAAAGTTAGATGGCTATTATATTTTCTTAAACTTTTTGTATTCAACGATTTGTTTCATGCGAACTATTTCTTCGTAATAGTATAAATGTTAAAATATTCTCCATTAAGAAATCACAGATAACGTATAACAATCGTATAAATATTGTCTTACTTAGTTTAATTGCAAACTTTTTTAATCTGTATATTATCGTTGTTGCTAAAATATTTTTCTACATTAAATTCAATGGTAAAATACTTAAGCATATGCATACACGTTTATGTCGGAATGTGCACTTATACTTAACACCTCTGATTTATAGAGATGCCTTTTCTGTTTTACTTTTTCTCCTTTACGTCTTTAACTTGCAATTGTTCAAGTTCCTTAGATACTTTGTCCATCCTATCCGTCTCTTTTGCTTCTTTCACAGAAGTTTCCACACTTTCAGTTTCATTATTTTGAAGTTCAATATTACCTCCTGTTACTTTCTTTGTTTGTTCTTCATTATCAGTACTTTCACTATAACTTACATCACTCGAAGCATCACTATCACTTTCAATATTTCTATCTTCTGCATTATTTTTCCCGGCGTATATTTCACATTCAGAGCCCACTATCTTTTTGGCCTTTTCAAACGCTTCTTTCCAAACAGTTGCGTCTGTAGTAAAAAAAAGGTAGTGTTAAAAATATAGTACGATTTTGATTTATCTATTTGCATTCAATTATATTAGTAACGGTTTTTTTACTTTCTGCATTCGCAAATCTGATAGCGAGCAATTCCGGTTTAAGTTGTTCATCCGCATAATCAGCAAGGACACTCCATACCCATGCCCTATCGCTACCACAATTTGGTTTCAATTCCATCCAAGGAGTTACAAAGTGATTAGCACAAATTTTAAGTGTTTTATCCCTGCGCATTACAACTCGCACTGTATTCTTTATCTTGTGCCTTAATAATTTCACATCTCCCGTTCCGCGCTCTTTCCATTCGGCTGGATTAAGGGAAGAATCATACCGGTATAATTTTGCCCTCCTACAAACAAAATATGTATTAACTTTAAATTACAGCTTTCAATATAGATATTAATCATTTATATGTATATCATGCATTAACATTTTTATCATTTCAACTTCATCTTCCTCGTTATTTGAAACTTCTATTAATGGCAAAGAAACTATTGGTTCAAAATGCACATCCGTTTCATTACTCTCTTCTTCAGTTTCTGGAGCTTCAGAGTTAGTACTCTTCAGATCAACGTGATCTCCATTTAGCTATAAATAAACATGGATTACTTTTATTTCTCGTTATTAAAAAGGATATGTATATATATATGAAGTGATGAAAATTGTGTTACTAATTATATTTATTCTGCAAATTTTATCTGGCGCAAGTAATATGCTCTTTTTTAAATACAACGAAGGTGCACGATCTGTACTACATACATATATGGATATATATCGTGCTTTATTTCTAAACGGACGCGATAACCTACAGCGTCATTTTGAAAATATTTCAGGAATCGCGATTAAATTGTACCTGAACGTATTGAATAAATGTAATGCACACTTGCATAAATGAATATTATATTTACCACGTTTTCCGGCATTTTTTGTTAGGTCTGTAAAGAACAATTTTGCGATCACTGATCAAATACCGCTAACTTCGACCTGTTTGATACCAAAGTGTGATATTACGTGATACACCTCCATGATAATTCGTTGATATGTGTTTAACATGGTAACTGTTTACGATCAATGTTTCTCATTGGATAAAAACCATGTCCAGGGGAATTTTAAAGGGAAATAACAGTTGAAATAAATCTATCCGTAAATATATTTTCTACCACTTTTTTCAAATAAATAGGATCAAAGAAGTAGAATAACATTAAATGATTCAGGGAATTTACATATCACTTTATCTTCCTACAAATTTCCCTATACTGCAAACAGCAACTTGCGAATTTCATTTATATTTCTACATATACGTACATAATTTGGAGTACCCATTGAGTTTTACACCATATTCAGTCGTCTTGAAGTAGTACATTCCATCGATTAACATAAATTGAAGATAATTGTAGCTGAAATTAATTTTGCAATTGGTATTATTGAGTTTATCATTGTTTTCCTTGTTAAAATTGCATGGAGCATGTTCGATAAATCGAGCAGTCGAATGATATCGAACAGCAAGAGCTCGATTTTGTGGAGGGGGCAAAAGGGAGTGGAGTGCGCGGTTGTCCGGGCGGCCATTGCGGGTACATTGTCCGAAACCGCGAATGTAATTGAGTACTGTGTGCCACGCAAGTGATATCCACGAAAATCAAAGATCATCCCTGAAGGAAGGTGCTCCGTGTGAAGCCCGGGACGCGCACAAAACCCCGGCCCGATGGCTGAATCCGACAAACTGAATATTGACAACATCATAGCACGGCTCTTGGAAGGTAAAACTGATCGGTCGCCCTACCTCGGGAGCGGTGGGTTGGGGAGGTGTGATGAGGCAAAACTATCGCCCGCGTCGCCCTTTGTAACACTTTCTACATATTCGTACTTCTCTACAACTAAAATGAATATTTGATCTAACATATCGCGCCTTTTATTTTCTTCCACCTCCTCCTTCTCCCTCTCCTTCTCTATCTCCTCCTCTTCCTCCGTCTTCTTGACTGTTTTCTTTAATCGATTATGCAATTTACTTTAAATACAATCAATCTTAAATATTTCGAAGCATCCAATAATCGTTTGTTTACATAAAGCGGGATCGACAGTTTATAGGAGAAATTATTAGCTTTTGGGCGAGGCTTCCATCTGCATTTTCAACGATCTGTACAAAATGTACTTTGCAGCTCTTATCGCTAGTTTTCAACGGGCAAAATTCTTTCCATTTTGAAGTTTTTCAAGGTATTAACGGAGAAATTTGTTCAATAATACAGCGTACAACGTTCATAGACGTTACCGTAATAAACGAAACACGGTTTCTTATTGTATACAGAAAGCTAAACATGTACTTACTAGATACGATAAACGCTTGCTTGTCCTCTCAGATCATATAATCTACATTTTTTTCTTCATTTTTTTAAAGAAGTTTATTATTTCTTCAATTGCAGCGATATACTGATCTTCTAGATATCAGTATATTTATTTCCTATAAATCGAAATAATTCGATAATAAAATTATGTATAATTTATATTGAAATTGTTTAATCTTCTAGTGCGGGGAGCCAGACCAGGGAAGAATGTACAGTTGACAGAAGGAGAAATAAAGGGGCTTTGTCTAAAGTCACGTGAAATATTTTTATCGCAGCCTATTCTGTTAGAACTTGAAGCTCCACTTAAGATATGCGGTAAATTTTTACTCGTTAATATTTCTTCTTCTTTTCTTTTTACGTGTCTACATTTTATAGATACATACGCGCATATGCGAAAAAAAGTTTAAAATGATGAAAGAGAACATATTTGTTTTTAAGGTGATATTCACGGACAATACTATGATTTACTGCGGCTATTCGAATACGGCGGATTTCCGCCAGAAAGCAACTATCTTTTTCTGGGAGACTACGTGGATAGAGGAAAACAGTCTTTAGAGACAATTTGTCTTCTACTTGCCTATAAAATCAAATATCCAGAGAACTTCTTTTTACTTCGTGGAAATCATGAATGTGCATCCATTAATAGGATATATGGATTTTATGACGAATGTATGTAATTACAAAACATATGATGACTATTTCCATTCTTTGTCTAAACGTTGTCATTTCAATTCTGGATGTTCTCATGTTATTTAGGTAAACGTCGATACAATATTAAGCTGTGGAAAACATTTACGGATTGTTTCAATTGTTTGCCAGTGGCGGCGATAGTTGACGAAAAGATATTCTGTTGCCACGGTGGTCTCAGTCCAGATCTTCAAAATATGGAGCAGATCAGACGTATTATGCGGCCAACCGATGTACCTGATCAAGGCTTATTATGTGACTTGTTGTGGTCAGATCCAGACAAAGACACAATGGGTTGGGGTGAAAATGATCGTGGTGTGTCGTTTACATTTGGAGCTGAAGTTGTAGCCAAATTTTTACATAAGCATGACTTTGACCTCATATGCCGTGCCCATCAGGTATGTATGCCATGTGTATACAGTTGTTGTTAAATTTAGCTCATTATAAGATTTAAGTCTCGGATCGGGAACCTAATTATTGTTATGCACCTTAACGAACTAGTACATCCAAATGCATTTAATGAAACGTGCAATACTTTTGGTAATGAAAATGGTAATGAATATTATAAACATGTGCTTATGAAAATTTCAGGTGGTAGAAGATGGCTATGAATTCTTTGCAAAACGGCAGTTAGTTACCTTATTCTCTGCACCAAATTATTGTGGAGAATTTGATAATGCCGGAGCTATGATGTCTGTAGACGAAACTCTTATGTGTAGTTTCCAAATTCTGAAGCCTGCTGACAAAAAGAAATTAACATACGGAGGCCTGAACGCAAATAGACCAGTGACACCTCCACGAGGTGGCGGAAACAACAAAAACAAGAAGAAGTGAAATCCTTAGATTTGTCTCATCATATATTTTTTTTTTTCAACGCCACGTTTAGAACTTTCAGATAACTTCCTTAAAATCTACCATCTTCTAAGACATTAAGTTCTTGTAAGAGGAAAGATGTTATTGTTATTATTTCTCCTACTATCGCTACTATTATTTTGAACGCTATTACCATATTGTTTTTCGGATTTATCATGAATTCTGTTCAGTCATTTGCGATTACATCTTAAGCTAAAAAGAAATCCGGAGGGGCATAGTTTGTTAATTTGAAGAGAGAGATGAAAGGTTCTTCCTTACTTCCTTGAGAACAGTCCAAAGTAAAAATAGAAGAAACATGCTATTAAATGGGTGTCTATAAAGAAATTAATATTAAGTTCGATTATTCGTGATTAGATTAGAAATTCATGACAGCTTCTGTGACGATTATTAGAAGAAGGATATACCGTTGTTGCCAACTGCGAGAGAAGACCACAGCAAGTTCATTCGTAATTGTTTGCTTATCGTTATTTTTGACATTTTTAGAAGTCGAATAATTCAAAAACCACCGTTCGCGATATCATTGAACAAAACACGTGGCATGATACAATTGATATAATGCCAGTGACAATTCTATTATGCCATTTTTCAGTTTAATGATGGCATACATATATATACCTTATTAATGAGATTAATATACGTATACATAATCAAGTACATAGTGGTTTTCAACGACAAATGTTTCGAATGTGATACATCATTTTGGCTTTGTTATATTTCTGTACATTGCACAACGTTTGTAATTGACATACAGATACGACTTTCGTAAAAAAAAAACTGTTTTTGTAGATTGCGCTTTTGTGATTAAATTTTTATAAATCGCAAAAAAAGACGATAATGTTTCAGCTGTTCAATGAAAATCGATTTCAATGAATACTTTTAAAAGGAAGAAGACAAAAAGACTTACATAATTTTTATTTATACCTGCATCCCAGAACAGATTCATAATATGCAAAGAGTTGTATTCGAAGCTTCTCTGGATTTGGATGGTCGTCATTGTTACTATTTTTCGAATAGGAAGAGGGGAGAGTCTTAATTATAGAATTAACATAAAAAACAAGCTGTAAATGTGTATAATGCAGGTAGCGAAGTTACGCATATGTATACATACGATACGAAGAATAAGGAATGTAAGAAGAAACCCCGATTTTTTAAGAATTTCATCGTACAATTAATAACGATCCCATTTGTGAAGAATAATTTAACTAATATCATGAACACACATTTCTATTTTATTGCGAATTTTTTTATCCCCTTTATTCACCCTTCATGCACCACGTAGATCAGAACCATATTTCCAGTGATAATCACAACTACAAAATCCATACAAACAGAAATGAAGTCTGTAAAAATTAGCGCAACAAACAACACGTGTCATGTCTGCCTCCCTTGTACTTGTACATTAATTTCTATTTTATAAATAAAACTCGTAAAAAATGTTCATACATTCATGTTTGTTTTGATCATGTTTCATATCTATAGTTAGATTTGTTAATATTTCCGAGATGCTTTTTCTCATACAATCTTTCAAGACTTAATTTTTTTCATGGATGCCTCGTATGTACATGTACATATAAATTTATAAAATCACTGGTATTATTAATGATACTGTTTCGAATAGCGTCGAATAATAAATTCGTAATATTTATTTGTAGAAATTTATTCGCTTGACATGCCACAATACTCAATTTTTTACTGTCTTTCAACTAAAAGTATTTTTGCGACTGAAATTAACATGGGTTCATGTCTGTGCTGAAGTAACAAATAAACTCCGGTTTGGTATATTACTCTAAAGCGCTGACAGTAGGAACTATATGTGACTGGAAATATTTATATGCACGAAGATATGGAATTAAAAAAGAACCCGAAATGTCATGTATGGTCGGTACTATACATGTAATCTATTAATAAATAATCTTTCAAGTAGGCTTCTAAACGATGGTAGATTTAACAAATTTTAAAAGATAAATGGATTGTATATAGCTACAGCAATTGGTAACAAAATATGCGTTTGTATCTACAACATTCCTTTAGTAGGGCGATTCGATGTAACAAAATAACGAAGAACTTTTTATCAACAAATAAAGTCATATCTCTGAAGTACTGTTTCCTAAATTCTCTCTTATAAAATTAATTCTCTATTAAAGATATTTAAATTGCAACGTAGCGAATATGAAATAGGAAAAAATATGCTCCCAAAGATGATACCAGAAAGGGGGCCGAAACGGCATTCCACTGGCGTTTAAAGGAAATGCATTTATATCATCGTGCCAAGGTGCACGTATCATGGGATCAGCACCTCATCTTAATCAATTAACCCTGATGGTCTAGCGACGAGGTACACGGTGAACGAGTCTCGTCCCTGAGAACGATGCACACTACCCCCGAGCGTTTCTTCCCGTTCAAGAAGACTCCGCCTTTTGGCACGAGATTCAGAGGAAGAGGATGTAGTTAGCATCCCGTGGACGCAACTTGGCCTGGCGTGGGTGTCCGCGTAGGAGGATCTTTGAGAAACCCCTCCTTCCTCGTGGAAACTTTCCCTTCCTTTCGATCCTCCTCTCTACGTTTCCCGATCGGTTTACCCCAGGGAGAGAAGAAACCGGCATAAAGAAGAGGAGGAGATTTCCGTGAAAAGAGAGAGGGCATACATCTGAGAGTGATGTCTCGATGATAAGCCACGAGGTGTAGTCGACTCGGGGGAGTTCTTTCTGATTCATCCGATGCCGCGTTCACGCCGCGGTTTTAAGCCCTTGTCAGCGTTCGGATCTCGAGGTGTGGACAAGTTCTGTTCACGAGAAATGTAAGAATCCGTCGACGACGTCGAGCATCCTCTAATATTCGCTCGTGGTCTCGAAACCTTGCTGATTGCCTCGAAACGTTTAATGAACGTCCACGAAAGATAAGCGTTGTAGGTGTTAAGTTCGCCGATTTCCTTTTTCCTGTTCGGTCGTCGACAGGGGCTCGTTGCTTCCGCGTGTCGCCTGATTGTTTTATGTGGACCATTTGCTCGCCTGGCGTGGACGTCGTAAACAAAGCAAACATAACGAAAACGTTTAATCGTCAAAGGTGCTGTGAATTTCGCTATTCGTTCCGGTAAAACTGGGTGGCCTGTGATTATAGTGTTCAATCGATTTATCGATATATAAACGCCGAAAAGATCTGGGATCTTACGTTATTATGTGGATGAAAGAGTCATTCTTTTGTCAGTACTAAGCGTAAATTCTAAAAGCAACAGGCGGTACATTCGTAACGGGTGCAAATAGATACGTTAATGTTAGTTAAAAATCGGTAAAAATGCAACAGCAGCATGAACAACGAAGTGACATCAACACCGATTGCTGTTATCAGCAATGGACACCGCATCATCAGACTCATCATCATCCGCAGCCCATCGCGAACGTGCCCTCTCCGATGCAACAAATGGAAGGTACGTACAATTTTAACTCATCCAAGCAGCATCGTCACTTGAACTTAATGTCGGAAAAATTAAAATTGTTAAACGTATTTTAGCGTGTTTGCAATCTGCCGGAAAAGCGAAACGGTCCCGTACACCAAACCATTCAAAAGCCTCGTTAACTCCGCACGTCGCGAATTCTACGATACCTCCTTCGACTACTATAGAAGCCCGTAACGACAGCAACAACAATAATCATCATCACGGTGACAACTATCCTAGCGAAAATGGCGCGAATTCGACTGAAGAAGGTAGTTCGAAAAGGCCCCTCCATCCTGCGCTCGCTGGTGCCGGGGCCGCCCTCGAAGCGAAACCACTCTGGGAAGAGTTTCATCAATTGGGCACGGAAATGATTGTCACCAAAGCTGGAAGAAGAATGTTTCCTACATTTCAGGTATCACGATGCCCCTACTTGATATTCAATTTTTGCGCAACAAAATCGGGTCTAGTTAACGCACGAACGTTGTACTTATCTTTGCAGTGTCGATTTTTCGGTTTGGACCCCACTACCGATTACCTGCTAGTGATGGATTTCGTACCTTGCGACGACAAGAGGTACAGATACGCTTTCCACAGCAGCGCCTGGGTGGTGGCTGGTCGTGCCGATCCAGTTTCACCCCCGCGAATTCACGTTCACCCCGATAGCCCAGCGAGTGGTGCACACTGGATGAAGCAACCGGTCTCTTTCGACAAGCTGAAACTCACCAATAATCAACTCGACGACAACGGGCATGTAAGTGATACGCTGTTCATCCTTACCCGCGTGATTAGTAATTACCTTCCCAAACTTTGAAATGCCATTGTCCGTTTGCGTCTTGCACGGGAATAACCGGAAGAAAGTTAGAAATGGTTTCACTTCGTTTTAAATGTGACGCACAACAGAAACACCTACGCGACAAAGTATAGAATGAGGGATGCAAGGGAAGTCTCCGCGGCTGTATCGCGTTCCACGTGTTTGTCGTTTACGGACGAGTTCGCCTTAATTGACCTGAGATACGAGCCAGTCTTCCGCAGAAATTACGAGACGAGCGACACTGGGTACATTTTTACCGAACGTTTCGCCCCTGAAAGTTTCATCCTCCTTTCCCTTTTCATTTTTGTTCATTATTTTCTCTGTTAACGCTTCACTTTTCTTGGTAATGAATACCGATCGTAAAACAATCTGGCTTCATTTACGACGCGCACATGTCTTTGGAACAATTTCATCGGACGAGAAAAGTGCTCGACTGAATGGACGTATTAAATTTGTCGTGACTAAAAAACCACGGATCGCTGAATGATAGCCGGCTGCAAAGTACGACAATGAAGCATGGCTCCATTAGAAGCTATTATCGTCTTGCGAGTAATTAGTAGTAATAATTGTTTTAACACGTTGTTCAGATTTATATCCCGGTAACAGATGAAATTTTATTACGCGGCAACCGGATCACGAAGTCTGAATGACTTCATTTCGAATCGTTTAGACGGCTTGCGCAGAGAATGGACATTTTGGAATCCAAATTGCTTTACGA
Source organism: Nomada ferruginata (assembly GCA_963583965.1). Lineage (NCBI taxonomy): Eukaryota > Metazoa > Arthropoda > Insecta > Hymenoptera > Apidae > Nomada > Nomada ferruginata. Next base: position 19,178,364 of record OY757216.1, read on the forward strand.
TTAGATTGAAAGAAAATTTGGGTGGGCCGTGTCTTATTCTTTTGTCGATATACAGTAAATTTTAATATCGACTGTTTGCGACTGTGATTGCTCGTATCGGAACTCTATCATTAGCTTTCGTCGTATTTCTAGCGAGCACTCGCACTTTGTGTACTCTCTAGATCTTCTCCTGTCTACGCCTTATTAATCGCACTCTCCTGTCGCCACGGAGAACGGCAATAGAAACTATACGGCGCGTAAAGTAACGTAAACATATGTAATATAAACGAAGCTCTGTGGAAGCCTGGGAAACGACGGCGAAGTCTCGGGTATGTTTACGACTTCCAAAAGAATTACTAACGTGAAAAACATTCTTCACTGTGGCAGCACTAAAAATTATAAATGTGCCTTGCATAAGTATCAAACTCGTTTGGAATATCGCGTTGGTGGTTCTATATTTGTATCTGTTTTAATTAACGATACTTAGAAAGACGCACTTTCCAATTTCATAGTGGACGTTGCGAAAGCATCTACATAGGTATCGAGTGAACGCAGAGGATAAAAAGTAGATTTGTTTTAAGCAGCAATTTGTTACGCTCTAGTTCGCGTGTCGAACCTCGAAAGATTCTTAGTTTCGTTCTTCGCAACCCTCGTTTCTCTTCATTGTGTCCCAATGCACCTGCAGTTGCGCCAAAAATAATCGTTACCACGTAACCGTGCCAAACCCAACGTGTCAGGCACCGTTGCAAATGAAGTGAGTCCGCGTTAAGACGTATTGGCATAGCAATTAATGATTTTATCTTCGTTGATTTGTCTGCCGCTAATCAGTAGGAGGACAGACCTTGTCGGTGCGCGAAACCTTCGTATCATTGTAACATCTAACAAACGCAATGTCACAAACGATCCTCTCGACATTGATTACCATTTGGCTATTATTGATCCTTATACGCTTGTTCCAAGATTCACGGAGTCGTTTGGTCGTTCAACGTATCGTCGATTACTGTAAAGGCAGGTCGGTTGCGTTCACCGAAAAGCTCCACTGACGATAGTCGGTACCTATGAGGTTCAACAGAGAAATGAAAGACACTGGAAACGTTACGAATGACAAACGGTACAAGCTACAGATATGTAAACTTACGGTCGCTTTCAATCGGACGGATTTCCTTGACGAACGTCGCGTGCTTTCAAAACATTGTAGAGTCTTTCTGTGAGTTTGACTCGCGTTCCGTGCGAGAATTTATTGCCTGACGCGTAGAAAGAATTTTTACTCGCAGAACCGCCACCCTTCTTTCACGCGCCACGGAACAGTTTGTTCCTTTAATTGCGCTTGGAAACGACGTGGCATTGAGCTTTATAAAAAAAATTGGAATTCAGCGTCGGAACGCTCGACGACTCTAGTTTCTTAATTGGCTGCTTCGCATCTTCGAACGCTGCTAAATCAAAAGTACGATAAAGCGGAAAGTTATAGGAAATTCTGTCGATTTAGTTTTCTACCGTACAACAGGTTCGAAAAAGAAAATGGCAAGATGGTAGAAAATACAAATATGGAAAAAGGGAAATCCTATGTCCAAAGGCTCCGGTTGCCGTTTCAGGCCACACACCACACGAACACACACATTGCATATTGCAAGGATGACTCTTCTTCCTCCCTCTTTGTCTCTCGTGCTGCTTTTTCTGTGTATTCAAAGAGACACATGCCCCAGCATATGCCCGTAAGTGTGTGCAAGAGGAAGGACGAGGGTGTCGGGTTGCTGTAGTGGGTCGGGGGTTAGTTTTTACACTAATTAGTCACCGAGTCTCTTGTGGCTGTCAAACATTGTGACCGCCCCCCCGTGGTGGCCCTTCCTCTAACAGAAGGAAGACCCTCACGTGTGCTTTTTCTTTTTATTTCCCTGCCTTCTCGTCTCTTTTTACTTCTTACGACTACTACCCGTCGATAAGGATTATATATGTACATACGCCACATGATCCTGAAATATTGAAACGCGTTACACAGTGCAAAGGGAAAACGCAAACTAATCTGCCTATGCAGAAGTGAACTTTAAAGATTGCAAAATTAACCATTGACACATATGTTCCAGATAATCTTGAACTCGATGCATCGATATCAGCCACGGTGTCACGTCGTAGTAGCACCATCGCCGCCGGGATCCGCTCCTGACCCTCGAACAGAGAACTTCAAAACGTTCACCTTTCCTGAGACGAGATTCACCGCGGTGACCGCTTACCAAAATCACCGCATCACGCAGCTGAAGATTGCCAGCAATCCGTTCGCGAAAGGTTTCCGCGATTGTGAATCCGACGAGTGCGACTCGATCACGGTCTCCAGTATGCAGAACCCTGCGAAGAGACCAGCTACCGGAAGTGCCAGCATTTTGTCGTCAAGTTACGTGAACGCCATACCGACCGTGCAAATTCCGAGCATATCAAATCAAGAACATCATCAGTTCTATGGTGCAGCGACGGCCAGTCCTTGGACATACCCCGGACACCATGGACAACCAACTGCGCATATGAATTCCGTCCACTACCCTGCACATCCTCACCATCCACACCCTGGCGCGTCATTGTACGGACCACGGTAATTCATGTATCTGTATATTTGGAAAATATCCATGAAGATTTTGGTGAAGTTGTAACGAACAATTGTGGCAGTAGCTGTAATACATTACCGTGTGATACACGCTCCCCACTGGATCATTTGATGGCAAGGCTACTGTAAACAGGGGATGGTAACGTAAGGAAATTAAAAATTGCGCGGCGGACATAATTCGAACATTGCGATCGATGCCAAAGTAATGCGACAACCAGTCGCGTGATAGAACGTATGTAAGTATTACACGGAGAACGAGGGTAACAAATTGATTTTCACTGAAGGAATAATAGCGGGGAACATTTACCAAATTTCTACCAAAGATGCTGTAAAGATTTAATTATACTGTATAATGTTATTTAAGTTAAATGCGACGGACTTTCATAAGAAGAATGCAAAGGGCAATCATAATTTAAGGACGATTATCCGATCGAAAAAGTATATTTGTAAAACTTGTCGAGATGTATGATCCTTAGGTAAATTGTTATTAATCTTCATAGACAGGCATATTATTTATTTAGAAGCACTTATACTTAATAAATTGTTCGTATAAAATATTAAGCTATCCGTGACGCTTAGCATAATAGCTTACGAATAATAATAATTTACCAGATGATCTTGTAAACATATGCATACATATGTGTGTATACGGAAGAAAATGAGGGAACCATTGATATTCATGGCGATCGAATCGCGCGATACAAATCTGTTGGTGTCGTAGGTCCGTAGCGAGTCGGTCGAAAAAGAAAGTGCCTTTTGTAGGAGCAAAGTGCATCTATTTATACAGGGTGTCTGAAATGCCAAACGAGCCTAAAACGCTCTCGAGCCAAGACGGGAAAGTAAACGCACCGTGACAACCCATAAGAGAGCTTGGCTACTAAGTGCCTTAATAAATTATTCCTCAAGTATCGTGTGCCATTTTGCTCCGAAAATTTCTTTCATTCGATGTTATGTATTCCCTTCGTGAATTCGTTAGTATTAAGAAACTCAAGAGGTCTTGTATGTACTATGAAACGTATTAGAAAAAAATGGGAACTTTATGAAATAAACGCGAACCGAATGTCAAGTATACTTGGGCTGAAAAGTCAACCTTTTACAACCTCTCCAACGAAATTCCTTTCCCTGCGTTCTCGTCTGAACAGAGACGATCCATACCGGAGATTTGTCTCGACAGATTACCATTTTGTGGGGTAAAAATTTGTCAAAGAAGTTACCAATTGCTTACCCCAAATTGTTTTGCTAGACGTTCACGTGGTACGCTGTTTGACATCGGAACAGTTAGAAATGACAAACTAATGCCAACGAAGCGAACCGGCACGGAACTCGGGCGTCCCAGCCTGTCGCTTCCTAAGCGTAGAAAAACGGATGAACCGACGCGACGCGACGTGCTCCATGATTGATGGCGACGCGAAGAATCTCGTTGTGTAAACATATTATAGCTGTGTCCTTAATGACTCTGGGTGAATATCATCAGTCGTGCATTCACGAAACGTTTTGCAGCCAGCGATGACCCGCGCATTTTCTCGCGGTAGTTAAAAATAATAAGAAAAGAACCGTTCGGTTTAAATATATTATAGATCTGCAGCAAATTTGAAATTCGACGTGCTCCCCTTAATTTCGACACGTCTGTATCGTTCCCCGTCGATTTCGAGACACTCGGCAAGGATCTACAAAGAAGATGGAACTTTCTTTTTAACTCGGGGGTGGCGAGAGCAAAAGTAAAGAAGAGACGAAGAAATCTCGTGTTACGAAGGCACAGGCAGACTTTTCGTCTACAGAGAGACCGCGCTTATCGGTGACGCGTGACGGCGCCGGCAATAAAAAGCGGCCGACGGCCTATCTTGGCTTATTCTTTCATGTTCTTCGTAGGTGCCAGCCCTATGAAAGTTAACCCCCGACAGGGTTAGGTGACATCACGCTGCTGGTGGCACCTCTGCTTGCGGGAACCAGCTGCCCTCAAAGACCCATTCTTCAGGCACTTAAAAGAACGCCTTTCTCGATAACTGGAACACCGACGATGTTATAATGATTAGCTGAAATGAAAGAAGAAATTATAGATCTTACTTTAGGATGGATATTAAAAAATGATACAGCAACATAATATACAGGCTGATTAAAAGAATTGCATTCGCAACAATAATAAACTGGCGAAACATACACATACTTTTAACGTGGAAAACGAATATCGTACACCATCGGTGACTTTCCAAAGCATCTGCAATTTTTAATTGCTCGTTTCGACCACCCAAAAGCGATCTCTTTACGTAGTAGTCGTGCCTACTGAACGATCGCCCTTGCCGGATAAAACGACAGGTAGAATTGAAACCAATGAGAAGAAAATGACAAATAATAGTCAAGAGAAAGCATCTGCTTAATAAATCTCACTAATTTTCCGGTAGTAGCTTGTTGGTCTCGGATCAAAGACCGACAAATGAATCGCTCAGTACATAGAAGAAAAAAAGGTGAGAAATAGGCAGAAAAAGGGGATGGAGGGGAGAACGTGCATCCGTAAACCGAAACATCTCGGGGTGAGGTCTTGCGTTATCCCACGGGCTATGAATCCGTCATCGCTAGCTACCAGAAGGAATACCGCGTATACGTTGCGACGACTGCCAGGGCTTTTATAGTTTCCACGCAGTTTGATACAACTGAACGGTTTTTGAACTTTCGACGAGAACCACGCTCCACTCTGGACCAGCTCTCTGTCACGCGACAGAAAAAGTAAGAAGAATTCGACAAATTGAACGCATTAACAACTCTCCAGCTTTTTCTAATACATATCTACATGTACATGTATCATACGTATAAACAGATATCTCGGTAATTTGTTCCCTCTATAACTTAGGCTCGAATAAGAAACCATCTTAGGTGATATAATATATTATGGACGATAAATTAGATGAAAAAAAGATGATCCACCTACTTCCACGGAGAAACAAAAGAGAGATACATGTACCTAACTGCCCCGTCGTTTCTTCAGGATTTTCAAGTATCTCATGAAAATGGAGGGAAGTAGATTTTTAGCGTTTGCCATCGTTACGAAAACAAAAAGAACATTTGTTATTTCGAGAAATAGGGGGAGGTTTCCGTTTCGGTGCAAAGCTCTCAAAAGAAGAGAAGCGTGTAGATCTAGTGTCTCGTACGATGGTGGCGTATACGACGAGCAGAAGTTCATATCCTGCGGTACCAGCCGCACGAATATGGCTGCAATGACAGATTTACAGATTCCAGCCATCGGGCTGGTCGCTTCTTCGGGATTCTTAAAGCATACATTCAGCGAACGAGATGTGCTTTGGATGGCCCGAGTGCACGTCAAATCGCACCTCGGCTGTTTATACTTTGCGTCTGCAACCTTCGCCTCTGTCTACTTTTTAAACTCCTTCGCCTTTACCACCCTCCTCTGCTTCGTCGCGGTACCGTGTTTCAGTTAAATATTGAAATTAATGTTGAAATATCGTAACTCCAGGTATCGTCTTTCGACATGTCACGAGTATACCGGTGCACTAAAATAGCAACATTATGTTAACAAACTTATTAAGGGTGAATATGGTTGAATGAAAAACTGTCAGTGAAAATTCTATTACATGCCCGCGGCTAATGAAATTGAACGGTACAATTGACGACGAAAGGTAACGACCATCGTTATTATCCACCCCTCAAGCCTTATAAGCAAAAAAAAATGTCTGCAGGTTACCGCTTGTCGACTCATCCTCTTTAATTGCACGACGACAGGTGACTTGGAACAAATATGATTTAAAATTGGATCTGATCGTAAATTTCAGTGCGTGCCAAAACGGCAAGTATGCTTCTCTCTTTTTTTCGTTCTCCTACGCATATACTACGTCCTGGACTGCATCCATAATATAGTACATACATACATCCTCGCAATATCGATTCGTATCGTGCTTGCGGCTCGCGATACTTACGTATTGCTTCAATTTTCTTCAATCACGAATTCTTGTCAACTTCGTGCTCACGAATTTCTGGCATGTTTCGCTCCTAAAAAATTGAGACGATCGAAAGTTACACGATAGAGAGAAGACAGGAAGAAAGGCGGACATGTCAATTAACGCTATGAAAACTGTCCAAGCAAGCGAAGTATGCGAAGACAGACACTGACCGTGAACCACGGGACCCAAAAGAAGTTTACCTTACGCCTTACGTCGTAAATAGGGGGAAGTCTTTCTTTACCCGCGCTTAAGTTGACAGTGCCACGTGCTCCGCAAACCTCCATGAATTTAAATCCTCTGCTCCAATTTTATGTCAATCTTAACATCCCTCGGCTTACTTTCCACTTGACGTATGCATCTTCAAGGGTATTATCAATATTTTGACAACAGTTTGCATTTGAAATTGAATAATATAAATGACAAATAAATGAAAAGTATTTCAATACATAAACTGGACGATATTTTTGTAAAATACTTTAGGCAAAATTCGATGTCTAGCAAGTCTGTGAAAAAAAACCGTGATAAAAGAGAAGTAGCGCGCGTAAGGTGGACCTCAAAAGATTTTCGCTGTAACATAGTCGGCAGGCATATCCTATCTCGCCGCTGGAATCCTCATATGTCTTTCATCGTGCCTTTCCAACACCTCAGAACCTCTCGGATCATTTTGCTCGATCTCTCTTCCTCTTTTCTTCCGAGAGCCCGTGTCTCAAGCCACGGCAATACGAGAAGGCAATCATATCCCATCCCACTGTCCCAGCTCGACCAAAATATCACTTCGACTACTTACCGAGTGGCCAAAACCAGGGCCGTGTTTGCGCGGTATGCATATCACCCCTAACGAACTTCCACTATGTTTAATTGCTCTTTTCATTACGTATTACGTTATACTATGTGACGTGCAACGATTCTGCGCATGTATTTCCCTCCTTTCATTTCCGATTACCTGTAAACGATGCGATTCGAGATTCCCATTATTCCGGTACTATACATAAATGTGCTACATAAATGTGCTACTGCTGCCTTGTTTGTTATTTAAAGCCATTCATATGCGAATATTTACAAATATTGTGGTGTCGCAATTTGAGTTGCTTAAATGCACGCTTGCGTAGTCATTTCTTTCGTTAACGTCTAAATCAACACAATTACCTTTTAAACGTATACATTGCAATAGTGATCATCTCTCTTCCAAATTCAAATTTATATCTGCCCAACACCAAACTCGGATAAGATAATTATAAGCGTTCGCAACTTTTATTTCGATAGTGTTTAGTTACAGCTACTTGTTATTCTGATTAAACAATGATTAAACAATTCTTTAATATGTATACAATTAGGATAGAATAATTAATACACATATATCAGTTAATAAGATCACTAGTTTATTGAATTTTTAGTTGCGGACACATAATGGCGCCACATTACGTAGTTAAGGGGTACATTACCAACATTACCATTCGTTGGTTAAATATATTTGGTGGGTAGTTGGTGTTTTTCATTGACGTTATCTTTATTGTGTATACATTGTCACTTTACACAGTTTTATACTCAGCTGTGAAAGTGTTTTAACATCGAATAGCAAGCCTAACGTAAAATGAATATTGAGTAAAGATATATATAACACTAATGCGTAAGAAAAAAAGGTATGTAAGAAACGTTTGGGTTTCATAACCTCGCTTTTTGGAACATACATACATTAAAATTTTGTACTTAGTCCAAAGTATGGTTTAAATGCTTATTTTTGTCTTCATTCCGAATCTCTAACTTTCACAGCTCTTCTTAGTTCCCCCTTTACAAGTTATTTCGTGTTCTTTGAATCAGGTTCAAGAATGAATTCTCCAGGATCCCAAGCTTTAGAAGTAGCTAAAAATATGAAGGATCTGGCAGTATTTAAGAAGCCGGTTGGAGTGGCTAAAAGAAATAGAAAGATGCAGCCAAAAATTCTAGACGAAGACACGTATGTAAAAAGAATGGGAGAAATCATACAAAGAGACTTTTATCCACATTTGGACAAGCTTCAGGCACAAAACCAATATTTAGACGCATTGGAACAAAACGATGTGAAAAGAATGAGAGAGCTGTACGAGAAATATAGTTCAGGCCGACCTACAACTGAACGACTCGCTAGCCCAGCGACATTTGAAACACCTATGAACAAAACTGAATCTGAAGATGACCAATTCAAGTCGTCAGAAATACCGCAAAAAGACGCATCTCTTAACACAGGGACAAGTGAAAAAGATAAGGCAGAAATTAAAACTGGATTAGATGCATATCTAAGTACGCATACAAGCGAAGATAATGCAAGTTTTGAGGAGATGACGGTTGAAGCGGAGAAGAAACTTAAACTGAAATTTGCTTGGCTTTACGAAGCCGAAGAAAATTCGAAAGCATTAGCCATTAATAAAACTGCGATTACCTTAGCTATTGAAAATGGTAGTAAAAAGTCTAATCAACTAGACAGTTGGAGTTACAAAAATAAGAATTACATTATGTATGTTCCTGATGGAGTTGAGTTGACTCCCGATGAAAGGATAGATTTGGCTAAGAAAAGGCAAATGGTGATACACGAAAACACGAGGCTTCGAACAAATCCATTCAATGAACAACAAAACAAGGAAACTATCAATGAACTGGCAAAGAGTCAATCGAAAACTAATGACGGAAAGATTGGAGTCGATGGTAAAGAAATTGTAAGGAATCCAACGCCTAGGGTGAACGGATTTAGTTTCGTTGCAACTCCAAGTCCAAGGCCTGGAGAATGCGAGAGTCCTTTAATGACATGGGGTCAAATAGAAGGAACACCGTTTCGATTAGATGGTGGAGATACACCTTTATTGAGGACGAGTCAAGGCCCGTCGTTTAGAATGGCAGAACCTCCAAAAAGAGAACAACTTGCATTGCAGCTGGCAGAAAAAGCTGGTGAAAGGCACAGAGACAGAAAGAACAAGGCGTTGGAAGCAGCAAGAAAATCGTTAGCCACGTAAGTATCTTCATATCATTTGCAGTATTTCGTATAAATAATCTGTTTTAATCTTTATTAATTGCTTTCTTATATAGTCCTTCACCACGATCAACAATAGACCGTTTAAGCACTATGTCTCCAGCAGCTAGAAGATTGGCTACTCAGAAACTGCGAATTGCAAGCACACCGTCGCCACGAAGAATTCCATTTTCAAGAACACCAACAATAGGTATCAGAACACCTAATACTCCGCGAATAAATACACATTCAAAGTCGGAAAATCACAACGAATCAGAAAACAGCAGTACGCGGTGTCAAGGTCCTGTTCTTACCGACAATTTACTTAATCTACCTCTTCAGAGGCAAAGAGCAGCCGACTTTTTTAATAAGTAATATGTATAAATGTGTTGCCTCCTTTAGTTTAATAGTGTCTTATATATAACTGTAAATATAGTATTATATCGTTGAATGTTAAGGTATATCATAAGTATTCATGTTTACATACAAGATTAATGTTTTATAATAAAATACTTACTGCAAAAAAATTTGTTCTCTATGGTACTTCCAGACGGAACTGAAATAATCCAACTGTTGTGTCTTGTTGGGTACATAAATAACATGGAAGTAACGCGGAAATAAGAAATTATCGGAACATCACGTACAATGTTTGGTTCATTCAATCATTTAATTGCAATGTAAACTGTAATATACATAAGCGTATATTAATTTATATTTACATAAGGATCCAACAAAGCATGGTTACTATGCACAAGGATATTTGACTCTTCAATTTCTCTTAAGTACAGGATGTTTTTAAAATATCTTTGAAAATAACAGGAAATATAATATATCATTGCATTACGTAATTTATTTCGGATGCAGACATTTTTCATATATATAAGGCTCCCAGAATGAAGAGTGCAGACAAGAAGAAACATCCTCATCAACATGAAGTTCCCAGTCCTCAGTATTTATTTAATCCTGCCAATAACCTGCTTGTTAGACTTAGGACAAGGTATGCAGTTAGGAAAATTAATACTATAGTAACATCAATTATTTTTACATAAGATTATCTGCTAAAAAATTCTCTTTCTTATAGGTACCAATCCTTGCTCTTGTAGCGAAGTTGTTGTGAAAGCTGCAAAACTACCAAAACCAACACATTATGTATCACCACAAAAAATCAAGGATGCTGCAACTTCGAAAAGTAATACAGTTGTGCAGAGTAGCACATCCCATTGTGGTTGTTCCAATTCAAAAAGTTCGTCAGAAAGTAGTTCTACTACATACAGTAGTAAAAGCAAGAGCCTGAGCAATTCCAGTCCTTATACTGGCAGTGGTAATAGTAATAGTAAAGGTAACAAAAGTCCATACAGTTACAAAAATTTAAATGCACAGAAGGAAAATGTTAAGCATAATAATAGAAGTTCTTCGAGTTCTTCCAAATCAAGCAGTGTTTCTAAATTCGACGTGTTTCAATCGAACAATTCTGATGAATCAAAACAAAATATAGAATCTTTAGATTCTAATGATTCAACAGACAATGACAATGTTGTGCCCAGGTACTAAATCTTTTACATTAAAAAGTAACGCGAGGCAAACGAAAATTGAAGCGGTTTGAAAAACATCAATCTAAAATATTATATTGCATTTTTTAGATTTCCGCCAGTTGGCGATTTATGTTACCCTTCTCCTCACGGTGAAAAAATGAAAGAAAGAGCTGCCAAAGTAACACCAGCCCATCCTGGAAAAATTGTATACTGTAATCCATTGGTTCCTTATGAAACGTGTATAAATTCACGTAATGAAGAATCTAATAGTAGATCAATTGTATCTGACTCTTTCGACCAAACGAGTTTATCGAATTCTAAAATATACGAAACCATTAAGTCTGGACCATTTAGTGCATTATCGTCTGTATATAGCGAAGACTCACCTGCAGCACATATCAGATCGAGGGCTAATTCGTATGGAAAAATGATTGAATCAAAATTAGGAATACCCAAATTATCATCCTCTTCGTCATACGCTAGTATAGACATGGAAAATGGACGAAAACAATATTCAAAAGTGATTATGGGTAGCAATTCTGCAGATTATTCTGATGACATGACAGGTTTGATATTAATAAGTATACTGTTCTACTTTTTAATTACTAATATGGTTTGTATATTATAAATCATCATATATTTTTTCAGGCGAAATTCAAGATCATTCTTATCCAGCAGTCCCTGCAGATGCAGTTTCTCTTACTCTTGCATACAGAAATCTTCGTACTCCACATGTAATTTATAGCAAAGGGAAACAATTTATTCCGGAAGATAAATTATCCTTTGGTCACCGAACGATACCAACCGATGCGAAACGAGAAAATAAGGAAATAAATATCGCAGAAGAGAAGCTTGTAACACTTAACAAGCCTGTTGTAGAACTGAAATTAACTCGACCAAAAACTGTTGTTGTCGGTTCCTACGATGATTACGAGGAAGCCAAACTGGCCGAACTTGAAGCAATTGAACGTGAAAGCATAACACAACAAGAATCTATTGGTCAGATTGCAGATAGGCTAATTACCTACAAGTATGTTTATTTGCACAAAAAAATAATTAACATTTATAAATCAGTTGCATTATTAATTCATATATTCGCTATTTTCAGAGACCTCGGTTACGCACCAGTAAAAGCAAGTTACGAAAATTCTAAGACGTTTGAAGGAATAATCAAGGGAGACGTAATACACGATAGTGCAGAGGAACCATGTGGGCCTTTAGGACCACCAATATCGGATTATATGCCGGGAAAAGTAATCCTTCGCCATCAGATTATGGAAGATACTTTACACAGTTCTGCAGAAAGCAATGAAAATATTCGGTTTTTAGACTCTAAACCGTGTCCATTTTAATTTGCGAACCGTCAATGTAAACTTTTTTTTATAAAAATGAAAATGAGAAATAAAATATAAAAAAAGATTTCCTATAAATATTGAACGTGCATCACTATGTGTAAATTGTAATGTTAATTGTAATGCCTTTTACTTTCCTACATGTAACATTTGTTTTGCTTAAAGCAAATCCATCGAGTAAAAACAATATGTTTAAAATTGTCATTAATATTGGAGTTGCAGGTAATACTTTCGATTTATGTCCATAGGAAAATAATAAACTAATTGATAAAATACATGAAAAATGAATAGGCCACCGCGTTGTAGGAAATAGTGGGAAGTTAATTTTGTGGCATGACTTCAGAGATTATGGAGGAGGAGTAATCACCATCGGTGATCATTTGGAACGATTTATAAAATTATGCGTTGTTTTAACGGAAACTTTAAAAAGGAATATAGTACAATTTAGCACGTTCGCAACGTCCGTTCCGGTGTACAAAGATTTACAGTGCTCCGTCAACTTCCGTGGTTTAATCGAAGCTGTCAACACTTCGTGAAGCATTCCCGAAGGGAGTTAAGGAGAACTTTGGGTACGAGCACCACATGGTAGAGCATGATGATTGTTTTGAGGGAAGTATAATATATGTATTTATATATACAACAGATTTCTATTTAAAGCACAATCGTACTTTTCATTCGTGACGTGGTTTTTATTCACAGGTATATATGTACAAAGTCTTACACCTTCGTCATCCTACAACTTCAATTTTTGTTCCATTCGCGTGTTTGCTAATTCGAATTAGCAAACTGTATAACTGAATAGATCTATTCAGTCAAAGGTAAATCGAAAGAATTTGTTCTACCTCCTTATCACAATTATATACGTATGTTTGCGAAACAAGGGAGGATATTATAACCAGAATATGAAATATTCCGCTAATAATTTTACAAAATTGCAAGAGGAATTATTTCAAGCGCGCTTTAATTTATGTAAAATACACCGCGATAACAGTTATACGCGATATACGTTGCATTGATTGATACAGTACAGTAATATTTAACATTCTTGGCATACGCTACGTGCGTTTCATCTTCTTTTTTTTTATAAACACATTCGTACCTTGTAACATCCGCAAATAAAAGTTGTAGGTATATATGTATATAAGTATACTTCCTCTTATATGTATAAACATATTCAAACATATAGTAAATTTTTTCACGTGAGAAAATTGCATGTTACGGACCGTTTTATTTATGTCTAAATTAATGTTTCATAACATAACTCGTCATTTAATTTTGTAAGAACCCGGAGGAGCATATTCTATTGAATACACATGCGACAGAAATAATTAATGACCTCAACTTCCTTTATACCTTCCGTTCCTTTTCAAACCTCCGTATAACATTTATCATAAATTAAGTAATCCCCAAAGAATGAAGTACGTGCTGCTCTATTGTTTGTTAAATGCATACGCGCAGATAATATCTTATTTTAATCAAAGTTAATTCCAACTATTTCAAATTCCTATTTAATGAAATAAGAAGTAAATATATGTACCTGCTAACATCGTAGAACAGGTGTTTTATTATTTCTTCATTGTTCGTGGTATTAAGAAGTAAAGTTCTCCATACTCACGCTCAATGTAGCAATTTTACAAAGAAATGAATCTGGAGGAGAAATATGTATACGCAGTGTCAATTAAATATCATTTTGTAGACGATGTACAGAAATGCAATATAAAATGGAAGTCTAATCTTTTCTTTTAAGAATTCTTAAAAAATTTAACTCACATGTATTTAACTCCTTCTATCAGAAAACTTTCGCTTTCGTCGCACGAACAAAAACTCCAATTATTCTATGCAAACATTTCATATATTCAGAATTTAGCCGTGTACTGCCTATAATGCGTATCGGACTGTAATCATACTTATATGGAAAGCTTGTTTATTTGTACAAATGCCGAAATGCAAATATTATTCGTTTGAATAGAATTCTTATTTCATGAAATCGGTATATGCAATTCTTCCAATTATGCAATTGATTTTTGACTCCATAATGTGTCAGCGGTAAAATTAAGTATTTGCTGACGCAGTGTAGATTAATTATTATCGTTTCGACATATAAAATTAAAACAACATTTTTGTGGTAGTGTTGCACGAATAAATACAAAACGAATTAGGTCAAAACTATAGAATACTATGATACAACTAATAATACAATATCGTATAATAAATCCTGCTAATGTTAGACATTCGGAAATTTGAACATATTTTAGTATATTGGAATACTACATATCTAAATCTGGAACAATTAGGCATAGATTCCTGGTAACTCTACGAGGTTCACACGCCCGAAGCGCATGCATGACTACAAAGGCCAGGCAGTGGAAATACGGCGATTGCACAATTTCCGGAAAGCAAGATAAACTGCTGCAAAAAATGCAAATCATGACGCGGTAAAGAATAATTAGTTGCATCAAAAGTAGATATTCGACCGATGAGCGGTTCACTTTGCTTCAGTGGAATGAAGAGGCACAGTACCCATTGTTTAACTGGCGACATTGAAATTCAGAATAATTTAGAAGCTTAGGGACTTAAGTGGCTATTAACGTGATCTTTGATCTTAATTCGTTTTATCGCAGTATCATACTTCGCTCGAAGCTTTCCAAAGCAGTTTACTTGTGTCTCCCTAACAGAAACTATCTCCATTCCTTTGGCTACACTTTTGTTGGTGGAATAACGAAACCATTATGAGTCGATTACTTCTCTTCGCTGTGCTCTTGGTTTGCTTCGTTTATGTACTACAGGTAGGCATAAGTATTTTCATATAGATACCGAAAAATTCGATAAATATTGTTGACGATCCACGTTATTATTTAGGCAAGTCCAGTGCCGCAAGATGCAGAACAGGCTACGCCTGCGAGCGATCTCGACAACTTAGCGAATAGAGCAAAGAAAATGTTCGACGATGCAAAAGGAGCATTGGAGAACACGGACATAAATGATGCCCTCGAGAAAGCGAAGACGTTTATCGGTCAGACTGGGGAAAATATTCGAAAAGAACTAGAGAAGATCACAGACAAATTTCGGGAGTAATTTTTTCAATGAATATAATAAAGATTTGTTTACGTGAACGAAATTCAATAGAATTATCGTTCATACATTATAAAAATAAAAACACAGCGCTAATCTTTTAAATACTTGTACATTGATGTATATTCCCTTTGCGTCATTCCTTAGAATACGTATGCGTACTTATTTCTTTCTCAAAAACAACATCAACTTTGACACGAGTAGTGAGATAAAGAAGATTATGTTATGTTACATCAAAATAAAAATAACACGTTGCTTGATGAATCAACGATTACTTTAATATTATACAACGTACGACACTAAATAAAAGATTTCAAAAATAGAAGGCGAACTATTCTATCTCCCGTAATGTGCAATGTTTATTCCATTTGTTTAAAAATACATTGAAAAAATGTTGAAAATATTCGAACTGTACGATTAACGACTGATAGCTTTGAAATGAATGCAACTTCCGACATTCAAGCGTATAAACTGCGATATAATATACACATCTACTAGTGGATAAGACAAATCGTATCTAAACCGGGCTTTCCTTCAAATAAAGCGTAAAGAATTTAAAGAAAATTGTCAGTCCTTACTGTATTATAAGCAGTTGAATTACAATCATCGCGGGTCAAGGCTTCTATTGCCCGGCAGCACACACACTGATAACCAGCTGTTGTGTATGGAGTTTAGAGAACCGATTTCGAAGCACTGATAACGCACGTGCAACGTTAGAATTAGCAAGCACATCAATGTAGATTTGTCCAAAGGAACCTGTCACCCCTGACGTAGTCCCCTACAAACATCTCATATTTATTAACAAATTGCTTACTAATAAATGATTTCTTACATGTTTTTAGATTGTCCTTCAAAATATTCTGATGAAGCCACTTCTTAAACGTGTTTTTTATTCTTCATAATACTGGCCGCAATAAAATATGCAGCCTAATGTAAAGACATAGTAACGATACTTTTGCGTATTTGAATATTTTGTCGTCGGAATGATGTAAAGTGTTCTCAGATATACGTAATTAATCATAAGTTCGCTCTTGCCTTGAACTTTAGCTCCATTATATCAATTTAAAATCGACTATCAATATACATAACTATTTACAATTTAAATAAAGGATATCGCTTTGAAAGCTAATATAAACAGCCCGTTATTTTATCTATTTCGATAAAATCAATTTTTATCGCGCAAGATTCTCAGTGCTCTCACGAAAAATCTGTGAAAAGGAATGAGAAATCATCGTCGCCGGAGAAAGATAGTAGACACTTTGCCCTCGTGCACCCCCGATAAGAATCGCCTATAAATGTAGTGCGCTTGTGTCGCTGCCTCGTCAGTTACTTTCCAGTTGTTTCACAGAGAATTCTCGAAAAATGAAGAACATTCTTGTGATAATATTCGCCGTCGCGCTGGTCACGGAGGGAAAAGTTGCACCGGGCAGTACTACGAATGCCCAAGGTTCACCTGAAGTTCAATTGACCGAGTTTATCAACCAGGCTCAAACGAACATCAACAATTTGGCGAAACAAATCCAGGAACAATTGAACATCCCGGACCAGCAAACCCTCGTTAACGCTGTCAAGGAACAGAGCACCAACTTCGTTACCAATATTCAGGAATACATGAAGAACGTTACCGAGGAGGTAGCAATTCAATATTTAATTGGCTAAACTAAAAATTAATACATATGAAATTAAGTAAAATTAATAAATGTTCCTTGGATTTTGCGCAGGTAAAAAATAAGAGCCCCGAGCTGGAAAGGATGTTGGCTGACGTTAAGGGCAAGCTCGCAAAAGTGGTGGATGACATTAGTAGCGGAATTCCGAATGCTCAGCAACAGGTTGCCGATTTGCAAGCCAAGTTCCAGCAAGGTGTTCAAACCGTAATGAAAGAATCCGATAATGCTGCCAAAACTCTGGGCCAACAATCGGGAAAAATCCAAGAAGATGTTGCGAAGTTCACGAAACAAGCGGTTGACATTGCTGTCCAAGCAACGCAGAACCTGAACAATGAACTTCAGCAAGCTGCAGCTCAGAAAAGTTAAATAACTATTTCTTCCGGTACCGATGTTTATGAGCGTATTGATTATATACAGAAGGAGAAAAGAAAAGAGGGTTAAAATTGTTCAGTTGTTGATCCCAAGAGAGTATTTCCTCACAATCTCACTGCGATCACCCAATTATCAAACTTATTTCGATTTAGTCTCAGATTCTGTATTATAGCTATAAGTGAAATATACATTACGAACAATTAACTCGAATCGCATAATTTCTTCATTGTACTGTTTTTTCTCCCTTCAGTAACGTGTTAGTGGATTGCAAGAAAGACGAAGATTTATGTACATATTATATAAACAAGTGTCGAAAAAATATCGCGACCGATTGTGAAACAATATTTTTGCTTGAAAGGAGAGTTGCTTCACCATCGAGAATTCTTCGTTTCTTAATATCGCATGTGCCAATATGTTTAGACAGTGTCAGCGCATACTGTTCGATTAAAAGATGTTCGGATAAGAGAAATAAATTCGTTGGAAGAGTTGTACGCATTAAGTGACTGCAAAAATCTTGACTAGAGAGCATTGCTAATACAATGAACGCTCTGTGCATTTCATTCAGTGTTTAGCACTACTGATCATTACTCTAAATCCTCCTTCACGTATAATGTAATTTGATGTGACTCTCGAAGCGATTATATCAAACAATCGAATTTTTTTCATGCAACCTGAATACGCACATTCAATAAATCCAAGGAAATGAAAGCATTATTATTACTACTTTTCGTAATATCTGTGGTAAGTAAAATTATAATTAAATGATTGAAAGTTGTATATCATAATTAAATAATGTGCCAGATGATAGTGGTGATGGCAGCAGACAAACAAACAGACGGAAAACAACAAAAAATTATGAAAAGGGAATATTCAAATGATGCACCGCGGCGCATATCTCGCCGCACTGAGAGAGAAAAAAAGATAAGTAAAGGATTCGAATGGATAATGCAAGGTGTAAATATCTTGGATCAAGTGGACAATTTCATATCTGACAGAACGAAAAACGTTATTAAAAAATTGAATGCAGCTTATAACGAGGGTGGTAGCAATACACACAAAAATTTCAACCGCAATTTTAAGGGAAGCTACTAAAAATGTAAAACAAGTTTCTATCACCATTTAATTATTTTTGTTGAATCTCTGAAAAAATTGTAAAAAGAATAAAGCATGTTTCAAAATTAAAATATATTCCGTGTTTAACTTTTCCTATTTTCCCCATTAGAGAACGTTCTTCATTACTTCAATAATATTTATATTGAGTAGTAGTAGATATACAATTAGATATTTCATAGAATTATTCGTCAAATTTTTAGATTACATTTTGGGAAAAAAAATTTATTTGAATATAAAAATATAACTATAGATAATAATTAAAGATGCATTTTCAATAGAAAAGAAAGTGCAAGCACCGATGAAAATAGATTCACTCAGGAGGAATTGCGAATGATCTTTATCAGAATTTCTATTAATTTCTCACTAGGTGGCGACTGTATTCGACAGTCACCGGGATCAGGCTGATCAGGCGACTTGTGCTAAGTTTTATCGTTTACCACATGTTGATTAATTAAATAGAAATAGAATATTGTGGGCAAAATCATTATTTGGGGCTACCGTCATTCGTTTTCAAACTCGGTCAACGCGAAATTCCATAAAGGTGATTTCCTGTATAAAGAGAACGGAGTTACGTCACGCACCAGCAAGATATCGTGTGTCGAGCAGACCGTGTTCCCCGTACGTCTCTTTGAATACAAAGTGTTCCTGCTTTCTTTACTTGCACTCTCGTGTCTGTCAAAACTCGAAAGTCACGCACGCGCTAGACTTTCCGAAACGAGTGTTTAGATAGCCGTAGTATTGGCGCATATAACCTATAAACGATCGAGACTTGAAAAGCGATCGTGAATGTTGATAGTTGTTACAGCAGTACGACCTCCTGTCAATCGTTTTGGGGTCGAATTAAATTTCAAATTAAAGGCTTTAATATTTAACAAGGAGCTTGTGAAAAAGAAAAATCCCCCATTATTTCCCTAATTTGAGACTATCGGTCGAAAGTATTTTTTGACGTTGAGTAGTCACCGGGAAATTAGTCAAAATTCCGGTCCCCACTAGGAAACGAGACGGTCCGCAACAAACCGGCGGCAGAAATCCTTCAACCACTGGCGAAGAATCCTCGTCGAGTGGCAAAATGAATAGCAAAAGAAAGAATCGTTCAAATACCAACAGGTATTTTTTTTTTTTTTAACTTTTTCCACATCACTTTTTTTTTATCATACACTTCTGTTAAGTTTTAGATATATCTCAAAACATCTTTCTCCCCATTATTGCCTATACATCAAATGTTTTGCTGAACGTTATCAAATTTTACAGATCGCCACGCGCCCGTGGCCCACAAGAAAGATGCATCGCCGCTGAAGGTGTATACAATAATGCACACTTTATGCATGCAATAACCAGTCATGTTGGCAACATTGTACAGGTATTAAAAATCATGTCATGCATAATGCGATTTCATATAGTCCCACTATAATAGCAGACAAAAGAACAATATTTCTTTCATAGATTTATTTATTTATTGGGCAAGCCGCAATTTTTGTCGCATATATTACAATGGATTTCTTAATTTTACAGATTCAAACATTGAATGGTTCAGTATACGAAGGTATTTTTCGCACCTTCTCAAGTCAATTTGATGTTGTCTTAGAAATGGCACATCGCGTAGAAGGTTCGGGTAAAATAAGTGTAGAAAGTGTAGTAGAGAAATTAATTTTTAAACCGCAAGATATTATTACTATGTCTGCTAAGGACGTTGATTTAGATTATGCTATACGCGATACATTCAGAACAGATACTGTTATTAGTAAATATAATGGTTTAATTGGCGAGAAAGAATTGGAACCTTGGGATGCACCGCCTGCCACTATGAACGGAGATGACTTAGAATTGGATGGTACCACCGTAAGTAAATTTTATTCGCTGTAAGGGAAAAATGAAAATAGGGATGTAAGCCATTGATTCATCTATGTATTCATATTAAAATATTTTACTATGTATCCTAGAATGGATGGGATGCCAATGATATGTTTCGTAAAAATGAACAAAAGTATGGTGTGCAAACAACATACGAACCAACTTTAGCTGCCTACACCTTACCGCTTCAAAGAAAGGACACAAAAGATTATAAAGAACAGGAACAAAAAGCTGCAGAAATAGCAAATGAAATAGAGTCACAACCGAATCACAAAGCAAGGTTAGAGCTTGAAAATGGTGATGAGGAA
Source organism: Nomada ferruginata (assembly GCA_963583965.1). Lineage (NCBI taxonomy): Eukaryota > Metazoa > Arthropoda > Insecta > Hymenoptera > Apidae > Nomada > Nomada ferruginata. The sequence goes on from OY757216.1 coordinate 19,199,133, forward strand.
GAAAGATTTGCGGCTGTGGTACGTTTATTATTACTCTGGCAGTTATAAAAAAGGAAAAACTGAAATTACGTGCTCTTTATGAAACCATATATAACTTTAGGTGAGACCCAATGAAGGTAAATATATTCCACCTCCCCTGAAGAAGAAAAATGGAAACAGTGGGAAATTAATGAGAGCCACAGAATCTCCATCTTCACCAGGACCTGCAACCACGAATAAAAATGTTTTCAACCAACAACCTCCGTCCAATGTAAATGTAAACATTCCTCCATCTTCGAATCTTCCTATTGGAATGCAAAGCGCTCATCCCTCGGTGCAACATCCGGTATCCTTAAATATGGGGATGCCACCCAGCGGTGTGGTGGTTACATACAATAACCCTCCACCACCGTTTGTGCCTCCACCAGCAACGCAACCACCACCGCCAGGTATTAAAAATATTGTTTATAATATTATTACTTATCGGATTACATGTAAAAAAAACTCAATGCATTGATAATGAATTGATATTTATAGTACCTGTGATTCAGCAAACTCAACCACAATCTCAAAGTACTCCTGTATCGCAAGTCAGTTTTCCTCCGCAACAACAAGCGCCATCGTCTAAAATAAGTACAGAAAAGCGCGAACGACCCGGCAGGCAACAAGTGTATCAAGCTGATAGAGCACCACCGGCGCCATTCCCACAAACAAATGTTACTTCTTCTCACCAACAGCCACCGCCATCTCATCAACAGCATGGCTCTATGCAGCAACAAAATGCAGTTGAAGGACAACGATGCGAGATAGTTTCGCATAAACCTGATCACAGAAAGGTATATTTCTACTGGAACTTATACTGGTAGTATCTTAATGGGACGAGATTTCGAGAAGCATACATATTTTTCAAGGTCCCAACACCACGCAGTAGGGAGGAACAACATTCAGAGCTGAGACAGTTTGCTTCAGATTTTAAGTTAGCAGAAACAGCAGCACAGGATACACCACCAGTTAACAGAAAACAACAACACCAGCATCAGCAAGATTCTCATTCTTCGTCTCAGATTAATCAGACGCATCATCAACATACAACGCCCCAACAGTCACAACAACAGCAGCAGCAACAACAACAACAACAACCACAGCATCCAAGTCCTCCACAGCAGCAACAGCCACAGCAGCAGCAGCAGCAACATCAAAGTCAAAATCAAACTATTCAAGAAGAAACTGTAGTCACTAGTAAACCACCACCAGGTCCATTACCTGTACGACCTACCAGCCCTCCACAGCAACAGCAGCAACAACAACAGCAACAAACTCCTACAAATGCACCTACTGTGTCGCAAACTCCACTGGAACCGCCAGTGGATAAAATTGCGACGGCTTTCAAGAAATCAACATTGAATCCAAATGCTAAAGAATTTAATCCAAATACTAAACCTTTCACTCCGGTAAGCTAATCATTATATGAAATTGAAATGAAATTGGAATATACAGCACGTAATACGTATATTTTCAATATCGATTTTTTTTTAGCGATCTCCCAGTACACCAACGCCAAGTAGACCACACACTCCACAAACACCACAATACACTGGGGCTACAATGCCTGCGACAGTAGTTATGCCAGCATACGTAATGACGAGCCAACCACCAACTGCGTTCAGCCAGCCACCAGCTCAATCAATGACTAGGTTCCGGAAGGGTCAGTATCTAGGTATCCGAATCTCAATTCCAATTTTCTATTTACTGAGAAATCTTTCTCAATATTAGTTTAAAAGAGCAACATGCTCATTGAGCTTAACATAATAATAATGCAAATGGCATCTTCCTCCCGTTAATTTCAGTACCAGTGATGCATGCACAACATCGTGCGCAAGATATAGCTTCTCAAATGCAAGTGGTAGCGGCAACTGGGCAGCCATTAATGGCACCGGCCCCTCTACACCCACCATTCCAGGTGCCTTATCCTGGCCAACCGGCATATCAACAGATGGTACGCATGGTTCAGGCACCACCACCACCGCCTCATATGGCTTCACCTTATCATCATCATGACTCACCGGGACCACAGGCTCCTGGTATTCAATACATGGGTCCACATACACATCCACACCCTCACGTTGCTCAACAACCACCAAGTCAAACCCCCTCTCCAGCTAATCCTAATCAACCACACACACCAGGCACCTACAATCCTCCTGGAACTCCACAACCCACATATCCTCCACCACCTCCTCAAGGCCATGCTCCAAGTTATCCAATAATGTGTCCTATAATTCCTCCTCATATACCGATACCACCGCAGCACATGCAATACCTACCACCCCAACCACCACCCGGAGCGCAACAAACTATACCAGTGATTTTGCCGCACAATCAGTAGCTGCAATCAGAAATGGATGAAGAAAGAGAGAACTACTAGTATTCTGCAGAGGTAGAATAACGTTTGCAAATTCAAGTTACTTTCATGATGGCATTACGCACTTGAAAAGATTTTCATTTATCGCTTGCAACATGACATGTCTATAGAACAATCCTTAAAGTTCCATCATTTTTCGGCGGAAGGTTTCTTTCTGGTAATAGCAATAGTCCATAAAGGGTAACATATTTTTTTCTCTAATCTAATGCAAATAATAGTCGACAATTTCAAAAACGAAAGAGATTGTGCAATCGTAATATATAAAAGAAGTGCTGTTCATCTCGAAAGTGGCTTTTAAGTGGGTTAGTTAATTACATAAGACCCGTGACGATATTAGTCCCTCAACTTAATATATCCAAATCTCAATTACTCGAGGCAAATTTCAATATGCAAGTTCTCGCTCGTGTGCTGTAATTGTTATTAATTCAGATGTTAAAACGAAAAGATACACATGATTTTTGAGATTCATTTATAGAAATATAAGAAATATACGAAATGTAAGAACAAAATTGGCAAAATATTTCGGAATTATGCATTGATGAGTGTTACTTTAAGATATTATAAGAAATCAATGAAACGAGGGACTGTGACTATAAAATGCTGCAAGAGATATTCAAATTAAAACGTTTCACTCTTGATTATTGTAGTTCGTACTACTTTGTAAACGTTTCTTAGACCAAAATTCAACCTAAAAGGTTGACAAATGGAGCTACCCTATAGTCTGATGGTGAACGTACGTTCCAAGGATCCGACTGCTCAGAAACAGAGAGTAATCGTGAACATCGCGCGAGTAAAAAATTTTTTTTTACACAAGATAATTATTGGAAATGATGTAAAAGATACACAGCATATGACATATTTTTCTGCTCGCGCTAACACGTTTAATATTTCAATGCAGCGAACAGGAAACAAGAAAAAAGATCGATGTAAACTCTTCTAAATTTAATCAAATTGTGTTTGACTATGCAAAGGTGAATAACATGATAGTAAAACGAATGAGGGGGAAAGTATCAAATTTTGTCGTTCGTTAATGGATTTTCTTACGAGATGCTCATACATAAAATCCTCAACCCTCGTAGCAATGAGTGAGCCGCGTTATAAAAAAAATCTATAAGAGCAAAAGAGTCCGACAAATAACATTGTTTAAAATGATCTAATAATTGTCGAGACAGAAAAGCATCTGTGTATATAAAGAGGTACAAATGTATTAGTTTTTGTTTAGCAATTTGAAATATAAAATTTTGATTTTACACGACAGTATGTTTACAGCAACCTGTACAAATTTGATATCCTCATTCAAATGAGTAAAAACGTACATTGCGAGAGCACAGATAACGCAGCAATAAGATATATTGCAATCATTTTGTTTGTTTTAAAAATTAAATTTCACACCTCAATTGTTGAAATCTTTTGAAGTAGTGCGTGATCAATATAAACATTGTATAATCGGTAGAACAATATTAATGAGGAGTTTCTTCGTTTCTTTCATAAATAAGACACATTGTAAACACGAACAAAATGTGAAGAGTTAGCTACAAAAGCAACAATGTTTTATTGTCTGATAGACCGAAGATCCATCATGCGGAATATGTAAAACTTTTGCGACAAATCAATTGCGTACCTCTTACCTGCATATAAACAAAAAATATTATCAGATGCTATGGCATTGAAAAAGACAAGTGAATTACGGCCTTAGACCTAGTCGTGTATATACATATAAGAGAATTGAAGGAAAGGACGATCCTTATCTGAGAGATAGTGGAGTGTGTGGCATCGTTAGACACAAATTTTATATCGAAGAGATTTAAAAAAAGAACCATCAAAATAAAGTCAATGCGTTAAAAGCCAATCTATACACCGTGATTTATTTATATTTTATTTCCCGCATAATTTATGATTTGTTGTATTATACACTTTTTGGAGACGCCTCGTTTTATTTTAATTCAATTTCATTGTTTCTAGCATATTTTTGAGAGACAGAAAAAAAGTATCAAGTATGTACGTTTGTAATGTGCATGGTACATACATTACATATTTGAAAAATGTAAAACGAGATTAATCAGATAATTTTGAACACTATTATCTTATTCGCGATATAATCTATACACATGCATACATCTATACCAACACAATGTGGAACATAACCTAAAAGATCTGTTGGGTTTTAAAGAAACTTAATAGGATATAGTTTCTAGTATCTTAAAGAATATATTTCAGTTTATTATTCGTCATGAAAACACAAAATTGGAAAGAATTAGAAGTACCATTAAGCGAGCCTATACTGAAAACTATAGACGAATTAAAATTTCTTTGCATGACTCCTGTGCAGGTAAAATATTAAAGTAAAAAGAAGTATTAGCATGTAATTTACAAAAGAAGTGTAACATTTCTTTCATTGATAAATATGCATGAATTATACTTTTAACCAGAAATAAATATAATTTGTAAACGATCGATACAGAATCCTTTGTAATAATTCTGCAGGCAGCTACTATACCATTATTATTAAAAGGAAAAGATGTAGCAGCAGAAGCGGTAACAGGAAGTGGAAAAACAATTGCTTTTTTAATTCCTTTATTAGAAATATTGCAGGTAACATAGAATTGTTGGTTTGTATGTTGCTACGCGTAATTTTTATATACAGGTAATATATCCATTTTTCTTATGCAACATAGAAAAGAAAAGAGAAATGGAAGCCCACAGAAATTGGGGCAATAATAATTAGTCCCACGAGGGAACTTGCTGCGCAAATAAATGAGGTTTTGCAAAGGTTTCTAAACAATATACCGCATTTAAAACAAGCATTACTTGTCGGCGGTACAACAGTTGTAGAAGACGCAGCGAGACTTAAAGCTGGGGCAAATATTATTGTTGCAACACCTGGTAGACTAGAAGATATATTGTCTAACTGTAAAAGTATAAACTTGGCGACATACGTAAAGTCTCTGGTAATTTATTTGAAAAAATTAAGCATACATTTGAACTAATGCATCATATTAATGCCCTACAATTCTATGTGCAGGAGGTACTGATTTTGGACGAAGCCGATAGATTACTAGATCTAGGTTTTTCGGCAACACTGGATACAATATTAAGTTATTTACCACGACTTAGAAGAACGGGTTTATTTTCTGCAACTCAAACAAAGGAATTACACCAATTAATAAGAGCAGGGCTAAGAAACCCAGCTTTAGTGACTGTTAAAGAAAAGGCCAATATTTCTACCCCTACGAATTTAAAAAATAATTATGTCATTGTAAATGCTGAGTACAAATTATCTGTAATGATAGATTTCATTCGACAAGAAGGGACTAATTTGAAATACATGATTTTTCTATCTACATGTGCTTGTGTTGATTACTTTAGTCATGTCATACAAACGTAAGTTGGATTAAAACCCATTTAACTCGCTGGTTTACCAAAATTAATCTTGCATCATATTTGAATTTTAGAATGCTGCCGTCCGCGCAAGTATTTGCGATCCATGGTAAAATGAAAAATAAGCGGTACAAAGTATTTAATGAATTTCGATGTGTCGATAGTGGCATTTTAATTTGCACAGATGTAATGGCACGTGGTATTGATATCACAGAAGTGGATTGGGTGTTACAGTACGATCCTCCCTGTTCTGCCAGTAGTTTTGTCCATAGGTGAGAATCATCTTTGTTACGCTATCGTATACGCATACTCTTTATTCATAACTTTGCTATAATTTACTGTCGAATCTCGTGCTTTTAGATGCGGTAGAACCGCTAGAATTGGAAACGAAGGAAATGCTCTGTTATTTCTCTTGGAAACGGAAGATGCGTATGTAGATTTTATCAAAAGAAATCAAAAAGTAGAGTTGCAAAAAGTAACATTGGAACCATCTATAATTTCATATGAGAAATGCTTAAAATGCACGAAGGAATTACAAAAACAAGATCGACTACTGTTTGATAAAGCTAATAGGGCATTTGTATCATATGTCCAAGCGTACAATAAACATGAATGTAATTTGATATTGAGGCTGAAAGACATTGATCTAGGAAAGCTTGCAATGGGTTTTGGTTTATTACGAATGCCGCGAATGCCCGAGCTTAAAGTAAGAGATACGTCGCACTTCCAACACGAAGATATTGATATTAATACTCTTACTTATTCAGATAAACAAAAAGAAAAAAGACGTTTAGAAAAGCTACAGGTTTTTCGAGATAGTGGGATTTGGCCGAAAGTAGAAAAACGTAAACATAAGCAAACTGAACCATGGTCTGAAACCAAGAAAAAGAAATTAGACAAGCAAGAAAATCGCGTGAAACGAAAAGAGAAAAAATTAAAACAAAAAATGTCAGCAACGCCTGCGAAAAAGAAAAGCAGGAAGATAAATGAAGAAGATATCCAAGAACTGGCAAAGGACATAGCACTAATTAAAAAATTGAAAAGGAAGAAGGTAAATGTTGTTTAATATAACTTTAAAAGTACGCATTTACTTCCTACATATATTCATTTTCTTTAATTAATGCCAATCGTTTCAGATCTCACAGGAAGAATTTGATGCTGCCTTTGAAATTGACTAAAAAATTCTTTGAAAATAATAACAAATTGTATATTACTGTTCAGTACTTTTTTATATATACATTTGTATATACAGCATATACGATCATCCAATAAACTAAGGTAAAGAATGCATAAATATGTTTAAATAAGCCTTCCCATTTAGTCCATAAAATAGTATCTAGTATTTGATAAAATAACATGTAGTGGAATGTTCAAGCTGTACATTATATTTCTCTTCATATTTAATTCACTTCAATATGATATTCAGACTACAATAAATATATAATTACTTTTGTATTATCCATATCATTTTTTTTCTATCATTCAGTATGGAGCAAAGAAAGTAAGCAAAACAAAATGTTATATTCAAATACTGAAAATTCTACACAAATTAAAATACAGATATATATGCACGAGAAAACATGTTTCATGAAAATTATTGCTCTATAAGATAACAGAATTAGCTGATAATGGTGAACGTGTAGCATGCATGTTGTATAGTATGTGTATATGTGAAATCTTTTTGAACCTATTCAATATGTGAGTGGACCCCACTTGTAGGGTCGACTATAGTAGAAGGGGAAACATAAGCACTGGTGTCTCTTGGTGAGCCATAGTGGTGAGTCACACATTTCTGCAAGTGTCAACTAGCATAAGATTTTCTCCTTACTTATTAAACTAATTTTGAAAATACAAGTCTAAATTACACAAAGTTATTTGAAAATGAACGATACAGACACAGGCGACCGTCCAAAATGGTTGTTAGAACTAGAAAATCGAAAGAAAACGGTAAGCTTTCTCCTAATATTTGAAAAAAAAATTATAACTATATACAAAAATCACCTAACTCAAACTTAAGTAAATCCTCTTTGAACTTACTAATTTCAACCCACTCTAAAAAATTTCGAGTTTTCAAAGTTATTGTACGTATTATTATGTTTAATGCTTTTAAGAAAATTTAAAGCACTATAGTTGTCTTTTTTTTCAGCCACGATTGGCACACGAAGCTGGAGCAGGTGCGCCTTGTGTCGCTTGCAAAGAAGCATGCCCAGGGTTAGATTTGCACTTTTGGAGGAAAATTTGCAAAAATTGTAAATGCAGTAAAGACGATCATGATGTCGAGGACGAAGATTTTCCCCAATTTGATTTGTTGTTCGGAACTTCAAGGAAGTATAAAAAAAAAGCTATTTGTAAATATCATTGGTATTAAAATGTTATACATGTTATATTATGCAAAAGTATACTCTTCTATTGAATTTCTTTTAGTTCTACATATAAACGATGGAAAGGAACATGCGCAAGAAGCATTTGAATGGATTCCACCAAATACAACAAATGAACTAGCTACAGACTATATGAAAGCCTTACCTGTTGAGAAATTACCTATTAAAGGAACAACAGGGGCAGCGCTCAGGAGACAATTGTTACAGAAACAGTTACCTCTCCACGACATAGATTATAAAACTTGCGACGAATTAAGCGATCAAGAAAGAAAACAATTTGAAAAGTACTTGGAAAATATAAAAAAATATGCAGGACAGGGAACAGTGACTAAGGTAAAGTATTATTTTAACAGGCATTTATTTTATTCTATATATTTAATACTCTGTATGTTATAGATATTAAGCGCACGCCCCTACGATGCATCATTAGTTACGCCAGCGAATGCGACTGACATGCAACAATTTAGTCCACAAAATAAACCTAACATGCAATCGGGCCTTATTCACTTACGTACACCTAGCAGTTTTGCACCGAAATGTCCATACCAAACAAGTTTGTACGACAAAGTAAAAGTACCAGAGTTTTGTGCTCCTCTGGAAGCTGCAAGTAGTTGTAGTAATGTCAATAATACACCAATTGTTGAGAAATACAATGTGGTCAATAATAATGGTGACATTGTCAAATCCGAACAAGTTGCAAGTGGTCGTTATAACAAAGGTGTTGGTCCAAAAGTACCCTCAGCGCTTGGGATTAATCCAAATATAACTAAGGAAATACCAAAGACCGAAAGGGTGACTGCTTCAAAAAATACAACTGTCATGAATTCTGAAGCAACACCATCTTGGACTCCAGCCGAATCTTATAGAGAAGCGTACAAAGATGTGCTTAAAAATCCGTCCACTGATCTTTTACACTCAGCATCAATTATTGACAATATTCAAGAGGCAGAGGCTATATTGGCTGATGCTCTTCTGCCACCTAGTACAGTGCATGCGAGTGATATAATTGGAAGTACATTGGATGAAAAAGGTTTAAGGTTTATACGAGAGAAACTAACGAATAAGTATAGCAATCAAGAAAGCATATACTTACAACGCAATGCACCAAATTTTGCAAAGACTTTCGATACACCTAACTCATCCCATAGAAGTAATAAAGAAACTGATGCTACGACTGGTACTGTTGCGAGAAAGAAGCAATCTGCAATGCTGCTTCCATCCCAAGATACTATTCAGGGAGTAGAAGGGAGTGTTAATAATTCTGAGCTGACAAAAGCAGAAAAAGAAGTCATGAAACACAACAGAAACATAGTTCACTCTGATCCCATGGATTCAGCCCAAGTTATGAACACAAACAAATTACGAGAACATGTACCAGCAATTCCTTCAGCAGTTGCAGAGAATTCCCATTCTTTCCCGGCTTCATCATCGCAAATACATTTACAATCTCCTAATGACAATAATCAGCAAGCTAAATTAAATAGTTTTGCAACACCGTCCAGCATTCTGCATTCTGAAAAATTGCAAACTCAAATATTCCCTTGCGAACCAACCGTTGCTATAGGGCAATCGGAAAATAATCTTTCGTGCGCAGAAAATCTGAAAGGTGCTATAGAGGAACTGACAATAGGTACTGTTAAGCCACAAAATTGTCACAAGTGCGAAGAAGCAATTCGCGTTGGCGACGTTGCCGTAATTACGGAAAAAGCTAAAAATGCTGTATGGCATCCAGGATGCTTTACTTGTGATACATGTAATGAATTGTTGGTAGACTTAGTTTACTTCTATTACAAAAACAAATTGTACTGTGGCAGAGATTTAGCAGCGTTACTGGGAATTCCTAGATGTTTTGCGTGTGACGAGGTAAACATAAGAGAAAAAATAACTTTGTTTATTCTATAATAATAAACTTAAAAAAATGTTTTATATTTTTTAGCTCATCTTTGTGAGGGAATACACTGTCGCAGAAGGGCATAATTACCATGTAAAACATTTTTGTTGTTGGGACTGTGACATTCCATTAGCTGGTAAACAGTACATCACAGAAAACGATCGTCCATTGTGCCTTCTCTGTTATCAAAAAACATATGCCAAAACATGTAACACATGCGAAAAAGTCATTGCTGCCGATCAACAAGGTGTTGCTGTTAAGGATTTAAATTTTCATGCAGCTGGAAATTGTTTCGGTTGTTATATTTGTCATAAAAACCTATTAAACGGTAGGTTTGCAGTTAAGGAAAAGAAGATATTTTGCAGTAAGGAATGCATTTCAAAATTTCTAAATCCATAACATTTGTAATAAATTGTGGAATTACTTATAATCTGCAACTGTTAATAATCTTTCGCAATTTTATATATATTTCAAACTTTTCGTTTATATGATATATTACAATTCACTTGTACATATTGCCAGTATAAAATGTATATCATCAAAAATAGACATTTTACACGATTGTGTGTACAAAAATATATTTTCACAAAGTATTGTAACAAATATTTCATCAATTTGTATTATTATATACTTATACATATGATAGTTTAAGTACGTATGATATTCATTTACGAAAGAACAAAATATAAAACTATTTTATTTTTATCCGTATTCTACATTTTATACCTTTCGTTGAACTTTAGATAAGAAATTATTCAAATGAACGTAATTTAACACCTTTCTAGCTTCAAAGTAACAACGAAATTATGATTTTTCAATGTATTATATATTACTCGGTATAGAGAAATTCATTTCTATTTTATCAGTTAAAGGTATAAAATAAATCTAATGATTCCAGTGTTTTTATCAACTTTATACGCTTTGCTTTTTATAATAATAAATAATTCTTATATTAGTACTCATGTAAATATTTTCTTTACTGCAAGCATTACAGGAACACTACGTTGTTAAGCAAAATTTTGGATTCAAGCATATAGAATCTGACATATGATTTCGTTGATTACTACTTTGAAATGTATGAAAAATAAACACGAACAATGTGCAATTTTTTTATAAAACATTTAAAATATATACTTACCATACCAAAGTAAGTAAACCATTTATGTTCAAAGTTTGTTTAAAAAATTTATCACATTTCATTCGGAATCACTGTCAACAACACTTAAAACTCTTTTATATGTACTACGTTTAGGCGTTTCCGGAGATTTTGTTGATTCCTTAGATAAATCCTTATTTCTCTGAGCGCGTGTAACACGACCTGAAATTGATTAATGTTAAAATGTTTATACTTTCTGATCAACTCTACAATATTACAAACCTTCCGATATAATATTGCTGGTATTTAATTCAGCAATATCCTTAAGCCTTTCATTCTTCTCTTTAGCTTTCTTGCACTTTTCTATGCTTGGTCTACCGGTAATACCATTTTTTTCCAATAATTCTTTCAAACACCTTACTTTGGCGGCATTTGACTTACAGTTAGCCCAAATATCGTTATAAGACTTAACGTATATTCCGGCCATTCTAATATATTTTTTTAACTGCTGTATTTGTTTACCTTCAGCTTTCTAAAAAAAGACCAAAATATAGAATTATTATTTTATAAAGCACACTTGGAGTATAGAGTAGAATGTAATATTATAATATTACTAAACTTACCGAACTCTGTCTCTTTCCGCTTCCATCTTTAGATCCATCTGCGCTATCACTTTCATCTTCACTCTTACTTTTTACTGATTCTACATCAGCTACATTTTCTTCTGCTTCTTTCTCTTCTGTTATATTAGAATTCTCATCCTCTTCATCTTCTTTTTCAATTGACTTTTTAGCAATTTTCTTTGCCTTAACGCGTCCTTTTTTTGATTCAGTGGGCGATTTCGTGTACTTCTTGTTTGCCACTGTTTTCTTTAGTTTCTTTTTAGCCCGTGGACTGTAGTCTTCATCCGAATTATTTTCATCATTTTCTTCCGAGTTTGAGCTTTTTGCTTTACTGATAGAAGTTCTGTCCTTCCCTTTTCCTTTCTTTGCAGTTTGTTTTCTCTTGACTTCGGGCACATCCTTCGAGTCAGGTCTTTCCGCTTCAGAAGAACTAACATCAAGTTCTGAATCATTAGGTTTGGCCTTGACAATTATAGTTTTTGGCACAGGTTTTTTATCTTTTTCATCTTCGTTATCAGAAGAACTTGAAGATTCCTTATCGCTAGCACATTCTACTGACAGCTCCAAACCTTCTACCACTTCGGCATCCTCAATTTGTGGCTTCTTACGTTTCTTTTTTAACTTAATCGTATCATCTTCTTTTTCGTCTAGTTCTTGTAAATTACTTGCTGTAAATTCCATGGATACACTTTCCTTTTCACAAGAGAAATGTAAAAATAAAATAGTTAAAATGCGCTTTACATACCAATCGATATCATTTAAGTTACAGTTCCATATGTGAATTAACATGCAAATATATTATTCATTACCTTATGTTTTTCAGTTGTTAAAATATCGGATCCATTTTCTTTCTTGGCTGTCTTTTCATTATCAATTGAATCTTTATTATTCTTGGCTTCATTGGTTGCCGCATTTGAATCTTTTGTTTCACTTGTAATTTCTTCCGACAATGATTTAATTTTTTCTTCCGCCTTCTTAATATTTGTATCGTCCAGATTATCCTTTACATCCTCAGCATTACCATTTACTTCAGATTCACTTTTAGCTTTAACTTCTTCAGACGTTGCACGATCAATAGATGTACACAGCTTTTTAGAAGCTACGTGTAAACCGTCGTCTTCTGAATTTTCTTCTCGTGATCTTTTTTGCCCAGGTTCATTACAGTTTCCAGATTCATTAGAAACTTCCAAGGGTGGCATTTCATCCTGCGACTCATTGTCGCTATGATCTGATTCAATCATTTCTGTAATTTAAATATGTTTCACAGAAATTACACAACAGCAATAGGATTAAATATCAATATTCGTTTATATATAAAATATTGCCTCACTTTGATTACGTTTATTATATTTTGTTTTTAAAAAATTTGATTTAATTAATTGCATGAAACGTCATTTATGTAATAACTACTGCTTCAACATTTCTTACTTATAACTTTTTTTTATATGTAACATCGAAATGTTCCGTGTATAAGCTATTGTGTAAGAAAATTTATAACTATTTTACAAGTAAAAGGAACTACTGATCAATTATTGTCAATTATTGCTAAAAAACAGAAGTGAACATTTTTGAAATACATTCAATAATGAAAAATTTCACATTTTATTGCATCAATGTGGTAAATAAAAAGTAACTGACCTATGAATAATGATAATTAATTTACAAAGAGAAAAACACCAAGTAATATTCAATTAATTGCTGTACCAGAAATGATCGTAACGTTTGCGCGGCAAAATCTACGCGTAACTATGTAGTCGCTATTGATTGGTCAAACTATGTACAATATAATCAGCATTGCCATATGGAGGGAAAAAATGGCCGCGAGGGGAATTTTAGTAACGTAGGGAATAATTGTAGTATACTGCATAATAATACTTTTATACAGTATATTTCTGAGCACTAAATTATCTTTAAGTATCATATTATCATGCGCCCAATATCTATATATTCTACTTAGTAATATCAGTTTAGCTTGGCAATTACAGCTTGTGAACTATTCGGCAATATCACAGTAAATACATACAAATATTTAGATTCGTATCTTACTAACTTTCTGTTAAGACGTTCTAGAATCGTTTTTATTCACATTGTAATGTTATTAACTTTGGAATTGAATTCTACGCGAAAAATCAAATGAGTATTCTGCAGAAGTACTTTGCACAATTGTAGCAGTCGCAATAGACAATTAGACAAATGTTGTACTCTGCTGCCCCTCACGTGGTTGCTTCTCCCACCGATTGTCTTGTGCGTAGCGCGCTTACATCGGTGTCACTGACACATATGTTCTACGTTTGCGGCGCAAATTTAACGCGCAGTATTTGATTGTGATTGTAGTCTAGCCATCATTTCAGCATCGCACGTTTCCGTGACAACGCCAGAGAAGCCAAAATGGCTGCGAGCCATTCTTAAATAGTACTATAGTATGTAGATGTATGGCGTAGTTTTATTGTTTACATAATTATGGATTTTATAAATGATAAACGTACGCATCGAGAAATACAATTGTTGTATTTAATTATTGTTTCCTTAGTCTGCTGTTGACGTCAGTTGGATTAAAAGTACTTTTATAGTATATAGGTTTGTAACGAAGTTTACGAATTGATAAAGATGAAGCACAAAAAACACAAGAATCAATCCGAACGCCAGAGAAAGAAATCAAAGAAAAAGGATAAGAAAAAGCATCAGAAAGAGAAATATAATGAATCTGACTCAAGTAGCGTTAGTATTAAATATTATTACAATATTTACGCATTTATTGTTCGTGTTTAATTTTACCCATGGAATGTCGTCAAAGTTTTTCTTATTATATTCTACAATTTTAATTGAAAATGTAATGTACTTTTAGAGCATTAGTGAAACTGAGCAAGAATGGGTAGAAAAACCAGCTTCTTCGTCTATATTAGCAAAGGGACCTGCAGCTACCACATCGAAAGAGCAAGAACTCCCCAAAAGAGAAGATTGGATGGATATAAGAAGTTTACTTCCATGTGTATTTAAGGACAAGAAAACAGAATCTTCCAAAACAAAAAATGCTAATAAGCCAGACTTGCTTGCATTGGGACAAAGTGAGAGAGAATTAAATCCGTATTGGAAGAATGGTGGTAGCGGTATTCCCCAAGAAAGTCCAACAGTATCAGAACCCGTTATAGATATAAAATGGTTAAAGAAAAGTCTCAGACGAGCGAAAGAACAAGCAGAAATTGGGAATAGGAGTCTAGAAGAAATTGCAGCTGAAAGATGGGGTGTAAGTATAGAACATTGTAGCGAAACAGTTAACTTGGAATTGAAGGAAAAGCATGAAAAGGAAATTAATACGAGTATTTATTTATATACGAGAAATTAATTACGAGTATAAGCGGTTCTAATGTAACATGGACATTATAGTCTTTAGAAGTGATACAGTCCATGATATCAAAAGCGGAAGGTAAATCAATAAGGGGCAAATCAAGGTATATTTCGAACACGTTTCGAGAACACAAACATAAAAACCAATTTAGAAAGCCTGAAAGATATGAAGGTAGCCAGTCTTCGAGTTCTTCTATCTCTGACAATCCGAATAGGATAAATAGATACAATGACAATGCACATGATGTACAGATGAAGGAAGAGAAAGAAATTGAACTGTTAACAGAAGCAGAGATGAATAAGTTGGGAGCAAAAATTATCAAAGCTGAATTAATGGGAAATACTGTAAGTTCTGCATATTGAAACTTTCATTGCAAAATATGCGACACGTGTTAATAGCCGATAAGAATTCAAAATATTTTTTAGGAATTTGCTGATGAATTGAAACTTAAATTAAAACGAGCTAGAGATGTAAAAACTTCTCAGCATCATGATGCAGAGGAGATCCAAAACGTAGTTCTTACACGTACTGACGAAAGAGGTAAGCAATCGATCTCAAAAAATTCCGTGCATTTAAAACAGATGATTAATACAAAATTCATTATTTACGCTAGGTGTTACCAGGCCACTAGAACCTAGAAGTCAATGTACAAAATCGACTCAAAACGAAAAACGAAAGAACATGGAAACACATGTGTCTGGAAAGAAAGCAAGACATTACTTTGATGATGACAAATATTCATTGCAACAATTGGTATGTCCATTAAATAAAGTATTTACGCTTAACAGTATCAAATATTTGTATATCTCTACTTTTGATTATTATCTTTTTGTTATGTAGTTTCAGAAAGAAAAAGGAAGGTCTACACACGAAGATGATGCAGAATTTGTTAAAGTTGCCTCTAAGGTATGGCTCAAAAATTATTTTAAATATATCGTGAAATAATAAATATATGAAATATTTTGCAGAGCATGGATATGGACGAAATATTTGAGGAGCGCATCACACACGTTAAATCTGATACCAAACAGGATACAATAGATCGCTCGCATGCTATTAAAGAACACAAACGTATTGCAAAAAGTTTGGATTCTTGCCATTGGTGTATTGATTCAAAATACATACTAAAACATTTGATCGTTACAATGGATTCTGAAATTTGTTTAAGCCTTCCTCGGTATAGTTCTTTAACTGTTGGGCATTGTATATTAACACCAACACACCATATTGCGTGTCAATTACAATTAGATGAAAATGTCTGGGAAAAATTAAAGGTAAAAAAAGCCTATTTCATATTGGTTTTTAGCAATATATCGTCGTTTTCTCACAATTATTTTATTTTTAGCAATTTAAACGATCACTATACAAAATGTTCAGAGATCGAAATCAATATCCAGTGTTCTTTGAAATTTATAAGAGTCGCTACAAATTTCCACATATGCAACTAGAATGTGTTCCACTACCGAAGAAAGTTGGTGAACTTGCACCAATGTATTTCAAAGTAAGTACATACGCAATGAAATAATACAAATGCAAAGGACATTAAATTTGTATCGAACGTTTTGATTTAGAAAGCCTTATTGGAATCAGAAACGGAATGGGCAATGAATAAAAAAATTATCGACCTTCAAGAAAAAGATGTGCGTCATGTTATCCCAAATGGTCTAACATATTTTATGGTGGAATTTGAAATAAACAAAGGGTATGCCCATGTCATTGAAGATGAACATATGTTTCCAAAAAATTTCGCTGAGGTAATTTTTTTCTTGAAGAAATATATCAAATACCTTCTATTGCAAAACAAATTTACACGATTTAATACGTTTTATTTATAACAGGAGATCATAGGTGGAATGCTAGATCTTGATCATAATGTATGGAGAAAGCCAAAAAAACAAAGCTTTGATGAACAACGCGAAAAGGTATTAGAATTTTCAGAAATATGGAAGAAATATACAATGTGAAATGAAATATTGATGAATAATTTATGCCCGTGTATTTCCGAAATAGAAATTTGTACATATGAATGTAATATTTTTTGAATATATATTAACTTTCAATGAAAACCTTTAAGGTGTCGCGAGTACATATGTATGTACACTTTTCTGGTAAATTTTATTTATATATTTACACGAAATACTGATACAACAGTTTTCAATGCTACATTCTATTTCGCAACTTCAGTTTCACAAAAACCTGATACTGGTTGTTTCTCGAAATACTCTTTCAAGATAGATGGAAATAATGACAAGACCTTGAATCGTTTTCCCATTTTATCTTCATCCATGATCATGTGATACCCAGACTGGAAATTTGTTCTTTCCTCTTTTGGAACATTGCTCAAAAGAATTTGCATTCTCAGATTAATTCCAAGATTTCTTAAGAAACTTGCTTGGTTCACCGGCCCAAATGTTACTACTCTGTTGTTCCTCTCTGCAACCATTTTTATCGCCGCGAAATCGACATCTGCTGTCAAATCTGCAGTTCCAGGATGTAATAACGGGTCGTGTACTTTATGTTGCGAAAATCCACGAAAGGTGTCTGTTTTCTCACCATTATGGCCATAATCGCAAATTAGGGCAAATCCACCACATTCCCATAAAAAATCTCCTATATAATCTACAATTACCAAACTTTCTGGACTAATCTCAACGTGTTCTCTGCTTTCATCTTTCTGCAAAATATTTAATTTAATATTCATATTCGTTATTAATAACCATATTTCCAAATGTATATAAAAAAAATCGCTTACCGATATATAAACAGTAGCAGGAGTTGGTGCATTTGACAGTACATAACAAAATTTGTTGTCTTTAGTTTTTTGATCTATATCCACCAAAACTTCTGTCCATCCTCTTTCAGTTTTCTACATTTAGAATTACTTTACTTGCATAGTGTATATATTTAATAAATATCTTTCAATATTAGTTATAATTAATATACCTGAAATTTATGTATTGGTAAAGCATCAAAAAATTCATGCGCCAAAAATACACTAAAATTTTTAGGAACATCTTTAACAGAATAATACCAATATATTTTCACGCCATCTTCCGTAACGCCTTCTTGATAATATTTAATATTGTGTTCAGTTTTGTTCGTTTGTATATCGTGCTCTTTAATTGTCTTACATAAATTTTTTGCTTGAATCAAAGAAAGAGTCGGACTAATCTCCACCATATGAACCGACAAATTATTTAAGAACCTAAGTTGTTTAAATACCTGCATGGTAAAGGTAAATTCATAACGCAAAGTATTGATTTTTATAAATTGAATAAGCAGCTCGTACCCGTAAAATATCTTTGATTAATGTTCCTCTACCTGGACCTAGTTCAATAATTTGAAATGGACCCTTAGAAATTCTTTGTTTTTCATACATTATCCAAACAGCTATCATCTGCAAGGTAACGTATCAAAATATATGTGAAAAATATGTATGAAATCGTATTTATTTATAAATTTTCCGACAAGCTTATATACTTCTCCAAATAATTGTGTAATTTCTGGAGATGTTATAAAATCTCCCTGTTTTCCAAACACATCTTTATTCATGTAATAACCTGTAGCTGGGTGAGTTAAAACATCTTTCATGTAGTCGGCAATCGTAAGAGGTCCACAAGCTAATATCTTAGAATACAAATGTTTATAAACATCTTGTGGTGGCTTTGTATCTTTTAAGTTTGAACAATTGCAAAACGAGTGAAACAAATAATTTTTCCGACTGTTTATCAACAATTTTGCATTGTATAGTTTGCAATGTTTTACATATTTTTGAAATATGCGAAACGTAATCATAGTGACCACCACTATATGTACACTCCACTACTTTACAGTATGATAAATTTAGAGGTTATATTTATTATATGTATTATTGTCATAATCTAAATTTATTAAAATAGATCATAATTGCTCATATGTATATTATTATAAAATGTACATATAATAAATTATTATACTTTTTATTACATTTTGCAGTATGAAATAAATTTAGGATATTTATATATATTTTATATAGATAATTTAATTATTTAAGTTAATTTCTGTGTTACTCTTAATAACAATATACCGTTTCATAAAAGTGGATACATCTACATAAATGAAATATTTTACAAGGAATCGTTGTAACGTATCAAGAAATATTACAATTGTACACAATTTTTCTTTCGTGTTTATAATTGTGTATGAGGCTTCTTTAAAGTAATTGCTGGAAAAGTATTTCATATGATTAAAATTCTTATACAGAATTTAATATACGAATAAACAATATAATTTAGCAAGCAATTTTTAAATAAAGTTTCATATACATATAAATAAAATGATTCCTGTTTCATTTTATGTATGCATACTGTACATGCAAGTATAGTATGTACATATACACATAGATGTGTATTGAATAGAGGGCAGCAAGCATCTGTAGCTTTGAATTTAACAATAAGTCTAGAAAAGTTTGCGAGATAACGAATTAATGTCTATACGTGCATTTCAAAAGAACTAGTCGAAGGAAGAAATTAAAGTGATATTTAAGTACGTAACTTTGGAATACATTAATACGTTTACTCTTAAGCCATCAAATCAATTGTGGCCATATTTTTTTTGTGCTGTGTTAATATTAACCTAAACCGGTGACGATTGTAAATAAGTGTACACTTCTAATGATGTGTTACATTACGAAAAGTAAATGGATACAAAGATGAAATTACAAAAGTCTTTACCACCGTTAGTCGAGGGCAGAATTCACGGTTATTTAAAATTTGTGATAGACGAAATTATTTGGTCTTCAAGAAATTTCGGTGAAATCAGTGTATTTGTATCTTGGTGGGGAGAAACTAGTAGATCTCAATTTAGGTAAAATATTCTAAATACAAATAATTTTCTTTCGAATAGTTTTGCTATTAATATCTTAAGTAGCAAAATGAAATGAATCACTGTATTCTGTTACCTAAATCATGCTAATCATAATAATTATCTGTTGTTTTTCTTTCACATACAGGTAGGTCTCGATTAGTGTGAGTAATAAATCTCGGAAATTGGTCGCATTATTCGAATATTTGAAATACAGTAATTCGTATTAATTAAAGAGAAATTTACAATAAAAATGTTCAAGAATATATTTTCCTACGCATTTTATTAAATTGTAGTAGCATAAGCACGTTTATGTACCACTATGTTTGCACCAAAGCTCTTGAAACAAATCAAAACTTACTAATATGGTACGCAAACTAAAACGCGCAGAATATGTAGAACAAGTAGTTTGATACGTTGCATTACTATGTAACAGAAGATGTTCAAAGACAGTTTATACATAGTCTCTAAAGCTTTTTCCACAATTGTACTACTTGTACTAATTGTATCATTTCGCACTATTTGTACTCGCATTAATTTAGGGCTACCTATATAATTCTTCAGATACTTTGTATTTCTCTAGATTTACATTTTTCCCCATCTGATTTAAAATTTGCTTTTTATTTCTCATAGGCCAGCTGATATTACGAAGAATCTTATAGGATCGCTGCAAGACTCGACTGAAATTTATGCCATTCGTACAAATATAAATCTCTTTGAAGAATACGTGAAAAACTGTGAATCCTTAGAACTTGTAATTGTTAGTGACGAGACCAATTCAATATTAGGCACATCCCAAATTACAGATTTATTAGAAATCTTTAATTGCAAACCATATTTTAGATATGTGCCAATAATAACTAACTCTGGAACTAAAATAGGGGAAATTCATATATCTATCAAACTAGAGTATGCGAGAAAATCTTTCAATACACAATTGAAACTGGATAGATATGAGAAGAAGCGAGCTGGCAATAATACTTCGTTCTCAACTGTTAGTACTTTTAAGAAGCAGGGCGATATGACAACTGGTATCTACAACACGGATGGAAATGTCAAACCTGAAGGAACTGATATTTATAAATCTATCTTGAAGTCGAGAAGGACAGAATTTCCAGAACCTATAAATAAATCTAATAATAAAGTGGCGGATAAACTTGTCGCTCAGGTTGTTGAAAGAGCGCAAAGGCTCAGAGGAGTTCTATTAAGAGACGCATTATCCTGTAATTACAATTCAATAAATAGCAGTATGCTTTCTGATAGTTCTGCTGAAGATGAACAAAAATTACATGAACATTATGTTGATAAAGATATGATTTCTTCTGATGAGCGTAAAGCATTGTGTACATTAAGATCGACTACTTTCAATCCAAATTGGATAGACCTTCCATCGAATAGTTTGAAAGCTAGCAAATTTGACAATAAGGATACATCAAATAATGAACCTTTTCCAGGAATTAAATCTGTATTAGATGATGCGCTAAAATTGCATGCTAGTTCAGAAGGTATGCTCCTTATTTAGAAAAATATCGACAATATAATGATACTAATAAATACAAAATTATTTTCTATGTTTCAGATACTGATCTATATATCCATGTCAATTATGTTAGGATCAGTATAGAATCATTAATTTTAAGTCCTGCTGGTTATAGACGTGTAAAATCTTCTTCATTATCAGGTATATACATATGTATATTAGAGGAATTGACTAAGTTGTCTAAGGAAAGAATTGATTAATAAATATAAAATTCCTTTATAAACTAAAAATTTATTCTATTGCAGATAATGATAATTCATTCGTGTCTGCAACATATTTCGCTCAATATGATACAACGTTTGATTATGTTAGCGAAACTGGGAAAAAGTGGGTAAAGGAAGGCAAACCTGTAAGAATATCTTCGAAAAAGCAAACAAACGAAGGTATATTTAAAACATTATTCACGCACTGTTATAATTTATTATAAGCCACTGAATAATTTCAATACTTTGCAGCAATTCACTTTAACCACAGTAATATATATAGGATATCAAAACTGAAACTGCATACAGAACACTTTATAAAATTTAAAATATTTGTACGCCATCTGAATAGAAAGCTACTAATTGAACTAGGTAGTGCTACATTTTCTGTTAATGATGTTATAAAAAATGAATGCTGGAAAATTGCGAAACATCTAAGTATTTACAGTAAAGGCATCAAAATAGGCGAATTAAGTGTAATTGTAGAATTGGATTCGGATTCATGCGATTTTGAAAGACCGTATAGTGGTATGTATGCTTCGATTAGAAGAAAATGTTTATACCAAAGAGCTAATTGTATTACATGTTTATAGATACAATAATGTCCGCAAAGGGAAATATTCCTATTTTGGAAACACAGCACTTATTGAGAAGTAAACCTGCAACAGAAACACAGCCCAAACCGATTAATCAAGCATCACCACTTTCAACAGGAGCGAGAAGCTGTTTAACTACTAACAATATCGTTATTAAAAATGTATCAGGAAACAAGATAAAGAATATAGATGATCGGAGAGTCGATACGAAAATTCAGGAAAATAAAATAGAAGACGAGGTACAACCACAAATATATAATTTGCGTTATAGTTTTACCTATGATAGTTTGAACATTATTTACAAACTAATAATTATTGAGTAGGTTTTACTTCATGGTCTAATATACGTAGCTGAAGGGCAAGAATTGCCGGAATTAAATACATATTTAATATGTAGAGCATTTTGGAGAGAGGATAAGACTAAAAGTCAAATCTGCACCAACACAAAAAATCCATTTTACGAATTCTGCCAAGTAAATATTTTATTTTATCGTATTACTTACATTTTGTGTCTGCATACATACATACATATGTGCCATTTATATTTCAGTTAGTACCCCTTATCTATGACAGTAATTTGCTGGAACGTGTTAACGACAATTACATAATCATTGAAGTTTATTCTAGAACTAATAATACAGATAATTTACTAGGTATAACAAAATTACCCGTGCATCACTTGTATGTTTCATTTAACGACCCCCATGCGTTGCCCAATTTGTTATTATCAAAGGTATGTAATTTGATGGTAATACCACTTTTCATTATTTTCTTTGTTTCATGTTTTTACGATTTAACATTCTAGTACCCGGTGGTGAGTGTGGATGGGTGGGTACCAATTATAGATCCTGTATCTGGTCGATCCTGTGGTGAGCTACTTGCATTAGTTGCTCTTGGAACATCTGAACAAATTGCATTTTTAGAAACTTCAAGAGGTTTGCGAAATGTCAGTATCGTACCGCAAGCAACACATTTAGGAAATCTTACCGATTATGTCAGACATACAAAAAATATGCCACAATCACACGAGGTTCACGATTTACGTTCAAATGTTGAAGCTTCTTCGCATAGTAATTCGCAAGTTTGTACTACTAATACAGGGAAAAGAGAATCTTATTCCTTGAGTTTGGAAAGTCGAGAATGCCAAACAGATATCTCGACTGTCAAAAAAATCAAGTTTAATAAAGGATCGGAAGAAGTATCAAGTTCAGAACGTCTTATGATGCGTAACATAGTTGATCGTTCAACAGAAAATTTAGATATTCCTAGAATGAATATAGATCGATCGGCACAAACTGAAATAAGTTTGGAAGGGGAAAAAGAAACAGACACGGAGAGACACATGCACACAAGTGAACTGAATCTCAATAATCCTGACGAGATTGATAATATTAGTGTTCGGCATGGTTTTCCCTTATCAACGGATACATATAGAAGTGTTGGTGTTGGTGCAGAATACAATGAAGAAATTAATCAATATCCAAATAGTACTGAAAGTAATGCAACATTTGAGTTCCCAACTATAATTCGTACAGATAACGACTCGATAAATTCAATGCGTAGTCCAACAACGTTTAGAGCTGTTGTGAAAATTGAATGTGCATTACATTTACCAAAAGTAGAAAAAGTGAACGATGCTATTGAACCAAGTACATATGTATCATTTCACACTCCTAGATCGGATCACTTGAATGGTCAAAGTACATATATGACCACCGATGTTTTTCCACATAGTTGTAATCCCAAATGGAACTGGAAATGTGATGCAAAGTTACCAACAGAGCTGCTTTTACATGTAAGCCACTTACTTGGCTCCTATACAAAATTTCTTTCTTTCCCTTTCGAATAATCGTAATCAGCTTTTTTTCTTTTCTTTAGGACAATAAGAGATTGATTTTAAAGATTTGGCGTATATTAGATACAGATGTCGATACGCAAATAAACTTCGAAAGGGATATTGTCATTGGATTTTCTGCTATTGATTTGTCTATTTTAATGAACGGTTTTCCAACAGTATCTGGTTGGTTTCATATAATGGATTTTACTGGAAAATGCAACGGACAAATTAAAGTATGTTTAGGTTCATTCATATATGGTATAGTTATTATTTCTATGGACTGTATAACTTGATTTCTAGGTATGTGTTACACCGTTGGATAATTTATCATTGTTTGGAAAGTCTGTAACAACATTAGATTCGGGAAGTAGAGTACCAACGTGTTCTATATCGCAATCTAGCTGGCTTCCATTGTATGCTTCCGAAATACGTTCTGCCCATACAGAAAAAGACACTGTTAATTATAATTTACCAGCAGTTGCACAGAGAGAGGAGAAATCAGTGGACAATGAAAGTCAGTCAAACAACTCTGTAGTGCATATTGGTTTCGAAGACGTATCTACGTCATTTTTATCATTATCTTTGAAGTGCGTACTTACAATTTTATTGTTTTATATTGCACACGCCCTTGTTCTATAGTAACAAGCATAAAATATTTTTTACAGAAATAAATTAACCGAGTTAGATGAGATTACACAGCGCCTACAATCACGATTACGTGACGTTACAAACGCTGCTTTTGAAGACGATTTGGAAAATGAATTTGACTTGAATGAACCACATGGCGATACTGAACATAACGATTATAAAATTACTGGCCCAGTAATATCTATTGCGACGACGGCAGATAACAAAAATAAAGCAAGTGAAATTGCTGAAGGAAGTAAAAGATTGCACAATACAGAAGAAGACCAGATTATATCGAGTGAAGCTAGCATTCGAAATTACTCACCTCAGACTTATATTAATTATAACAGAGCTATCGATCAAGGGATAGTGTGCCCGAATTCTTCTAAAATGACGAATTCTTATAGTAGAGAAAATGTCTCAAATGATGACTACCAAACACAGCAGCAAACCGTGCATTTAATGCAACATACTATAGCATCGGATAACACTTGTAGCGATTATCCAGAACGAGGGACGAAAACGCATATTAATTATTTACTCGATAAACTATCTCTACAGTTTCCTGTACAACCACATTTGTCTACAGCTATACCAATAAGAAAGCATATGTCTAGCTTGTTAACAAACTTCAAACAAAGTAACAATAATCTACCCGATACTAATAATTATGACCAAGAACTCGAAGTACATACAGTACCTACCCAGACTGACGAGATAGACGAGCACAGCACTATAAATTCTAAAAGCCCAGTAGTGGATGATGTAATGAACGAAGAGAATGGTGCATACGAAAGCAGAAACTGGTCCGAAGCAGCTATGCAATTGCAAACTGGTAAGAAAGTATCAAATGTAATCCGTGAAGAACTGATCGCTGAGGAAAATAATGATACATCAAGATACGATGAATTAACGACTTATCTTGTAGCTTCAAATATCCGACATATGGATTTAAATGACATTCTTAATCCGCTTTTGTATCCACATTTACAGCCTGACTTGCATCCTTTAAATATATCATCAGAGGATGAATGCATTAAACAATTAGATAATCAATATAGCAAAGTTTTTAGTACTTCAATTACTGATAGATTAAACAAAGTACATAGTATACTAAATACAAATGCCCCTTTAGAACATGCGAAGCAATTCAGACCAACGCCTTCTGGACTGTCGGAAAACATCGATGACGGCAATGACCTGACTGTTTTCCATAAGGCTAGTCGCAATGATATGTCGGAAAGTAATAATACAGAATCAACGACAACTTTATCCACCGAAGAGTCATTAGTAAAATCTATTGATTTAGAGATAACTGAAAGTAGTGACTCTGCATCCTCCGAAACATCTGTTCTTGTATCATCGAGGCAGGCTCCTGATGGTGGTAACCCTATAGAAGATAGTAGAAAGCCATTAATTACTCAACAGAAGAATAAAATACAGGACTCGTCGTCAAGTACTTGCGATTGACGTGCAATAAAATGTCAATAATTAGAATTACAAATTATATTTAGAGGTATATGTCTTAAGTTACATTAGAAATCTCTTTCTTTTATTAGATAGAAATAGTAAGTACAGGAAATAAAACCCTGCAGATCTTTTTAGCATATTTATTTAAACAAGATTAGGATACATCAGAATTAATTACTTATACCTCGTGTATAATTAATTATTTTATAATGCATATATAATTTATGCGCAGTAACTAATCAAGTATTTAGTATACATTCATTAATGCAAAGGTAATGCCTACTGTTAATTTTATTGATATGTGGTGTTCCCTCTATGCAGACTGATTACTCTGTATACAAAATAATACCAGCATAGACATGTGCATTATTAAATAGCCCATTATTAATATTCATTAAGTATATTATTTAAGATCTTTTCTATATATATAGATTTACATAATTTGACTATTTTTATATAATTTTTGTGTACATAAATAAAAAATGTGTGGCAATAAATGATTTATAAATGTTAATTAAATTTAAAATATCGTATAAATGTAATTCTTCTTTAATAAACAAATGTTCGCTTGTAAGAAATTAAAGGGGAAAATATTACAGCTAAATACCGCTTGATTTACTAGACTGTTTCAACAACAAATTTTATATTAATATAAACTATAAGGTACACAATGATTGTATTTATCTACTAAAATAATTCGAAAGATAAGCTTCTCTGCGTATCCATTCAACAGCATTTGCAGGATACATCAACCATATTTTTGCAGTTGTACTTTCGTGTTGATGCATAATGGAACAATCCCGTATTTTCTAGAATAACAGTACAAGATATTGGAAGACGATTAAGTGCAGATACATTCCTACAGTCCGCATGTGTGGTTGTGTGTATAGATATATACATTAAAAGCTTACTTTAAATTGTTCTAATTCTCTTCTTTTGTATTTCTCTTCTCTTTCATATTCTTTGTCCATACATGATCTACATAAGTATATTTCGTTTCTCAAATGCCAGTAGTCGCCGACTACTTTGCGATTACATATTTTGCAAACATCCGTATTTCGGCTACAACATTTTAAATCCGCTCCAAGTTTCATTTTCACCCTACCGCCAAAACTATGCTCAAATAGAATCCCTTTTTGTCCAATACTAACATACATTCCTGGGCTATGTAAAATTAAATATTACTTTATGCAAGCTGAAATAATTTTAGAAACAATTTTTATACCCTGGGATTGTGTTGCCAATAAATGTATGCCTCTTGCTGCTAGATTGAAATGGATGCTTCGATCTATGCACCTGCTTGGGCAATGTAGAAGCATTGTAGGCTGACGGCGATGGATAACAATCTTTCATTGCAATTATTTTACCAAATCTGGCAATTCCACTGTAACCCTTTTTACTGATACTGTGAGAACAAGGCTGAGAGCAAGTAACTGATTACAATTTTCGCAGTAATAATAGTGAAATATTTTACATGTATGATTAATTAAACTATTGTGTACTTCGAATAATTAATTTTACCTTAGTTTTAATTGCTTTAAATGAGTTTAAAACGTCGTAAGAATTCGGCGCTACATTTTCATGATCTTCCAGCATATAGAGTTTCATAAACGGACTCATACCCTTCTTCGACGTATCGCGAGGACATCCGGAACCGAAGCATACTTTCTTTTTCTCTTGTTTCTGTATGATGTATTTAAATCCTGCTTGCAAATAACACAAGTTATTAAAGAAAAGTTAAACGAAAATAAAGCTAGTAGTGGCTTAAAATAATGCTTATATTGCATTGTAAATATTAGTTTTTGTTGGTTTTCAATGTCTGCAAATTAAATTAATATTAATATTAACAAAAAAATTTGCATACCTTCCTCCGGGCTATTCATTATTACTGCAATACATTTAACTAAGAATGTTATAATAGTTTCAAGTACACGTAAGTTAAATCAATGGTTGCTGCAGTAACTTATACGCTATATGTATGTACTTATTGAGCACAGAACGCTATACCAATATCTT
Organism: Nomada ferruginata; assembly: GCA_963583965.1. Taxonomy (NCBI): domain Eukaryota; kingdom Metazoa; phylum Arthropoda; class Insecta; order Hymenoptera; family Apidae; genus Nomada; species Nomada ferruginata. The sequence continues at coordinate 19,227,380 of OY757216.1, forward strand.
TCCCATTTCGTGCAGTTTTATATATTTAAATATTAACGCTCAATATAATATAAATATTTTATTCGTGTACTCATTGGAATATACATTATAATATTTTAATAGCGCGTATTAAAATATAATTATATTTTTGAATACAAAGTGGAGGAAACGAATTGCAGTATTTTTTTAATACGGAAAGAAATTATATCATTTGTAATACTATATAACATGAAATTGAATTATACCTTCCATTTTTCTCAATTTAACTGGGTGTAAATATTTTTACAATTATCTTTTATCGGTGTTGGTACAAAAATGATCTTGCCCAGAACTGCTTCCTCAGATTTGGTTGAGGTATACCACTATAAATGATAATGCATATTCAATTGCAATATAGATAACTTCAGAATAAATATGCAACGTTGTTTATTAGTGAGAACTGAGACCCATGAGAAATTATGGTTGTAGTGGTTTATTAATATTGTGTAAAATTTGTTGCATATAAATGCAAAAAAAATTGCATTTGCGAATCACGTGAACGTGGAATAAGCAATCAGTACGCTACAGTTCATGTTCTACTCGATTCTATAAAATTAAACTAGGGGGCACCTTCTTTGCGTATATAAACTTTTATAACTGTATATAAAGCATTATTATTGTGATTCTAATAACTATTGGTCCTTATTTGTTTAAAATTGTCTTCATTATTTGACGTATCGTATGCCTCGATCAAGCATTAGTACTATTAAAACCTAGTATGTACATTTCTTCGCCCCCGTGCAATACGCATGCTTATATTTTATCGTATAGATATAAGTTGCGCTGTTCTAATCAAATTCACAACTTTGGTGAAAAAAAAATTCTGATACGAAATAAATAATATTAAAGAGGCAGTGGCAAGGTGGTGTACATTAATATATAACGCAACCATGCTCGAAGAGTTTATCGGAAAAAAGAAAGGGAGACGAAAAGAACGTTTCAGCAACAGGAAACTGTATGGAAGTTCAATCGAACAACAGAGTGCGGTAGTCTCAGCAGGTCGATGGTGCTGTTCGTACCGACGGTCCGTCCGCAGCCGTCTTTGCTTCGTGATGTGTCCACTGATGTGTGTTTCTACACATGGCCGTGCCGCCCAACGGGCTTCTGCATTGTTCCATTGTTTTTCGCATTTTACCATCGGTAAATGGACCTATTATAGCTAGATTTTCTGTTCCCATTGCTAGAAAACACGCGATCCACGACTTGAATAATATGGAAAACGTTTATTGTCTCGATAACCATAATTAAACAAGAGAAAAAGTGAATTCACGGGCAACATCGCAACAGTGTTTAGTTAGCGATATAGAGTCAGCATTTCGTTTGGATTTACAGAAACCTCGTTCTTTATGTCGCTGTATTCAACATTGTATAAATTGGTGTTGTGAGATATTATCAATGACATTTCTTTTTAAGTTATTACGTACGTAACATTCAAGGACGTACAGAGGCAAACAAATCGTGATATTCTGCGTACTACATACTACATACTACTACATAATCGGTCTATGATTGTATAATTTATTTTATTACGGAAATTGTAACAGATCAATAAAATTACAATCGTTTAGAATATTGCAAAGTTATGTGATTTTAGTTTTCTTTTTCTTTTCATTAAAAAGTTTGATGTAGCATTCGCAAAATAGAATATTACTGTTGCAACCTTTTTTTTTTACAGGAATAGTTTTGCATAGTTGCACAAAATGTAAATGTTAAATTAACATGTGCTTAATTTATCTCTGTTTTAATAGCTTAATAACGATGCATTACGTTGTTTCTTTCAATATCCGATGCAATTACAAATTTTCATTGGAGAGATTTTGGTATCGCTCTTTTACATTGTTTATAATACTCTTGCTTTGAAACTTTGGGGATGGTGTAATATTTTGTTGGAAATAGATTCCTTTTATTAAGAATGTAACCGATCCAAAAGTCTGTTAAAAAATTAATTTGTTGGAATCTAAATTATTGTTTGTAATTACATATTTAATATTGTACTCATTGTTTTTAGAAGCAGTACATACTAAATTATATCCACCATGACCACATCGTCAGAGGATGTTCTAATGCAAGTAGGACAAGTTCGTTATAAAAAAGGAGATGGCACTTTATATGTTATGAACGAAAGAATAGCTTGGATGCTTGATAACAGGGACACTGTATCTGTCAGTCACAAATATGCAGACATTAAGTGTAAGAATATTTGTATAATAATTGAATCTATGTTTAATAAAAAGATACATCAAAGAAAACTCTCATTGCGCTAAATTTTCTACATTTTTGTTTTCAATGTAACAATATTTACATTTATTTCTGTAATCTGATTAGCAGTGTGATTAGAGTATTAACAAGCGTGAAAATGTATTTGCGTTTCATATCTTGAGTATTATATATTTTGTTCCTCTTTCTAGTGCAAAAGATATCACCGGAAGGGAAATCAAAAATACAATTGCAACTTGTATTGCATGATGGGTCGTCGTCTACGTTTCACTTTGTAAATAGAAATGGACAGGAGGCACAAGTCAAAGATCGTGATGACGTAAAAGAATTACTTCAACAATTGTTACCAAAATTTAAGAGAAAAGTAAACAAAGAATTAGAGGAAAAGAATAGGTGAGATTCTTCATATAAGTGCAACTCTTTCTCGCACTTCAAATACTGATTAGTAGCAATTTTGTCTAGAATGCTTCAAGAAAATCCTGTACTGCTCCAGTTGTATAGAGATTTGGTTATCACACAAGTTATTACGTCTGAGGAATTTTGGTCGCAACACGCCGCAGAATATACCCAAGCTAAGAAAAGTCAAAGACAAGAAATAGGTGTAAATAGCGCTTTCTTGGTAAGAACTCTTCGTAATTAAGATAGGAATTAAGTATCGTATATTGGAAATTTACATTAACCAGTAATTCAACGCGTTGTCTTTAGGCTGATATAAAACCACAAACCGATGGTTGTAATGGATTGAAATATAATTTAACCGTAGACATAATAGAATGTATATTTAAGACTTACCCAGCGGTAAAAAGAAAACATCAAGAAAATGTGCCTCATAAATTGTCAGAATCGGATTTCTGGACAAAGTTTTTTCAATCGCATTATTTTCATCGGGATCGTATCAACGCGGGGACCAAGGATCTTTTTACCGAATGTGCCAAAATAGATGACCAAGAACTGAAAAAAGATATCCAATCGGGTATCGATGATCCATTAGTGGACATAACTTCCTTCGAAGATCAAAGTCTAGATGAAAATTATGGAAATGGGCCGACTAAAGCAGACAAACTATCAGGAAATATTGTACATCAAAGCATGATCAAAAGATTCAATCAACACAGCATTATGGTGTTAAAAGCCAGCACTGCCAATCAATCTGCACAATCCGTACAGCCGCAATTAAATGGATCAACACCGTCGGCAAGTAAAACAGCAACACTTTCTAATCAAGTAGATGAAAGACCAAAGACTAAAAAGGTAAACATACAGCATACGTGGAAGATTTACATACAGGACTGGACATTGAATGACAATATGTATGTTTCACGTTTCAGCTTAGAATACAAGAAAAATTAATTTATGATGATCTCGATACTGCTCGTGATACAAACGTAAAGAATAGTGCACCGTTAAATTTGACACATATAGATAGGTATTTGCATGGTCCGGTACCAGGATATGGCAATACGGAACCCACTTCAGAAGAACTTTTCATGACATTGAATCACGTAAGAAGGGAAGCGAATGGTTGGCTGACAGGCAATAGTATGCCAAGGCAATTAGCAACGGCGCTAGTTAGCCCAGCGGCAGCAGTTTCAGCTCTAGGAGAATTAACTCCAGGTGGCTCCTTAATGAAAGGATTTAGAGAAGAAAGTCTTGGACGTAAGTCACGCGTGATAAAAGCTTCAACGAAAACGAAAATGATAAAAAAATACTGCTTGAACCATGTAAGCATAAATAATTTATTTTATCCATAGAATTAATACCAAAGGATTTGGAAAAAGAGTTGCGCAACGTATATGTGTGTACTTGTGAACTTCTAAGGCATTTTTGGCGTAGTTTTCCACCTACAACACCGCAGCTTGAAGAAAAGGCAATTAGAATGCATGAAGCTTTACACAGATTTCATTCTGCCAAACTTAAACCTTTTGAAGTAAGTTGTGTACATTACATATTAAATTTATATACACCTTTATGTATGTTCTCTTATATATACGCAGAATTTTTGGGTTTTAGGATCGTGTTCAACGAGACTTTTCCGCTGTTAGCCAGCATTTGACGAGCCATTTAAATCAATTATTAAATACAGCATACAGAAAATTCGCAGTTTGGCAGCAACGCAAGATGCAAATGAGGTAGCCATTGAATAACTTGTCGTATAATTAAAAATAACGTGAATAAAGCAGAGCAATATTGGTCATGTATAGCATATTGCATTTTATAATGTTACCGTTATTAGGGATTAATATGGGTGTATTTCACAGAAACCAAAGTTTAATCGTGTCATGCATCCTATGCTGCTACACATTGTTTATTTATTCTCACATAATCGTGTTTATTTTTGTTTTAAAATTGTCATAAGTGTGTTACTTGAATTCATTTGTCAAAGGTATTTACTTCACTCCATTGATATTTTCATAATGTACCTTATAGTTTATTTATTTTCTTTTCCTAGGTGATTAGTTATCAGTTTGCACGTTTCTTATATCAAAGAATCGCTAATGTCATTTTGACAATTCCATGAAATAAATGTATAATTTGCAAAAGGTCACTAAATATAGAATGAAATTAGTATTTATAAATTTTTCAAAAGAAAAGAATGATATAATAATGCGTCTGACGTAAACGCCTCAAACTTATACAATGCAACTACTTAGACAAATATGTGTTAAGGAGAATATCTGAATATTGTACGATATCAAAGTAACTGTGATACCGCTACTGTGCTATTAATCTTTTTTATTATGTAAAATTCATCGGTTCGATTTTTTCCCACACCTACAAGTATTTTGTATTCGAGTCAAATAAACAGAACGTTTTGCAAATGTAACGCTTAAATAATGTATCGTGTATAGTGCAATGTAGTACAAGTGAGAATTACAATCGTTCTTTCGGGTACTTGCTAAATAATACACAGTGGTGGCAGTATACTTTTCACGATATCTGCGATATACTCAACTAAGTGTCTTAATTGTTGAATCCTACTTTTGTTTTTTTTATATATTAACGAGTAAGCCAATTTGCAACATGAGATATCATAAACTGCCTGCGCATTTCCCCTGTAGTAGCAATAATTGGGCAGTTATACAAATGGGTGATACCTAAATTGAAACAGTAAAAACTCGATGATCAGATTCGCAAGATAAGCTATAACTATTACTATAATATCGATTATAAATATATTCTTACATTATCATTATAATAAATGTTATTATTACGAACTCCGATATTTAATTATTGACGCCTTATCGAATTATAACTTTCCTTTGCAAAGACGAACTACGAAGTAGATTATTTTGTTTCGTTGCGGATAACATGTATATAAAGATATATTTTTTCTAGCTACTAGAAAACTACTAACTTACCAGGTAGTATTCATAAGTTATAAATGTATAGTATGTGTTTGTGTGGTGGAGATCTTGACTAAAAATTCTTCTCAAATTTTTATAATTACATTTATATTTTATAGGAATATGTAACAATCGAAAAATAATTGGAACAAAATTTGTATGCCTATTATTGTATCGAATACCGTTCTAAGGCGATACTGCTCTTCTATGAGAAATGGAATTGCATATCAAAGTATTAGAGAAGCGGGAGTCGATCAAAGGGAATAAATTCTTGCCTGCCCCTGACTATTGAAAAATCCCGCCTGTTGATTCTTTCTCTAATTCGCACTCGCTAGATGGCGCAGTTTATTGTTGATTTCATACAAAATGGCGACCTATAATGGGAGATGTGGGATAACATTCGTTCGATTCCCTGCGATAAATGAGCCCATGCGAAGTTAACTCGCCGCGGTGTGTGTGCGAGTACCGGGTCTAGGGTGTATCCGGAATGTACACTTTTCCATGGACGGTTGAATCATGTGAGCGCAATCACAGTGCCAGCCGATCGTGCGTCGTGCATTGGCCAAATTTGTGTAGCCATATTTATTGTGCTATTCGGCAAGACATTATATTTTGTACACCGGCAAATGTAATAGGTAGCCAAGACATATGGCTGTTTATTCTTGAAGGTAAAATCGTCGTCTTACTGTTCGTATTTGGTAAAAAAAAAAGTGACAATTTTATTACCTCTAATAAAGAGCGATTATGCATATATGAAACATTGAAGGAGCCAAGTACAATAGGATATGAGAAGACGCTACACTGGATACTCTTTGCCTCTTCAAAAACGGCGCACATTTGTTGTTAGTTTATCTTTAAGTGGATCTCTGTTTTCACAACTTTCAAACAGCCTAAACTATACAATATATAAAGACACGCTACTTTTCTTGGGTATCCTTAATCGCACACATCGTGTCGTGTGGCTGCATTAAGGATTTTACCACTAAATGTAAGTGCATATTTTTTTACGAAGTTGCAGTTTATTCTTTCTGTTATTATAATTTTATTTTATCAATTTATGTACTCGTATAATTCGGACATTGCTAACTAATGGCAGAAAAATTGTAACGAAAAATATGACAGAATACCTATTGTTGTGATACATTATTTGACAATTTTGTTTTGTAAATGATATTTAAAAAGACTATTTGCTGCAGGTTTTCTTTATTGTTTTGCTAATTGCTGGTTTTGATTATCTGCTATAGCGTATCGTTATATTAGTTCGTGTTTTCTTTTAACAGAAATGTAAATTATTTGTCCTTTGCTTTCATTTAAAGCAAATGTTTTAATTTAGCATGTGCATACTATATCATTATTTTATATAGTGTTGAGATGTACATAAAACTATTTATTTCCAGAATAAGATGGAAGAACCATTGTACCGCATTATATGTCCTAATTATTGGATGAATGATTGTAGACTGTACAGGCAGTGAACAAGTTTTCTATAGTTTTTCCATTTGTATAACAAGGAATGGACATACGAAAGTTTTAAGAAAAATTTGTGTTATGAATATCACAAACTATATGTGTAAGATTCATATATACCATAGCCTGCTGTACATGGACCAAGCAGGCTGGGCACTATAGGTGCCAAGCTTGGGTAATGGATCCCGTTCGTCCATGGTATGCATCATATAATCGTCTTACCGCAAGTAGCGCGACTAGTACTTTTCAACCAACCGCTTCAAGTGCAAACAGTGATTTTGTATCTCATCACTTAGCAACAGCTGCTACACAAGCAGTTTCTTCAACAACAACAACGTCACAGTTACTTTTACAAGCTGCTCATACAACAGCAACTCTGGCGGGTCAGCCATCTCCGTTTAACCCAGGGGGGTTTTTGTCACCACCCCCTGTGGGGTACGATGTCTTTTCACCTTTGTTTCATCATCCCAATTCTAAACAAGCGCATTATGTTAATCAACATAGACAAGCACTTGCTCAAGCTCAAGCTCAAGCCCAAGTAGTGTCAGTAACAAAGCAGAACGCTACATCGGAATCTGAAATTCCTGTTCTAAGAGAGAATTATAGTTCTGCGCATCAACCAACATTCTTTGAACAAACTGGAACTACATCGCCTACAGCATCTACATTAGCTTGGTCTCATCAGAACAATGCACAACTGCCTAGCCCATTTGGTATTTTACCACATGAAAGTGTTGTTTCATCATCTCCTGGACCATCGGCTTCGACAAAACCAAGCGGTAGCGTATACGAGAACACGTTCAATTCACATTTTACTGCGAGCCAAACGATAAATAATTTAAATTCTCAATTATCGACCCCTACTGTTGCTTCTGCTGACTTTAAATCATCTACATTTCCGGAAAGTAAAAAAGTGGTGAATGCAAGGCCACCATCGCCAACCGTAAATGTTAAGTCTGTTGTTTCCACAACACAGACAAATAACAATCAGACTTTTTTCCAACAAGTACCTACTACATTTAGCTCTGAAGCATTGACAAATAATTACTCTACCGGTAATGGAAATCAAACGCCAAATGGAAAAGTACAGCCTCCTCTTCCGCATCAACAATCGTGCATTGTCTCAACTACGAATAATACAGCCGGCAAAGAATACAGAATTCCTCAACCACCTGCAAGGTCAGTCGCATCAGCTACTATATTTTTAAATACGTCTGTCAGATCTGTTTCGTCACAAGTCCAAGATAAACAATCCGCTCGAAATTTTGCCTCACCTCCAAATAAAACTACTTCAGCATCTCAGCAAAATATTCAAACTAAAGCACAAACAAAGATTTATCCAGAATTAAATACACACGGCGAACATAGACGAACCGAACAAACATCCCACGATAATACCCAATCATCTCCTATCAGCTTTTCTATTATGGATTCTCGAGGTTTAAACTATACTATTGGGAATAATACAAATTGTACAAATGCTACTGGAAAACTTAACAGCAATCAGAGGAGTCAATCAAACAGCAATTTACAAACACACTCTCAGCAACCACAGCAGCAGCAGCAGCAGCAACAACAATTTCATGTTTTAAATCAACAACAACAACAGCAGCAGCAGCAACAACAAACATCGTACAGGCACTATCTAACCAACTCTACAGCAGATCCTGAATATCACCACTCAGGAAGATCAAAATCAGCCACCTCCACTGACTCTGCTTACTCTTCTAACAATTCCACACAAAATGGACCAGACTGCAGTGTTGTTGTACCAAGAAGACCAAGCCCATTGCAAGCACATTCACAAGCAAGCCCATTAGGGCATGTACCAAGTCCTGCTTATCCTATGTACAATAGCCCGATGGCTACAATGTCTTCTCCTTCCCCTTTGCAACAACATGCAGAAAATGGAAATCAATGTGCTGGTGGACAACCGTATAAAGGAACTGTACAACAAGTGGCACCGCCGTCGCCGTTGGATGTTACGGTACCACGATCAGCATCTCAGGGCCAAGTTGCTTACTCCTCGGTCATCACGAGAGCTTTAGGTAGTACGGAAAATAAAACCAACTATACTACAGATAATAAAACTTACGACAGGCAGCAGCCAGATTTTTCGCAACAACAGAAGCAAGTTTGCTGGGAAAACGATAATCGCCAGGCAAATAATAATAGAAAATTTTCAGTGACATTGTATGCCAGTGGGAATACAGAAATAAATTCTCAGGCATTGCCAGTTCAGCAACAAGTACAACGTGTATTAAATGTTTCCGATAGACAACAACCATATTTTGAGTCTAATCAAGTAACCCTGCAAGATTTAAGTAGCTGTAGGGGCGATCCTATGACTATAGTAAAAAATTTACAGACCTTACAAAGTTCTTGTCAAGTTCAACAACAGCAAAGTACTGTTCCTATTCCTCCAACTGAGCAACAAAAGCAAGTAGACGAACGTCGCAAAATCGATACTACGAATAAGAAGAGGAAGAATTTAGAAAAGGTCGGGCACAATGCATCGACCGAAGTAAGCGGAACACAGACAATGACAGAATATTTAAGTAGAATACCACCACCTGCGCATCATAATACAAATCAGCAACAGCAAAATGGTTATTTTGATTTTGAAAGGTGGAATTTACCGCCGCCACCTGCTAAAATGTTTCCCGGGGCATCGGGTGCCTTTAGCTCGCCATCAACCTTACACCATTCGAGTAATTTTGTTGGCTCACCAGCGCATCAACATCAGTCTTTGATGGTTCCACATCATGCTCCACCGCCTATACCATATTTCCCTGCCTTCCACATTCCACCAAGCCATCATCATCCACATGAATTTCAATCTTCCGTTGAAATTACTCCTATTGGTTTTGGTGGTGAGAGTACAGCAAATCAAAATGCTAACTACAATCAAGAAATAAGAGATAATCAACCTAAAGTAATTGTTCCTAATATTGAAGAGGAGTTAGGCTTTTTACAGCAAAGCCAGCAACCAATTAAAACTACGAGCATCTTGAACAAAGATTTCAAACGATCTCATAAAGATCCTAATTCAGGGTTTATGACGAGTTATTTAAAATTTTTGCAAGGCGAAAGGGAACCCTCTCCGCCTCCTGCGATTCGTGGTGGTAGGAAAGCAACTTGGAGTAGGTCGAAACCTTATATTCCCGTAGAATCTGCTAAAATAGCAGAAAGTACGACTAATGGAGACACAGTGAAGCCGCAAATCGAGAAAGCACCTCCACCTAAAGAAACGCCAGTAATTGATTATACTAACGATCCAAGGTATTTTCCTTTACCAAAAGAACGAAAGAAACAAAATTTTGATTCAAGTGACGATGGATTCACTAGCGACGATGATTTCTTATTCCCGCCTAAAAAGACGGACAAGAAAGTAACAAGTACAAATGTACCGAGTGTAACAGAAACGACTGTAAGACTTGAAATTAAATCTAAAAAGGGAAGACCAATTAAACCTGGTGGCCCAACGGATAGAAAAAGAAGAGCTGCAGCGGCAGCGGAAGCCGCAACAATTACTACAACTAATAAAACATTCAAAAAGCTTGAAGAAGGTAATTGCTTGAGATATGTCTTTGGTAATGCATGTTGTTATGTATACTAATTGTAATAATATATTTTTGTAGTAGATCCCTTGCTTTTGCCCCCGAGGCGTGAAACGTCTAGGCGAAAGGCGAAGGAAAAAACTTCGGTGAAGCAATTTTTAGATCGACAACAGGGTATAGATTACTTTGATAATGACGAAGAACAGGGTGATTCTGATTCTGATCCTGCTTGGACACCTGCTGTGAAATTAGTCGGCGATGAAGAGGAGAAGAAGAAGAAACGTGGGAGACCCGTTATTACTAGAAAAAGCAGAAAAGTTTTGGAGGAAGATGGTTCCGGTGATATTGTTGTTTCAAAGAAATCACATAGGAAAAAGCACGAAACGCCGTCGAAAACGTCCAATGTTACTGGAAAGTTATCTTGTAAGATAGATGAAAAACTCTTAGCGTCTATCAGTGACGAAGACATAGATATTTCTCCATTTAAGGTATCTCGCTTCGATTTTTAATCTTAATTCAATTACAAAAATGCAGTATATATAATGTACATATATTTATATATTTCGTGCAGCAATCGGAGGATAAACTAGAAGATGTGGTAATTTTTTTTATTAATCTGATCTTGTTTTAAGTAAAATTTCATAACTAAATTTTTTCAAGTAATATCGATCATTTATTGTCTTAATTACAGTGGTATATATGTTGTTGTTTTTAGTCTGGACAGTTTGTTGTTATCAAGACAGATTTAGATGAAGAATATCCGCCGATTTGGAGAATAGACGGTAAAACATTGCTACAAAAGTACGAGCCCTTTAAGTCCAGTGGCAAAACTTTATATAGAAACATATCCACGGTAATACATACAGATTTTTCATATACGAAGTTCATTTCTTTCTTTTACCAATTACTATATGTGTATCGATTGTGCTGTAGTATTCCGGCTGGGCACCACAAAACCGACATATATACCAACAAGTGCCGGTCAAGTTTTTGCAACAAGGCAAAACGGAAACTGTAGTAGAGTTTTTGAGAGATGAAATGATCATTGATGATAAGTAGGATCACCTGTCACTAATCTTTAATAAATAAATACAAAACGAAGAAAATGATTATATGTCTTTGCTTTTCAGCGAATGTATTGATAAATCCATGAAAGATACTGAAAAGTACCAAGATAACTTCGAAGTGTACATACAAACATTGATTTCACAAGCGCTGGATTCTAATTTTCTAACAGAAATATTTCAAGAACAAGGTAATTTTTTATTTACATGTACATAGATATACATGTATAAAGTATTTTATTGTCTTCTATTGTAAACAGATGACTACTTCTTGTCAAACGTTAAGACTGTCGATGAAGTAACGGAAGAAAGGAAACAACGTCTGTTGTCCACAACGAAATGGCGTGAAAATGTTGTAAACGCCATTTCAACCTGGCCATGTCTTAACGTTCTTAAAGATTTACCATCTACAGAATACAAAGGAAAGTGCTGTGCCGGATGCCAACGAACTAAAATTCACGCTAGAGTCCTACTCTATGGCCAACCGTATAATGCAACTACATTGGAAGGTTCACCACCTGATCCAAGAATACCTCAGGAAAAGGTATTACTTTTCAAACTCCATTTTTACAATTATAGGTAAAGTTATATTGACGATTCTGTTAATCCTTTAATTCTTAGGATTTTTTATTATGTCGGGTATGCCAAGCAAAAGTAGCTTTATACAATAAAGTGGCACATCAAAAGTATTTGATGTTTTTGGAATGTGCAAGAAGAGTAGCGGACAAAAGAGTAGCAGATCCACAGAAAGATACCACAATAATATTGAACGAACTATTAGCTGATGAGACTTGGCTAAATCAAGTAAGTATTGAACAGTTTCCCAGACTATTACAGGTGTAATAATTTTAAAAAAAACTCCATATCTTTTTTTTAGTTATTTAAGGAAGTTAGAACAATCTGGGCAGAGACAGATAATCTGCAACATCAAGCAAATATGAAGTCGTGTTCACAATCTGCACTATCATCTGCAACGAATAATGTAGAAGATTCGAATGAAAATGTTTCAAGTACACGATCAAGTAATAAAGTGACTGCTAGTACTTCTGATTCACAGGTGCCTAAACAGAAATCCGAAGATAATTCTGACACAGTGTTTTACGACGTGCAAATGGGCAGTATACCATCTTAGTGGTGCTACGGTAACCAATATTGGTTTCGTTTTATGCAATGTTTTAAACCACATTCAAGGTTTAGTGCTATATCAATTTAATGAACATAAAGTTAGTAACAGTTTCGAGACCAAACAATTGAATATCATATTACTTTGAGGGTGGTAAATATTTAAATTGAATTAATGTAACACGCTGTGACAAATGGTGGGGTTAAATGTTTATGTGTAATCAAGAAACTGTAGTTATAGTGATAAAAAAAGTAGTGAACGGCGATGTAGGTAAGTAAGAAATTCGCGCATAAAAAGAAGGCGTATGTAAAATATTCATCGACGCGTAAAAGTTAGATATGAGCCGAAAGTTTGCCATTATAGTAGCATAATGATAGAAATTTACGAACGTTTGTGTGAATAGACATTTAGTTCTAGCATTTGTATATCGTGATAATCTTACGTAATATCGAGGTCTGGTGCGTTAAGATCTGAAAAAAAATACGAAAGACAGATAATTTTTAAGGTATAAAGTGATATGACGTATGAAACGTCACGACTTTCTGTAATATATTTACATACATCACACTCTCTGATATTATGGAGCTGTTCTGTTCTCTGCAGAATGCAGAAAAAACTGTTATACTGTTTGTTCCTCTAATTCTAACTCCGATATTCATTGTGCATTTTGTTTAAAAATTATCTTATCTCTATCATACTTTTTACTGATTTAGCACGCATAAACGGTATTTATGTTCATGTTAGTTTGTATATAAGAAAAAAATCATAATTACAAAATTGACACGTATAAAATACGTTAAGTAGTATTCAGAGGTGTTCCAAGATAACGTTCGTTTCGTTTAATAAAATGTTTGATGGCAAATGCAATATTTTGAAACTATGTATTGTTTTTCTTGCTAGAAAACATTAGACACCATGTAGAACATTTTTATATAAAAATACTTTTAATAAGATTAGAAATACATTCTATGTTCGTTTGATTCATTACGTGTTAAAACATGCAGTCTTTATCAGTTATATGCATGGCATCCTTCCAGTGTAACAGCTTAATAATTTAGTAGCAAGTTACTAAATTCTTCCATCACAATGGTAACGTTTACAAAGCAATTTCAGCATTCTCATTTTATAAAATACGAACAAATCATTAACTTTAGTTGATCTATCATTTTTGTGTATAAACTGGACATTCTAGCAACATGCACATATTGTATAGGAAGTATGAGTGAATGTTGCATAAAAATGTATCTATTTTCATAGAAATTCTGGTAATATCAATGCTGTAAGATCGTTCGATTTACAAGCGAAATTACATTTTTTACTACCCTATTTACTTCCTTTTTAAATCCTATGTAGTAGCCAATTAATATTAGCTAAAATATTAATAAAAAATATCAGAACTGTCTGAATTGAAAGGATGTTGTTTTTCGTTTGTTTAAAACATATAAACATCTAAGTTACTTTCAATACATATTTACTGTATGATCTGTTTTTTTAAATTTTGGGAGAGCAAAGATATATGTTGCTATTAATGATGCTTTTAAAAATACTTATCAATGGCTGTTTGACGCAATATTTGCTAATAACTTTTCTATACATTAACTATGTTACAAGCTATGTTAACATTATTACCAACATTATCATAATAATAATAATTATTATTGTTATTGTTCAAATCTTAAGTTTTACAAGTGCTGACCTATTTTCAACTTTGTTAAGAAAATACTGTCTAGAAATGAGAGTGGTGATATGCGTGTGTGGCGCGAATGTATTTTTCAAAGACGATATATCAAATTATATTTGTAAATTATAAAAATATGATAGCAAAATGAACTGACTTCTGAGGCATCTTTGATATGCTACAATAAAGAGATACTAGCGTATTAGCGATTCCTGTCGGGTCACCAAATTGTGTAATAAATTATTGGAGAATATTATTAACTTGAAATTTAAAAATGCGGGCATTTGGTTATTGATACAGCTACAATAAAGGAAAGTATGGAGTTATAAAACATTTTCTTTCTAGCAGATGTGCCATGCAATATTTCATATCGAAAAAGCCCGGTGCTATATATACATATAACGATTCGATGTACAGATGGTTCAGTTAGTAACAGTTTAAGTTTATTTTAATAGAAGAAACACTACAGTCTCGTCACTCATTTGTTTCAACAAAAATAAAGAAGAATAACGAATTGATGTATTATATATAGTACTAGCTTATAAAACGTAATTATCTATATTATAGAAATTAATATTATTGTTACGTTATATTTTCTTTTTAAATCGAAATGTGTATGTTTATTTGTTTTACTGTAAACTTTTTGCTTTCTAAAGCATACTGAAGATCAAACCTAGTTTTTTAATCATGATGTTACAGTATTTCTATTATTACGATTTAAAAAAAGAAGGCATGATTGAAATATATATATATATTATAGCGATATATTATTTGGATAATTTATGTTCTCATTCTTTTTTCAAATAAAATTTAAAAATATTGTAAAGTTGTGTACGATTAGTTCGACTGCCTACGTGGTAAATCCAGAATTTTATGAATTATCAGATTCATGCTGCTTAGTTCATTAACAAGGGTAACAATAAATTTAATCATGTTTTATATTGTTATTAACAATACAATCCATCTTATCTCAATGGTAATATATCGGTTGCTGAGAAATATTTGCAATATTGTCTTCAGATTTATTTGGTTTCGATTGAGGGTGGTTCTAAAACAATTGCTACAGCACTGACATAAAGGTTAAGTGCAAAATGGAAATGGGCATGCGTCGCACTATGATCGCTTCTCTTTCCCCGTACCCCGCAACGCCGTTCCTATTCTGATTTCCAGTTCGCGTTTGTTGCCCGTGAAGGATGCCTTCTGCCAACCCTAAACTAGAAAAACAGGCCTCTACGGAGACCGTAGATCCTATACGCCAAGCGATTATCGTTATCGAACATAAGATTCGAAATCTTGAAAAGCGTAAGGTAAGCCTTTCAATAATATATACGTGAATTAGAATGGCAAAAATTATCTGTCAGTTGATGGCTTTTACGGTGCGGTCCGCCATGATTGGATGCGCCATGTGCTCACGCTCAAGATTTCTTAAGTATCCGATGATTGTACTATGATTAAATAACTCTTATTACGATACTTTGATAATGAATCTTTTTTATTAAACCTAAGCAAAGATAGAATTGTTTATCCCCATTGTAAATGAACATATAAATTTGTAATCACGAACCTCGTGTCATGGCGGTACCCGTCTAAAGATGTGCACAAAACTTATGTGACACGCTTCCGAACTACTACCGGCAAATTGGATTGTGTAATACTATTCTTTGTTTTACGAGACATTGACAATTCAAATACAAAATTTGAATACATATATGCATTTCGTAGGGCGTAATTCGCTATAATCTTTGATTGTGCGGCTTACGTTAATCAGTAGTTTGGAACTACATACATAACTAAAAAGTTTGGAACTGGGGTTACCCTTTCGCGTTAACAATAAATAATAGCATGTCGGTTTTCATATAAACATGGAGATTGTTTAAAAAGTTGTACTTATCGAGTAGACTTTTTTATTTTAAACTACGTATATCTAGATATATATTATACATTATATATATAATATGTGTATGTTATACATGATATATATCTACATACACATGTACATAGTATGTGTGTGCGCCCGTGAATGATAGATATATGTTCATATTATTGGAAAACACTGTAAAATAGAATTCTATGCACAGATTTTTCAGTTTTATTTTCAAAAAAACCAGAAATACATATTCTCTAAATTATGTAGTCAACATAGGTATATTCAGTATAGATTCTCTGCGCATTCAATTTGAATGGATTGGATTTGAAAACATCTGAGTAAAATGAATAATACATATTATATTTAGGTAAAGTTAGAATCGTATAAAGATCTGCAGAAAAATGGAAAGGAATTAAACTCAGATCAAAAAACAGCAGTGGCCAAATATGACGAGGTTTTACAAACATTGGACATCACAAAGGAACTATATAAACAAATTGTTGGTATTGCACATGATGCTGTTAAACAGCAGAAAAAGTTGGCAAGGAAAGAAGCTATTGAGAGGATGCAACAAGATATTGCAAAGGTAAGCAACAAGTTCTTCAATAATGAAAATTTGATTACATTAATAATTTATGATCATTTTGTTAAATATATTTTCCTGCTTATCTATCACAGGTGAGAGAAGTTCTGCTTATACAAGATGCATTGATGAACATGGGTGCAGAGTCGGTCAGGGAAGATTTTCTTGCTGGGAAAAATGGGGCCGTGAAATTATCAGAACAGGATTTAAAGTACTTAGACGGTCTGTACAATGAAGTAATGATGAAACATAATCGGGAAGAAGGTGAATCAACGTTTCTTCAACAAGTACAGAAAGTCGCCGAACATTATGTAGCCATTGTTGATGGAAAACAAAGGGAAATTGTTGGTACTACTTACAACAAATTAAAGGAAATCATTAGTTCTATTAATCAGTGCGGCTACTTTGATCAAACACATGAAACTGAAGCTGTGGTAGAAGAAGTAAGTCGAGTTTTCTACCGCATCTTATAATTAAAAAAAGAGAAAGTAAAAGAAAATATAAGTTAACGATTACTTAAATAAATATATCGTAGGTTACAGAGACAGTTGTTGCAGAGACACAAATATTAGAATCGCCTGCACAAGATCAAGTCAATGAAGAATATAATAGCAATGACAGACACATTCCACCCGAGTCCATGATTCCTATTCCTAACTTTCCAGTGCAAGTTGCTCCTTTGCCTGTTGTTCCTGCCACTACTTCAGTTTCTGCACCCATTCCTGTTGCACAACCCATTCCACCGCATCCAGCTGCACCAGTTGAAACCTCTTATTACACAAATGCCACAGGATTTGTCCCTCAGCCACAGCCACAGCCACAAACACAGCAACAACAACCACAACAAACACAACCACAGCCACCACAAGCTCCTAGAATTAACGATGTCATAGGCACACCAAACTTCTTTTTTTTGCAAGAGTCAGAGCTTGATTCACCAGATGTTACATCACAGGCACCTATTGTTTCACACATTCCTGCTGTTGTAAATGCACCTATTCCTTCGCAAACATTTACAAATCAAAGCTTCGCAAATCCACCAGTTGTAGCGCAACAAGTTATATATCAACATCAACCACCACAAGATATGTCCCACATTCCTGGATTTGCTAATCCTAATCCACCACCACCTATCCCGATGCCACCCTCCCATCAACAACCAAATATACAACAGTATAGTCCCCAACATCCTACCAGTTTTCAACAGCAACCGCCACCACAGCAACAAGCTCCTACGCAACAAATCACACAACCAGCAGAAACTCAGAACTTTGAGCATCAAGAAACTCCACAGCAACCTGCTGAGGTATGTATGAGTACCAACGCGTTGTTAGCATGTTATGACACGTTACTTTGATTGTCACTTTAATTTTCCCTATTTCTTGCGATTCTCAGGAAAAGATTGAAGAGAATCAAGATGAAACAGTGGCACCAGAACCAGAATTAGAGCCACCAAGTGAATCTGTGGATTGGTGTCAAATGACTGAAACAAACGATTGGAACCAAGTAGAACAGCCACAGCAAACTGTTCAAGAATCACAACAAACGCAGGCACAAACGTCTCAGCAAGGTTGGGGTGATCAGCAACGTAGTGGATACAGAGGTAGAGGTGGAAGAAGAGGGAATACCAATGGTTACAATGGTAGAGGTAGGGGCGGTGGTTATCAACAAAATGGTCGTGGGGGACAAGGTAAATATATATATTACTGTTATGTAGTGATCATTTTTCAGATTTAATTAAATTTTCAATTTAATCTTAGGAACGTACTATCGTAACGATAGTAATTATCAAAATGGTTATCAACAACGATCTTGGGGAAATACCGATGGAAACAGTGGTTACAATTCTGGTTACAAAAGAGGTGGCGGTGGTCCGAGAGGAGGTCCAAGAGGAGAGCGTGGTATGGATCGCGGCCGAGGACAGTTTCGTGGTCAAAGGGGAGGAAATCGTGGTGGTTACGCACCCCGTGGTAAACCCCATACGCAGCAGTAATAAACAATGATATAGATGATATATGCACAGTGAAACATAAATAATGCTGTGAGATAATTCAATTGTCTGTTTACGAAAAAACCTAAGTCGTATCTACAACGTAAGCAAAAAGACTTGGGAATATTTTACACTAAATCGTACACAAGAATTTTAGTATGTAAAATAGTAATTTTGAACGTTCCAGATTGTTGTTTGCTAGTTCTATGAAATATACAGAAAGAAAGAAAAGTAATACACGAGTAATTAATTATCTTTATATACATTAAGTACGTAACACCAAGAAATGAACAAGCCATTGAAAATGTTACATTTGATCAACATGGTGAAAAAGAAATTCCTTTTGAGATTGGTACATTTTGATATAATTTTCTGCGGCTTAGGATATTTCTTAAATAAGACAATGAATACCAAAATTTTGCATTTGAATTTGGTATCCGCAATTATCGAAGGAAAGATCTATTAATATTAACGGGGGAAAAAAGTATGCAGACGTAACATTGTGATATAAGAAGAGATCAACCAAATTTAGAAGCGTGAACGCACCATGCAAGTATTATTGTGTTGTGACAGAAGGCAGTTTTCACAGGGCAACAACAGCTGATCAACAAAGATTAGAAAAATAATTTTATTATAAAAAAATACAAAAAAATGAGAACTCAAACAAGCATTTCATGCAATGAAACAAGCGTGTATTTAATGAATAACGTTAAAATGATTACACGAATGGATGAACTGCACGACTATCTCTTTGTCTTGCGGCGCATCGTTCTAAGAGAATTTTTTATGATAACAGAAAAAAAGAGGATACAGCGAGCAAATGCCTTCTCTAGTATTACATACCTTCCGAATTTCATATACCATTTTCGGTCTATGAATTTGCAGGTATTTAGAAAGTTAAAGTTGTCAGGATTTAGTAGTTTGGAGAAAATGAAAAATGTTTTTCACTATACGCATTTCATAATTGCTACTAATTACATCGCTACCTCTTCTGTTTTTTCTGTCTGATTGCAAAATTCTTTACGGTTGCTTATGCAGCTGACCAAGTGAAAGAGATTGCAGTGCAATGTCAAGTTTATGAAGCAACATTACCTGATTTTTTTTATCGCAAAATATATATGATTATTTAAAAAAAAAGAGCGATAGTGCGGAGCTTTAGAATGTAAGTCGAGTGTACAATTATTGACTA
Organism: Nomada ferruginata; assembly: GCA_963583965.1. Classification (NCBI taxonomy): domain Eukaryota; kingdom Metazoa; phylum Arthropoda; class Insecta; order Hymenoptera; family Apidae; genus Nomada; species Nomada ferruginata. The sequence continues at coordinate 19,247,480 of OY757216.1, forward strand.
GAGGCAAAGCAGGCGTGTTTGAAATGTGCGCCATTGACAAAAAAAGCCACGCTCACACCGCCAAACACACGATGAGGAGTACCGTATTGTATTTTGTTTGTACATTTGTGTTTAATCACCTCCATCTACAGTTATGTTCAGCTATCCTATGAATACCTATGTATCTTCCAAATAAAGATCTAATTCAACCCTGCTAACTAGCCTACCTATATCGTACTCATTGTCAACATTTGAACGTTTCATTCTTCAACTTGTTCTCAAATAAAAAAAAATCGAATAAACTATTTGATTAATTATGTCTTTATAGTAGTGCCTACTTTTTTATTTTTTGTTGTATTTTTATTGTATTATTTATATTATCTGCTTGTTGTATATATTATACGTACATACTAATGTACGTTTGAATTACGCGCTTTTCAATTTATAATGCAGTACTTCAACTGACTTTCGCAGTCAAAAAATGTTTCAAATTGAACGTGATTTAAACTTGCAAGCAGTGATATAGGTATACATGTACGTTGACAGTATCGATGATTCAAAATATTAATGTCAACGTTTATCAGTAAAGTGTATATATATTTATTTATACATATTTTACATAACGCATATCAAAATTAGCGTGCACACTTGAAAGCAATTAGAATATATTACAATTTGCAACTGATGCGATGAATTAAAGGTAACCAACGTTTCGAAATCCTTTCGAATTTGTCAATATTGAGGCACTTATATTTCAAACAAACATAAATTAGTTAATGTTATATGAGTATATTTCAGACACTAATAATTTTATGCAATATATCTTTTGCATTAAAATAATGATTGAAACCGCTTGTGATCCTACAATTGAGAAACACTTCAAAGGCCATGATAATGCTATTACAAGTTTATGCTTTCATCCTGATACAACGCAACTTGCATCAAGCAGTTTGGATAAATCTCTGATCTTATGGAATTTAAAAGAATCCGTAAGGGCATATAGATTTCTTGGACACAAAGATGCGATTTTTGATATTGCGTATGCTCCATCAGGAGAAGTCATAGCTAGCGTTTCTAGAGATAGGTCTGTAAGAATATGGGTGCCAAAAGTAACAGGACAGTGTTTAGATTTTAAAGCACATTCTGCAGCAGTTAGATCGGTACAGTTTAGTCCAGATGGAGAAAAGGTATCCATAATCCTATGTATAATAATACAATCGATAGAAATTGTTTATTGCTTCGCAGTTAGTTTGATCTCATAGAACATTTATTTATATTTGTATTTATTTTCATGTGTAGTTGATTACTGCGTCAGACGATAAAAGTGTTAAATTATGGATGGTGTGTCAAAGGAGGTTCCTTATGTCATTTGTGAGTCACACCAGTTGGGTCAGATGCGCCAGATTTTCTTTGGATGGGAGACTTATAATATCTTGCAGCGATGACAAAACTATAAAATTATGGGACGTTACTAGCGGACAATGTATCAAAACATTTAACGATATAAAAGGTATAAATCAAACTTGCCTTTAAAATTGATATTACTTAGCTTGATACCTGCATAGTTTATTGGAAACTTTATTATACAAGATCGAATAACTTTCCTAGCTTATTCCGCCCATGTGGAATTTCATCCGAGTGGTTCTGTTATTGGTTCTGCTAACATGGCAGGTTCAGTAAAATTGTACGATCTGCGTACTGCTTCCTTGTATCAACATTACGCAACACATAATGGGCCTGTTAATATGGTAAAATTTCATCCTAACGGTAACTTTATGTTGACCGCATCCAATGATTCAACTATGAAGGTAAGTTATATTACTATATGGCAGGAAGGTAACTTCTTTTATATCGCATATATTAGAAATTGCAGAATAGGTTTTAGATTTATTAGAAGGCCGTCCGATCTATACGCTTAAAGGACACGTAAATGGTACAAATGTAACGTCCATAACATTCTCTTCTAATGGAGAATTTTTTGCTTCCGGTGGGTCAGATCGTCAGTTATTAATGTGGAAAACTAATTTTGATAAAGATGACATGGCTCGTAAAGTTCCCAGACATTTAGTTTCACCTACTGTAGAGCCAAAGTTGGAAATTAAAGATGAAAAGTTGCAAAAAGATGATACATTTGAAGAAGACGAGGAAGTAGAAGTAATATTTCAATTAAGATTTTATATATATTAAAGAAATGTTTCCTAAAGATTTCTTGATAAATTATACTTTATTCTTTTAGTCAATACATGAGACATTAGAAATTCTACAAACGGAAAGATTTCATTGCGAAGCACCAGATTCTGGAATTTTAAATGGGAACATGGAACCCAAAGTAATAAATATGCGAAATCAAAGGCCTTTCGAAAAAGGTCGAATTGTGAATGTATCGCATTTATCTGAAAAGGCCTCCAGTGTACATTCCAGTAAAATAATGGATGCGCTTAACGAACAAGTACAATCATTAAGTGATGCTGTTATAATTTTAGAACAGCGTCTATCAGTTTTAGAAGAAGAGTTAAGGAAATAAATTTATATTTTTTATTTATATATTGTTCCATGATTGTTTAATTAAATAACAAATACTTGTAAGGCTATATTTATAACGTACTTAATATTTTTTTAAATTATTTTAAATTATGATACAAGTGTTTTTTTACTAATTTCTTAATGTGGTATTACAAAAATAAGATCTTATATATTTCATGTAGAATTTGAAACATTACCAACAGAAGCAGTATTAAATACAATAAATTTTTTAAGTAAAAGGAAGTGCTGATCTCTTCACGTGACAAGAAAGAGCAAGTACACCTATACCGTATACCTACTTTTTTATTCCTGAAAATTGACACGTCTTTCCAGTTTTTTTAATAACCTGCATTACCTCATCAGAAGGAAGCGATGATGTTACAAATACTTTTTTCCTCTGTAGATCTATTTCTACATTATTTACACCTATAAACAAATGCAAATATTCAGAAATTTGTTAACAAGGATGAGTTATGAAATTAAATATTGTATGCTCATAGTGGAACAAAATTTAAGATACCTTATCAAAGAATTTTAAATTAACTACGATGTTCTAAATAAAAGTAAAATCAACAAATAGAATATTCTTCAAAGCAACGAAGATTTCAATAATATTTGAATTAGTGTTTGAAGGAGCATGGAAAGAAATATAGTAAATATTAATCTGTACCTCCTTTCTTATTCAGCACGTTTGTTACGGCATTAGAGCATCCTTCGCACGTCATTTCTACATCGAATTCGTATACCTTAAATTTATATTATAAATTAAAGTTCCCTTATCGTACTGTATTAAAAGTATTATTACCTGAGATGCCATGCCGATAATCTTATTATATTTATTACGTTGACGTGGCACAATGTTAACAGTTGTGTACTGTATTGTACGTCAAGTATGTATGGGCGATCTTTAATTGATTCAGCAATGTGTCTTATCTAGTCTTAAAAATGATAATGTATATATTTCTTCGATGTGTAACATGTGTCCATCAATTTATTTGTTCCTGTTGTAAATTGTAGTATGTATTTTTAATAATGATGTTTCCTTCCATTAACCTATATACATAATTAATTCTAATTTTCAGTATAAAGAATTCAAATGTTATATTGCAATGCGGGTGTTCTAAATGAATATAATATAACTCTCGTTTGATATTGTACAAATAGATAGGTTAACATGCATATCAAATATAATGATAACCTAGAAGTTTGCAAGATATACGTACATCGCATACATTAATGCAAATTAGTTTTGGTTGGCATCGGATATAATGTTCCAGAAATGATTATTGTCTGAAAAATTTCATTTTTTTGTACCCATTGTTATCTTGAGGTAACAAAAAAAGTCCAAAATGTTTCACTTCTTTTGTATTAAGTAAGTACACTTTATTTAATTTTAAAAACAAATATCTGTCACGCATTTAAATTAAATTATCATGTACTGAGAAACTTTGGAGTTTCGGAAATTAATATTTTACTTGGATGTACATTTTATCACACATTTAAATGCAGCGTAATGAAAAATATTACCACCGTAAGTAATTTACTTGTTGCAACAAAAATACGTTATATTCCAATATTTGTATATTTATTTAATACCTAGTTTTGCACATTTGGTCACATTGCCCTATTATACTATGAGCAATTCTTACATACTTATCAGTTTATAAGTATGCTTACTTTAATTTTTAGTTTATTATAAACCACAGTATCCTTAGAGAAACATACAACTATATAAGTTACTGCACTTTAACTTTATTTAGATTTAATATTAAGGTAAAATTATTGTACGACTTAATGTTACTGAATTATTCGCCTATAACACTAAGACTAGGCTTTGAATCCTTCAAGGTTCAAGTGGAGTATTATGTATATCGATTAGTTTTAATAATACATTTTGTAACTTATAAGGAGAGGGAGATTCATAGTAGAGAGATAAGTTTGTGATAAAATTCCATACAGAAAAAGACTAACTTTCATGTACATTTACATATGCTTTCTTTAGATATATTATGTAAGTACATACATGTAAGTAAATTAATTTGAGTAACAGATTACTTTCTATAGTCTTAAAACACTCTGCCAATTATATCAATGAAATAGAGCGATGGTAGCTGTGATGCTTTAATTTTTATGTCACCATAGACACTTTATAATATACACTGCGTCCGATTATGACCACACGATAAGTTCAGCTGACATATCTGAACGTAGAAAAAGGAGTCCCGTGCACAATTTTGTGGTAAACTTAATTCATGTTTTGAATTAATCTGTATGTATTGTTTTAAAAACTGTATTTATAGAACGAACATATTCCCAATATCATGTTTTTCCCTGTAAAATCGGATGACTGTATATTATGAAACAAAAGTAACAATTTTCTAGAGATACTGGAATTATTGGAAGTAGTTAATTTGAGAAAATACACAATTTACGTGACCGAGGCACGATACGCTTCTGAACAGCTTTTTATAATTGCAATAATACGATTCATCCTAATGGGTTACCTTGCTTTTCAAAATAAGGTAATGGGGAAACTTAATCTAAAGGACTAACTGGGTTATAGCCTGATGGTAGAGTATTATGAATCCATCGTCAAAGAAAACTATAAGTGTTTTGGATTGCTCTACCACTAGATGATGATGAACTTTGTTGATCTGCAATGTTGTTTTGTTGTTCCAGTCTTTCCAATGATTCTGTACGCGTCCTTATAGAACCTCCATATGTGCGCACCTGTATAGCAACATATGGAAATTTATTTAACACTTTAATTTACTTATATTCTATACAATATTCTGTATAGGGTAACACTAAATGGTTAACTTTTCTATCAAATAGTAAGGAGAACCAGAAAACTGTAAGAATGTTTCATGCATAAAAGCGAGCTCCTTGCCCCACTGTCGTACTTATTGAGCACCATTGTCTCTTATGTCGAAAAAACTTTTTTAACCCTAGAAGTCGTCACGCATTTCACATGAGGCGTAATTAAATTTTAACGATTGTTTGCATTAAAAGTCCGATTACTTAATTCAATTCTATTAAATCTCCACATTCGGATTACAAATTTCTGAAGACATACACTGAAACATAAAATTAACAGAAAACATATAGTAAAATTTAGGCGATTCTATCATTGAATGGAAAAGAACTACTTCGCAAAGACTAATAATTTTACAAGTACACGAACCTCCCATGAATCTTTATAACAAAGAAAAACCAAATGATTAAGTTATTTAAGAAAATACTACCTTTATCTGCATGTTTTTGAACAAACATTGCAACTTACTATCTACAAACAAGAAAACTACACGCAGTTATGTATACATGTGTATTTATAGGTGAACAAAGAAATGACTGTACAAAATAATATATATATGTACTCATACATACATATATATGTGTATACATATGATATTTAGAAAATAATCCGAATATGGATCTATGATAGCTATTAATTAATTGATAAAAATCATTATGATTATAGAAATGTCTGTTTGATATGAATCTATTACCAGCCGCACGAAAAATGGGTGCATCACTTTATTTATTTACTCACTGTCTGTAGATAAGATTTCAGACTGTGGGTGTTGGCCACTCGCGTTCACTCAACAGGAGTTAGACTTCCACTGCTGACTCTTACTTCTCTTGGCTCTGGAGCTGCCGGAGGTCGCCTTTCTTGTACATGTTGTTGATTTACACCGGCTGTATTATAATGTCCAGACCTTGTTGCATGATTCGCCACAACAAATTCGGTTAGAGTTACATCCGCCGTTCCTCCAGATTCAAGAGGTATGGCATTTTGACGAAAGTGTTCGAGCATGTCGTATATAGCAGGAAAACAAAGATGCTGAACCCGACAATGTCCTTGATCATTTAGTGTCATACGCAAATGCTATAGCAGAGGTTGAGAAAAGAGAAGTAATTTGAAATCGCATTCTTTAATTTGATATTTGATGATTTATATTTAGATAATATTACCTTTGCCCGTCCTTGGAAATTAAAAGTTAATACAAATTCCCCTTTCCTCGTTTCACTTTGCCTAACAAGAAATACACCGTGACCATTAGCAGCGCTATGTAAAACGAGTTGTGCAGCATCCGATCTAGGAAGTGTTCCATGGAACCATGGATATTCTCTTAAACTGCTAGATAAATCCAATTCGCCTTCATTCGTGGTCACTACAATAAAAAGTCATTATTTTTAATATTGCAGATCGTACAATTATTTTTAATGCTTTAAATAAATAAATAAATCTATCATACTCTGTTCTATGTCTTGTTGCGATGAACATAATTCCAAATTACTATTACTTCTCATACGGAGTCTTGGAGGTATTTCTGGAGGATTACTTTGGGTTTCATCTCCGTGTTCATGGGGCATAGAACGAGAACTCTTACTGGCAGAATTAGTTCTTAATCTATCTCCTTCGTTACCAACCGCTAATGAGCTATGTCCCAAAGAATCCCCAGCAATATCTATTCCAGAACTAGGATTAATACAATGTTGTTGCACTGTGCGCATACAATATTTAATAGTCGCTAACCATGATCGCATATCGTTTGAATCATGTGCCTCTATTACAAATTCCATATTCTGTGTTTTTAATACAAAAGTATTCTCGTGGTCTGGCATTTCCAGCGCCGTTGTTTCCCTGGCTTCGGTTATTGCAGAACAGAAGACACCGCTGCGTGGTTTTACCGCCTTCGGAGGAGAATAAAATTCTAACATATATCCACCAATTGCTTTTATTAAGGCTAATCTAGATTTCTCCCACTTCTGAGTTCCATCAATATTTTCTCCCATTAAAGAATTAACAATCCCCTCTTTTCTACATTCGACCACAATCTTTGAAAGTTTAGCTTTCGACTGCTTATCTCGGCGATGTTCGCTGTGAGATAATTCAACTTCATCACTTTGTTGTTTATGGAAGAAGCTTTTACCCTTCTTGAGCCCTTTAAATGACAAACGGCGGAAAAATGGTTTGTGCGCAGGTTTCGGCGATATCGCATCCCCATCTTGTTCAGAATAATCACTGAATTCTTCATGAGATGATATACGAACAGGGGCATTATTATTTTGACTTTCAACATTGATATCCCTGTCATTAGTTGCTGCGTGTCTTGTATCATACAACGACGGTAATCTATGGAATGTAAGAAAGAGGTATCAACATTTTACAGATTTTAATCAAGATAATGTTTGACTTAAGAAGATCAAATTCTTAGCCATTACAACATACCTAATTGTACGACGTAAGTATTCGTTTTCAAAGTGTTCGCAAAAGCTTTCAACAAATTTTCTTAAAAAATCACGATGCGAGAGATTCGACCTGGCGCTTTCAGGTAAATTTAAACTAACATAGGTACAAAAAGCTTTGGCAAAATCAGAAGCCGAAGCGCGGGCGTGTCTCTCACAAAAGTCTATCCACCCAGGTGCAGCTTCGGGCGACACGGCAGCCGCCGGCGCCGCTGTTGTTGTCGACGTAGCCGTCGTCGTTAATGTTAGTGTTGCCGTCGTCGTTGACGTTGTTGTTGATATTATTGAACTCGTTGTTGGTGTCGATGCAGTTATGGTATAAACACTCATTACCGGCGCGTGCAACACGAAGGGGGCTAAAGACCTCCCCCTGCCACTACGCACACAACCACCACAATACTCTTAACACAATCGTATAGTTCTATGTATAGAATGCACGCGCGTGTACATATAAAAACATATATCGAATTTCGCCGTACATATGGACTACTGGTACACACAAAATATTGTATTAACGTATATTGTTATTTTTTTAGTGTAACTACGGATATAGCATACTTATAATTAGTATTTCCTTTCACATAAAAATGGATAAGTATTATAATGTCGAAGTAATTGACTTTTCTGTTTCATGGCTTTTCTTCTTTATAGTAAATTGACAAGAAACTGACAACTATGATTTTATCCAGTTACCGATGTTTTAGTCATTCCTCTTTTTGCATCGTATAAGTAAAATTAATTTTTGGTTGTTATCATCGATTTCCTCAATTTTTGCATAACAATAACTTTGTTTCGCGGAAATATTTTTACCGACATTATGAAATATGGAACCACAGAAAAGTTACAGGATAGATCTGACACCAGTGCTCCTTTTTCTGACACAAGCCAAAGGGGTTCGTGAGCCTCCTTACTTACCATTTTCGTACCACATGCGTGAATCAACCACAGACGAGATATATGAATAGATTAATCACCTTATATACTTTCATGGTCTAACCGGACTACCATACCGACTCAGAAATCCGACACTGATTTGAGCTCACAGTTCTCTGCTCATAAACAGTGATCAGTTGAAGAACTATTATTTGCTGAAGTAGTGTAGAGAGGAGAAGTCATGTACATATCTAAACCTTTCATTTATTTGCTCCTTTTATTTTTGTGTTCTCTTCCTGCTGTTGTACTACATAGTATCTTCTTTTAAGACTTTTCATCACTCCGTTTCCTTCCCTTCTGTTAAATTTATTCTAGTTTGACTTGTTCCATTCCTTTTCAATTAATCCACCCTTTCTCTTATAATTCTAGTTTACCCCTTCCGCCAACCTTTTCATTTAACCATCCCTTCATAATTTGTGTCTCTCCTACTACATACTTACTAATATATTTTTTGTGTGTGCAGGTTTTGCAGGTTCAGAGTAAGGAGCATTGACCGGCACTTCTCATCGCACATAAAAGCAAGAAAGAAGAAAGAAGAAATCTTGCCACATACTTTAGTTATAGTAAATTGGTTTATAAAAATAGTTTGTAACTAATAGCTCATAATAACTTTAATTTAGAACAATTGTGTAATTAACTGTTATGTATACCTAGTATACATTTTATTTTATATTCAGTTTATTCGGTAGATCTTATATAAACATTAATATTACTTTTACCAGTAAAAGTAATACTAGTAAACGTAATATTGTATTAACTTGTAGCTGTACAAGTTCTACCGAATGTGCTAAATATAAAATGAAAGATATAATAAATACTTTACATATGCACATATTACACAATTGTTGTAATGTAAAATAAGCTTTAGCATATAAAGTACATAAATTTTAGTGTAATTTTTATCTGTAAGATGTATTGTAAATTAACTTTAAAGAATAGCTTATAATTATTAGATTATTTATGTTTATAGTGTTAGTTATATTACATAAATGTTGGTTTAGAATTGATACAAGATTTAGTTGTACGATGTAAATAGATATAAAAGTAGTTAATAGATAGTTAATAAGTATGTGTTTGTAAAATTAATTACAACCTTTTTGTAACTTATATTCATTGATTGTATATTCATTTGTTAGTTTAAATAAATTTGCAATGAAAAGAATTCCACTGCTCTTTTTACTTTCATAACTTACCAATCCTTGAAAGAACCTAATTCCGATTCCTTATACAAGAAGTACCGTGGGCGAACTTGAAATGGAAAGTTCTAAAGCGGGAAACTTGTCAAAATGGCCCTACACGTTATTAAATTTGGAAGCAGCAAATTCTAAGTCCTCACTTCTTGCAAAATTGGATAGCAGAAGTCCAAAAAATGAAGAGCTCGGAAATTCCTGGAACGTGACGTCATTTCTTAGAATTGCTGACATCGAATACCTCCTCGCACATCATATTCTCCTGATACAAATCCACGATTTTCAGCGAGATATTTTTGGCAGAAGCTCGGAAATTTCAGCGCTCGGAAATTCCTGGAATGTGACGTCATTTCCGAGAACGAATACCTCCTTGCATATCATATTCTCCTGATACAAATCCACGATTTTCAGCGAGATATTTTTGGCAGAAACTCGGAAATTTCAGCGCTTGGAAATTCCTGGAATGTGACGTCATTTCCGAGAACGAATACCTCCTTGCATATCATATTCTCCTGATACAAATCCAAGATTTTCGGCACTTAAATTTCTACTGAAAATCGTGGATTTGTATTAGGAGAATATGATGTGCAAGGAGGTATTCGATCCCGGCAGTTCTTGGAAATGGCGTCACGTTCCAGGAATTTCCGAGCACAAAATTTCTGAGATTCTGGCAAAAATATCTCGCTGAAAATCGTGACTTTGTATCAGGAGAACATGATATGCAAGGAGGTATCAGACGCTGGCAGTTCTTGGAAATGACGTCACGTTCCAGGAATTTCTGGGTGTATAATTTTCTAGACTTCTGTCAAGATATTTTGCAATGACGACTTTAAAAACGATGTTATTTCCACGAATTTCTTGCAGCCAAGTTTAATAACGTATAGGGCAATTTTTACAAGTTTCTCGCTTCAGCACTTTGCATTTAAAGTTCGTCCACGGTACTTCTTGTATAAGGAATTGGAATTAGGTTCTTTCAAGGATTGGTAAGGTGTAAAAATAATAAGAGCAGTGGAATTCTTTTCATTAAACATTTATTTAAATTAATTAATGAAGATACAAGTTACAAAAATGTTGTAGTTCAAATTTCCAAGCTAACACTTATGAACTATTCTTTTATATGTATTTACAATCAATTCTAAATTAACATTTATGTAGTATCAAAACTACTATAAACATAAATAATTAAATGCTTATAAACTATTCTTTGAAGCTAATTTACAACATATCTTACAGGTAAAACTTATACTAAAGTTTACGTACTGTACATGCAGAAGCTTTTGAATTTAAATTACAGCAATGTGTAACTTGTGCATACGTAAAGTATTTATTATATCTTTCATTTTATATTTAGCGCATTCAGTAGAACTTGTAGTAATAGTAATATTACAGTTTACATAAGATCTACCGAATAAACTGAATATAAAATAAAATATATACTAAATATATATAACAGTTAATTACTCAATCGGTCTAAATTAAGGTTATGCACTAAAAGGTATTGTCCGTTTGCCAAGAGATGGCAAGTGACAGAATATTGCGTTCTCACTCTGCTCCAATGAGCACGTGGTGCAGAGAGGTGGAACAGAGTGAGAATGCAGTATGCTGTCATTTGCCATCTCTTGGCGAACGGACTCTACGAACAATTTTTATAAACCAATTTACTATAACTAAAGTATGTGGCAAGAGTTATTCTTTCTCCTTTCTTGCTTTTATGCGTGATGAAATGCACCGGTCAATGCCCCTTACTCTTTGGATGCGAAACCTGTACACACAAAAAATATATTAGTATGCATGTCACAGCAGAGAGAAAAATTGTTAAGTGATATGTAAAGGAAAAAGAAACAAGGGAGGCCAAACCACAAGCACCAGAGAAAGAGACGATTATTTAAAAACGAGTGTAACAAGTCTCGTAAGAATGAATTTTATCCGAGCAGAAGTAAAGGAATTGACGGAGAGCTTTAAAAGAAGAGACTATGAAGTGCAGCAGCTGGAACGTGACAGAAAAATAAAAGAAGCAAGATATAATGAAACGTTTAAATTTATTAGAACAGCAACACTACTAAAGTACTTAACTAAGAACGGAAGACGGCACAATCAGCATTTAATAATACAGGTGACAGATGCGAAAGCATTAAAGGATGAAGAAATATTGGGAGAAGGAGAAGAATAAGAGACTTGACCTGTGCAGACAAAAAGTTAGAATGTTAAAACACTTGTTAATAGAATGTACGAAAATAGGGATAATAAGATATAAGAATGACTTAAGGATTTTAATTGAAACAGGGAGGAAAAGGAAAGGTGTATAATAGATGTCGATAAATAGATAAGAATAGTGTAATACGTAAGGTAGAGAAGTTATAAAAAGAAAGAGCAAAACAGAAAATGAGAATGCAAGAGTTAAGATAGTATTGCAAAGATAGGTTATATGTACACTAAGCCCAACTTTCATTGCTGCGAGACCGAAATAAAGCATAACACTACTATTATACACTAGCATGTATTTATTACGTGCTGGAAAATTTATTCAAAAGAAAAAATATTAACAAATGCATTTACCTTTGCTCGGGAGCTTGATTGTTGTAGAATAAGATGAACAATGGGACTTGAAATGTTACCATACATATTAATTTTAATCTAGTTTGTAACACTGTGTTTGCTAACACTTTATTGATATGTAAATGAGAGAACGAAACGATTTTTGAGCATTGTTAACTTAATTTTATGGCTGAAGACATAAATAAACAAATTTTATTAGGTTATCGTACCACGATTTATAAAGAAGTGCTTACTTGTATCCCCGTTTTACCTACACACAAAGTGGGGTTTAGTTTCGCCATCTATAAAGAAATATTCGAAACTACACGTCTGTCTTCTTTATCTAGAGTCATTAGTATCGCCATCTATACAGATGTGAAGTAAAGTATTCGGGCCTCTGCCATATCTACACGCAAGGTAAGTAAGAGACGCGAGTAGTTTCAAGGAGTTCTGCATAGATGGCGGTACCATAGCAGGCGCGAGTAGTTCCTAGGAGTTCTGTATAGATGGCGATACCATAGCAAGCGCGAGCAGTTTCAAGGAGCTCTGTGTAGATGGCGATACCATAGCAGGCACTGTAGATATGGCAGAGACCCGCGCGTAGTTTCAAGCACATCTTTACAGATATTAATTAATTTAGACTCTACTAGCTCTGATTTCAACGAATTTTGGCGGGATAATACGACTACACGTACGACAAGCGTGATCGTAATTTCAACCTTAGATATTCGGACATTTATGGGGAAAAAAGGAAAAAGTTTTTAAGAACTATGTATGCACGTAGTCACATATCTGCCAGTATAAGCGCACTGCGTGCACAGGACGATTGGTAGGGGAAGGAAGCGCGTGAAGGGTTCCATCGCACTGGTGTAGATTTGAACAACGACGTGCGATTGAAAAACGCTTGAGTGGGGAAAGGGTATGATGTAGCATGGTTGGTTGTTTCGGGTTGGGACAGCAGGGAGTAAATACTTACAAACAAATAGCAGATAGGGAAATGTACGAGTCAATTGCACCTAACCCCTGTTGTTGGGATTCGATTTGCTTCGAGTTTCGTGCTTTCGATGCACCTTGCAAAAATCCATGAATCTTACTTGGATAATGAATAAGCACGGGTTGACTACAAGTAAATGGGAATGATGCTTGATTTGTAAAGAGGGTTTGAAGCTTGATTTTGTGTTAAAAGTCACTGTTCGTACACTATCTCGTGCGATAGTTTTCGCACGAAGAATGAGCAATCGAGAGTATAAAATACGATGATATAGTTATGTTGCCTTCGACTGGTTACTTTAAAGCTATTAACTGTCCATTTTACGAAAGTGCGACTTGCGATCGGCCTTATTGTCATTTCAAGCACTCGAAGCGAGGTGAGTCGTTTCCTTAACCGAACGTCTTTCTAATACAAACGTGTTGCGTACGATGCGAAATGTAGGGTAGAAAAAAAAAGTCGTACTACAAGTTTAAAACGATTCTTATGCTACAAGTCATAAGTTAAGTTAAAAGTGGTATTTTTCGTATTCTAGAAGATGTTGGATTTACCACGGAATCTGTTGAGACGGTGGAAAACCGTACCACGGGTCAGGTTCAAGAGTCCAAACCCTCGATAGTGGTAACATCCTATTCAGATATTTTATTAGCATTAGCTACCAAATAATTCTTTGCTATGAATAATGCTACAAACGTGGATGAATTTCCCTGTCAGAGTGTTGTTTCTCAGGTAGTCGAGGAGCTGAAGCCTAAGTTAATTACTGGATCTGGAACCGGCACGCCAGACAATGCTACGCCGGACACAGTGGATAAAAGGTTGGATGCGTCCACGTTGTCCAGCAAGACGCTTCCATGCGTTTATAATCCAACACCGATAGCCGAACTAAAGAAACGTCATATACCTATAGTATCTTATATGCCGACCAGGGAAAGTAGAATAACCGTGAAGCGTAAATGTTCGCCGGACCAAGCTAAGCCTTGGTTAAATACGGACAATGAATGCGTAGAATCTCCAACTGCTGAAATTAAATATAAACCCACGATGATAATCAATTCAGAGACACGAGATACTGTACAAAGCTACGTACCTACGTGCAAATCTGACACTGCTTCGTCTAACATGTGCAATGATGGTACTTCGAACGAGTATCTATTCAAACTCAGGGAAGCGTATTATCCAAAGAGTAAAAAAAGAAGGGAGGAGTACGTTCCAAAGAAAGTAAAGGCTCCATTGAAAAAAAAGCCTGACGGATTAAACGAATCTACGTTAAATGATTTCGTAACAGAGTTAGACAAGGTACTCGCATCTAGCAAAGCATCTTCCGAGGTACGGTCTTGCGATGTGTCCTTGGATTCCTCTATCGACTTGGAAGGAAAATTTTCCGACGATGAGTACGATAATAATAGTAGTCGCGATAGCACGGAAGATTGCAGACATGGTACAACGAAAATTAATACTGCTTCGATACCGAAAAATAACACCGATTACCTGCCCCAAGAGCAACTTGAATTTCATCCTGATTCCAAAGTATCTCCTACACGATTTGGTAACAACGATTGTGCTACGGGAGATAAAAGTATTGACAAGGTTTTGTTGGATTGTAACAGCCCAAAGCAAGAAAACGTGACGAACGAAGAAGTTTCGAAAGGAAAAGTATCGGAAGTAAGTACCAATAAAGGTGTCGTTGAATATGCGAAGGAACATAAAAGCGGCGACAAAGGTAAAAGCAAAGATCGAAAGGAACACGAAACGTCTCGTAAACGGTCGAAGGATAGGCATGATTTGAGTGAAAAGAAATCGCATTCCAGCTCTCGCCATAAAAGTAAGGGTGGTAAGGAAAGTAGAAGTAAGAAGCATGAGAAATATAGTAGTAAATGCAAAGAGCCTGGGAAGCATCGGGACAAGGACAGGGAAAAGGAAAAGGAAAAGGAAAAGGAAAAGGAAAAGGAGAAAAATGAGAATAGACATAAAGGTAAGAAAGACAAGAGAGACCATCATGGATCAGGGAAACGTCACGAGCATGATTCGAGAAATCATTCGAGAAAGGAGGAACACGCGAAGAGTAGAAATGACGACGGTGGTAGCAGGCGATCGAAAATCGATGATACTTCTGATGGAACGGTACACGTACCTGCTGAGAAAAAGAAAGGGTCTGCAATATCTCTAGAAAGTGTCCGCTTAAACCTGGAGGATGATGACGAAGAGAGGAACGATCATTTTCATAGTAGTGCCATTGACAATGGCATCGACATTGATCTAGTCAGTACATCTGACTCGGATCACGACGTACAAGAAGAGTGCCTAAAAATATTTCAGGTACGTGTAGTAAATCGATTTTGTTCAGGCGGCGAAAGTTGGCGAACCCACATGAGTAACGAATGAATGAAATAAATGTAAAATGTTGTTCAAAGGAATATCAGGTACCAGAACGGACGAAGGCAACGGAAGCGTCGAAAGATCCATCGTTGCTGCACGATAAGGAGAAGGAGGCTATCGAAGATATTGGCAGGAAGAGGGTAGCGCATCCTTCAGCAGCAGCTTGTGTTACTAGACAAATCGCCGTTAATCAGCAAACCAGGAAGTCAATTAATCCGCAGCAAAAGATGTATGAAAGGTGGCGCATGATGCGGGAAGCTGCTGCTGAAAAAACAGTTTCGATTGGTAGCACTATTTCAAAAGACATACGTCGAGTCTGCAAGGAATCGATGAGAACAACACTAAGCAATAGCGAATTAAGGTTGAACGGAAACGGTAAAGTAATCTTTTCTACAGAAGCAACTGAAAATTGCGTAACAATTTGTCGTTGACTATTCGTATGCAAACGGTTTAACTTGTTCAACAATGTCTGTAACAGGTCGTGTCAGAATTGCGCATGTACCGTATGCCAAGTCTCTGGCGATAGAGAAAAAAAAAGTTACGGAAAATATTGGAAAGTCTGGCGAAACAAAAGCTGATGATAGTTCCAAGACAGCTGCACAAACGTCGAAGAGCGGTGTACGCGTTGCTCATGTTCCACAAGTGGTTCGTACCCGATATTGTCCTAGCAATGGTTGTCAGCAACAGTAACAGGACATGTTGTCGATGTATTTTCAGGTCCCCCAGCTGATACGTCCTGAACCGTTGCACGTAGCCACCCAAAAATTTCCTTTAAACGTTCGTCAGTATTATGTGAATATGATGCACGATGTATGCGTGTTAATTTATACGAACGGCGAGGATGCGGCACAGCGTGCACTTAAGGAGGAATACGCTTGTCACGAACGATGCAAAGCGCTAGCCGTTTATAAAAATTCTTGTATGCTTGCCGCGCATAGATTGAGGAAGGAAGTGGATCAGAATTCATCGGTGGAAAATAATGCAGCGACAGTGCCTGGTAATAGTATGTCTCACGAGGCAATGCTTGCTGGGAAAGGAAAGGGTACGTGGAGTGTTCTTAAAACGAAAAAATCCGTTACGGAATTTAGAGGGACAGCTCTTTATGGTATGTTAAAGAAGTGGATACTGTCGGAACAGCAATTGAAAGATAATGGATTTCCACGTGCACATCCGGACGGTCAGAAGGTAAAGCAAGTACAAAGAATTTCCGTAGAAGACACAATTATTAGCAGTAGTTGTGATAGTGATATTAGTAATAATCAAAATAAAATAGTAATAGTATCAATAATATAATGAGCACGTGAGAAAGATTTGTTAACGTCTATAAACCTTCTATCGTGTCTATCGATTGCAGGGCCGTGCGAAAGTTTATGTAATTAACTCGCGAAATCAGACTGTTTTATCAAAAGTGCCTAACGAAAGAATGTGTAGCCGTTGTGGTCAAAGCTACATGGTTGATAAACAAGGTATTGCTGTGCGATCACAAAACTGTATATTCCATTGGGGTAGAAAGTACACGATTCGAGGCGAAGGGAAATATAGTTGCTGTCAACAATATGGCTCGGCAAGTGGTTGTTGCGATGCGAAGACACACGTATGGGATTATACAGACTATGAAAATCTTCGCGGTTACGTGAAAACTCTGCCGAAAGGTACTTGTAGATCGAAGACCTTGTTCTTCTTCTGAACCTATGACGCTAGTTATTCATTAATCCCCACCATTTCCCTTCTGCTCTATTAAGATACGCCGGTCGAGGAACAAGGAGTGTATGCTCTTGATTGTGAAATGTGTTACACGACCCAAGGATTGGAATTGACCAGAATAACGGTCATCGACGATGATTGCGGTGTAGTATATGAAACGTTGGTAATGCCGCAAAATCCGATAACCGATTACAACACAAGGTAGAGAGCAACGATACGTTTCTTTATTTGTTCCCCATGAAAAAAACCCGTGGTTTTTTACCGTTGCCGTCCAAGAGTTTCGCGGTTAATCGTAATATCGTTTAGGTTTTCCGGAATCACGGAAGAGTGTATGAGGGATGTGACGACAACGTTACTGGATGTTCAAGCAACATTGTTAACAATGTTTTCGGATAAAACGATACTCGTGGGACATAGCCTGGAAAGTGACTTTAAAGCTTTGAGGCTACTGCACGACACGGTAGTCGATACGAGTATTGTGTTCCCGCACAAGAATGGATATCCGCAAAAGAGAGCGTTGAAGAATCTTTGTTCCGAATACTTAAGGAAACTTATACAAAACGATGGTTAGCAAAAGAAAAATAATATTTAAAAAGTCGATACTTTTGCCCCATTGTGGATTGCAAAGCGCTTACACAAAACACTTGAACAATGTTACAGTTGGTGGACACGATAGCAAAGAGGATGCCATTGCTTGCATGGAGTTGGTTCTTTGGAAAGCAAAGGAGGAAGCAAAGTTACAGTAGACGAAGCTAGGAATATTCTGTCGGGCTGAATCATGTACAGTTTATGAGTTCACTGTTTTGCGAAACGACGATAATCCCCTTTGAAATTATCGCATACGTTGTATTATAATTTTTCATGTATAAATATGCGGTACCACGTGTGTCGTCAGATTGATTGCAGAATCAATTGTCACGGAATCACCGCTCACAGTTCGAATTACACTCGCGATGCTATGGATACCCGAACGTTCGGACGTTCGTTGGCCGTTCCGGCAACGGGAACTCGATCACGCGCAATTCGTACTTTTATAACATTTCGTTACATTGCGCTTTGAATTTTGAATCGTTCGAAGCGAAATGGAACGATGTAGGGGTGCCTGCGTTGCATCTGTTTCTTTCTTTGTCTCTTTGAAATTGTACGAAATGTGGAGTTATTTTTGGACGTGAAAGTCTTGCAATAAACGAACTTGAATATTTTGTACGTGCCGTTAGTTTCCAATTTTCTTTATACTGGATCTTCTCCTACTTTTCTTTTCTCCCTCCTTTATTTTCATTCGGTTAGATTATCCTTGGGGAATTTAAAAAATTCAACACACCGCCGCGCCTATAAGCGAAGCGGGATACATACATCGGTGGCTGGAGGGTTGCGGAATGGCGGTTCAAGGGGCTGGAAAAATCAAGATCAAGTGTGATATTTTTCCTTCAATTTTTATTATTTAAAACTACGTCGATGTTTCATTCCAGTGTGCGTTCAATCGCTTTGTACCAGCACAGCATCTTGATGTTTCTGTTACGGTTTTGAGAACGATAAACGATTTTCTATATGACATGTTTGATCGAAATAAGATATTTTAGTTTATTCATAACTTGAGGAAGGACAGGTACCATGGCGCCGGTAGAGCGAGCTTTTTACGCTATTTGCTCTGCTGCTTTGTCATAGTTCGCACGCGTTTGTTTTTGCTGCCGTGAATCCTTTTCATTAGCATTGTATTAAAAATAATTATCGAGCGCCTTCATCTTTCGAATGTATTGCGTATTTCTCAACCTCTCTACGTCTAATCTTGTTTACCCTTCCTGTTCCTTCTCAGCCGCTCAAACACGGATGAAAATCGAAGGGAAATATTCCACTTCCATCCATCCAGAATTACGTGGGCATGCATGAAATTTAAATGCATTCCAAACAAGTGCCAGTCGTCGGGTGTCGATTGTTTCCGAATGTTTGTCAGTTTTTATGCTTAAATGCTTCGAACGGAAGCGTTTCGCTACGCACATTTCGTTCGCGGTGGGTAAAAAATACATACTATCTCCGCCACCTGAAGACAAATGTTATTGTCGAGATACAATGTTATAGTCTAATCCTTGATGTGCTTCTTCTACTGATTTTGTCCTAACGTCCCTCAGATTTAGTGGCACGCTCGCGTGCGCGTGCAAAGAGTAGAGGAGGGAAACGGAGGACTGCATCGCGAGTTAACATTGGCATTTGCGAACTTGTAAAGCAATCTCCGTCCGGTGTAGGACGAACAATTGCGACTCTCGTTGCACGACAAGTGTATTGTTCGAAATACCGCGTGAAACGCGAAATATTCGTAGAATGCGGTAGCAAAAATAAATCTTACGAATTCGCGGAACATTTCCATCCGAAGAAGCAACGCGGTTCTTCTTCTCCGACTTGATAAACAGTCGAGCGACTCGTTGCCAGTTCGAACGATAATGCATAAAGTACGATTGCATTCGTAAATGTGTCGCAATTTGCATCGAGACATTCATTATCGACCGCGTTGTCAGGGGTGAATACGTTCGGCCGCGTTGGGACCAAGGAAGTTAAATATATAGGAAGTTGGCATTTAAATACAGTACAAGACGATTCACTGTTGTATTGGTTCGTAACAGCTTCGTATGTCGTATACGGTTAGTACTGGCAGGCTTGACCGTTCGTTCGATTAAAACGGCCACTCGAGAATGAAAGAACGGGCAATTAGGTATTGAGAGCGCAAGGAGAGCCGCGTAGATTCGTAAAATTCGCAAAGCGTTGAAAAATAGTGTAGAATCAGTCGATCGACTTAAATCACGCGTAATACCCGTTATGTACGAAGGCATCTATTCGAAGACACATATACATTGTAAAGTTACAAATTGTAATTAGGCATGGCCTTTCTTGTTCGTAACGTAATCGTTTGGACGACGATTCTGAATCTCGATGACGAAAACCGGGAAAGATGGTACCGCGGCGGTATGGAAATCTTTGTACCTACAATGGAATGTATATTATATACTTATACGTATATAAAGCCGAGTATGTACCTCTCGTTTCCAAATCGTACGGCACTAGAAACCGTGTTAAGACCCGCGCAGTGTTCATGATTGTAATCGTGTTAGGCAAAGATTCGTTTAAGCAGCGGTTTCAATTGCGGGCGGCGTACCATTTTCGCGACTGGACGATAAAGAAACAGCAGTGCAACGAAACTGCACTGACAGGAGGGACGGGGGGTGCGGATATTTCGAAGCGTAGCTCTGGACTGAAGCCGGACAGAACCGAATCGAAACGAATCGACGGGAATTTAATTAATCGAGATCGGTGGATGATTCGGAGCCGGAGAACTTGAGTGGAAGGGTGGCAAACGATACGGCCTGGCGCGTCTAATTCGGGGGAAACTCGCGGAAGTGGATATATTTTCCGTATAATGCACAGCCTTGTTAGGATCGTGTATACATTTGCTCAGGTTATTGCTTCGCTATTTACAACAAACATTACTTTTCTTCGAGCTTCACTACCAGGACGAATAACTAACGTTGAATCCTCCTTGAGAAGGGAGAAAACGCGATGACGAGGAGAACGACGTTGACGACGACGGCGACGACGCCAATGAAACGAATATAATGGTTGATGTACTCGGTTCGAAGGAGGAAAGGTTTTTGTACGATGCATCGGTTAAAAGACGATCGATTAAAATACAACTAAATTTGGATGCCGATTCTTTACGGGTCGATCGTTCGATCGGAGTCTTGATCGCCAACGAGATAAAGGAATTGGAAAGCGATCGCCAGCAAACTGATACCCAGTAGATCACCCATCGCCGTTAGGTACGGAATAGCTGAATTGTCGGGATCGATTTTTCGCTTCCACATCCAGTGAATCATTATATACGCGATGTATAGCAGAGCAGCGACTTGCAGCATGGAGGCGCACAGGTAGACGAAAACGAACAGAGGCGTCAACGAGGCGTTACCATCCTTCATGTAATTAATCAGGTAAATGAAAATTATGTGACCTGGTATCACCATAGCCATTAGGACCCTGGTTGTCCTGGCGTGCAAACCTAAGGGGCATCGAGAAGTAAGACGAATTAGTTCGGAATGCTGCTGGTCGTGAGCTGGTAACAATTTCTTTACCTTTGCCAAAAAAATTAGCGATGGGCGTAATGAAGATAACAGGATGCGCGTGACCCGGCGGTATCAACAGGGTTCCCAGTTCGGCTTGCTTGTGAAGAGCCGTCGATATTCTGCTCGCCTGCACAGCAACCAGATTTCCACCGACGCCGTTGATCACCGGTTGAAACACGGTCAAATTTTCGAATCGCGACACCATGAACTCTAATATCAGGCCACCGCAGCTGCACGACAAGAAACGCTTTTAACGACTGCACTGTCATTAAGCCAAAGTATTCTAGACTTCTGTTATTGCTACCAACCTGCTTATCAGCATAGCGATCATGACAGGGGTCCATCCGGAATAAAGTACGTTGTTGGTGTACTCGTTCCTCTTGGCGATCCATACCCAGAGCGGCGTGATCAGGATGTAGCAAGCGATGACGAGAGGTGCGACCCAATCTTGTTTGTTTATCGACTCGTAGAGGATCGTCGAGATCCAAGAAAGCAACGTCAGCGAGGTGATGTCCCCGAGGCTCGCGGCAATCGGTGTCGCGACATTATCCGGATTTATGTGACAATGTCGGGAGAAAACGATCACCCCTGCTGTTATCAATCCGAGAACGAAGGATGCCAGGGACGCTGTGACCAGGCTGCTCGCGCACAACAGGTAAGCGTGATCCAGGGAGATCGTGCCGTTTCGAAAGGCTCCCATTACGATAGCGACCACGGAACCCAGAAATCCGACCACTATCGCCTGACACTGCCAACACGAACTGATCTTCTTTACACACCAGCCGTACGCGATCCATACGGGAAAGCGGATGAACGTAGAAATGAAATTGTCGTGATTCACTGTGAGGATGCAATAGGGACGAACGCAGTGTCGCATGCATTTTTATCTCTGGAATATTCGAAGAATGTCGATCGGTACATCGTTCGTTCGTTGGTTCGTTCGTGGCTCGAAACATTCGATTCGGATAGACGACTAGGTAGAATGCATATCGCCATTGTGTTTTTTTTAGCGTTTCGCTGTACCGCGATATTCGTTGCCATCGGATGAAGCATCGCGACAAATGTGACGCTTAATCTCGAAGGTCGTTTACCGTTCGCGCGGTGAACACGTAATCAAATAAAATCGTGGCGCCAATGATAAGGCATCCCGCGTCGTATACATCTTCAGCGTGAGCGTCAAACTCGGAACAATTTTATTGGCCGCGGTAAATATTGACAGTGCGTATGTTTGAAAATCGCTTGACTTGTCGGGCTGGACGAAATGGCAGAAGACGAGAAGAATAAAGACGCGGCGGGAGAGCGGCGATCGCGGGCAGAAGAGAACACGCACGAAAACGCAAAGAGATAACGCAAATATGGCTTACTTGAATGAGGACGAGATTTCCAACGATCATGTACCACTGCTGTTTCGGCGTGTCCATGTGTCCAAGATTCGCTTGAGTCGAAAGGCGGGACGCAAGTGTCATTTCCAAATTTCCCTTTAAACCCAACAGCGCCGGCACCAGGATGATCAATTCGCTTACTTTCTCGAACACGACCCAGTGCTGTGACGGAGAAACGGCGAAGGTGAAGGAATCGTTATTACCGCGAGAGTAGAGCAGATCGATCAGAAATCGAGGGAGACGGGCATTACTGTTACATAGAAATTAAAGGGTCGTACTTGAACCAAATCTAGAACCAGTCCAGCTCCGACCATGCCAAGGCCGGCGATAAGAAACGGTATGAAAACTTGTATGGTAATCGCTAGGTACGACTCGATGGGTTCATCTTCCCCGGTCACACCGTAGATTTTGCTCTCGGCGACAACGTCGGGAAGACGGCCGCCGTCCGTGGCGGCTTCATCGAAGATGGGCACTTGGGCGCAATCCTCGTCGTTGGATTTTTCGTCGGGTTCTGGGGCGGTGGTGGCTGTGACGGTGGTGACCGTGGCGATATTAACCCCGACAACGGTGTCCATCCACGTATTCGCATTAGGGCCCGTCCCAGCAACAGTGACCGTGATCATGCTCGTACCCGAGCTTGTAATCGGGCTTGCAACCGCGTTCCCAACTGTTGATTCCGAAGCTGAACGAGCGCGGGCATCCACCGACGTTATCCTATGGGTAGTTTGCTTGTCGGGAAGCAAGGGTTCTTTGCATCGATCACTGCCAACAAAATATCAAGGTGAATAGGGGATGGAGTGTATGTAGAGACATCGCAACGCATAAAGCGGGGTAAAGTGTGACGAAGCTGAATATTTGCAATCGCGACCAAACGCATCGGGGCAGACGATATTGTGAAACATTGCATTCTCAAAAATGTTCACGGTTGTTACTACGCAGTTCAATGTCGTATTGCTGGTTGTTAGCATGGATTTATATGAACATGGCCGATGGAATTTCCACGGCCGATCTGAAAGTAGAAAATGCAATGGTACAATAATTGTCGTTGTGAACGTACTTCTCAAATTTGGATCCTGCAACATCGATATGAGCTTGCTTGTCGGGAGGCAATCGTACCGGTTCTTGATGCACCTGGTCCTCTATCATCTTCTACTGAGGACCCCGTGCGACTCGCTGCCATGGATATATAGCCAATCTCCTTTGAGAACGATAACGCTTGTCTAAATGTTCGCTCGTTGTCGTTGTGTTTCAGTTTCAGGACAGGAATGGAGCAAATTACGTAACCAGCGAGGGACGATATCTCTAGTCTGATTCGCTCGAAACCACTGTAAGTCGCGTCGAAAATTCAAAAGCCAAGTGGGATCTGACGTTTTCGTTTTGCCGATTCAACAGGAACACGTACGTTAATACATTCGATGCGATACTTATTGTCGCTCTTTATTTTGGATTTCTTCGTTCTTCGCTTTTTCTTCCTTCTCTCTATCGTACGCTCTTTTATTGCTTTTTAATTATTTTCCTTTCGAATAGCTTCACATAGTTTCGTATCGTTTCACTGGGCTAAGCTGCACCGAAATATTATGTTGCGTTCCGACTTGAAAAAGGAGCGAGAGAGAAAGGGAGGGAGACAGAGAGAAGGGGAGAGACCGGGCAAGAGTACAATATTAAAATGTTAGATTTTATCGACTGCTAGATATGGATTAGCGTCCCTGCTGCTTACGTAACGAATGCATTTTTGAATAAAATAAGAAACTGCACATTTAGGAAAAGAGGATGGCGAATTTTGAAAGAGTTTCACGAAAGCATGTATTCGTACCTGTGCGCCTTTGCAAAGGGACCCTCGGCAGCGTATTGAACCTTGACCAGATTCATAGACTCCGTGGAATTTCGACTTTTAACGTTCTCAAAACTGTGTCGATTCTGGTAAAAAATAAAATCACCCGACGTCACGCATTTGGCGGTGGAAGGCTGGTGGCCTGGTGCGAGGCCGTTTCACTCTACGGTTACATCGCGACTGATCTCGATCATGCATCACGCTTGTCTCCTTAAACCTCGCTCAGGACGTTTACCGGGAACATGCGCTAAACGGAGCACGCGCGAATCTATCGATCGACGGACCAAGCAAACCGTCTGCTTTCCTGTTTTCTCGCTTATCGTTTACCTACCTACTACCCACCTATCTGCCTTCATTTCTTAGCTTATCACCCGCCCGGCTACCTTTCTGCTACCCTGCTCTTTCATTCGCTTAATTACGCTCGTATTTCTACATTTATTTCTGCCAATCTATGTGCAAGCTCTTTCATATCGTTCATAATTTCCCTCGACGCGTTTATTTTTGCATCGCACAATTGATTAATCCAATCGTGATCGAATGGAACGAACGTTTAATCGCTGCTATCGTTCATCGCCGCCGCATTGAGAATCGCGCGTGGTTAGATAAGTTGTTTCGATCTTGAAATTTTACAGAGCGGAGGTGGGACGATCTTTAGAGTTCCAGAAGTATTGCCTTATATATTTCCTAAAACGATCGCTTACGCAATACTGCTTTCAATTAATCGTCAACGAAACGAATGGCTTACTTTGACATTGAGCTTCAACTCTTTGATATCGCAACATTGCAACTTCGGAGCGTGATTCTTCATTTGCGCTACTAGACGATGGCTTATGCGCGCCTCCGCTCGAGTCGTAATTGCGCGTAATCAATGTGGTTTTTTCTCTCGATTATTTTATTAAACAGCGACGACAGGT
The DNA here is from genome assembly GCA_963583965.1 of Nomada ferruginata. NCBI lineage: Eukaryota > Metazoa > Arthropoda > Insecta > Hymenoptera > Apidae > Nomada > Nomada ferruginata. The sequence continues at coordinate 19,273,194 of OY757216.1, forward strand.
TTCCCGAAATATCAGCGAAGCCTTCTACACGATAACCAAGTTTCCTCGTCTAGATCAACAGCTGTTGTTGACATCGCAATCGTACTCGGAGACGCACACGTGTTATAGATAACGTTTTAGTGCAAATACGAGACTCGATGGATTCCATAAAGAAGCTTACAGTAATACCGTCGTATTCGTTGTTCTTTTGGCGTTCGCCTAAAATACGAAAAGTGTGAAAAGTGGCGACAACGATTATCACGCGATAGTGCCACCTTTCTTTACCGCGAAACGTTCACGAATTTGCTTCAAAAATTTCCCCGGAAAAGATCAAGAATCGTATTATCGATTACACCTCTGGTAACAGTTGCAGTCGAGTAAACGAATGGGAGAGTCAGTAATGAATCGTGGTGGTGGGAGGAACTAGACGAGGAAGGGAAACAGAGCGATTATCGTAATTGCGATACGTCATGCATATCGAATCTCATATGCTTATAAATTCTGATAAATGGGCAGCAATTTTACCTGCGAAACGTACATTCGAGTACTCGAGTGAAAAGATAAATGTATGTCGCTTTCGATTTACATAGTTGCGCCGAGTATCATCTACAGATAGGCGCGTGGATACGAACTGAATGACAGATAGCAGCGATGCCTACAACTTTGGTCTCGCGTTGTGGTAACATTTGTCGGCTTCTAGGCAAACAAGAGCATGTTAATTACGGAAATGAAGGTACGCGTGGGCATGAGAAAGCGCGTACGATGAAAAGTCAAACGTGTCCTGCAACATTCATGGATTGGCATTTGCAAACATTGCCGCTTAACGTTAGCGGCGCGCGAGTACGAAGCACTTCCGTAACATATTCACAAATTGATAAATTACTCCACGTGTTTAAGTTCGACCATGAGGAGCAATAACTTAACATACGTTTTGATACTTGGTTCCCGTGACCCGCGATTCAAGCTTTCAACAATCGCATCCCCTTCGTTTATCACGCGAGCCGGAGGGCATTTCTGGCACTTGTCATTCGTGAAGACAGGGACCACAGATTTCTGTCGGGATAATACTTGCACGCGGTGCCGTCGCGAGCTAGAACCGTCGTAGACAGCAGGGTAGTAATACACAACGAGGGGGTGGAAATCCCGAAAGAAAGGTGTCCTGCCGTGTTCTACCCTGTTCTACCCTGTTCTACCCTACTAATACCGTATTGGTAAAATGATTCGGGGTTTTCGATCGCGTCTACATGCACACCGCCCGATCGGCGATCCCCTTTTTTCTATTCCTTCTGCGACAAGCTAACGCGTGCCGAACACCGCGACTTGCCTTCCACTTCGCCAGTTATTTTCGTTAAATTGACGTTTCGTAATAGCTGGTGTATAAACATGCGGCCGTGGATGAGGGTAAGAAGGGAACCACGTACGCCAGGCGAATAAGAGTCGTGAAGCGTGGAACGAAGATCACCACAGACCCAAGGATCACGATCGTGTAGATGAATTTCGTATCCCCATGATCCACCTTCTGTCGACGATATTCCGTGCCCCGCGAATCGATGGAAAGGTGAACACGGAGAAATGCGAAAACGGCTATCATACACGATTCGCGACACTTTGTTCGAAAGAAAGAAAAACTACCTGCGGTAAATGGGGTAGGATCGACGCGAGAACAGGTTTGAAAAACGACGCGGTCGAGCAACGCGATAGATGAAATCTAAAAGCCTCCGACGAGACCGAGGCGATAGTTGCTACTGACAGACGACAGATCTAACTATTTCATTGACGGAGACGGGCTGTGGTGTCTCTCGAACACAACTTGATCGTTTCGTTCGTACATTGTGCGTGTACGAATCGTTGAGCTGACGTTCGTGTGCACGTGCACGCATCGCAACATGTGCCGCCGAACGCACACGCTCAGATCTGCTTCGCTTACGCGGTTACGCTTGCAAACCTTTTACGCCGTGCTCGTAATTCGACCGAGTGTACGATATCGTATGAAAGAAAGACACCACTACAAGAGGTCGAGCCGAATCGAGCTTAACTCGAACCGTGTTGCGATTTGACCTACCTAGGTATGCCTGCATTCGCTTCGTGCTTTTGCTCTCTCATGTTCAGTACGTATCTACACAAGGTGTATACGTATACACCTTACGATCGGACCGATTTATTTCGTAAGGTGTTCGTCAAATGTTCAAATACTGGTAAACGAATTACACTTACATATCAGCCAGTGTATTGCCCGTTAATATGTACTTAACAAAGATGTACCATAAAAATTGTGTAATTTACAGACATCCGTATCTATGTAACTTATAGTTGTCAAGTGAGAATCCTTCTCGTCTTACTAATTATCATTGTAAAAATAACAAAAACATTATCGTTTGACGTTGCGAGATATTTGATGAATAGAGTAAGCAGTTCGACTATTAAAACAGTGAGTTTAAAGCCCTCGAAAAGTGTAATTTCCAAAGCCCTCGGTTCATCTGTATGTCAGATTCCGGTGTTAAAAATCTGTTGCTGGTATTTATCGACGATAAAATGAATAACTGGTCCTATTCAAACGTAATAAAAAAATCACCTCGAAGTGAGTGCTGAACAACCAGGGAATTCAAATGACTTTAATACCGACAACGATCGGAAGCATAATTCTTGTACGGTATAATTATTTCACCGTCCCCCAAACGTCTTCTCAATCATGTGATATTAATGTTACAGTACATGCCTTTACAATGATAATCATTCTAAAACTTATTACGAATAATTACAAGAATACGTCATTAAATACATATATCTAAATTAAACGAAGGTTGGATGCAACGCCTAACTTGTTCTAAGTGGGCTCATGAAGGCTGTACTTATTGGGAATCCGAAGAATCTCATAGGTACATCGTAGAAATTAAACAAATCTACAATCACTAATTTTTGCATTTCTTTTCCTTGTAATACGATAGAATGTAAACATTTTTTAAATAAAGACATTATTCTGAGTAACTCTATCTTTAATTTATTTCTAATTTAATAATGCTAAAGGTGTGAGACTTTTCTTAGCATCTCAGTTTTTTTCTATTTACTCTATATGTATACTTTGGAAATGATTAAACTCGGCTGTGTTGAAGGCGAGATAATTGAATTTTTTTTAAGGATATTATAAACAAATGCTATTATCTAGCCTTGTAGTGGGCCGATTCTAATACGCGTCATCTCAAATTAAAGCTTTTGATTCAAGGAACAGTCTTTTTCTAGTTTAGAATAGATCCCGTGTATAGTTGACGTGGAAATTTCAAAGAAATGTTTAAATTGTTTATAAGAATGAGTAACGCAAGTAGCATTCATCAATCGTGTATGGTCGGGTAGCAGCACTTTTTATATTCATTTTAAGCACCCGATCATTAATGTAGCGCTTCTAGGGGCCGAGATAATTGCAATGACCCGGTGTGCATTTTTGCCGATTCTTTAATTGTTAATAACTTTTAAACCACAGATGCTATATTTTTGAAACCTCTTGGAACAGAAAGCTAAGGTCCTCAGCTTTAATTTGAGACCAGTCCGGATAAAAAATACCCGGTGCAAGCTGAGAAAAACGTAATTGTTTAAATAAACGATGTAATCCAGAAAGTTGGTTTTGAAAGTTGCTCGAAAAGCCGCAAACACGAGATGACGCCACGTGCATATTATGTTGGTATTCTAGAGTCCCAATATCATTTCCATGTCACTGACATCTTTACCGACAAATTGTAAAAAGCAATGTTATTTTTAAATTTTATATCTCGGTTCCTGGTGGTTATTTTTTAATCTGCGAGGTGCCAAATGAAAGGGAAAGAAATAAGAAAGAAAACAATTTAAATAATAATTAGGGGAACTGGATAGTCGTGAACGAACGTGGGTGCAGTGAAGCAAAAAGGGATGCAAGGGAGCTAAACAGAATGCAGAGGAGCAACTTAATTCTAATTTTCTCTTCTTACCTACCTAATAGCATATTCCAAATTATTAATTATTATGTAGTTATGAATGATTATTTAGTAATTAATTCTTCAAGAGAAAATATTACACTTGGGTTTGCTTACTTAAATACTATATGGGAAACCGACAGAAATAAACGAATCGTATTAATTTCAGTAGTTTTTATCTTTGCAAAAATGTAAAACTGTAGATCGCTAATTGTAAGGAGATTAAAGGCAAAATAATGATTAAAAAAAAAAAAGTAATTCGCCTTGGGAACAAGTTATTTATGTGAAAAGAGATCTGTGTCCGATGATATTTCGAGCTTCGTCAAATATCACATAAAAGTGTACAACAAATATTGTTATGTTTGTTCTCTGTGCCTCCTTTCTGTGCACATTGGAAACATCACAAGAGATTGGATCATGGAACAGATCGGTCCGATCAGTCTCCAACGTCTGAATCTCCATCTCCGATTGCATAAAGTACGTGAAACGCAATTCCTAGTAGTGCCGTTCCTATCAGGTCACCGGCTGCAGTTAAATACGGTATCGCCGAACTATCCGGGTCCATTCCGCACCTCCACATCCATACAACCATCAACTGGGTGATGTACAACAGCAAAATGACCTGACAATCAAAGAAATACACGTAAACGATTTCCGTGAACTCTGATCGTGACATATTTTTTGAACTAACAAGATACTGTACGAATTCATGATGAGTTATCGTTCAGTGAAGTACCTGTAGCAATGCAGCAGTTAAATAAATGATAAGGAATATAGGTGTAAGAGAAGTATGCCCAGCTTGAAGGTAACTGATTGTATATCCAAATATTAAATGGCCAGGTATCACCATCGTTAACAGAAGTCTAGCAGTTCTTGCGTGTCCGCCTGCAATTCGTTTATCTTATGTCTTTGGAAGAGATGTAACTCTGTTAAACAAGTAATTCATTTTTAATGAACGACATACCTTTCGTACAGAATACGTAGAACGGATTGAAACGAACGATGGGTATTTCCTGAATATCCAAACGGCGATTCTTGTGCAAAGATGTTGATATTCTACTAGCCTGAACCGCGGCCAAGTTGCCGCCAACTCCATTTATTACTAGCTGAAATACCGCGATACCTTTGTAACTGGATATCGTGTAATCAAGTATCAAGCCACCCACACTGAAATGAACGCGAACACCGTTCTTAACGGAGAGAAAGTGCTGGGAAAGTATGCGTGCTCTTTAAAGCAACAAGTATGGTAAATAACCTGCTGATTAACATCGCGCATATCACAGGTGCCCAGCCGTAGTCTAATATCTCCTTTGTAAATGGATTTCTGGCGGCGATATAGCCCCACATAGGAGTTGCAATTATGTGAAACACTATCAACACAGGAGCTATCCATGGCGTGTATTCTGAAATAATTTGACCAATCATGTTAACGAATAAAAAATTTGCGTAACTTTGTTGAAAAATAGCGTACTGCCTTCAACGATCGTACTACTATTGTCGCGGTATGTAAAATGCACGCGAGCAATTTAATTACCTGTAGCTCTATAGAGAAGAGACGCTATTCCTGAAAGAATAATCAAAGTGGTTAAATCACCTAGAGAAGCTGCGATCGGTGTTGCTATATTATCCGGATCGATGTTTATCTCTTTGGACAATAATATAACTGCGACCATCAACAAGCTCAGTAAAAAACTTGCTACGGAGGCAGTAAGTAAGGCACTGGCGCATAATAAAAGCGCGTGGTGAATATCAAACTGCGCTTCCGGAATCCAGCCAAGTATAACAGCAGCTACAGAAGCCAATAAACCTACTACAGCTGCTTGACATTGTATCAAAGCTAAATTTCCGACTATCAAGGTTCGTTGCTGCTTTCTTGTGTCCATGTGCCCGAGGTTTGCATGGGTGGAAAATCGAGACGCTAACGTCATCTCCAAGTTTCCTTTCAAACCAAGCAACGCCGGCACCAATATATACACTTCGGACACCGATTGGTATACTGGCCAATGCTAGAGAGGGAAATTAACCGTGGGACGCGTTTAAATGTTTCATTGTTTTTGGTAATAATGAGTACAAAATGAATCTGGTACTGGTACATACCTGAACAACATCCAATAATAAGCTGGCCGCTACCATACCAAAACCAGCTAACAAAAAAGGCACGAACATTTGCACAGATATAGACCAGACGTTCTCATCTTCGAATTCCTTGGACTGACATGTTCGGTTAACCAATTGTTTCGTGTCATCGCTAGTAGCGCATTGATTGTCAACCGGTGATGGTATAAGACGTTGTGTATGATCCCCATCGCTATCCATTTCTTCGTCAGACTTCATTTCTGCTTCCCTGATAATGTCAGAGATATTTGATCGAAATATTTCATCGCTACCTAATCCCACCATTTCTTTTTCGTACAATTTCTTTTCAGACTTTCTTTGTCGTATATTTGTTAAATGATTTCCACACGCTCTGATGCCTGTACTAGCATGGCTCATTCTTGTTATATCATAAACGTGCCCAAGCCGTGTTATCACTTATCAGGGACTGCAAGAAAACAAGCGATTGTTAGATATAATTTTCGAATTTTTTCAAACATCGATTTCGATTGGCTTCTTATTAAACTTCGACCCGAACGAATCTTGTTTTTCGCTTTGTTTCTAAAGTACCTGTTCTGCAGCATGTTTCTCAAAAAAATAGAAATCGATGATTTAATAGAAAAAGAAGAAAAAGGAGGCATGACTTTTGTTAATACTTAACGTGCATTCGTTTAAATTATCTGTCCTTCGTATGTCATGTGTTCCGAATAGATTAGAAGCGCATAAATTTTACTCTTAATGATCGACTTAAATCTTTTTTAAAGGAAGTGAAAAGTACTTTTTGTCTTACCGTTAGTCACGATCCCATCGGAAATTGGAGACAAATAATAAACACGAGTAGGGGTTATTTGAAAAGATGAATGGAAATACAGATATAATGACTGACAATGAAACAAATTAGACGGGGCACTCGTGGTTGCAAATATTAAAGAACACAAAATAAAACGAGCGAAAGTTGGTATCAATTACAATCCTGTATTGTAAACGAAATACGAGGGCAGGTTAATCCGTGATAGGTATACAAACGGAAAAGCCTTTTACTTTCTCGTAATTTTGTAGACTGACACAATCGATTTTACGTATGCGAGATTTCACTGCTGATAAAAATAATTTAGCAGCCGGTACGATATTTGTAAGTACATTTTTGACAACGAAGGGATGAAAAGCACCGTGTCGTCAAAGTGTTGTAGCGCTTCAACATGGACAGCATAACCTACAAATTACAAATGAGCAGACTGAAGATAACCGTGGGTATGTTCGACCATAACCAAAAATTGTTCCCGCTCGACAATCGAGGCAAGCGTATATCGATACGGTTCCATATTTAATCGCTGCTCATTCACGTAGACGTAGAGCATTCTCGATTGATCGATGAAACCTACGAAAAGCTATTGTTTAACATTGTATGCCCTAACAATAAATGTCAAAAGAGATATCGTAGGAAATCACAGATTACGCAATATCTTATACCCTTTATGCCTTATTGTATATCTAGCGATGGTTTCAGAAATTCGAATTCGTTATTGAGTTGTATTTGAGATTTGAGAATTTCGAATACGTATTACTCGATGGATTAATTGAACGAGATTCAGGATTGAAATAATGATGAAACAGATGAACAATAAATTCATTTGGTGCAGAATAGAATCCCTCCCGTTTCAATTCAAGCTAGCCTGGCAACGGCTATGCATATACGGATATATATCAATGGACAGAGCTCGAAATACTGTTGCCGGGGAGTGGGCATAGTGCCCGCTCGGGAGAGGGCTCTGTTCTTGACAATGTATGCCTAATTGCGGTACATTGACGAGCGCATTAATGTATGATTACAATTATCAAGCTTTCTTATGTTTGTAATTTGGATAGAACATTCGATACGTTTCACGCGACATTAAGTTTAACGAAAAGAAATAATTGTTTATGTGCGGACGTTGCTTTACCTTTATCGAACACCTTTGTGTCAGTTAAATTCAGCGTATCGTTGTAAGGTGAGTCTGTTTATTAATTGAGGGTTTCTATGTTTTTAGTCAAATTTAAACTTCAATCAGAGAAATGTGTCGGTTTTTTTTATCTCTTTCTTCTCCCCTTTTTAACTCTCACTATGTCGGTCAGTGTTTCGTGATGGGACCAAAGAAGAGCAACCAGAAACTTCTCTGGTCCAACGAAGTGCAAGCAGAATATTTGAACCAATTAAATGGCCTGACACTTTTGAGAGAACATTCGTGTTTCCGTACATTAATCTGACCTAACTGTAAAATTGACCAATTTCAGCAGTTTGAAGTAAAAGAGGGTGGAACGAATGGGGAGGTGGAGAAGAAAGGGGCAGAGAATGTACCGTACCGTTTCGATTGATTTTTAATCTGAACAAGGTAACAGCAGCGAAAGGGTGTTGAAAATGAGCGGAAGAAAGCATCGCAACAAAAGGAAAGGTTCGAGGGTGAGAACGTCGAAAAGCGATCCGGTTTGTGCGAAGTCAACGACTTGCTATCGAACGAAAACTGCGATAGAGACGGTGGCCCAGGAAACTAGAGAGATCAATAGGTCGATCGACGATGAATCTTGGAAGAACGGAACATTTCCTCGTGGTCGTGAAGCGGTTGTTCCGTTTGGTGTTCGTTCTCGATTAACGTATCCCCTATTGCGGTCGTTTTTACTTAAAAAATCGACACCGTCGACAATCGAGACCGAGGACGAAGATAAAGAGGAGGACGAGGATGAAGGAGAGAGCGTTGAATTGGACGTTAGACCGCGTTTCATATTTGTTTCGAGTCTCTGCGCGATTTGCTTGGAAAAATCGACACTGGTCTGCGAAAGCTGTCGCATGGTGTCTTACTGTTCCACGTTGCATCGAACTCAAGGAACGGCCAAGCATCGTAATTTGTGCGATGCATTGGCAGCGATTCGTTCGCTCGTTGAGCAGACGCTGTCTGGCGAATCGCGAGTGCAACTAGACGCGGAACAATACCGTGCTTATCGAGTACAGCTGCTAACGATCCTCGAATCGAAGGTCGGAAGGCCGTTGGAGCTTTGGGAGCGAGAGATCGTGCTGTATCCAAGAGTTTGCAGGACTTGTCGTCGCTTTGGCGACAAGTTGGTCCGCTGCACGGACTGCTGTATGGAATATTTTTGCGAGGAACACCGCACAAAACACGTGGAATGGTGCGAAGAGTATCAGGTATTCCGACGATACTTGTTTCTTCAGCACAGACACGGCAGCGTCGAGCCGAAAATTCCAAACGCTCGTCGACATACGTCTACTGCCCTTGCGAATATGAATTTCGACGGGGTGATGCGCGAGATTTACGGCAACTCGACGTGTTACCGTGAAATGGACTGCTACACGTACTCAGTATTGTCCCACGTGAGTACGATTCCGTTGACGACGCTGTACGCGATGCAAAACTGTTGTCCCTCGTGGCAGGATAAAGTTGAATGGACCGTGCACGTGATCGGTGCCGAATTTCAATTCGAAGGAATGAATCTGCATGTCTGGGAGAAGCTGTTTTTGCATTTTCTGCCGAATCTCAAATTGCTCCGGTTGATATTGGTCGGGCCAGAATTACGACTACCCGTGGGCGTGCCAGCTAAACTTTTATCGCAAGTTAAACTTTGCACGCGGTGCAAGAGCAACGGCAGAGCCGTCGTCGTGTCCTTCCATCCGGAGAAGCTTTATCACGAAATGACGCGCGACGCTTCGAGGCGCGTCGACGAACCCGATCTGATTTGCGCTTTCAATCCGGGCCTTTATCGGAAAACTGGATTCGCCGGGAAAGACACTTGGCTCGAAACGATGCGAGAGTTTCTCAAGGGAGTAACTCCGGTTGTTATTACGGCCTACACCGCGGACGAAATGCTATGGGAGTTAGCGCGAGTGAAATCTGTCGCGGACGTCGAGATCCTTATGCAACCTCGACGAAATCCGTTTGCATCTATCAAGCCGGATCGAAACTTTGTCAGCGACGATACCAACCCCCTGATTTATAAGAATTACCATGTTTCTATAGTTGGAGGTAAATCGGCTTTACTGTTGTAATCGTTTAAGGTACTCTACGATACATTGTATACATATATGTATGTGTGTATTGACGAGATGAGTTCGATTAAAGTATTCGAAGTTCCCCACAATACAGATTGCTACCTTGTGTCCCTTTCTTTGTCTCGCGGCATATTTACACGTATATGGAGGCATCCAATGTTAATATTACCATCGTTAATAGTAAAGCATTAATGTATCACAGATGAAGGTGTAGTAATCGAACAACCTTACGCACGATCGGCGAGCGTAGATGCACGTCGTAACGAGTGTACGCTCGTGCGAATGGTAAGTATTAGTATACGTACAATACTAGTTTGAGCCTAACTACATAATTAGGAAGGATAGGAGGATAGAAGACGCGGATATTATTTACAACGAAACAATTGGTATCGTGCGAATCGGGGGAAAGGAACATTGGATGGTTGTAGAAACGGGGTAGATAAGGGTAACGCGGAAGGAACGTCTCGATCAATTGTAACGAAACAGGATTAAAGTTAGGAGAGAGGCGAAGACGGACGCAAAAGACAGACTGGATGCTCGTTCAGCGGAGTTGCCCACTTCGTAGAAATAACGATTGTAAGAGTGGTCGCAATGAGAAGGCCAGTCCTTGAAGCACGCCGCATACGCCACTACGTGTGCGATATAATTTTGCTCGAATGTGCCGCGAATTAAGTGGGAGTACGGACCTGAAAGAATTTACAACGTTAATTTTCTTGCGTCTGTCGTATAGCTGTTTAGCTGTGAATTATGGCGCGGCACTTATTGCACGCTATCGTAAAGCATGACGTTTTACCAATTGCGTAAACACCAACGTCTTCTCCCCCGTGCGTTTCGTCTTCCAAATACATGCCAGCCATGTTTGTGTAGAACGGATCGCCGCGGGTCTTGTCTTGTTCAACTGGTATCCACGTTTCGTTCACGTTATCACTGTCGTTTCGCCTATGGTGATAAAAGCCTGGCCCGTTGGCGTACGTAAGCGTTTCGTAGTACGTGGCGTTCGGCTTGATTGGCTCCTTGTTGGCGAAACCAAGGATATCGTTCCCTCTTGTCGGGTAGCCGTTCATGGTGAACGAATGCGAGTGATCAGCAGTCACGACGATCAAAGTTTCCTCCAATTTTACTAGCTGCAGAGCAGCCAATATCGCGTCCTCCAGTTCCGATAGTTCGCGTAGCGCTAGTTTTGCGTAGTTGTGGTGATGAGCTATGTCTATTTTGCCACTCTCCACCTAAAATATCGAGACAAGTCGTGCAACAAGTAATTTCAAATGGCGAGACAAGTGTCCGCGAGGAAGACACATCTACATATTAGTACGCAGCGATGTGTCTCGTGAAATTGCGCCACGGGACTTACCATTAAGAGGAAACCGTTTTTGTCCTTTCGGAGCAACCTGACGGCTTGGGTCGTCATATTGGCTAAACTTGGTACTTCTGCTGTTTTCACAGCGTGGTAAGGCAGATGACTAGGAGCGAAGACTCCGAGAATTTTCGATGCGTTCGCAACGTCGACGGAGAACAGTTGCTCGGCATTGGTAACTACCTTTCCCTCGGGATTATTTGCCGCCCAGAAGTCCGCCAGATTTCTCCCATCCGTTCGAACGCACGTGTCGGGATCCACCGGATCCATCGGCAATCCCATGTGTTGCGCTCCACCACCCATGATTACCTGATACGCATCGCAGAATCGATGAGCGAATAGCCATAAAGACGAATAAACGCGAAGCCGTAGGACGGCTGCGCGAGGGTGCAGCGAAGAGCGCGTTCTCTTACCTGAAACTTGTTTCCAGGTGCATCTTCGACCAGCTGCCTCGCTATGTCTTTCACACAGTCTTGGTATTGTTTCGGTATCGAGTTGTCGCATTCCCAATCGCGATTATTAACGTGCGCGTACAATCCGGCTGGCGTGGCATGCGTGATCCGAGTCGTGGTTACGAATCCTGCGCACAACCAAATATCGGCAAAACTTTTTAACGGCTCGACGTCGACATTTACCCTTCGCTTCCACCGCTTTCTTCGTTTCTCCTTCGCATCCGGAGAAACGAAGGAAACGGTTTCTATTGCACGTCTGCGACAATGCGCGAGCAATGCGTAAAATACGTTCCCGCGCCAGTTACGCCCTAGTTAAAGCGGAAGGTCGGCTCGTGACCTCCTCTGCCGTGTCGTTTTCGCGATCGTTTCGACAAGGTCCATTCGATACCGATATGCAATGTTTAATACAGGAAGTCGGACGCGAGCCAGCCGTAGCTACCAGCGAGTCACGTTTACGTTCGTGCCGAGCCTTATCTATCCGCCGCGACCGTTCGGTTGCGTTCTCGTTCTCACGTGTAATCACGTGCAGGTACACACACGTGACACATGCATGTACATACGCAACCGTACCCTTCTTTCTCCCTATCATCCTTCACTTCTTTCTTCCATCGGGTTCACATCACGCCCAACTGGTACGTACTTCTACTTACACGTGCACGCGTCTCAATACTCTTCCGTATCTACTTTCGTTCGTTTGCTCGGAGGAAAGAAAATGAAGCAATAAAGAGAAAGAGGAGAAACGTGAAGGAATAAGGTATAGGGAATAGGGAATAGGGAATAACTCACCGGTGGCCATGCCCGTCTGTTGGGCCCAATCTGCGACCGTTGTCACTTTGCTCGCTTTATCGATACGCTCGTCGCAATGATTAAACGAAGCTTTCGTGTCCAAGCCGATAACCTTGTAACGGCATTTAACGCCGGAAAATATCGCGGTAGCTGTGCCGGCTGAGTCGGGCACTTGCTTGTCCGTATTGTATGTCTGTAAGAGGCAGAGCCTGGCATGGAATGACAATGTTCTGCGATACAATGGAAGAGGTAGGAAGAAACCGGAAGATATCATGAAATTTTCAATCATGCCGCGCGAGAGCGAGAGCGGGAAACAGATTGATCGTACCTTGGCAAATCCAGTGTTGGGGAACTTTTCGAAAGCCAATTTGTATTCTTCCCCGGTGGTACCCTTCATTTGGCCTTTGAATATACGTCCAGCGGTGATCGTGGATATTCCCATGCCGTCTCCGATGAAGATAATGATATTCTTCGCACGATTTTCGTTGTTGCGATAGGCTAGGTTCCGTCGAAGATTCTCCTGGCCGGATTTTAGCCAAAAGGACATATCTGAAAGGGAACATGTTCGTTATTCATTTTCGTCCCCAGGTGGCCACGAGTCTCGATGCTACGTATTTCCAATTCGTTGAAGATTCAGCCTGAAACCTTTGAATCGTTCGATACGCCGCGACGCGGAAACGAAGCAATCGGCAACCTTGTGAAAAATTTGCGGAATCGCAGATTTGTGAAAGAGTCACCGACATTATCGGTGCTTATCGACGTGTCGAAACACGAGTCGACGCGACTATGAATCTCGTTGAAAGGGTACACGCGACGAAAGACAAACCTTCGTATTCCGTCGCCTCTCGTGGCAGTGCATTGGAGAACCCGAGGATTATAAACAGACAGCAAACTGTTACGGTTACTTGCTTCATGGTGGTTGCTCCTGTGAAAATCTGTAACAGATCGAAAGCATCGAATTAGCGACACCGTCCGTTATTTCTTACGGCAGGGTTGGAACACGTGGAAAGGTTCTCGAAGTTGTCGAAATGTCGGGAAACGAGTTAAGCATCGGTACATCGTTCGCGTCTTCCTGCTTGAAAAATTGCCGCTCGTTTGTCCCGGCAGAACGGCCGAGATGACCGTCGACACCGACACCGCGCGCAATAAGCAAAGTGGATGAAACAGAAGGAGGGAACATTGAAATCGGAGCACGCTGGATTTCGTTGCCACTGATCGAGTACATATCCTGCTAAATATAAGAGCAGCGGTAACGGTTAGCAACGAGTTGTCCGCTATTGTAAGTTGATAGTAACTGTTCGTTCGTTAGTTACAATTCGTAGTATCTTTGATTCGTGAGTTTTGCCGATTGGATAATGGGCTGTAAACGACGGATTTGAAGCGTTCTTTGAACGCGACGAGAACGATTGTTCTCACCTTCGCGTACGCGCGTGTCGGACACGTTGACAAAGAGGGAGGTAACGGGCAACGAAAGGGGGAAATGCTCTATTCGGGTCAGTCGGCGGCGCAACGAAAACGAGCTGACACGCTGTGGTCCCATACGCATTCTAACGTGCTGGGATGCATAAAGCGAGGCTATCGTAGACCGTGCCGTCAAAAGAGAAGCAAGACGATATCGAGTGCGCGCGAGCCTAATTATTAATACGCGTGCAGGTGGGATGCAATGCCGGTGTATATCGGTCGGAGCGGACATAGGTGTGCTTGGTCTGAGAATCGGGCGACGACAGTCGGCTCGAGGGTGTTTCGTTTGGGCAGCGAAAAGGGAGGAAACAGGGGGAAAAGGGAAAAAGGGACACTGATGAGTTATATACCTGGCTACACAGTTTAATGCGTGAATATAGTAAGGCGACGCGGAAATATCTTCTTCCTGATCGTCTGCCTGACAGTATGGGGCAGGTTCGTCAGCAGGCACGTGGTGGTTCAACTGGGATCATCCTTCGGGAGAGACGGTGCGAGAGTAAAAGAGAAGACGCGGTGATTCGCGATTTACCCGAAGAGCAGCTGGACCGGCGGGGTGGCAGTATTTCGAATCGGCAAATTCGCGCACAAACACCGTAACACGAACGTCGGGTCGAGTCGAGTCGCGTCGCGTTGCGTCCCGTGCAAGCACTCGAAGAGGCCTGCTGATACGAAATGGAACGTCGCGTGAGCCGAAAATCGTCTCGCTTTTCAGTTCGTTTTTAGCCGCCGGTTATTACCCGACCACCGGATCGTGGTCCCGTATTAATGCCAATACAGCGCCACCGAGGAAGTTTGTCACTTTATATAGCGTTTCAAAGGCCCTGATAGATTGTGCACGAGGTGGAGAGCGTGCAAGGGACATTGAGAGTACGGATTCTCGAGGAGAGAAGTGGTTGGGGGAGAAGGGGAACCCCTCGTGTACTGTTAATCCGAGCGTAATTGAGCTGCTCGCTACCATTATGTGTCTTACGCTCGCGATAGATTAATCCGAACGCGGCTCTCGAAGAATCTTGCCAAATCGCCAATTCTCTTCCTCGCTTACTCGTTCGCCCCCTCACTCTCCTCCGGCACTTAATCCTCTTCGTCCCTCTGGCCAACCCTCCCCCTTTCCTCCCTATCTACAGAATTCACCCCCTATCCCGTTTAGCTCCGCTTCGCTGCGACCGTTTGCTTTTCCGTGCACTTAGCGCGGTGAAAAATCTCGCACGTGTGTTGCGAGGCATCGCACCGCGTCTCATCTCATCTCTCTCCTTTCTGCCCTCGCTCGCAACCGCAGTGCAGTATGCACTTTTGATTGTCGGAAGAAGGAAGCGAACACGCGAGTGATACGTTCACGTGTAGATATAATAGGACGCTTAGGCTCACACGTCGAAAAGCACGCGATCGGAGGAGCGCACCAAAGGGATAACGCGGTCGACCAATCGTCATTTAGGAACAACCTCGAGCCTCGGTAGGTGAGACAGGAGCTCCAATCCCGATTGGCTCTAGATATCGACACGCGTGTTCGTATCAGCTTGATTTTCACGTTTTGGGCACGTGCAGGGCCTATTACGTTCACATTTTTTTATCGTGGCCGCACAGCAAACACCTCGCTGCGTTCTTGTATGCGATGCGTGATCGTTGCTCATGGTTCACCTGTATTTACGAAACATCGTGATCACTGCCTGATAATCACGGCTGAGATCTCCGATGCGCGTCAATTCGACGTGCATGCACGTATTACTTACATTATCCTCGATCGCTTCCCGCTCCTCGTTCTGTCCTCTGCTTTTTATTACTCGCTGTCGCCTTCCAGTGTTTCGGTGGATCTTCGATTTTCTGCGGTGCACCTTATGATATCAAAGAGATACGTATATTATGCATGAATCGAAGAGTAATTAATTTAACGTTTCCATAAGTATTTAATACAGCAGGAAAGGGTTACCTCGAAGAAAAGCGTGTTCCCCTTTTGCTTTCGCAGCGTCAGTAATTCGCGTGGGAATGCTGTCGAATAAGCTTTCGATAAAATCGCACGGTATGTGCATTCTGCCATTCTTTGCGAGGCAATTACAAAAGTTCATTTTCGTTGTCGTTTCCCTTCGTTCCGTCTATTGTTCTAAATACACTAAGTAATCTGAAACGTGCTGAATCAATATCGAGGTCAACAACTAAATCGTAACAGATAATTCATTTTCTTGTAGGCTTTTCGTAGGCTTGCCGTGTGTTTCGGTTCGTTATCGTGGTGCAAAATAAAACTGTCGCCAATTAATCTACATCCAGACGGTATCGCATCACGTTCCAATGTCTCGCGATATGCGATCGTTGTTAATTTGTTATCAATTTTTATTCATCGCTACACAGTCTTGTCAATTTATAAATACGAGGCAATT
This sequence comes from Nomada ferruginata, assembly GCA_963583965.1. NCBI lineage: Eukaryota > Metazoa > Arthropoda > Insecta > Hymenoptera > Apidae > Nomada > Nomada ferruginata. The sequence continues at coordinate 19,289,666 of OY757216.1, forward strand.
CGCAAGTTCTTTCGAGTCAGCTCTTAAAAAAGCGGTTTTTTTTATTAGCAATTTCTTTTCGTCTAATTTCAAGTTTATTCCGATGCAGCATAGATGTTTATTTATGTATGCGTGTTTCCTATCGATACGAGATACTTTTCACATTTCAATTGCAACTATGTCTTATCATCTTTGGAAGCCAATCTGCAGTGGATCCTTACTCACTTTTAAAAGTCAATTACGCAGAATTATTGGACAAAGTTATACCTTTGTATCACGACGATTTGTGCATGTCCCTTCTTCTTTTATGTGTTATGGAGAATCTTCTTTACGTCAACATTTATGTAAAAAGGGCCTCGGTCCGTTTATAAATAAAGAAATAAATATTCCTCGAAAGAGCTCGAAATTATCCCTTGATGTTTCAAGTGGCACGACAAGTGTTTGTATGTGAGAATATGTGGCAACAATAACGTTCGCATTTGTTTTATTTTCTTTATTCTCTTTCCTATATCATTCGATGCTGAGGTAAGACAATAAATTGCCAACCAATGTTGAGAAAAAGCGATTTCCCAGGAGTATCCTCTACGTAGCTGTCTTGTCTGTCTCGACGATGATCGACGATGTTTCCGCCAAAGATAACTAAACGAGATGATTAGAAGTCGATGGTAATTCTTTAGATTATATTTCCGCTGACTTATACTGGAGAACTATAAGGATGCTGACACAACACTATTGTACTCGGATACTTATCTTATCGATAATATCACAGCGTATGCGGACAAGCGAATCCAGATCACGATCATGATCACTGATTCCGTTGTATACACGTGGTATAAAAACCGTGGAAATCGTTATGAAACGAAATAAATAAGATTTGTACGATTCTGTATCGCGAGCAAAGGCACAAACGTTTCGATATTAATTGTACCTTCCTGTGAACGCGCAGCGTCGTAAAGTCTAGCAATAGTCGAGATGCACAATCGTCGAAGCAGGTGATTGTAAATGCGAAACGTTTCGTGTCCTTTCCTACATTTATTCGTTACAGTTACGATTAATTGTTGCTCGTTTACGCAATTTATCTGCACGATTATCTCCGTTCCTGGCGTATTCGAGACAAGTTGAGCCCGACATTTTATCGCGATCGCTGTTCTTTCATCGACAATTTCAATGTAGTACTACGTTTCCAATTCCACCTGTAGTCCAAGGCTGCTTACAGTTGCCTCGAGATTAAGGCTGCCTCGTCTTCTCTTTTACGATCTACAATTGAAATACACAAAACCGTGTAGCCGGCAGTGCTTACGTACCTTGAATTTCCATTAAAAACCTGTGCAGGTGGAGTAACCCATAGGACCCGTCAATCCTCTTACCGATTTCGGGAATTCTCATTGACAGAAATATTTCTATTTCTGTTTTGTAAACGAAAATCATCGATCAATCATTTCATGCGCGTACGCTTATTTCTGATTAGTATCTTATTACATATTTTACATAAATCGATGGGCTTAACCGAAATGTAATAAAAAGTTGACAAATTCGTACGCGGATTACGGATGATAGATCGACGATAGATTGAAAGCGATGAAGCAGCATTATCATCTTCGCATCGGGGACCAATTGGCGAATGCTGATTAATCGGAGTTCAGCGTGGCACAAGAGGGCAATGGATGTTACGAAACGTTGCGTATAGGATCGTTCTGTTCCGAACGAACGACCAGTTTAATATTAAGGGCAGAGTCATCGGATGATGATGGAATTTTCGAGGGTCAGTAAAGAGTGTCGCATGTATTGAAGCAAGTGTAAGCGGTGCTCGAAACGAATGCAACTATTAAAGTTGTTGTTGCGCCGGTTCAGCATATTCAGAATTGCTCTGCGATGCCGTCGAGGTTTGCTAGTATCAGGCGAGACTTAATGACAGTCCGGAGCGTCTATCGCACATCTCTGGAAAATGGCGCAAAAGTGCGAAGATATCGAGCGGATGGAACGTAGCCGATTCTAGTTTCGATCGATTCTGGTGGCAGAAGCTTTCGAATAGCTCCGATGTTGAACTTTGCCCGCATTTTCTTCACCACTTCAACAAACGCGCAATATCGTTTCATCCCATTCCCTCTGGTTTTTCGCCTATTCGGGCGCAATACTTTTTTTTAGCGCGTTCCGTCAGCTGTAATGTCCTTTCAAAGCCGTTCGAGTTTTCTCTAAAGGCATTTACTACTCGAGAAGCGTTGATCGACACTGATGATTGCGCTCGAGGCAAAGTAACACCGAAGAAACTCTTGAACCGAGAGTTGGGTCTTGCTGCATCCTCGCTCGAATTTCACGGCGACTTGGACAAGGGGGTGTTTCGCATCTGTAGCAACATGCACTCCGGTGGCAGAGTGTCGCGCGCTGAAATGGATAGGGACACGTTTATCTCGAGCAAACAGGTCAGAGCACCGTGCGACGACAGTTACTCTAAGCGAAGTGGCACGTTTCTGTGAAGAACCAATTGCTCCGAATGAGCAAACTACTCGTACGTCCTTCAACAGTAGCAAGAATGCGTAACATAGTTTTACAGTCGGCGTGCAGCACGATCGAAGGACGAGCACTATCCAAGAAAGGGCGAGGGTGCCTTTGGACGTAATAGCAAGGGCGCAATTAACGTAGCGCACAATCATTTCGTGGCGGTGGCGATAATAATTCGGAAGAATAGAATGAAAGCTCGCAATTAGATTACCAGGAATAAAGAAATCACCGTTACGAAAATATGTGCAAAGATTGAACGCAACGTGCGAACACGTTGGAACATCCAACGCTACTGCCGTGCGCGAGGGAAAGACTAGCAACTGCAGCGACTCCCTTCGCCACGGGGATCGCTGAATGCAAGCGAAGAGTCAGGAAGTTAAAAGTGCAAGAGATGCGGTGGTCCTCGTGGCAGCATTGGCCGTGGTTGACAGCGAGGCGAGGAAAGTAGGAGTGGCAGCGTCGGCGATACCAGTGATCACCGCAGTGAGGAGTGCAGCAAAAATGCTGGTGGTTGCAATCGACATTGGTCCAGAGGAAGCATCCACGGAGGCATCGAGGATAACGGCGATCATCCGAATTTTTCTATTCGATTTTCTTTTTTCCTGCCTTCCTGCCGCTATAATAAACGATCTCCTTCCATTTCTCCTTCTTTCATATTTTTTTTCGTGTTCAGTTTCGTTCAAAGTTCAGTTTTCATAATACTTTTGAATGCACATTTCAAAATAGCACTTTTACTTTTAAATGGAAAATATAATTAAGGAAGCGTGCGCTCGTTGTCTATCCAGGCTGGTCCAATGACTGGCGAATTGAGAACAGTGCCGTAATTTTTTCTTGTCACGCATTCCCGCCTAGAGCATTCGCGTAAAAAGTTTGCCATGCTGCCAATTGCGTGTCCTTTGCCGCGACCAAAGCAGTAACCGTTAAATACATTGCTATTGCTTCGTCTTCGTATCAGTGATTTCTAATCGAGTTACATCTAAGCACAATTACCCTGACGAAACTTTCCGTTTTACTCTCGATTTCAATGGCTTCGCTTCGCATCTTTCGGTGCTTTCGATCGAATATTGGCAAGCTTTCGGTATGGTTGATGCCGGGCGAGAGGAAAATGAAGGCAAGGGCAGAACGTGAAGAGTAAAGCGAACGCATTCTTTCGGTAACGTTTTTTTATATACTCTGTAGTTTCGCGCGGTCACCGTGGCGAGTTATCGCAAAGTTCTCGCGCACAGTAGCCACGGATAACAGCGTGCGATTAGTACGCATCAACGAGGTAAAACGCGATTAATACATATGTATAGTCGTTGCAGAAATATAGCGTGGCCGACAATCAACGTCTCGAGCGTCGTATGCGACTCGCAGTTGTAGTCTCCAAGTGTTATATTAAATTACAAAAAAACTTGTCAAACAGATTGCAAAAGTTGGGAAAGTTGATCCCAAATTGGCATCGCGTCCGGCGTTATTAATTTCGCTTCGACGAGCAAAACTGCTACTTCCACTACGCTCTATTTCTACATCGATTATGCGCGTACATTGCATGTACATACATTAAAATAATCACAGGGCGACAGGAACGGTGGTATTACTCGCGCGCGCGTAAAAACATCCCTGCGGGAATAAGAGCGCAGACTGTTTTTGTCAACTGCGTAAATGAATTGTCGTTTCCCGACGTAAATTATTCCCGAAAATATTGCATTTTGTCGCAAACTTCGTGCCGTGTCGGAGCTTCGTACCCCCGTAACACTATCACAGTCGCTCTATGTCTCAGTCTCGCATTCTTTGTGCTGCGAATGCGCGGACTTTGATGGAATTTTCCCCCGTTGTATCAGTGGGAGTCGAAGGTATACGGAAGAGAGGATGATAGAGCGGTGGTGTCGGAAAAGAAAGAACGAAAACAAGTAGAGGCTACGGATAGATGTAAAAAAAAGGAGGCAAAAATAAACAAGAGAATGAAAAATGTAACCGAGGCGAAAAATATTCACTACTCTGTCTCTCGTGTCCTGCACAAGATTATTCACGTATCGTAAAGTTTCCCACTGACAATGAGAATGGTTTGCATCGAATACGAGTCAAATTCGAGACTCTATTTTGATTGTTACCGCGATGGAACGCTTCACGTTCCTCGGATCACGGCGGAAAAATGAAAAATTATTGCATCGCCGCTCCAGAATCAGCATCCGGAGAAAGATTTTGTGAAATATTCTTCCGCGTGTATAATACATGAAACGGCCAGCCGTTTATGGAAAGGGCAAGGGCAAATGGCAAGGGGACGCGTGCAACGTTGATCGAAAACGTCGACGCTCGTTAGTCGCATAATAGCGCTTGCTACGATGCTGCCTCGATAAAAATCCAACTTGCTGGCACTAGGAATTGCACGTTATATACATATACACATATGTATACACGTGGCGTATGGTAGCGTTGTCCAAATTTCAGTGGCTAGTAAAGAGGGCATTCCCCGCTCTGCCACGCCTAAAGTGTCATTTTCCGTTAGAAGAACTAGATGGACAGACACAGAACACTCTCCGCTTGATAGAGATAATGCGCGTCGGAGAACATTGTCGCGTAAAGAGCCTCGCCAGTGGATGGCAGTGTGCTACGCGACGATATCCATGTCGGAGGAGGAATTCGGCGTGGTCGGTGCCAAAGTACCGAGAGGGTCCTCGTCCGGTAGACCGTGTTGACAGCCGGGTGGTGCTGGACTCAATGGCGGAAGATGCGGCGAAGAGAGCATGGGGTCACCGCTATGAATCGGACCTCCACCATCGTCCTCCATCAGATCTTCGAGTTGCGACATGCTCAAGCTCGTTGCTTCCTCGACAACCAGGTCGGGAATCTGCGGAGAAAAATTTCGATCGGGTCGTTAAGGCGAATATCTTCGCTGAGCGAGACAAGGGTTGCGGGAGAAGGGGTGAACACGGGGATAGATCGTGGTGGTTTTCGCGCGGTACACTCGTTCGCTAGCAAACACGACTATGTATTGTTTGATTATGCGTCGCGGATCGCATCGTTATCAACGTTTAAATTTGGTAACGCGAAGAAACTGGGAACGCAACGACGCCACTTTATCTCGGACAATTCATCAACAATAATTCATTTTCGCATCAGACGCCCCAGAGTCCCTCGACGCGCGGCCTGCTTTTCGCAATTCAATCTTATCTCGCGAGCTGGAGAATTTGTATCAGAACGACCGGTAACACCGAAATCAAATTAAATGAAACTGGGTTGAGTAAGCTGGTTCCGCAAAGTGAACGATCATACACGGTACGTACGAGTACTTACATGTGCAAGCACTTTTTGTAGAATACACGTGAGAGGCGGAGGGTACGCGAAAGTCACGTACCTATACACCTGTAAATATCGTACGTGCGTGTTTCTGGCCGCGTGTATTCGTTAATTTCGTAGGATCGCACATGTTCGAGCGTATGCGAGTGTGCTGCGTGTGAAAAGGGTGGGAGGAGAGAGATCGAGGATGAATAAACGAACGATTTCTCAGCTACTTAGTAGTCTCGTAAGAACAGATGCGGATTATGAAACCAGTCTCGGGAACGGAGCGAACGTTTATTCGGTTCAAGGATCGTGAAACGATCGTCGGTGTCGATCGGCGTAACCTTGACGAAATTCAAAGCAGCTGGCGCTGCGCGGGGATGCACACCGTTGCTGCCTGATCGCTCTATTAAAGAACGAGCGGCGCGACGGAGGACGAGAAACTCACGCTCACCTTGCGCTGCTCGATCTTGTTTCGAGGAAAGGCGTTCAGCATGCTGGCGGAAGTCGATGCCCAATTGAAGTCGGATACCGGAAGCCCGTGCGACTTTGCCTGCAGCTCTAGCTCCTGAACCCGCAAAAGGAGCCGACGATTTTGATGCTCCAATTGCTTGTGCCTGATCTCGTTCTGCTTCATCCTCGTTAGCTCGTTTTTCAACAACTTTATGTATTCGACCGAAGACTTGAGTATCGTGCCCTTGTTGGGTCTGACGTCTCGCACGATTTCGTAATATCTGGAACGAATCGAGGCAACGTTGCATTCTAGTTTTCGAAGGTACACGCTGCTACTGAGTTTATTCTTCTCGGATTCTGGGTACGCAAGAACAATGGTAACCGAAACGGCTGACGACGGGACGGTCGTAGAAAGGTGAAGACTCGAAAAACGGTGCCGGCGCAACGTGTTTGCCATTCTCATTAGACCGAGACCCTCTTCGTTATCGAAGAGACCGAGATAACCCGCCCTACTCGTGGATCGTGGTCGCGCGCGATACCGATCCTTAAGTTTGCCACCTTGGCGGATCTTTTTCGCCAACGTTACGCAACGACGGCGTGGAATTTAGCGCGTTCCATGGGGACGGATGCCGTTCGCCGTTTCCGTGATACGTATGTTACCTATCGACGAACGAACCGCGCAACCGAGTCATTGTAATATGACGATCAACAATCCGATCCAATCCCTCGCGTTAATTTGTTCATTTCACTTTCAAGGCGACGAATATTGGGGCCGCGTGGTCTCCCTCTAGACGCGGTACAATGCTATAAGCGCAGTTCAATGTTATACTCACGGGTCGTTGGTTTTAGGCAACAGAGCTCCAAGCTCTTTGATTCTGTCGTTGATGTTGAACCGTCGCCGTCTCTCGACTGAAAATAATAATAACGCGAATTAGAGCGTCGCGTCGCAAAGGAACTTGGTCATCTTGCTTTCTTGTACATGCATTATGTATCCGTATCTTAATAGTAAACCGCGCGAGTAAACTAATGTTGGAACGATCACGGCTGTATCGAATACCGCTGCGTAAGCTGTCGTCCAGTCTGCAACGCACGACGATAGAAAGCGCGTTGGTTGAATATGTCTCGCCTGTTGGCATTACTGAACAATGTAACTTAGACCGAATCGCCACGATCGTAAAGCAGCGAATTCGTCGCGTCGATAGGACTTTTTTGCCACTGGAACGACCGTTGCGTCTGTGTCCAGCGAAGTTGTTCGGAGGCAAAATGAATTGCATGCAGCTAGTAACTAATTTGTAGGAGAATACTGCTGTACGATCCATCGGGCCAACTTACTCATATTATGATTGTCCTTTTTCTGTCGATCTTTGGCAAGGGCGTGTACCTCCGCCTCCGTGAGTAACAGTGGCTCCGGCTTGATTTGCAGCTCCGGAATATTGCTGAGACTTCCGGGCTGGCCGTCTTTCAAGTTGTCGCTCAGGGAGCCGGTATCGAACGACAGAATATCGTCCAAAAGGTCCTCCGCCTGCAATCACAGATCGATGCACCTGTAGAATCTAACATAAGGAAGAAAGTGAATTGTGTTTTTCAACGCCGCACGCATGAAACAATTGGCACAGATCATTACGAAGCTATGAATATTTTTCATTTCATTCCTGTCGCTCCGCACTGTTTCGCTTGGCGCATCCTTAATCCTATATGCACCTAACCGCAAGGAGAGACAGCGGGAGAGATAAACGATTATGAAATATCCGGTTTAACGATTCCGTACTGTTATGCATAGCCTGCCGCGGAACTACGCATTTCGTAACTTTTGCCATGGTTCTAACTATGTACGTATGCATACACCTTCGATCTGCCCGACGAAAATCCCCTCCCGTATCCACTCAAAGTTTTCTCTTACGAAACGAACCGAGCAACAGGTAGCTGTATGTGTATACCAGTGCACTGAGAGATCGACCCGCTAAGGTATCGATAGAAACGGAAGGAAGCGAGAAGAAGAGGTTGGTGAGGCAAGGTACACAACGCTTGCAGCGTAACGAATTGATTCGGGAGAAACGGAGAACCGAGGTGGAAATTCTGGCGAACGTTGCTTTTCGAACCGGGGTAATTGGATTACTGCGAAAATAGCTAACCGAAGATGCGATGGAGAAGGAAACGCAGCAAATTGATTTGCTCGAATCCAGGATAATCGTGGAAAAAAAACGGAGCATGATCTTGGGAGCGCACGCGCAATCTACAGGCGCTTATAGCCATCCAAGTTACGTACGTGTAAGTTACGTAAACATTACGTAACAATAATAACTGATGTGTGTCCATGAAAGAACGCGTCGATAGCGTGGCGTGCCACGCTAAAACAACGGCATCAAGGGGCGGAACGGTAAGATCATCGCAGACCGTAGGAGAGAAAGCGATCGTTGGGAAAAAAAGAAGGAGAAAAACTTTCATTGCCCAAAAGCTAATAGTGCGCCGATCGGTCACAGAAGGAAATAGTTGACAAGAAAAGGGAAACAAAGCGATTGATGTTTCACCTCTGCGACAAAGGTAAAATTTGGTGAGAAAATTGACCAACGATTGATACGATCGACCGCGAGTCTTCCCTCGAAAAGTAGATACGCACGATACCTGGGGCAAATGGAACATATTATTAGATAGTCTGAGGAAACATTAAGAATCGTCAGAGTGCACATCGCGAAGTACGGATAAGAAAATTATCAGGACGAGAGTCGTATCGTGTATCGTCTTGAGTCTTGTCCCGCCCCGTCCCGTACCTTGCTGTACCCACCTATCTTTTATCGCATCGTATCGTCGCATCTTGTCTCGTCGTAACGCTCTACGTTCGTCTTACCGGATAGGTGAAAAAATCCAACGGCGTTGTTGCATTTGGTACAGCAAAACTGTTACGTTGTTCCCGTTTCGAATGACACGACACGTTGTAAATGAAAGAACAATGATTTTAGCGAGGTCAAGTTGACACGTCCGTTGAGAATAATTATCGAGGCTGGCATTTTTCTCGGCCTTTCATCCGCGGTCCTGCACGCGGTGGTACATTTGTATCCGTTGGGAAAGTTCGGGGCAGCCCGGTAAACCGGTGTTAACATCCTCTCAGAATGTTCGATTAGATAAGCGGCTATCGAGGCGTTCATCCTGATTCGTTATCTGGAGAAACATTTTTCCTCCCGTCTCGCAAAGATTTGTGTAGCTGCTCGGAAGTGTCTGAGCTTATCTCGATTATATCGCGCGTCTGTGTACTCGATACATGTCGAACTGTGAGTCTAAAAAAATCCAACGCTATACCGATTAAATTTCGTGGGACAGGCTATTGTGCGGAAAGCTCGTCGAGCTAGACACGATCCGCGATCGGATGCGATTGCGCCATTGAACGGTCACTAGTCGTTCGCGTATCCGGTATATGCATACACGATGCGCGGTACCGGTACCGGTACGTATATGAAAGTAACGAAACGAAACGAACGAAGAGGTGTGACATTGGTGTTTCCGTGGACCGGCAGTTAGAGATAGATTTTCATCGCTAACGATTAAGAATGCAACAAGTGACCCAATGTGGACCAAGATTCGCGCAGGGACAGCCTGTCTTCGCCTGCTCCAATTTAACGAATCGAGTCCGAGCTTGCTTTTCTTCGAACGTTCGTTTCTGATTTTTAAAATGCAACGCGATCCAATCAAGATGAAAGATGCTGGGAGGTTGATGAATGAACGCGTGTCGTTTCGCCAGAAGAATGATTTGCACGAATAATAGTAAACTCACCTTGCACCTTCTAGTTATTATATTGAACACTGGCATTTCGTTGCTGCTGGCAAGAGTAGTCGATGGTGATAAAGGTACTAGTATCGCACGCGCGTGCGTTTGGAATTGATCTTGGATGGAGGATGAACTCGCGCACGTGGCCAGAGGCCAGAAGAAATCGGAGACGCGAATGTAAGGGCGGAAGAAGGAAAGAATTCCAAGCGAAGTACGCGCGCAAAGCCGTACATAAAAGGTGGAAGGTGTTGTCCGGCTCCAATTTACGAGCACCTTGAAATAGCCCCCTCTTCTAGGCAACAAAGAAGCACGTAGGTGATACGGGAATCATTCGAATCGACGCAACACTGCCCAACAGGCCCAAGTCGATGCTCGAGATACGTTCTTGTTTCAATCTTCAATGAAAATCGTCGTCGTCCTAGCTTTCCTTCCCTTGTCGCTCTTGGAAATGCAGCACCTCTCGGTGCACGTCACGAGCCTTTCCGATTGCTTTTACCGAAACGAACGAGAGGCGGTGGTAAAGTCGATCGTCGATTTCCACTCAAACTGAGCTTCCGTCTCGTTCGATGATCGAGGTGTACAGCGCGTAGCAAACGGAGCACTGAACGAACGATGCTCGGAAAAGGTGCGCGAGAATGGGAATGAATACAGAAACGAGAACGGAAAGGGACAGGGACAGGGACAGGGACAGGGAAACGAAAACCGGCACGTCCAACGAAACAGAGGGGAGAAAGAAAGCAAGTGAGCGTCGATCGTAGATCCGAGGCGGTAAAAGATAGATACGAAGGCAGCGCGGGGAAAGTGGTAGTAGCCTCGTGGAAAATCGACGTTCTGCCAAACGTAAACATATCCTTGCGGAGGGCGGATTCAGGATAACGTTAACGATACAAACGCGAATCCCGGAACACGACGAACGAGTGCATTTTTCGGCCACGATGCTCTAACGACGCGACGCCGATTAGTAGCAGCCTTGCGTTTTCCTGTATCGCCGCTCCGTTGCGAGTCGGTTACCTACGATTAAGCGCACCTCAAGGTTGCGGTTACCCAATAACGTATCTCTCGATCTCCGCGAGGTGCGGAGGGAAATCGAATTAAACAGTGGAAGAATCGGGATCGGAGGGAGAACGAGATCGCAAGGAACCGATCAGCGGTTGCGGGAGACGAACAGGTGGAGTTTACGCGACGATAACTCGATACTTGCTGCGAGACAGCAAATCCGTCCAAATGTACGTCACGGAACGTCGAGAAGAGGGCCGTTATCAGCTCGAATCGGTAGCGATAAACCTGAAAAGCCGCGTCGAGGAAACTGTTTCACCTGTATTCGGTGAATGGGAACGGCCGAATTCGCAAACTTTTCTTTCTTTCTTTCTTTCTTTCTTTTCTGCTTTCTTTACCGCGTATCGGCGAGCACCGAATCGTGGCGATCGTTGGTTCAACGACAGAAGGATGTTCCCGCTTCCGTTTCAAACTTGACGCGTAATCGAATGCAACTGATCTACGTTTCACGAGTCATCACAACATTTTGGTCGCCGCTCCCGTCTCCGTCGTGGCCGTGGTCATCGTCGTCGCCGCTCATGTACGCCGTCACCGTCGACGGGCGTCACTGACGAGTGCCGTGGGTGTTGCCGCTCGGCGAACGCATCGACCGCATAATCTTTCGCACAGAAGTAGCATGTATCTCTCTTTCTGTCTTTCTGTCTTTCTGTCTTTCTGCCTTTCTGCCCTCGATCCTATTATACCGGTCCTCGCGGAAAAACTGATACGCGTCGGTCGCAGGCGTGTTAAAGCGAGCGAACGCTTCGAAAACCAACGAACGAGACCGCCTCCGAAGGCGCGAACGACGCTCTGCCGAAGGTTTACTCGACCGCGAACTCGAACCTTTTCGTCGATCGGCTCGTTTCGGTACTGCTCGTCTAGAACTCGAATGCGCGCCACGCGACACGCGCCACGAGCTCTGCGACACCCCACGCCCGCTCCTTGCTATCGTCCGTCGTTGGAAGTTCCCGCTTCTATCCGTTATCCCCTACTTACTACACGTTGCGTCGTGCTCGGCACATAGCGTTCGCGCCCGAGACCACTTTGCTATCTATGTACATATGTGCTATCCGATGGGTATGCCCCGGGCTCATTCTCTCGTGTATACCGTTTCTTCGTGTCGTTGCTTCATTCATCCATCCATTCTTGCCTGCTCTTATTGTTGCTACATATTCGTCGCAGTCCGCGTTCGCGGCGAACCTTCTTCTAGCAACAGGTAGCCGGTTTACCGGCGCGGCGTTCGCTCTCGCGTCCCAACCGACCATTTATCTTTCACAATTTTCTCCCCTATCCTTATAATACCACGAACGATTTACCGTCCGTTATGCTCTCCCGTTCAGACCGCGAGCCTTCGTCGGATCATGGCAAATTTCTCCTTCGGTCGGGCCCTATTAAGAATTCCGCTCTTGCGTCGGTAGTACCGGCGAAGCACCGGTATAGAATCGTGGTAACGAAGTCGATTTCTCCGTTAACCCGATTGCGTGACGTGCTTATGTATGTACGCCTGGCGAAGACGATTAAACGGAGGCAACGAAAATAACAACGTCGAATCCGTTGAACGGTAGCCCTTACCGCAGTCGGAAATATCGCGGTATCGATGATAACGGGGCGGGCGTATTTGAAATACAGCGATAAAGGTGCTCGTGACGTAAGGAAAAATTGTGCACTTAGCGCACCAAATTGCACGCACCTACTTTCTCGGTGGTATAGCGTTGTTCCTTGACGAGTCGAATGGCCCGAAAAGCGTGGCGACTTCTGAAAGGAAATGAAAGCGATCGACCGATCGATTCGTCCTTGCTACTGCCGATTACCGATAGGCACGCGAGTGTGCTTGCAATCGCGATTCCGAGGTGCTGAGCTACGATTTCATTAATCGACCCGCGCTACCCTGGCTGTAAACGAGCATAATTGGTGCATCTCTTGCCGTCATGAATTCAACGTGGATGAAACGAACCCGTATGGAGCTTGATAGATTACCTCGGAATTGCTGGTCGCGATACTGGAAAGTCCGGGTGACATGGCACCAGTCGTAGGATCTGGACTGGCCGCAATTGGATTGCCGTGCGACAACATCGTGGGAGCGTGTGGATACGAGGCCAGATGAGGATGCTGGGGCTTCGAGTGATGCACCGATGGTCCTGGTGGTGCACTCTGAACAACCATTGGCGCAGATGTTGGAGATGCTTCCACGGAATTTCTGCAAAAGACGCCCTCGTTGCCGGTATCGATAGCGCCGCTGCTGCGAAACGATTCGTGGAGGTATTGCCGCACCTGATTCTTCTGCTTCTGGACGACGTGATAGCGAGTCGGGTTCTCCAATAGCGTGCGCACCTATGGCCAAAAACGACCCGTCTCGTGATGATGGAAAAATACTCTCCCCCATTAAACAGAACATCGCCTGTAGTCTACGATCTTAACGAGAACTTTCAGGATTGCTTGCTCTCGAATGGCAGTCGCTAGAAGCGAATGAAAGTATCATTTCTCTTGGCGCTTGAATCCTTGAAATTTGACAGCGCTAAACTTTCAATTGGAAACCCGGAATATGTGTTTATAGAACACGTGCTACGCTACTTTATTCACGCGCATACAAGCAAGCCCGCCGCTCTCATGGAACGGCGTACAGTGTAAATGTAATTTATCGCACGCATACGTGCGCGGAGTTGTGATCTACGCATCGAGACACGGCCCGCGTTTTCTTACACATTCACAAGCGTGATCGTTCTGTCAAAAGAAAGAGGTTGGCGGAGGCACATAGGAGGCCGAGTGGACGGAGAGAGGATAAAGGCGATGAGGGCGATGAGGGCGATGAGGGCAAAGGGGGTAAAAGGAACATACTTGCAAGACTTGCGGCGGCACGTCTACCCCAATAGTTGACAGCGACGTGGCGGGTACGGGTCTGGGTGGGGCTGCAGTCGGTCTCTGTTGCTGCAAGTTCTGACGAAATTCTGCCTCGCGCCTCTCCTGCTCTTGCAGCTGCTCTCGCATCAGCTGGAGCTTCAATTGCGTGCGAGAAGTGGGCGTCGCGGTCTTAAACGTCGGCGGACTGAAAAATCATCGAAAATGGTCCGATTGTTTTACTCGAGCTGCCATGCACGTTAGCTACCCTACCGTTTCGCCGTCTTCTCATCTAGGTTCGACCTTAACCAGCGATCTACTTTTTTTACGAGCGTCGTACGAGGAACGGACCCTTGGAAACATCATCCTGGACAATTTCTACGATCGCAGCGAGCGGCGAATATTTCTAGCTACACACGTGTAACTGACAGTTCGTCTGGCACGCGCTCTTGTCCTCGTATGCTTCACATGGAAACGTTTCGACTTTAGCAAATCTATCGTACGTATGTGCATACATCATATCGAGAGGTTCAGCTCTGGCGAGCACGATTCGCGTGCGAACGAAACCGCGTGTTCGTCGTCAATGTCTGCTTTGGAGAACAGTTTTCTGTTTCATCTGCGAAGGTCTATTATGGTCGCCGTTGCTGCGACGTTAAAACGTTTCGCGCAACGACGATCAAGAATCGACAGACATGCAGAGACGCAGACGTGGAAAGCGCGCCTCGAGTGCGATTCTGCGGTAAGAAATAAATGTGTGGATGGATATACGTCGCCCAACAATTTAGTCGTTTAGCGAGGGAAAGTTTACCGGAGCGTGCAAACGAATCGTTTAAAAGATATTCCCAATTCGGGACCACGGCCAAGTTATTGCTATGAGAGAACTAAAATAGAGGGATTGGGCAATTTGGATCGAGACTCGATTTTTGTCCCCCGAGTCGCGTCGAGTCGGGCTCTTTGCTTCCGGCCGTATCGAAAGCGTTATGCGCTAAACTACTTGCTTCGTAGCGATCAAGATCTCGTCCGTTTGGTATATTCGTCGCACGACTGCCGACTGTTACGTAACGATCTTCGGGGAAAAGCTAAACGAATCCTCTCTCAAATCATTCTCACGCTCTTGCGCCTTCTCGCTGCTCGTCGCTCCAATCTCCTATCGGTGGACTATCGATTGTTTCTCCGCCACAGAAGAGGAATTCCTTTCGATTTATTCACAATACGAGGAGCAAACGAGATCAGCGGAATAGATCAAGAGACGTGGATTGTACGCGATCATACAATTGCAAGGGAAACGACGGAAAACTACACTTTAGCAGCTAGTTTATCGCGATGGGGACGAGCAAACTTGGCTCCGACAGAATGGGCGGGAAACTTGGGCAAAATATCGGGATAGGGAAAAAAGTGAGAAAACGATGCGAATCGTTTACGCCATGATCGCGGCATGCAGTGAGGTTCATGAAATACATCTACACGCTAGAACCAAGGTCGCATTTATATTTAGACGTAGTGTTTACGACCGAGAAAATGGCAGACGTAACACTAAAAGGAACTGACAGAGACGTCGGTCTCTCGTTCGTCTAGGAGCGATCTCGCGGAAAAATCTTGTTCATGGACGTAGATATTGTGGACGTAAATAGTAGGACAAATATTATACAGAGATTCCTGGCGAATGTGAGAGGCAAGTGGGTGCCTGCGTGCGTGCCTGTGTGCGTGTATGTATAGAGAGAGATAAAAGGTGGGAGAGTAGAAATTGCGAATGCTGAAAGGAGTGAAATTGAAGGCGACAAAGATGGACTTGGAGAACCGTTCTAACAGTTCTGTACCAGCCTTGTGGGTGAGTTGATCGCAACGGCCGCACGGATGCAACCTGGCCATTGCTCCGGGAATTGCTCGGCAATGGGGAAGGTGTGGGCATTCCATCTACAATCGACGGATCCATTTCGAGAATCATACGCAGGTCCTCGTCGATACCGATGTGTACGCGCACGCGTTGCTCCTCTAGATTCTGCAGGTCTTTCCAGCCAGCCTCTTGCTTCTTCTGTCGATGAATCGAAGTGGACGAAGAACGAATAGAAGAGTCAATTCCTTGGATGGTCGGGCGCACGCACGATGACGAACAGTTTGTTTCTTGGCCGTACCGTTGCCGAAGTGGAGTAGACGGGACAAACGAAGATGGTACCTGATGATTCGGCAACGGGAACGGGAGCGTCATCGACACCGGCATTGACGTTGACATCGGGGCGGATACCAACGCCGGTGCCGACGCCGGTGCTGACGGAGACACCGTTCCTGATTTCCTTTTCGATTCTGATCCTACCGAATGCGGAACTACAAACGGACCTGCGAGCGTCCGATTCGGCAGTGTCTTCGTCTTTGCTGTCCTCCTAGATGTACTTGCTATACTTGTTGCCGTTGCTGCTGTCGTCGTCGTCGCCGTACTTGCTACCTCAACTGCTGTTTCCCTTGTATTTGTAGCAACGGTAATGGAATTTGGGTTTAAACGTGACGCCGAATCTTCGAACTCGACAATTCGCCGCACTGTTCAAATATCTGTTGCATGTGCTTCGAAGGAGGTGAAAAAGCTTCGCGGCCAAACTGGACAAGGTACCGCGACTCTACTAAAGCCAGATGTCGCGGTTTTTCGTTGTCACGGACAGCGTCGAAGACGACGTCGACGACGACGACGCTGTCGGCAACGTAAAACCGCCGTTCTCAGCTCTAAACCTAGATCCGTTTCTCTTCTCTCTTTCTCACACTTTTGCCTTCGCTCCAACACGGCCTTCGCGCATTCGCGTAACCGCGCCAAATCCTGTTCTCCGCCTAACCAACTATAAACCGAGGATTTCAACAGCCGCTGATCGTACGACGGCATTTAGAATATGGTCCAATGACTAATAACTAATGACAATCTAATAATTAGTTCGCTTTGATATTTTGTTGCTGGAAAATCTTCGTCCCTGGCGTGATTTTCTTCATCGCGTTCACGTGTCCACGCGGTTCTGGAATCATTTTATCAACCGGCCAACCGTATTGGATATTCTGACCACCAGACCACTTGTTTCTATGAAATGCCGGATCCGTGTCCAGCTTTTGTACGCAGTCGCTACCCTGATCGAAATCGAGATCGAAATCGAAAGTGTGAAAGCAACAATGGACGGACCGTAGTGCGAGTCGAACCGAATGCGAGCCGAGTCAGACCGACCCGAAGCGAAACGAGCCGACTTACTCCGAAGCAGGCCAAGAGATTACGGCAGACGGGAGACGAACGAGGTGTGTACATACTTATGTGTGTTGTATGTATGTAACTCGAATTCGTAGAAGCTGCAAACTTTGCTGCAATCTATATCGATACACGTATCGAAACACGCCTAAACCATTCATCTTTACGATAACTCGCGATTGTAGGTTGCGCGCGTGTTTAGCAACTGTCGAGTGCACCACATACCTGTCGATATTCGCCGCCCGACTCTTTAATTCGTAGTACATGATATCTTGAAGCGGTGTCGACAAAAAGGACAAGGCTTGTTCCCAGTCGTCGTTGCTACTTCCATCGCCGTTTCCGTGTTTGTTATCGCCGCTGGATACATCGATACCAGCTAGACCAGTCTGTTTGCCGTGGCACTGACGATCGCACAAATTTGCCTCGCGCTGTTCCAAGTCCGCGGTAATAGCCGCGAGATCGAAGCCCATATCGATCCCGGATTCCTCCATTCTTGTGCTTTCTCCGCCAGCAGATCGACTCCACTAGAGCGGCTGGACGCGGCGCGGCGCGACGCAGCGCGGAATAGGGCGTCGCGACGCCACTTGCCGCGGTCAGACTAGAACCACCGATACTTTTCTCC
This sequence comes from Nomada ferruginata, assembly GCA_963583965.1. Lineage (NCBI taxonomy): Eukaryota > Metazoa > Arthropoda > Insecta > Hymenoptera > Apidae > Nomada > Nomada ferruginata. The sequence continues at coordinate 19,307,324 of OY757216.1, forward strand.
GCGACACGATCACGATTACGAAGCAATAATGTTGTCGAGTTTTGCTTTCTAGCGTGGCGCCTCCCCACTGGCGGAATCTGAGACGCGCGTGTCGAGCGATAATCGGACCAACATAGACGGGTGAGACGCGGGAATCGAGACTCGCGCAAGAACTGCTAACCGGCCGTCTGAGGACGAACGGGGTATCCGAACGTTAATATCCTTCGTTAGCAAGCCGATGCTCGATTGCTCGATTACTCTACGCTTCCTCTCCGATCTCGGCTCGAAGCCCGCGAGTCTTTGTGCAACGGGGGGACGAGGGTGTCGCGTAGATCACGAGTTTCTCACTAACATCCGCGGTCTTCTGCTCCCCGCGCGCCACTTACCGCGCTCCACAGTAACTGGCAATTTGTATTGCGAGAGAAAGCGGACAAACGAGAAACATCGCTCTCGGCTGACGACCGCGTGTCCCCGTGCACTCTCGTCCTCCTGTGTCGTCGTACTCGCTGGACAAATTTCTGATAAATTCTTCGACGAATTTCAAAGCAGACCGCTGATCGTCTCAAACCACTAACGAGAACATTTAATCGGTTTTGATGACCGTGCGCGCACATTCCGATTTCTCCTTTCTAAATGTGCCGCCATTTCTTGCAAGTGGAGCCATCTCACGGCAACGTCGCCAAACTCGCAGTATCGATCTTTGCTCCTGATCCCGCGAACAGCATATACATACGTATGATCATGATGCTTTTAAATTTTTAGCGACGAATGCATTCCGACCAATCTAAGTATGTACATACATCCATTTATATATGTGTATATGTATATACATTCTCAGAATCGTATACGCCAGGCTGACGAGATAGCGAGCCATGTGAAAGAGACGCAACGTAAAAATAGTAGCGCAAATTGTGCGAAGTTCGGCGAGTTTAGCACACGCTAGACATGACGCAATTTTCACTGCTTCTCTTGCGTTTACGTTCTACCGAATTCACGAAAGTGCTGAAACATCAGCTTGATCTACATTAAAATGAGGACGGTATTTCGACTGTAGTCGTATCGAAATAACGAGTATGCCCTCGAGACAGTCGGTCCGTTACGAGGCTACGGAAGAGACAACGATCCGGGCGAGATCAAGGGTGTGCAAAGATCGATCTGCGCAATGATAGGCCTTCGATATGCATTTCCGGTTCTTTTGATATCTACATGGGCCATGTACGGCGTTCGAGTGTTTGGCAAACCGAATCAATTCCAACCGGAAATATCGGAAAAATTTGACGACTATTGGAACTCGTACAAGGTAGAGCGTGTTTCAAGTCTCGCCTTTGCATCGCTGATACGCGCTTCTTTGCTACACAATATCGTCTAATATCGTCACGCGTTCGTTATACCTGGCGCAGGCTCGTTACAATAAGAGTTACTCTGGAAATGTGGAGATTAATCGAAGAATGACTTGGGAGGAAAATTTAATTACCATTTACAAGCATAACTTGATGGCAGCCGCTGGTCATCACAATTACACGTTGCGAGACAATCATATCGCCGATCTGGGAACCAGACAATATATTCGAGAAATGGTTCGTGCATTATTCTACATATATGTGTAAGAACGAAGTACCAAAGATATTGGAAGATTCTGTCTATAGGTGAAACTGATTCCCAGTCGCAAGCGACGCGTATCGCAGGACACGATGGTGGGTGCAGTTTTCCACGATCCCCGAAACGTTCCGTCGCGGCTCGATTGGCGCGAAGCTGGATTTCAGACGCCTCCAGAGAATCAAAGGGATTGCGGAAGTTGCTACGCGTACTCCATAGCGGGCAGCATTCTGGGACAAATGTTTAAACAAACCGGCGTTTTAATTCCCCTGAGTGAACAGCAATTGATAGATTGCAGTACATCTACCGGCAATTTAGGTTGTTTCGGAGGATCCTTGAGAAATACGCTGAGGTACCTGGAGAATTCGCAAGGTCTGATGGCTCGGGCTGATTATCCAAATAACAGGCAGGTATGATCCTCCCCTGTTTTTATTCTTCTTTCTGTCGCAATCTTTGCCACTTTCGTTACTCGTTACTCTCTGATTTCTGACTCAGTCTAAACGACAATTTCCGTTCTATTCTACTTCCCTATGTTTCGCAACGCTTATCTACGAGTGGCGATTTAAATATCTACTCGTGGCTGATGTAACGAAAAATGGTGTTCTGCTGTACGCAAGAGCACGGTATTGAAATGGAATTTTATCTTGTACGGGAGAGATTCGATTCGCTATCTTTTGGGCACGCAGCAAGGTCCTTGTCGCTTTCGAAAGAACCTGAGCATAGTGAATATCACTTCATGGGCAGTGCTACCGGCACGGGACGAAATGGCTTTGGAAGCGGCCGTTGCCACCATAGGGCCCATAGCTGCCTCGATAAATGCCAGTCCGAAAACGTTTCAACTTTATCAGTGAGTATCATTTTCCGTCGCTCGTTACCCCTCCCGCCTGTTTTTCTCTTTATGTTTAATTGCTTCTGAGAAAACAATAATTAATCAGGTTGCAAAATAAAAGTGTTTGACGCTCGACACCGCCTCGATCTCAATTCTTGCGCAGACATAACGTACCGCGTGTATTGATTTCGTGCAACGGAAAACGGGGTACAAGACAGGATGGAACGGAGAGTACACAGGACGAAGGTGGAGTTGAGAAATTGCGGATGTAGGATACGGGCGAAGTATTTTTAGCACGCAATCGTTTGGTGTTCGACGAATGTTTACGCGAAACACGAGAATACGAAAACTCATATCATCCCCCTCTGACAGATACTCGAAGAAATTGGTCCAGTTGTGCGATAACCTTTGGTGCATCGTGTACGCGGTGACCCTGAAATAGCAACGAACCGAAGTCACTGAACTCGCATTTCGGAATTTCGCGATCTAAAGTAAACCTACACTGCTTCAGCTCGTTGCGACTGCTCTTCCATTTCTCTCTCCGCCCCTTCCTCTTTCTCTTTTGTTACTCCTGGCCGTTTTGCCGGAAACGTTGCGTGGACATGGCGAGTGAGATCTAACTTTTGCAGCAAAGGAGTCTACGACGACGATCTTTGCAGCTCGGACGTGGTGAATCATGCCATGCTGATCGTTGGATACACACCAACCGAATGGATTTTGAAGAACTGGTGGGGCGACGAATGGGGTGAAAACGGATACATGCGGCTAGCTAAGCACAAAAATCGATGCGGCGTGGCTAATTATGCCGCGTACGCAAAAGTTTGACTACGCGCAGGAAAGTTCCAGCAGAAAGAAGCGACTGTAAATATAAATATATATCTGAAAATCAACCGTGTTTTTTTCCGTTCGATTTGTGCACCCCGTTGTCGGTAGCGACAGATCGGCCGGCCTTGAATTCAGCAAACCGAGAAGCATAGTCCCCCAATGATCCCAATGACCGGGCTTGAAGTAAAGTTTTGCCGGGAGTTGCTCCGTGCCGCGGAAAAATATAGGAACATCGATATTAACGTCGGCGAAGTGGAATTAGAATACGGGTTGCGCATGTGCGTGCCTATCGTGTACATTGAATTGCATTTAATTGGATATTTACGGAAAATACAAGATAGCAAAGAAGATAAAGCTGTAATTTCCACTCCGGCACGGTCGAGTAACCGAGAGTGTAAGTGGAAAAGGCGCGCAAAGGGATCGGCCAAGACGGCGAAGACGGCGAAGACACTGAAGACAAGCATGTTCACGCCGCGTGTTTCCATGGACGATATCAACGCGATTCGTCTCCGTCCAATCCGCTGTACCCCTTGCTCACGGAGCAAAGTTCAGGCTCTCACGAGAACCGATGCGTGACTAAACCATCCGAACGAAGTTTCTTCAGTCTTCGCGGATGTGTTGCTCGAGTGGCCCGAATAGTGAAGACGGTCGCTCGAGAAGTCGAAACGGGCCGACGAATCGTTAGTTGCATTTAACGCGTCGATCGTTGAAGCGCGAGTCGCGTCAACTGTGAGGAGGATTTCGCAACGGCAGAACGCGAGGGAAGGGGGAAGAAAAACAAAATGCGGATAATTCGAGCGACTGCGTTATTAAAAGTAGAAACGCGTTCGAGTTAGTGGAACTGCCGACAATTGAAAGAAACACACTTGCTTTCCCATTCGTTCGATGGTATGTAACAACGAACACAGGAGGAAGGGAAGAACCGATGCACCGTTCGATGGAAAAGGACATTCCTCGAAGGAATTTGAAGGAAACAGTCAGTAAGCGAGGGAAATCTGTAGGAAAGGTTGCGTACGTGTGGAATACCGGCGAAATCGATCAGCAACGTCGACACGATGCGTCTACTTAATCAGCTGTTGCTGTTTTCCCTTCTCTCGTTCGATAACCAGGTCGGAGCGATTTGGCCCAAGGTTGCGAACCCCTTGTCCTCAGTTTGGTGGAGCTTTTATTCGCGATCAGCTGCCTCCACCGCTGCCTCCTCCTCGCCCTCTTCATCCTCTCCTCCCTCTTTATTCTCGACGTCATCGTCGTCGTCGTCGTCGTCTACATCGTCCTTTGAAGAAGAGGACTGCAGCAGTTGCGCGCAGAACAAAGTCAGCCTGCTCGCGACTGATTCCATTTTAACAGAGCTAAGGGTCGAATACGTGAAGCAACAGATTCTGAAGAAATTACGGCTCTCCAAACCACCCGAGATATCAATGTCACTCTCGACCTTGCCGAAGCCACTGATAAATGGTCGTGTGCTCGAACTTCGACCCGGATCGCCGCTCGAACCGGAAAAATCGATCGACAGTTTCTATGGAAAAACCGATCAGATTGTGGTCTTTCCGAACGAAGGTCAGTTCCTACAAAGTAGGACCATTTTTCCATTTTACGAAATTCCCGCGCTCCCGTTGCAATTGAAATAAACCAAGTTCAATAGCAAGGGAGATAGGAGAGACAGAGATATTGATAGTGGAAAAGTGTCGTGTACGCCCGAAGAATTCGTATCCCGAATAATACACTTCCTACAAAACGTTTCAATCGTTGTAATCGATCCCGCGTACGGATTCTTCTTTCCCAGTTATTAATTCCCACGACTTATTGCTATTAAACTCTTTCCCTTGTATATCATTGTTACGAACGTGCCCCCGTATTTTTTCTAGTGCAATCGTTACAAGATACGCTTTGAACACGACCGTATTTCGACTTCGTATTCGATTTTACCTTCCACGAATTACTACAGTGTCTCTTTTGAGTAAGAGCGTCTTCCTTCCCGAAAACTAATCACAAGTAAACACGACCGTGAAAGACGTGTATCACACACTATATCACATTTTGTTTCTTCTTCGCTCTAGTTTAGCAGCTCATTTTCTTTTATCGTTCTGATATTACCGTACTGCGAAATAGTTGTGTTCCTCCTTCTCTCTCTCTCTCTCTCTCTCTCTCTCTCTCTCTCTCTCTCTCTCTCTCTCTCTCTCTCGCAAAAGTGTAACAGCAAAAAAATGGATAAGCTGTACGACACGCGTGTCTCGCATGCTCAAGTAACGATCAGCCTTGTGTAAGCATGTTTCGTTCGCTTCGGAAGCGCTTAAATATTCGCTGGAAACGGAATTAGATTTCGAGGGAAAAATATTTCAGGTATTGCCGATTCGAAAAAATGTCGACAGACGTCGAATCATTTGACGGGCTTCAATCCTGCTGCCTGCTTCACATTTTTTCTGCCGAATGAAATGCAGTTCGTAGATGTTACCTCGGCGCAATTGTGGTTCTACAAGGAATACGATGAAAATGACGACTTGAATCAAACTTTCGTGCTCTCCGAACTGGATCATTGGGACCTGGATGGAAACTTTGAAAAGAACAGGATCATGGCAATATTTGAAACCGATATCGGAGGTAGGTAAATGGACGAGCACTTTCTTTCCCCCTTCGTTCGTTCGCACATATGGATCTTAGGAGGCTAGCATTGCGTCGCACCGTTATCGTGTACGTATCACCCTGGGTATCGTGAAAACTGTGAATTTTCCCTCAACGATGTTCGTGCAAGGGCTTCCGCGCGGGGAAAGATTTGATATTTCGCAAAGTTGAGCAACGCGGAAACGATAGAGCAAAGTTCGACATTAATTGCGCGATCAAAGTTTGATCGCAATCGTGTTTGAAAAGGGAAAGGCGCGGGAGACGAAATATGCTCCTGAAGCGGAACACGACTATGCAAAGATAAAATAGTTTCCTCGTATCTGCTGCCACTCGGCAAGGACTTTAGACCGTGAGGGGGTACGTCGAGAAAAATGTATCGCTCCCGCGATGTAAACTTGCCACTGTGCTGCTAGAAGATTGCGTTACGAGTCTGTACCTATTTACGTGTACAGAATCTTCGAAGCATCTGTAACTCGCCGAAGGTAGACACTTCGTATGAATCGATTAACTGTACGGTAAACCGTGTACGCGTACACCGGTCTGATACTACTGTAAACGGCCCGATCGCATTCTTGCAGCCCTCTCTATATCATTCATCAATTACAAGCATACAATTCCGTAGAATTCCGTGAATGTCGAGAAAGTCGAAACTGTCTCGCGGTTGTGCGAACGAATAGAGGGCGAAGCGATGAAAGCAGCCCGTTTTTAAAGGGAAGAACGGGACTAATGTTTCAGAGGGATGGGTGAAGGCCGATGTGAGCTTCACGCTGAAAAAGTGGGTGGAAGATCTTCGATTGAATCGCGCGATACAGATAGCGTGCAGCACCTGCTCGATCGATCGTTATAACGCGCCCGTGTCTGTCGAGCAAACGTTGAAACCCTTTCTCGTGATGCACACGTCACCACTGCCGCAGAAAAACCGGCCGAAAAGAAACTCGAATTGCCTGCCAGAAATGAAGGAGTGCTGTAGGGACGAGCTTTATATTAATTTCGATGACATCGGTTGGAGCGACTGGATCCTTCATCCGAGCGGATATCACGCGTATTTCTGCCGCGGGTCTTGTTTATCCGCTGCTTCGTTGACCATCAGTGGATCACCCTACAACAACGTAATCAGAGTGGGTATATTCCTCCTCCTGTCGTCGAAAATATATCGAACGATTCGGCCATTAATTTTCCCTCCTTTTCTTTCTTCTCGTTTTTCAGAGGTTGTTGAATAAAAGCGGCAATACCGTTCACCGTCGAAGCGAGATCGTTCCGTGCTGCTCACCTACGCAATTATCGCCGATCCAGCTGCTCTACGTCGATTCGAATAATACAATCACGCAGAAAACATTGCCAAACATGGTGGTCGAGGCCTGCGGCTGCATGTGATTCTGTATGGTCACGGTGTTGATCCCAACGAGAACCTGTGCCGCGCTGGACACACGAACTTCGCCATTTGTACGTGCGATACGTTCGATCTTTTCCTTCAGCACACGGGAACTTGTTGAAGCGTATATTTCGAGACTACCTCGAGGCAACTCGTACCACGTATATGTATAGGTTTTGCTCGTCGACGCGAAAAACGGGAAGGCGGGAAAGCGTTGAACGTCCCGACTACAAATACTTTTTTCCTTCGTTTAAGTCAAAAGACAGAAAATAGAATTGAAAAACATTTCATGCTAGACGACAGAGTCGTCAGTGTTCGCATACAGGTGCATATCCTGTTTATCCCTGTACGTATGGAAGAGTTTGTTAACTCCCGATCCATCGATGTCCGGAGATTATCTATTAAATAAGCAGTCGGGTGATGACGATCGAACCAAAATTGTTTGCACGCAAAATCGTGCGAGCACTCGAAACAGTATTCATTTTCTTAGCTGCGCCTGCCGCTAGCGTAAATAACGTGCATTTAAACCAATTTCTTATTTAACCGTAAACGCAATCGTGTAATCGCGTACGTTGATATAATTTATTTATTGTTAAATCAAATCGATTGGGTTTAGTCCGACGCGATTGATGGAGCTCGCGCTTGTGGTCGATCGATGCGACGGGATGACTCGTACCCCGCGGGAGACCAAAAGTTCTTCGATCGTTCTCATTTTCTCGCGCTAATCTACCTATGCTCCCAAAAATAAAGTGAATGCGACGCAGTGGAGGGTGACACTGTATGTATGATAACGATCTGTTGTTTCCTCCTCGCTTACATCTTCTTGTGCCACAACCAATTAATCAAGAGGACCGACAACCGAATATACTGTCGCAGATGAGTCATGGAATAGACCAATCGACCTATGCTCTTTTCTGGCATTTGAAAATCGCTCGATTCGGGCTCGTAAGACCTCTACAATTTTCCTGTCGTTCTCTGCATTGCCGGGTCGGTATAGGATGAGACTACAGTATCAGGAATAGTAGGGAATGATACTACCTAGTAGCAAAAAAACTTATGCAATTTTTACTAAATGGCTGACAGATATTGTTAAAAATATTGCAAACGAATTGGTTATTCATTATTTATTCTCCCCTGCAACTTGTCTGTGACGTAACGTACGTACGTGTACGTTAGTTTATCGCCAGAGATAGCAATGGGATTTCAATGAATGAACAAATTCAGAGTCTGGAATACTAGATTAAGATATTGCAGTACGAGATAACAGCTTAGCGAAAATAGGTTTTGAAGAGTTGCATTTTGCACGCGTAACTTTAGTAATATCGTTGAACGTAGTTGAAATTGCATTAAATAGGCGAGAAGACTGTAGATTTCACGACGAATTACAGAACTTGTCAACAAATGTTATGGACTTTAAATAATACAAATCATTCCCATACAGCCCCAAAAAATATCGCGGGACGTGAGCGAAGTAGTAAGTAAGTAGTAAAGGTCGGCGTGTAGTCAGCCAAGTAGACAACGTTGATACCGCAGAGCTATGTGCACTCTGTGCTGCTGGAAAGCACAGAGCACGGAAGATGGCGGAAGATATTTCATCTCTGGTAGAATTAAAAAAGAAAGTACAAACAGAGACTAAAAAAGTGGGACGCGAAAGTGAGGGCAAGATGAGTAATTAAATGTAAGTTATTTTCCATGGTGATTCTACGCGCGTCGACTAACATATTTTAATAAATGAAGCTCACCGTGGTCACATTATAACAATCGTCCCGAATATTTAACTTCGACAATGTGTCGTACAATACGACGACAAGGAAGATTCGAAATGTACGTCTGCGTGTGCAATTATAATAATTTAATGTCATAGTAGCCTTGTAGTGACCAATGTTTTCGTAGAGAAAATGCATAAATCAATGCCACGATGTATCTCTATGCGCCTACAATTCCACCTAATCTAACCCAGCATGTAAGTACGCCCTACCAGTGCAGGTGGATGCAGGCGGCTAGGGGAGGGTTCGGAAGGAGTGTGAAATAGGTGCGAGAGATTGGTAGGTAGCTCCGAACCAAGGGTGATTAACCCGACGTCCCTGTTGCCACGACGACGATCCTGTGACGTCACGGGACAAGCCGGGGTTTATGGGTGACCCACATTCCAAAAATAGCCATCACCGACCTACCCTCCTGACGGAGCGCGCCGCTTTTACCACCCCCTCCTCCTTTCCCGTCCAGTGTCGCTTGCTGAACCACGGGTCCCGTCTCTCTATGCTCTACCCCGTCTAGTCTCGTCGACTCGACTCAAACTGCTCTTTTTTTCGTTGCGGCCAGCAACCGGCTATTCTACATTCTTGATTTTCCTATGCATTGCAGAATTAGGGGGGTGCAACGCAGATTCGAAGGATGCGTATGATGTTGAACCGATTATCGCGCACGGTAGAACCTTGTTGAATAATGGTAGAAAAACTTTTACGCGAAAGGTATTGCAATACTTTACATGCGCGTACTGCCTTGAATTTTATTTCAATTAATTTTATACTCGCAAGTGCTCGAAGAGTTTGAATAATCGAGGTCCTAGGTGATCGAGATCAAGGGCACTCATGCTGCGATCGATCTAGAACCTATTATACCTACTTATACAAACTTTCTTCTGTTCCACGTAACGATGGGTGCGAGCGCGATAATCTGTAATCGATAATTTTATAATTTCCAAATCAAACTTATGTTCCTCATAATCAAATCTCGCATGGTGATTTCGAAAGGATTAAGAGCCATTGGTTAATATGGTCAATGTGGAACCATTGCGATTTCCATGAAACTTCAATCTTTCGTGCAAACAAACGCTGCGAAAGAAAAATTCGCAAGGCTCCCTATTCGCGTCGCGACCGCAATGCGGTTACCCTATAAATGTTGACGAGCGAATATCGATACAGATATGACTATCGCAACGCGTTTTTGTAAGTCAACGGAGGTCGTGTCCAGACACCCTGGTGCTACCGATAAACGCATCAGCTGCTTGCAACCGGGGAAAAAGAAGGACACTGCTCGGGGCGAAGCGAAACGCATTATTCTTATTGCTGTGTTTGCTTCGTCGAATATTATACATACGCGTATGTATAGACCATCGCCTCGGACACCCCCGCCACAGTAATCTATCGCTAGAGAATGAAACCTATTCTTCCCCATGGTTCTGGAAAATAAACATTGGTTCTATATCTTTGCGGCATACCTATGTTCTTTGTTTAATCTTGCCGGCAAAATTTTTCGAAACTCGCTCTGCCCGATTCAGAATGATATACATATATTCTACTTAATTTATAGACAGTCTCACCAAATCAATTGCATTACCTTATCGCATATTTCATGAAATATTACTGGAATGCAGACAAAAGAAAGGTTAGACACGAATTTCTCGAATAGTAATATGGGAAAAAATCAAGAGCGAAGAGCAGACACTGCCCAGCAACAGTGGCGTTTCATAGGAGTAACAATATCAAATTCCACTCGTTCTTTTTTTTCAATGAATCGAGCCATCGTGCAAGGGGGTAAGTATGCACGGGAAACGGACGAGGTGCTTCGACCTCGAGACCCAGTTTGCGCTCATGTGACGTCATATTCAACGTCATTGCCCGGGCGAAAGTAGGTCGGGCGGACCCAGCCGAACCGCTCCAAGACGCTTTCGAAAGTTTATTGAGAAATTCGCTGAAAATTTCTCGCAAGCACAACGAGCTTTGATCTCGATGAAGGATCATCGCGATATCAACGATAAGATTCACGGTGCTTCCGGGCGCTCGTCATCGTCATAATCTCTAGTACGTTGAAATCCACAGGAGAAATGGTATTTTTCGTTGATCTTTCTCCACTACACTTTTGCAGCGATTCCTTCGTTACTTCCTTTCAAAGACTCGCAAGTGAAAACGCGGCAGATTAATAAACGCATCGAAGAGGTGAGAGGTAGAGAGGGCCAAGGTGGAATCCTGCACGTATCCTAACGGTCCGGTGGTCCCGACATAGTCGTTTAGCGTAGAGTCTAGAGAATGGCAAGCGAACGGATGAAACGGAGAATAGGAGGAGGTAATCGAAAATCTCCTCGCGATCCTCGTGGACGCGAAGGGCAAGGGTTGCATAGGTTTTCGAAAAAGGCGAGAAATGCGTCGAAGGCATGAAAGCCGAACGGTTGGCAAATCTCATGAATGGCCGCGTAATGTGAATGAAGCTCCAGTGACCCAGTTTTGCTGACCGCCCCTGACGTCTCCGGCGGCTCTCGCCTCTGCCGCCCTTCGGCCAACTCTCACCCCGTCGATTCCCACCACTGCACCGCGTGGGCGTTACGTCAGGGACAGGTTATCGACTGCAGCACCAAGAATATTAATTCGCGACATCGATTGAAAATTCGGACGGTAACGCGTACACCAGTAACGTACTTCCATGGAATTAACGCGGAACTAACGTGGAATTAATGCTTTATACGTAGATATTCTTTGCGATGCACCTACTTTGTTTTTGATATAATCATAAATGTTTTCAACCAATGGCTATACAGTACGAAGATGCAACGTCGTTACATACGCATGTATGTCGGTACGTAGGTGTTCCAAATCGACGGTGCATGTGGAAAAAACAAACGGACACGTACGTGTCAGTGTCCCTGAACAGGTTAAAGAAAGGGTGCGCGTCGGAGAAGGATGCAGGGTGCATTAAGAAGGCGCCAAAGCATCGAAAACTCGGTGCCCTGAGCCCTGAGCGCATCAACGGTGTCCGCGCCGCGCGGCAGAATGCGCTCGGAGTGGGGCCAGGGCGGCCGTATGACGTCAGGGGACGACGCAGGCCGTCGAACCCTCGTTGGCAAGCGAGCGAAGGGGGTGCATCGACCTGAAACCCCCAGTTGCCTGGCTCGCCATCGCTCTGTTCCTTTCTATCTCGTGACCTGCCCCCAGCATCTCGACGTCGCGAGAGGAAGATGATAAGTCGCAGCCTGGTGATTACCAGACGCAGGAGATACGAAATCTGCCCTACCTTCCGATGACGCGCATCGCAATGCATGATAATTTGCGCCAACATCGATAAGAGATATGCGTTAACGAAGCTTGCAAACAGTTTGCAGAGTATAGGATGCTTGACACGTTTCGAGGAGGGAGTAGATTTTGTAGGCGAGATAAAATGGAAAATTTTGCTGTCGGAAGGGTCAGTGCACACGGCGAAGAGAGGGAGGAAACTAGGTGAATGGGGCTGCTGGAGAGAAATGTCCAAGGTGGTGTTGGCTCTATTGCCGTCGCGCCGCCACCGTGGCTGCTGCCACCCCGACGAGGTATTTTTGGAAACGACGAATTAGGCATTCAGGACAAGCGTCAGCGAGGCAGGCGGCTTGGTGTACGTGGATGCTGCCCCGCGGAGGAAGTGGGCGCGCGATCGAGTCGCGATACGGATCGATGAAATCTGCTTAAACAATTGTCGCCTCGATTGGAGAATATTTAAGAAGGTCGACGACGTCGCTGACCTTCGTCTTCGGGAGCGTTTGGACGAACGTAGACGCGGCCGTAACCGGTTCCGTATTATTACTGATGAATGCAATTCGTCTGCCAGAAAAACGTATCGCAATTGGAGAAAGTTTCAAGATCTGGCAGGTGCAGGGAAGCTCCTTCGCCGTGTGCGTGTCAATCGCACATTAATAGACGATTAGAGAAATCGTAATCGGTTTGGGAGAAAAGGGAAAGTGAAAGACCTATCGAAAGGCCCGGCTGCTGCTGGTTTGGCGCGTCTATCGGACGGTACTGAAAGGTAGACAGGGAGCTGTACTTGGAGCGTGTAACCCTAATGAAAATGGCAAGATTTAGGGATGGCTGGAGGTCAGCCATCACCCACCAGTTTGGCAAAGCGTCTCTTTCCTAAGCAGAAAGCAAGAAGAACATCGACGAGGAAAAAGGGGTGAAAGATTGGGCGAAAGAACGGGGGTGGAAGGAGGATGGAAAGGGGAAGAGGAATCCTCGATGGACCACGTGGTGCATCGTGTGCGGGACAATCAATGCAATGACGTCACTGGCTGACCGACCAATCGCGGGATAGCTCCATTCAAACCTGGCAGCCTCGGCCTCCGAGTGGAAACTCGTCGAGTTCCATCGGACTTTAGCCCGACTGCAGTTCGGCCGCGATCACTGAGACGCGCGAATTCGAGGGTGGTCCCTTTACCTCGGACTCCTCGCATTCGTCCATCGTTTATCGTTCGACAAGTTTGGTCGCAGAAAACCAGCGAGTTTCGTTCGAAAACTTGACAACCTCGACGCAAACAACCCTTCGCGCGTCTTTGCGAACCTATTGCAGCGAAACATCGTAGGAATGTACGAGTTTTTATTGAAGAAATTGAATAAACGTGGTCAGCCTAGAGAGGAAGAGTAAGAGGAAGAGATAGAGAGGGAACAGGGCGAACGAAAAGGAAAATGGAAATATCAAGTGCACATCGATTATCGTAAAGGGGATATCAGGATGTGTGGCTGTACGATGTATCGTCTGTCGTAAAATGTCGTAAGTAGTAATTATCAAAAGTTATGCGACGAAACGTTAGGTTCTCGGTCTTAGGACAAGTAAATGGTAGTAGATGGCACTTGTTTCTGACAGTAAACATTAATAGCACACCTTTTCGGGAGCGTCTCTTTGAGATGATTGCAATACCAGTTCGAAGACAAACGGAAAACTCGTGTTGGCGAAAGAACAGGGACAGTATTAACGCTTGCAATTAGACGTGGGGTAAAACGATTTTGACGCAGCTATACTGGCAAACGAGCACGTGGTCCGAGTGCAAACCAAATACACACCTACGCAAAATTCTCGGTAGACAAGAGCGTGGCCAGAAAGTCACGCATAGCTTTCGCTTTCGTTTTCGCTTTCGCTTTCGCTTTCGCTTTCGCTTTCGCTTTCATCCAAGAACCACTGGCAGGACGTTTACTGTCTTCCTGTAGACTTATCGCCATTTTAATGTAGACATCAAAGCTGAGAGATTCCTCTTTGATTAATAGAAAATTTAACGCATCATATTTTTCTGATGAAATTTGTTGCTGTAATTTTTCGATCGCTGTTTCACTAGTAAGTTTTAGCAAATAGCGTGATTGTCCTTCTTTTCGTTCGGTGCATTCGACTGATCGAAGCTGTTCAGCAATCTCGCAACGCGACGTCAACTTTTCCAAATATCCGTATCGATCGCAGATAAATTTCAATAAAATCATCGCAAGTATGAATGCCGTTTAACGAACAGAATGAAAAGAAGGAGAAGAAGAGAAAAGAGCAATGGGTGCCAAAACTGACAACGGCAACAGAATAAAACCAATGGTGGTATCGGGGTAGATGTGTTTTCTGAAGAAACATTTAAAACTAGTTAGCAATTTTCACGTCGGCCGTTTAGGAGCGTTAATTGGATCAAAATGTGGCGCACTACTTATCCTTGTCGTCGTGCACCTTCCTGCATCCCCCTTTATCCCCCTTTATCCCCCTTTATCCCGCGACAATCTTATGCCACGACCCTCTGTACCCCTATTTTCCTTGAAACGCACGTCACCTCAGGGGAGGTGGTGACGTCAGTAGAATGCGGATGCAGGATTGGCTGCTACCTTGCTGACGTCATAGAGGCTGACTATGTGCGCTTGCACCCCCTACCCTTTACTTTTCTCATGCTGGCTGCAATAGGCATCGAGAAATGGTGCATGACAGTTCAAAGCCCCAGTTTTCCAAGGCTGTGCGGACCGAGGGGTCGCCGTACGTTTCACCTTCTCCGTCACACCGTCGTTCCTTCTTACCCCGTTCTTACATCTTCTCCTTTTCTGTTCGCTTAACTCTTTACAATTTTAGTCCGCGTTTCCATTGAAAATCTATCGCTGTAAACTTTTGAAAGTGTCCAGAAAATAGAAAGATGTCAATTTACAAAGATTTTCATTCATTTCTGAATTCCATATGCATGGACGATATAACCCCTTTGGACTACACTTTTTCTGACGGTATTCCCATGGTATCGGACGATCAGTTTCGAAACTCTCCTCGGTGAACCATTGTCGTTGGAACATTTGATCGAATCTCATCTGCATTCAGGCAGAATTCAACGCGATGTAAGGATGTATCGAAAGTGATATCAAAAGCTTCCTACGATGTAGTTTGCTGCGAGTATGTTAAAATATGCAATGATGCGCAACGATCATTCTGTGAACCTGTTCGCACGTATGTCTGATTGTGCGACATGAAGTTTCATAAATAAAGCCCCATTGAAGAGGAGCTCACAGGGGATGGAGGAGGATGACCCGGTGACCTAGATTTCCTATAACTTGCGTCATTCACAATCTCTCCCCACCATGTACTACGGTAACGACACGCATCTGAAATATATATCTACATATATCTATAGAGAGGGAGAGAGAGAGGGAGAGAGTAAGAGGCTCAGTGAAAAGGGATGAAATTAAATTGATTGTGAGCGAGTGAAAGGACGAGAAACAGAGAGTGCACATCCTGCTAAGAAACATCCGTTTTCCGTGATCACTTCTTGAAGGGGTGCAGAGCTCCATCCGAAGACGGCTAAACGTGATTAGATTCATTGATAAATCTTGTGCGAATGTGTCATCGCGGTTTTGCTAAAAAGAACAAGACAGTGCTCGAGTGTTATGTTATTTCAGCGGTAACAGCAGCTGACAGCTTTTGAGATGCTGCATGTGCTACTATAAATGACGGATAGGGAGCGTGGTGGAACAGAATACTTGAATTCTTGCAAGTTTTGCGTGTTTCGTTTCTTTGTGGAAAATCTGCAAACCTCGTTGTTCGAGTTGCGTGAAAAAGATGTCGATCGATATGCCAAGCCAAGGAATAAAAGTCAAAACCTTGTTGAGTATCAAAGTCGTTGCACTTGTGCCAAAATATCCAAGGCCCATGGTGTGCTGGTGCCTGGCAACCATCTTGGGTCAATGGAATACACGTTCATGGGAGAAACTGGGTCAACCTACGAGATGTTCTACGTGTCTCCTTGAGTTCCGCCGCTGAAAAATACAACTCTCAGGTCTCATACTGTCCACGTTTGGTAATCAAACTCGAAATGCTACCACGATTTGCGCGAACAACCACCTTCCTCTAATCGAGTGACAGTTTTCTCTAACTCATGCCGCGAATCATTTCATCGTGTAAAAAATGCAACCCATTTTCATTAATTAATCTATTTGTCAAGGTAAGTTGCTAGAATATTCATACTTTCACATAAATTCATTAATTTTGGTTTAACTTCATATAAAGAAAGCTTCATATAAATTGAGACGAGACGCCTTAAAAACCTTAACGTTGGTAAAATCTGAAATTTATTTTTTCAACAAACAATTTTATTCAGGTCGATTCGAAAGAAACCTCTTTGATAATAAATATCGCTGGACAGAGTAACGTGTAGGTAAATAGCGCATCATTGAAAATCTTAAACAAGCCGCCCTTGGCTTGCCTTCTACTGACCTGAATACCTATACATTAGGTGACGGGCTATTTATAGAGCCACCCCCGATGAACGACCCCAACTACCGCGACCCAAAGAAGCTCTATTTTAATGACGAAAAAGGAAACAATTGTGTCTTTTAGTACCGTGGATTAGCGTTGCAATTTGAAGAACGAAAACGCGAAAAGATAACTAACTTCATTTATAGATGTAACAGTACAATGAACGAGCATGGTTTCATTTAAAATAATCGTTTTTATACAGAGAAAGTCTGATTAAAAATTCATTATTGCACCATGTTTAAAGACCTGCCATTTTTCCGATCAGCATGCGAAACTTGCCATGCGTTCACAGTGCCTTATACCTTCTTCTGTCCTGCTTCTCCTATAACTTTTTTGTCCCGTCTTTTCCTCTGCAGTTCTAACGCGTTCGTGCCCCGATATAGTTGACTTTGACGTCATCAAATACACGTCATGAACACGACATTATCGTTGACATTACTCCGCATTTAAATAACCTTTGTAGTAACTGCATGATCATTTATTGTTAATCATTTAACTATCGTCTTGAAGCAAAATTAAAAAAGGAAACTAATATAAAATGGGGACGTGAATGGAAAAAAAAGTGTAGGGGGTGTTTTTACAAAAAAAAGTATACAAATATTTCAAGATAGACGGCACTGACAAGCGATAAACTGTAGTACCGAGGTAGGCCGATAAGAGCATAGCGCATCGGTAACTGAGGGTGCAAGGGTTGGTAAGGGGAACAGGTGGTTTGGTGGCTACTGATAAAGAAGGTGAAGCCTGTCAGTGAATAGAAACCACCGACAGTGAGGTTCTTTATTCGCGACGAAACGAATAGTAGCTACTCTACGGGAGGCGTCTGGCTGCACACGGGATACTTCTACTGCAGACGATTACCCTAGTGCCGCATAATACCACTTGCGTGTGGCTCCGGCATTTTTTACTAAAAATATTACGATGCAATAGTCTGTTACTTCCAGAAATCTTTTATAAAAATACGCTAGTCTATTGTAAAAAATGTAATACTATTAGAAAATTATACAACGGAGATTAAGAATCTATAAACTGTGTGTGGCGATGACACCAAGTAAAAAGAGATTGTACCGAACGATATCCATTCGCAATGTATGTAATCCCTAAGATCAACACTATCTGCAGGCATAAACAATATATTTTTTTAAATTCATCTTAAGCCTTGACATTCTACCCTGGTGCAAACCGGATCATTCGATGCAGCCATTATGTATAATATACATAAATGGATAAAAACGATTCATTGACCATGCATTGAACATATTTTCTGTTATGCATGTATGTCAGAATTCAACAAGTTGAAAATCAAACATTGAAGTAATCTGAATCAGCAATGATGAGTCATAGGACCTATTTCGAAACTGCGTCCGATTAGACACTGACCCGCACCACTTCTACTAACACTTTTCACCTAATTCCCATTATCAGGGTCTTGCGCACCTATATAAAAATGAATTTAAATATTACTCGAACGACTCGATTTAATATGGAACGTTAATATGGAACTTAGCTAGACTATGTTAGATTACACGTATGAACTATTTCATTAATTACGCTTTATTTGATAAAGAAACAATGAATGAATCGTTGTTATACATTATTATAATTCGACGTGTCCTACTTAGCAGAGCAGTAGAACGATTTTCGACTTTCCCCTGCTGATTTTTCTCATCGGACATTTAAAAAAACATTGCTCGCGGTATATAAGATAATATGTATGCAACGTTTATAGATTATTCCTGAATAAAAAAATTGGGTGAAGCATAATTGCTGTATGTAGGGCAGCAATGCGATATTTTGAAAAGCTGGAAGTCGTAAAAACGAAGAGCGAAATCTTGTTAGAACCAAAAAAATTGTAATTCACAGAACAGCTCCAGTTTTCTACGCCAATGAGATTGACAAGGCTTCGTGTGGGGTGGATGAGATTAATCCCGTTTACCTCAAGCAGATTTAAGGCTTCTTATGCAACTTCACGTGTGTATATTCGTATGCGACTGTCTACGTACCCGTATGCAAGGCTCTCCCTCTTCTTCTCTCCCTTTCTCTCTCTCTCTCTACTTTCAAATGTATTCCTCCTAATCTAATAATTGCAATTCTTCTAAACAACATTTCGATAATCCAACTATTTTGCTTAGCCCTATACCTATTTATATGTACATATGCACAGTTTTGTCGTTAAATGGAGCGCTGTTTAATTACAAAAGTAAAGCATTTTCGAAGAAAGTACATGAAAAATATTGATGAATATAGGCATTAAAATCGTTGAAAGCAGACAAATCGAGAAATGTAAGAAATGGCATGTCTTTGTAGAGAGAATGGGTTTGAAATCCTAACTTATGTCCACCCTTCTGACATGTAATACCAATCTGACTGTGCGACGCCTGCTGACCTGTGCACTAATTCTTTGTTCAGTGGCGTCCGTAGGGTTACATCATTTGTGGCGACGATTTACATAAAGTTAGAATAATTGCAAAGACGTTCATAATTAACCTCAGGCAACATCACCATAAAGAAGAAGAAGAAGAAGAAGAAGAAGAAGCAACCTAGCGCAGCTAAGCAGAAATCGTAACATAGGAAAGCCGTCTTATGTTTCTGTCTTATTTCATTGTAAAATTGCGATATGAAATATGACATAAACTTAAGGTGGGTACCTATATGATCAACGAACCCAGGACAACCATCGACGGAAATCTCCGTAAATGTCCCGTAGCGAAATGAGAATTCAAGGAACATCAAAAGACGCTCCAATTCTGTAAGTTTTAAAAGAGAAAGATAGTGAATTTCACGGCACGTATAATTGGTAAAAATAGGAAGGGCTGAATAAGTTGAATTGAAATAAAGAAATACGCGCGAAATAAGTGCAATCGGGGTGTAGAAAGGATAGCTATTAATCGATGGCGAGTAGACAGAAGAAAGGGACAGGTATCGGCGGGTAACGGCGGAGTCAGTGGAGGAGTCCCAGGTTGGGCCAGGCAGACGAGAAGCCTGAGGATCCAGGGGTGCTAAGCCATGAATCCTGAGAAGTGTTCAGAGCTTACTCGGCTAGTGTTACCCCTCTTCCCACCCTCGCGACCACCACCGTCTTCTTTTTCTTTCTCCTCTCCGTTGTCTCCTCGGCCAGAGGGACGTTCTGCAGGGGTGTAAAGTTGGCTACATGACTCCTCATCTTCGGCCGCTTCTCGCATTCCACCCTTATTATACGAACCGAACTCATCCACTGACAAAACTATCCGCCTTGGCCACTCGTCCCTCCTTAAAATTATAGTTTGTAACACAGCGTCGAAAGAAGCTTGTACCTTTGGAATCACGGAATTTTCGAATGCATATGAATCGTAACGCATAGAACCTCTTACGCTTTCACCTTGTATCGATGTTCGTAGCACCGCCCCGCCTCTAGCCATCGATCTATGTTTCTTTACGTGATTATTGAAACATTTGCAGAGCATACTGTGCAATTGAGACCAGAAGTGAAATTAGTTAGATTTTTACCCCATAATGACCTACTTCTCCAGAGTTGTTAGGTATTGCACGGTATAGCAATTGTGCGAAGTAATGCAGAAAAATTAGGTATGTTGATACATTTTAAGGATTCACCCCTTGGCAATATCATTAAATGGTAATACAAAGGACAAAATGTGCGGACGGGCGGAAGCAGCTCGGTCAGACAATGAAGCGAAATTACATAACGTAAAATAGAAAAAGTTTACGTAAGGATAAAAGTACAACAGGGAAATTGCAAACGTGGTAGAAATAGACTAATCTCGTTACTCGAGATCGACTATTATTACATACTTTCTGCGATTTTGATGGCTGCAACTGTGTTTCAAGCATTCGCGTGTACGCAACGAAAAGAAAGTGTTTCTAATAGATGGGTGAGAAATAATTAATAATATCGATTCTTTTCGCTTCTGAAACGCTACTACCATAGAATATCGCATAGCAATGAAATATCAAGGAAAAAGCAGAAAAGCAAAACATGCTAAATGCATCGTCTGCTATTCGATCGTCCAACTTCGGTAACGTAAATACGATTTCGTTCGTAATGCCTGTGCCCTTATTTCCCAAGAAACACGTGTCTTGTGGCCTTAAAGAAAAATGTTCATTGGCCGATGCAGCCTAAAGCTACCCCTTCATTGGTCGATGGATTAGATGACCACGTGGTGTCCTGGTATATAACCAAGGGTGAACTAAGAAGGTATCGGCAGTTGTGCTCGGAACATGGACAGAAGTGAAAAGATCGTTGTTTAATAACTTTCGTTTAGCTTCGATCGCGCAGTGATACCGAACTAACTCGAAGAGAACATTGATCGAGTGCTATTGCTTGAAAGTTCCGCTTGACATTTTGCCGCGCGCCGTACAACCCCTAGCCTTAGTGGATATAGCAAGCTTGAAATCGCTCGTATTTGATTATTTCAAACGTGACCAAGAATACAGGAAATCTACGAAGTGAGTGGTCAAATATAGCTGGACCAACTGAAAGGTGTACCGCCAATAAGACTGTGTGAACATCCCTGTTTCGAAGATACCCTTCCTCTTGGTAGGGTAGCTACGATTCTTGAAGGAAGGTTCCGACCATTCACTATTCCCCTTCTAACAAAATTCCAAAGCCTGCAATTCATTTTCGTGGCGTATCGTCAACTGCGCGAAAAAAGTATCTGTCATATTTTACTTCTTCCACTGCACTGGGGGACTTACCAAAAATAATCACTTCCGGCTTTGTTCGGTGCATGGTAAATGCAAGAAGACGTATCCTCGATGTGTACGAACTACGGTAAGTTCATCGTAGAAATATGGGGATAGGAAAATCGAAGACAATGAATTTTGCATTCCTAGCAACCTATAGAGCCACCAGATGTCCGGTCCCCACAACTTATCTTACTACGGACATACACTTCACGCATTTACACGGCATGCATGTGTCGTTGTTCCTGCGGCGTATTAGTAGAAATGTGTCAGTAGATATTCGAGCAATAAAAAAGAACAAAAAGATACCTCGAGGAGCGACTTGAAGTAAAGAAACATACTACGAAGAACGGATGTGTGAGATAGTTTCAACAACTTCCGTGCAAATAAGTACCTTGATGGAATAAAAAACAAATAATAATGATAATAATGCAATAAATGCGGTCGAAGTTGGAAATGAATTTTTCAGATATTTGGCGTAGAACGGAAGCACATCCTTGGTACGTGAAAAGAGATAGTGCCTGCTGAGTTGTACTTCGCTCGTTCATTCACGGCACCTATGCATACTTTATTACTTGGTATCCCACTTTCCCAACTCCGTTATTAACTGCAAGAAAAGTGACATTAAACAACCGTAATAAAGTCGATAGTGCCAGCCGTGTCGATTTGACCCTACGAGACTGACAATGAGATCCCTTTAAATCGAACGATGCAGAGTTTCATCAAATAAAATTCATTTTCCACTCCTGTACTCTATTTTAATTATCTGCTTTATATCTTTTAAGACATAAAGGCTATTTAATTTGCACATATTTCGAAAGAACAAGATGTTCGGGGGGTGAAAGAAGAGAAAGGACCTCAGTGCAGCTGCTGGCCACTGCACAAGATTAGACATAAGACTCTTGTGCGTGTGACAGCGGCTATGATGGGGATTCCAAGAAGCATCTTGTGCCCGCGACAACGGCTATGACGGGGATTCAAAGAAGTATCGATGAAAAGACGAAACTTGTATGTATTGTTCCAAAGTGCAACAAGTAAACTTTTTAGATAAACGCGTACTTGCGGCTTCAGCGTATTACGAAGGATTCATCGCCGTATTATCCTCGTCTCGTCGCTGTACGCAGTGGGCAAAAATTGCTGTCAAGACCGCGACAATATTTTCTACAGTGATATTCGTTAACCAATATCAGGCTTTATCATTTAACATAATCAAAATTTGTTCCACCATTTACAAATGTACTCGTATACTTCTTATACATATGTACCTGCTTCTGTTATCATTTATAAAATAATAGCTGCGTTTATAGTGATGAGAATTAATCAACAAAACTGTATCATATTATTTCTTTGTACATAAGAATGAAATGTTGCATGTACCTCAGTTTTATATTATAATACAGGAACCTTGAAAGTTGTCTTACTTGATTTTCTCCCTCATACTAGTTCGGTAATATAAAAATTTAGTATTCGATAATAATTTCTTCGGAAAAGAATAATCATTATCGAATTATTACTATTGTCCGCACCATGTTTAACAACAGTCCTTGGCGATAACTGATTCGATTAATAAATGCACTTCGACGAAGAACATTTGTATTTTGCAATGACTGCTGTTGGCTCAACAATTTTGGAAGATCGTGCAGATCATTTATGAAAAAAATCATTATCACACGGAAAACATTAGTTCAATAGCAATGCCTGCGTACAAACAGCATTGCATACATTGTAAGTGAGTTAAGTTTAAAACTAAAAAAATGAAAAAAAATTGCATAGAACTCAAAACGAAATAACAATAAATTGCAAGTCCAACTTTAGATGGTACGGAACAGCAATGTTTCACGTACGCGTAGATGTAACTACAATTAGGTTGATAAAAAGGAATCGCTGCCGTGTACTGTTTTAAACATTTAGAACTGAAATTCGCGGATCATTAGGACCACTCTTAATGATTACTACTTGTACATGCGTTAAGAAACCTATCGAAATTACATCAATGAAGCTGCATGCCTGTTGGTTTTTAATATTCGAACATCGCGCGGACAAGGATCATCGATGGAAGTTTTTTGAACACATAGTATTCAAATTCTGCGCTGTTCGAATACACGAAAGCGTTTAATCGTTTAAGTATCAGTCATAGGTTGTCGAAGAAAACGAAAGGCAGAGCATTCAGATCTTAGAACACTTTACTTGGAAGATTCCTGAGGTTATTTATTACGGAGCATAAGGAATTAGTTAAGTCTATTGAATCACGGACGACCTCCGGAGGTTGCCAGACCCTACGACATGCTCTACCGCTGAACAAGAGGACCTCTCAAGAGCCCGTCGAATCTTTCCCGCATTTTCTCTTAATAAGCGCGCGCCGCGTCGCCCTCGCCGGAAAACGAAACGATGCCATTTCCACGCACCCAAGAACGAATAGAAACCCGACGAGACCCAACCCCATTGGACTAGGACAATTCAGAAGGAGGATTAAGAAACCCAAGAACAGCAAGCAGAGCCGAAATGGAAAGAAGAAGAAGCCTCGCAGAACAGATCAACTGTGCCAGATCTTTATCCCTTTATTAGGTAAATCTTGATAAAAAAATTGTCGTTGAATCTTCCGCGCTCCACGGGCCCCTGAACCTATCCAAAGTCCCTATATCCCACCAACAGCTACGCAACATTACAAAACACCCTGGTTACAGAGTGCGAACGTGTTCGAAGTGACCCAGATGTTTGGTCCTACAGTGGCCTAGTTGCATTCAAGGTCACCATTTTAAAGGCACATCGATAAGACGTGTGCATGCGCACTTACGATATCTCGAGATACCATATTACGTTGTGCGCAACCACCAGCCAAGTGTTTTACTTATTATACGGTGTTATTGTGCTTTTACATTATCCCATAGCGAAATACAGAGAAGTGAAATCAGGCGTCATGAGTTTGGTCAGACAAAATTTTCACGAGGAGTGTGAAGATGCTCTTAACAAGCAAATCAATGTGGAACTGTATGCGAGTTACGTTTACTTATCTATGGTTAGTCGACGTAATGGTTCAGTGATTATTTTTTGCGTTGCAATTTGGAGCAGTGATCAAATGTAGAAAAGAAAAGAAATCGACAAACCGACAAGTACCTATATCTATTGGTCCCTGATAGCAATTTCCATTTCAGGCATACTACTTCGAAAGAAGTGATGTCGCTCTACCAGGTCATTACAGGTATTTCAAAAAACAATCCAACGAGGAAAGAGAACATGCCATGAAGTTTATGACGTATCAAAATAAGAGGGGCGGCAGCATCGTTTTGACACCTATTGAAAGCCCGCCAAAAAATGATTGGGTTGGCGCTCGCCATGCTATGTCGGAAGCATTAAAACTAGAAAAGAACGTTAATGACGTATGTGTATTCGAGAATATATCTGCACGAAATTATTATCATTTTTACTGCCAAAATAAAAATTGGAATTTTCGCTAAATTAATATGTTAAAGCAGTAATGCATTTTTCTCCCTTACGTTTTAATTCCATTTTAGTGAACCAGAAATAATTAGTTTCGTTTCATCCATTAATTTTATCAATATAAATAATTCAATCGTTTTATTACATTGCATTATCTTCACGTTTATACTATTTTAATAGACTTAATTCCAATCGGGGGTGTAACTCAGTGGTAGAGTGTCCGCTTCGCATGCGGAAAGTCCTGGGTTCAAATCCCAGCTCCTCCAACGCAAACTAATTTTTTTTTCATTGCTTCTTCCTTTTATATCCCCCGTCAATTTTAATACACATTTAATAAAATGCATATTTCGATTAACATTTTTTCATTTTCCAGAATATCCTTCAGTTACATGCTGTAGCAACAAAACACTGTGACCCGCACTTTTTGGATTTCCTCGAGATGGTATACTTACAAGAACAAGTGGATTCTATCAATGAAATCGCGAATTATGTGACAAGATTAGAGAGAGTTGGGGAAGGTCTTGGACTACATATTTTCGACCAGGAACTTGCGGAATAAACGTGTACCGGAAAGGAAAAGGGTAGCCTTGCTACTAGTAAAAAAAAGATAATATATGCAGGGGAATTAAATATCACCAACCTTTGCGACGCTTAAGTCTCAACATAAATAAAATAAAAAATGCATAAATAAAAAAATACTAGTACCGAACTACATATCGTCTAACAAACACATTAGCAAGGTTGACGAATGTTGGATGATATGAACTTACGCGATGTCGCGTAAGTTCTTATTTTTAATTGTTTTAGTTGCAAAATTGGACGTTCATTGTGTACCATCGAAAACAAATTGCGAATCGATATATATATATATATATATTGACATGTGGCTTATAATGCAAATTCCTTGACGAATAATTTCTATAATTAACATGCATATAAATTAATCGTAACTTTGAACGAACCATGTTAACATTGTATGGTAGAAATGGTAAAAAAATGGTTTGTAACGCCTTCGATCTATGTATTCGAGCATTGTACAATAAAGAGTAAGTCTATTAAAATGTCGATGACATAGTCTGCAATATGGTAATGAAATTCGAAAAAATAATTAATACCTTTCGAGAATTAAACTTTTTAAGGAAACATGCAGTTCAAAAATATCGCCTGCAAAATTCTTGGCCACGTACTGCAAGGATGAATCGAAAGAAGGATTCTGCATTGATAAACCGATGAAATGGCCAAGCGGCAAGCCAGCCAGTTTTAAATTTCATCAGGAAACCGAAGCTATATTAAATGAACAAATAAATACTGAACTAAAGGCTTTTTATTACTATCTATCCATGGTGAGATCAGAGGAGAGTAAATTTTTAAACAGTAATGTTCCTTCTACAAATAAATTGTGCTCTGTAGGCTACATATTTCGGACGTGCCGACATAGCGCTAGCCGGCTGTGAATCATTTTTCATACAAATGCACCACGAGGAACATGAGCATGCGCTTAAATTTTTAAATTATGTCAAAATGCGCGGAGGTCGTGTAAATTTATTTCCAATACAATCGCCCAGTGATCAAGACTGGAAATGTCCACTCCATGCTTTTAAAGTAAAGTGAATATATTAAATAAACTGAAATATGAATAGCCCTTATTAAATATACGATACGTTTGTGAAACTCGTTTAGGCAGCATTGGAATTGGAAATTGAAGTGACTGAAAAGCTAGTAGCGGTGAATTCTGTGGCGGAGAAACATGGCGATTTAAATGCAAGCGATTTTATTGTCACCGGATTCATGGAAGACCAAATGAAAAGCGTAAATGATATTGGAAGATTTGTAGCAATCCTTTCTGGAATTGGCGATCATGCATTAGCGCGTTTTATTTTTGATAAAGACTTACTTGAAAATCACGTCGCCCCACAGTTTAACATTCTTCATAAAAGACTACCTCAACAAAAACGATAAGTAGTAACTACATAAAGTGTAATATCTGGCACGTTTGTGTTATTTGGAATAAAAATACATACCTAAGCATCTCAATTGGATCATGATTAAACTGTAGAAATTGAAAATCGAAAATTTTGTTTACCGTACGTAAGTTCTTATGCACGCACAGTTACGAATTAATTCAGGTGCGTTCAAAAACCTACTGTCTCGTTTCATTATTGGATACGTTGCTATGTGTTAGTTTTGGAACACTTCGAATCAGTGAATACCAGCCGTCTCGTGTCATGTGTTGGAAACGACATAGCATGGCGGAATTCTAGCATGCCTGATCGTGTGTATGGAATTACGATAAGAAAACGGAAGTGTGGTGAACAAGTTACTTCGTTTTTGTATTAAAAACGTTATTCAAGCTTATTTAATTTCACTTTTTTATATAGCCGCATAAATAAAAGATATTTGACGCGAATTTATTCACGATAAGGTGGTGTTTGCTTGGGGCTAGGTTTAGATTGGAGTAAATTTATTGTTAACGCGTAATTAACCTTATTTTTCATGATACGATACTCGTTTTTGATTATTACGGATGGACGCGATTTATCGGTTACGGTTTGTGGGTAAGTCTAAGAATGGCTAGCGATTTGTCGAGCGAGTGTACTGAAACAATTGGAGTGCTGGATGAGAAAGAGGAAGGTGAAATATCCTTGGAAGATGTAAGTTCTTCCGAGGAGGGACATTTGAATTACGGATATGGGACTAAAATTTCTCACTGTTCGAATTGTTTGTCGGCGCAACACAATGCAGCTTGGTGCACTGCTGTGAACAAATTTTATCCTTCCAAGTGCTCTAACAGAAGAGGTAAATGAAATGACACAGTTTCTGTTTTTTTATTTTCTAATCAGAACATTTATTAAGGATACATCGATAATATAACTCTGTAATGCCTCACTCTCCCATTGATTGAATTGTTTAGCAATATCTTTTCTACTTTTGCACAATTTTGTATATCTCTTTTGATATGGAAAAATAGTAGAAGGAAAGAAATGCAGATAGGGTTCTTATCGCATTTATCTCTTAGTATTTTGCGATGCGATTTGTATATAATGTCCTTTCATTTCTTAATCTATCAAATATTTTCATACATTATGTATTATCACTTTCGACGTATCGTGTTCTAATCAAGTAGAGGTTCACCTTATTCTACAAGATGCAGTCCAAGGAAAAGAAAACCGTCATCAAATCAAAGAATCAGGATCTATTGGGACAAAGCATACAGCTTCTACGCTTCAAGAAAAGAATGATGATCTGGTGCCCATTTCAAGCGACAGCGATATGGAAATTGTTGGTCTTGCAGATAATTCCAAACAGATTGTAATACGTTCTGCTTCGAAGAGCAGAATGAAGAAAAAGAGAAAAAAGAAAAGGAATCACGCAGCTACTATATCAATAGATGATCTAGTCTCTTCATCTACTGTGGACGCATCGATGACAGAATTTGTTAATACGACGAAGCATGATACGACAAAAACTAATGTCAGATCATATCATAGGGAAACAAGTCCTGTTCATAGGAATAAATCAAGAGTGATTCCAAGGTCTCCTAGTAGGAAGCATAGATCCGCCGTAAGAACAAGATCTCCTTTCAGAAGATCAAAGTCTCCGGTTGTTCGTGCTAGGTCCCCAACAATAAGAAGATCTCCAAAAAGGCCCAAATCTCCTAAACGATCGCCATATAGATCTTCAACGAAAACATTGCCTAGGAAAACATCCCATCCGGAGATAACATCTACCCGTAACTATGTCGACACCCATAAATTATTAAAAAAAGTTCGGGAATTAGATTCCATAGGAACTCATTCGCTAGAGGAAACATTGAATAAAAATAAAGAACACGCATCTTCGTTGAAAGAGAAATTAACAAATATGATGAAAGGGGTCTCTGACAGTAATAGCGATGTCACAAATTCGATACAAGGAAAATGTACTACTTCTGCGATTAAGAAGGGATCTAATGATCCGGAGGACGAAGAAGACTTAGCACTGCTAAGGCAGAAAGCTCTTGATACAAAGCAAAGCAAATCCAGCAAGCAAAGTGATCAATCCAAAGTTGATAAAAAAATAAGTACAAACATAAATGATGATCAGGACGAGGAAGATTTAGAGTTGAGAATGATTGCACTTCGCTCTGCAGTATTGAAAAAACATCAGAATAGAGTTCAAAAGGGCATCAGATCGGGGAAATACAAGAAGTCCGGTACTTCCCGCAGCGAAAGTCCATTCACGCAAAGCTTTTTAGATAGTATTCCTATACCTGGGGAAGAGTTACTAAATTTTGCATCGCCTCCACGTACTCCACCTCTTACAAACGAGAACAATCATACAGAAGATATGGATTTAGACACGGATGTTGAAAGAGAAAAGGAAAAATTGCCATACTCGCCGACAGACAAGATTACTGCTAATATACCTATGGATACAGAGTTACTAGGTATTCAACCATCTGATGTATCATTCATCAGTCTTATAGAAGCAAATAGAAGTCCAAATTTTACTACATCTATAACATCTAGTCACGATGATCAAAAGTCTTATCAGGGGAAAATTATTGAGAACCATAGTTACTTACCAAACATTATGTATTACATGCCACCAGAAAATTTGTTGTGCCCGACAAATACAAACTTACAATATGTAACTGTGAATCCAACAAATATTTTGAAATCAAATTTTATGAAAGTACATAATTCGCATGCAAATGTACAGCAGTATGAAAATACACGCAGTATCCCCAAAGATGGTAGTAATACATCTGAATTTGTAGATGTTACTTCGAGTCAAGAGATGCCTTATTCTCCAACTGATACTCCAATGTACGATCCTGACTTATCGCATGCTCTTCCACAAACTTGTGGTCCACTTACTACCTCAAATTCTTCATTAGTCTCTTTGGAATCTCATGTTCCTAATGTACATCAGAATAGTGAACAATACGGTCATCTGTTGACAAGTCAACATACATCAACGACAAAGGAAATAAATAATGCAAATGATGATGAACAATTAGACAAAGCAGAGACGCATTCATTGGATCCAGCTGTTGGTTCGGCTACAACCTCACTTATGGAATCTGTATCGCCGAGTAGTTCCATGATAACGTTCGACGACCCCCCTGAGGTTGACACGGATGATGTGGGAAGCATAAAAAGTACTGGATGCATTCCCCATGTTTTATCAAACAATAACAATGGTAAGGAAACAACAACAGAACCGCTTTACATGAAAGGAGTACCAGATGTTACCAAAGATACAAACAAAATCCCAACACTAATCAACAGAACACTTGTTCCGGCACCAATTTTAAAAACAAATAAACAGTTACAACTTCCTTTGCCAACAAAGAAGTGTGCAGCACAACAAGAACCAACATTTAAGAGCGCGGAAATGCAACCAGTTACCATTGACAATGAAACTAGTACAAAAATTAATGCTTCCTTCAAGCCAATAAAATTAACGTCTATCCCCCAAAAATCTCATTCTGTCCTAACAGTATCAACTGCATTTCATGATTGTTTGCATGAAGATGGAGCCAACGAAGTATCTACAGATAAAGCTCATATCGTGCAGGTAGAAACGAATTGCAGTGTAACACTGGTACATGATAGTGCGACTATAAAAAGTTCAGATATAACTTGTGATATTAGCAGTCCTGTGGAAAAGAAAAAGCTGTTGTTGAAGAAAGGATTGAAGAGGAAGAGTATTGATGCTGTATCATTGATTGAAAAGAGTTGTGATTCATCGTGTCGAAATAGCGACAATACAGACCCTATAGATAAAGAAACATATGAATCAAGAGAAGCTATTCATACAGCTGAAGAAGACAATATAAGAGAACTTAAACAGCAAATGGATACAAAAGATAGTACCCATACATCTATGTTAGAAATTGGGAATAATAATATCTCTTTTAAAATGAATGAACTAGAACACCAGTCCAATGATGCTGCATCTAATAATACACAGGAACAAATAAAAGGCATAGAGAGCAGGAGACAAAGTCTCGATGAAGATGAAGAAGCTCTAAGAGCAATTTTACTAGCATCTTTACCCAAACGAGCAAAAACTACTAACACTTTTGTCAAATCAGATGCAATTACATCAGTATCTGTTGGAAATAGTGTTGTAACTATTGAACCTATTGTATCTACTGCTACAAGTGTACCAAATCAAGTATTTGTGAAGGAAACAGCATCAACAGCTGTGTTAAATACAGTTAACGTAACTAATACAACAAGCACTGATGGCACAACACCTTTATCTGGTACTAATATAAACGATTATGGGCCTGAGAATGATAAAAATCATTACAGTGCAGGGGAAAAAGTAAATAGCGTTGCACAAGGTACTTCAATTGTTCAACATCCGAAAGCTTCAAATTCAATAACTTCTGAGAGAAAGAGATCAGTTCCTATAGTAAGGGGTCCCCAGAAAAAACTTGTGAAAAGAATTTCAATTCCTGCGAGTAAAAAAGTTGTAAATAATGCTAAAAAGTACCAAAACACCATGATTCAAAAGAAATTAAATATGCAAAAGGCAACGCTTTATAACAAACAAAAAGTTGCCGAAACTAAAACGATATCGAAAGTGCAATCCTATGATATGAAAAGATCTGCTAACGCAAAGGCGTTGCTTGACACGCAACGCATTGTCATAAACTTGGAATCCGACACGGAAAGTGATTCTGAATCCGAACGGCAAAAGAATGCAACCGCTGCTTTGGTTCATTCTGTCATAGTCGAGAAACATCGTTCATCAATAAACATCGCAACAGATTTTGAGAAAAATTTGGACCAGTTCTTGCGTGCAGTACGGAACAAACAAGAATCTATGGCAGCTGCAAGACCAACTTCAATGTTACAAAATCTTAAGAAAGATATGGCATTATCGCCAAAGATAGATCAACCGAATTCATCAAATCTTCATACACCATTGGTAAGAATATCACAGCAATTAATACCCTCGTGTACCTTTTAGTCCAATTATTTGAATACTTTTACAGGCTGTTCGCCACTTGCCGGCGTCTCAACAAGAGGAATACCGCCGTCTGAAGCAGCAAATTTTGGAACGCGAGAAATTGAAATTACATAGAACAATAGAAAATAACAGTTTGGTGAAAAATAAGAATGCGGAAGCACCATCGAAATCGACGTTGTCCAGTAGCCCGAGTAAAGAGTTGCATGGGAAATTAAATGAAGTAGTACCTACGAAAAGTCAAAGTATATCTGCTCAGCAACTGAACAAAGAAAACGACTCAAAAAATTTAGAGGATTCGATCAAAAATACATCTCTAGCAACAGCAAATGTTCAGTCGTGTTCTAATAAAGTCCCCAGTACTGGAAAACCAGGAAGTACAAGTCCAAGCCAAGCAAAACGAATATCAAGTCCGCCAGTTAATCCTAATATCTGTGTATCCATTGAAAAGGATGCAAATAACGATGGGGACAAAGCAGTTGGAAGCTGCAGACAACCAATGAGTGCACGGCGGAAAGTTTCTGAAATGCCCATAAATGTTGTGCAAATGAAAACAAACGTTTCGCCTGGTTTAAAAATTTTATCCACAGATGAAGTCAATCAGAAATATATACAAGTACAAGTAAAAAATGATACAAACGAACGAGTGGTAACAATAAATGATAAAGTGACCCTAAACAATAAAACATCAATTAATACTGAAAATGTTTCTCGTGGCGCAGATAGTAGTGATAAAAGTATATGTGATTACGACATAAACCAAATCATACAATGTGTAGAAAAAGATGTTATTTCCCATCATCGTTCTCCGTCTAGTATTAACGATGCAGTGGACTCAGATGCATCAACTATTATTTTATCGCGAGCAAATGAAAACATAGAGAGAAACGAAAGTTTTGATTCATCTGAATCTACGATTAGACTTTCGCAATGTCAGGAAGATAGTCGAATATCGTTGGTATCGAGCACTGAAGGTAAAGATGATTGCCATTTTCTATTATTAAAAAATAGTGGATCGCCAAATAGTGTAAGAACTATAGAAGAAAATTGGCAAGCAATTAAGAAAGATGTGAAAACGGAGCTAAATACTCTTATCAGTCTTTCTCGGATGGAACAGGAGCAGCGATTAAAGGACACAGAACAAGAATTAGTTATGAAACGGTAATGAAATTCGGTGGAATCGTCGTTATTTATATAACAAAATTAAATGTTAGCATCGTAATATATTATTTCTACGTTGGTTGTACAGATACACAATCTTAGATGATCTGGCGGAAATGTCGAGTAATCTTCGCCAGTGGCATATGGAACGAGATCTACAAACGAATTTAGCTGCAGAAGTGAAGAAACTCAGAGAACAGCTCAAAGTAGCCGAAGAAAGATTACAAGTGCAACGCAACCGTATCAATAGTATAGGTCCAAAGGTAGTAGTGGCGCATGGGAAGATAAAAGCAGGCCGGAAGGAATGCTTTAAACTTGCAACTATTTGTTCAACCTTGGGAAATAGGGTTGCCGGAAAGGAATACAAGTAATATATTAGTGGCTAATTGATACGCGCTCCGCATAATTGTAAATTGTAAATGGTTTTTCATGTTTTTATTTTGGTTTTTAACATAATTGCTTCTATGCACTTTTAGGGTACCTGAAGATGGAGCACAACTTTTAGATAGTAGATTAAAAGAAGTAGCCAATCACACGCGGCAATTGTCACGGAAAAAAGTGCCATCTATCGATATTCCTGACACACATGATTTATCAAAATTAGGAGAAGAAAGCGCAACTACCGTGTGTACAGAAATTTCACAAACTGAGGATCTAATGTTGGTAGATAACATTGACACAGCAATTTTAAAGGAGAACGAATCTCTAATAAAATCATGTGAAATTGAACAAGTAGTGGAAGTAGAAATAACTTCAGATAATGTATACGAGACAAGTGTACAAGAAAATATGATATTGAATAACTCGGCTCTAAGTAGTAACGAAAGGAGTATATCTGAGGAAAATGACGCTGGACAAAGCACCTTGTGTGATACTTCTACAGTTACTAGTGATACCTCCAATTCAAAGGATGCTCAGGATCTGGATAACCAGGTGGCTTCAGAGGATAACACGGCAACTTTTGAAGCTGACAGTAAGAAGAGGAACTTTACGACATCCGAAGGAGAGCTTCACGCGAAAAGGACGCTTTTACCTTATGAATCGATATTAACTCACTTTAAAGTACCAAGGTGGGTTTTGCTCTCTAAATATATTGATCTTTATTGTATACCTGTAGTGTGTAGTGCTAAGTTTCTGCAAATTCAAATTGTACAAAAAATAATGAGCATTTTTTTGTTCCTTTTTATCGTTCTTAACCAGGAACACGAATCCCAATGGTGTCCTCTGTCCATACGAACTGATGGGAACTTGCAATGATGGAGACTGTCAATTTGTTCATCAAACAGAGAGTCAAGCCAAGTAGCATTTAGCTGCTATGGTGGCATTTTTAAGTTATACGTAAGGTGGTTTTAATCTTTAATCATAAGATTCAGAGGATTTTAAAGAAATAAAAATCAAGAATTTTATCGGAAGTGATCGCACTTATCTATATTGTGTTTTAATTTCGCTTGTGAAACAATTCATATCGTGAGTTAAATATTACTATTTCTGCGATTGCAGATACTACTTGTGAGGAAGCAATATCCCATACGAACGGAAGAATCCGGTTAAGCAGAATTAACACCTGAAGATGGTAAGTTGTCTTCATCATGGCAAGAGTTTGTGCACAAATTAAAGTAACCATTTTATCACGTAAGGATCTTAAATTTTAAACAAAGCAAAATTTTTAATACTGTGCTATTTCAAGCTTCTATTCTAACGAAAGTTTAAGGAAGATTTGCTGCAAGTGTTTATTTTTTACATATGTAAAAAAGTGTCATATAAACTACAATTAATTAGTGTGTTAATGTCAAAGTAAAAGAAGAAATTGTTGACCGATTGTTGAAGACAGCCGTACGACGGACCAACGTCAGGCGTTGCAACAAATATTCATTTCATACTTCTATAAGTTACCTCATAAAAGTCTTGTACCTGTGTAATAAAAGATTGATATTTTTTTCTAATTGTAAGTGTATTTATTTTCAAGGGCAAAGCCTATCGCCCAGTTATGTGTTATGAAGCAACAAACAGAAAGAGACGAAAACGTACCGTTTCGACTAAACTCCGTATTTATCACCAGGAAATTCTCCTTGAGTTCTGTATTTATGCCAAGAAAATTTGCCTTCGCTTCGAAGATCGTCCCAATGATGAATCAAGTTATTCGGGCATATCGATTTGAACACCTGTTTGAACCAAGCGCACGCACTTGATTCCGCTCCTAAAATATGTTCGCATCGATAGAAATCGGTATACATTACCCAACAACGCAACGTTTGGTTCTGTTGCTGAAATCTAAGCGATAATGTACCAAATTAGCCGATGTCGATATGTAATAGGAACACGCGCTCAGGATTATTGAAACTTGCCTTGGGTCATCGCCAGGGCCTAGCAGAGTTTTACCCCCTTTTATTTCTTTTTCTTTAAGACATGGATCATCTTCATCTACTTCGATGGTTATCTTTTTCTTCCTTTTTTTTTCTCCCGTCGGGGTATTGTCAACTTGGACATTTGTTAACTGTGTCTCGTGAACGTCATGCTTGCCGCGTGCACTCTCTCTATATTTCTTTTCCAGACAGTTTTTAATTTTATCAGAAACAGTCGTTTCATCTGTTTTATCAAAAGACATTATCATTAACTTATAAAAGACGGTCTAATGATTTATTATAAAATTATAGCAATGAAGGGAATAAAAAAGTAATATAGAAGTACGTGCAAAATGCTGAATAAAGAATATTTCATTATGGGTGATAACTCATAATTCAAATTTTTCACATGTAGAAATACGATTACGTGGTGGTGGTGCGTACGCAACGCCCTCTTTGTAAACATGTTTTACCAATGGACTATCAATAACAAAATTAACTAAAACTCTGTTGCAAATATAAATGAACAAATAACAAGTTTGAAGCCTTGTCAATTTTAATATCGGAACCAAAAATTTCATGTTACGTCGAGTTATATCATTACTCTAAAAAATAAGATTGTTCGTGAATGAAACAATAGAGGAAATGTTTGCATTCAATGTAGCCCACAGCAAACCGAATGCAAACAGTACATAATTACAGATTTGGTGGCATGAGGCACGAGTGGTGGGCCCAAAGGAACGAGCTATGAAAGTATACGCGGCACTTAATATTCATCGTAACGTGTACTTTGCTAGAATCTAAGGAACGCCTGTCACATTAAGATGATACCGTTGGAGCATTTATTTCTATACCTCATTTCATTTACTGTAATATGCATAATCGTGGTACGTTTTCTTAGGTTACACAGCTACGCGTATGTCATTCCAATTTATACAAACGTGGCAATTCTGCGAACACGCTAATATCAGCTCTTACTTTTCTTTTATAACAATAAAAATTAACGTTGCATGTTTTCAGTTTTCCGTAATATTAATTGCAACAACGCAACCTTATCCAAAAATATGGCGAGACGAAAGAGAAAAGCATTTTTTTAATCCAAAGTTAAAATGTACAGATGCATTTCCGTCTTTACACAACAAATGGAGCGTACATTTAAGTGTTGTGATACCGGCGTACAATGAGGAACAGAGATGTAAATGTTCATGTATTAACAACAATGCTTTGGTAACATATTATAGTTTGCATATTTTATAGTGCCAGTAATGTTAAACGAATGTTTGGAATATTTGGAAAACCGTTCAAGAAATGGATGTACTTATGAAGTGATTGTAGTTAGCGATGGAAGCACAGACAAAACAGTAGATATTGCCCATAACTATGCGTTAAAGTATGAAAGCATTAGGGTATTAAACCTTGTTAAAAATAGAGGAAAAGGTGGCGCTGTAAGACTGGTTAGTAATAATACAATCTCTAAAGTAAGCTCTACAATTACCAAAATTATGTTTTAACGATTATGAATAAATATGTTTACCCAAGGGCATGCTAAGTGCAAGGGGCAGCGCGATATTATTCGCAGACGCAGACGGTGCTACTAAATTTAAAGATTTAGAAAAGCTGGACGACAGTTTGAAAAATATTTTAGGATGTAAGTTAACGTCCGAATAATCGCATAATGTACGTGTATAACGATTTGCGCATACGATAGGTTTAAACGATTTGTTTCAGTTGATTACACGAGCAAACCAAATGAAGTCAGTTCGTCTCATGCCATTGTATGCGGATCTAGAGCGCACTTGGAAAAGAAAGAAACTGCCACTAGAACATTTTTTCGTTTATTACTGATGCATGGATTTCATTTTCTAGTATGGCTTTGGGGCGTAAGGGGCATAAGAGATACGCAGTGCGGCTTCAAACTTGTAACACGAGAGTCGGCAAGAGCTATATTCCAAGCCTTGCACGTCGAACGCTGGGCATTTGATGTAGAAATGTTATATATTGCCAGAGCTCTAAACATTCCTATTACTGAGATTCCCGTAAATTGGACCGAAATTGAAGGATCTAAAATAGTGCCTGTTTGGAGTTGGTTACAAATGGGTAGAGATTTATTTTTCATTTGGTGTAAATACAAAATAGGGGCATGGAAAATAAAGAGTCCTAAGCAAACGTAATACAGATTCGCACAAGGCCCGAGAAATTTACGAAATGAAAAGCTTTACATACTGTGTGTACTAGCTATAGGGATTCAAAAGAATGTCATTGGTTATAATAGTGTTTTGTACGATAACCAGAAAATGTTTTTCCTTTGTAAGGGAAGCCTACGAACGTGAATGAATATAACAGTCTTTATTTTATTAAACAAGCGTATAAACAAAAAAGAGTGACGATTATCAATTTTTGGACCTCGTTATTGTTTTAGGTTAACCTAACCAAGTTTCGACAGGCTATATTTCCTTCTTTTTATATTCGTTTCCTTATCTATTGTATGCTTCATAACAATTATTAAAAATAAAAATTGTTTTATATAAAAAGAAAGAGCCTTTATGAAATTAATTTCGCCGTTGCATAGAAATAACTATATGTACACGTATGCACACACACACGTAGATATCGTATGCATTATACATATTAAAAACACGTTCAACGTTAGTTACACGTCAGAATTTCCGATAACAGCGTGACGTTGTTTGTATTTCGGCTAAATAATTTGTAAGCTGATTCATATTATCTCAAGCGGCTTCCATTGGCATTAGTTGCAAAGTGACAACGCTTCGTACAACTATTAAGAACGACTACTTTTAATCCTACTTGACGACGGTAAAGGTTATTTGAAAAAAAATGTCCTTTGTATCGCCCATGCCTAGCCGAGAATTTCTCTGGGATGTTTTCCAAAGGTATAATAAAGAATTGTTTTATTCTCAGTCGTCTGTTTTATGTGATGTAATATCGAATATGTAGGTTACCGTTAATTATATCTGTTCTTTATGGTAATAGGAATTGGATTAATACGAAGAAATATTTTAAATTAATTAAAACTTAACATTTTCATTTCTATTGTCATTTGCATACATACATTGCAGGGTTGACAGAGACAAGTCTGGCGCAATTACTTCAGATGAATTGCAGCAAGCTCTATCAAATGGAACTTGGACACCGTTCAATCCGGAAACTGTACGCTTAATGATCGGTAATTATCGTGATTAAATACTTCAAATGAATATGGAAGTAAATAGAAATGTTAAAAAGCAATAGGCTACTTTCATTGATGCAGGTATGTTTGACATTGACAAAAATGATGCTGATTCTCCAGGTATGTTCGACAAAAATCAGAAAGGGACGGTTAGTTTTGAAGAATTCGGAGCTCTATGGAAGTATGTAACGGATTGGCAAAACTGCTTTCGTTCATTTGACCGTGACAATAGCGGAAACATTGATAGAACTGAATTGAAAACAGCCCTCACAAATTTTGGTTATCGGTTATCCGATCAAATTATAGATACGCTTATACGTAAGTACGATAGAGCTGGCCGTGGTACCATATACTTTGATGACTTTATCCAGTGCTGCATAGTTTTATACGTAAGTATACACGAGATAAATTGCATGTATTCCGAAAAATCTTATTTATTTATACTTAAATTAACTTTCAGACATTGACTTCGGCCTTTAGGCAGCTAGACACAGATTTGGACGGTGTCATTACAATTCACTACGAGCAATTCTTGGGCATGGTATTCAACCTTAAAATATAGGATATTTCTATATGTCACTACAATTACTTTAGCCCTCCTTGGCACCGCAAAACTCGAAATTAAAATGTAAAATATTGTTCGAGATTTTCAGGTCAAATTGAAAATCCCACGAATCTAATCTGCGTTTATGATAATATGTTTTTGTTAAAAGTGCATAAAAACAGCGTGTATGTGAAGGCATTCCTAAAAGAAAAGTATAGCTACATATAACTATACTTGAGTATGAGCATAAACACGAAGCTTTGTACCGTTTCTTTGTTTTATATACATATACATATACACATCCATATAATTTTATATATATTTATGTATACATTTATGAAACAGTTTCACGAAATGTATAGAACAACAGATGCCAATAATCAAGTATTTTATAAGACTTCAATATCTATTCTATTTTCGTATTTTACAACACTGTTTATCTCCAAAAATGATTAAGCATTATATATATGTATAATATGTAATTGTGAGATTCATAAATTAGTTACGCAGTTGAAGTTATTTTTATTGCTGAATTTAACTACAATAATCCCCTCTAAACTAACGCATAATTGGGCCCGCGGCGTGAAGCTTATCCAAGAAGGTAGGTTTTCGGAGAAGTGTCGACTGTCCTTTTGTCATGAGACACTTGCATTTTTGATGCAAGAGTAGAGTCAAAAGATTCTAGAAAACGATCTGAACGCGGACTACAGTAGGAACTGTAATTTAAATAAAGTCAAGGCAAGACAAATATTAGTTTGACATTTTATTACACAGATGTGTTTATCATAAATATATTCGTATCCCACTATTCGACTAATATCCATACTGTAACACTTCTAATACAAAATATTCAGTTGAACCGGATATTCAAAAAACACCCGCCATAAAGAAAGAACGCCACCTCCCACCACCCGCCAAGCTTTCCGCCAATCAGCGCGATCTATTTTGAAATACTCCCTCTTTCGCCCAACGGATCTCGCAGTGATTAGACGTGTCCAGAGTGTTGGTCGAATTAAGGTATGTCACATCGTCTAATATATTCTTGAATGCAAGAAATTATATATATATTATTTTCATTTCCGTGTCTTTCAAGTTTTCTGTGGTTTCTTTCTTAATATTAATGAATATTTTGCAAGAAATTAAGATCATATTGTGCAGCGAACGGAATCGAACCGCGCGGCGTGCATTTTTCAATCGACTCGAGTATGCATATACGTATCATCTTTTACGTATGCGTATACGTATTTCAGCTTTGAATTCCATTATCTTGCAATATATTCTGCAGTTTCTAGGAATATTATTATAATATTGGTGATTCTTAATACATGTATCTCTAATTGAAGTTGGATTCTGTTCAATGGCGTCTCTTTCTCTTGCTTCGAGATTGAAATCAGAATTGGCGGGAACGTGGCGCTGACAGGCGGGAATGCGCAGCATAATGGCGCCGATCCATGCCGAAGTGTCAAACAAGCTGGTTAACAGGTAAGGATTTTTCAAATTTCTTATAGAAATAAGTAGAATTGTACAAATACTAGTAATATATTTCGATTTAATTATTATTCGTAGCACGTACAAATCTTGTATGATATACAACTGTGCTGTAAGCGTGCCTATACGTTTACAAAATGAATACTCAAGTTTGCTATAGTATTCGAGATGAATTATTGCTTTACTATATCACAATTATTTCCTTCATTTCTTTGTTATTTTTTGTTATTCATTGCCACAGGAGAATGAGGAGAGTTGATTAGACGGATCAGAGTAGGTCATACTTCGTACTTATCCTGACACGTAACAGGTCATTCCAACCAAGGAGTATGTATGGAAGTATTTTAATTATATTTCGATATTGGTTTTGCATGATCTGAGGCTGATTGATTCTTGATCTATATCAATCACAATTACTTCATTGGAATTAGAATGTTTCGTAAATGGTGATAACAAACACTCGATAGGACGAACATGTTTCTTTTCAGAAAATTTTGGGACCGCGCGCAATGCGGTCCGTAGAATCAGTATTTGCTTCGCAGTTTTCTAGCATTTTCAGAGCAAGTGGCTCCGCTTAAATTTTGGTTTACGCTTTAACTACACGCGATTGTAGAGTCAGTGTTTTTTGCGTACTATTTATTGATGCGTACACAGTCTTCTATTTTTATCTTTTTCTTATATTCGTTATCGGAAGTAGAGCCAGTGCATCACCGAAGGAAATGTTTTAGGCGACACTGATAAAGTGAGAAATGTAAGTACCTGTTAAACAATTCTCAGTTTTTAACGACAGATTTTAATTTTCTTTGCGTTCTTGTTTAGTTTACAGGTTGCACACTTCCTGACGGTTTAGTTCAATTGAGCTGCCTCGGTGATGTTCCGGATGTCTTCCACGAGTACCTGCTCCATTTTTGCAATCAACGGAGTGGTGAGTCGCATGCATTTTGGTCCCTCCGGTCCCCAATCATGCCGTAGGACGATTGGTCCGAAGCGGCACGGGTGACTGGTTGTATTTTTTAGTAGTTTTGCGAGCATAGTGACCGCCATTATTTTCTCGTGTATTATTTCTTATACAAGGTTAGATATGCCTTCTTGTACTCCACGTTTTTTAATGTAAAAAAGCTATGAACCATCCAAATATTTCTTACTCAAATGCATATTTTATGAACTAAGCACTGTTCGTGTAGGTTCCTCTATTTCGATAGAGACATATGAAATTTATAATTGCATCTATAATCAATTGGAATTTGTTTTCACTGTTGAGCAGTGCAGAAGTCGGATACCCTCCGACTTCGTTACTGCAAGTGTTTCGTGATTATAGTCATCATGCATTAAAATAAATAAATATAACGATACGTATATTAAAATCAGCATTGAATATGCATGGCCAATGCTATAGCCGAGTCTTTTTCGTATGAAATTTATTACATATTATGTACAGGAAGGCACTTTGTATACGGGTAGATTTTCAAATCGGAGTAGCTATCTTGAACAATTTGCTTCGATTAAGGAATCACCCGAGGTTTATTTAATAGCTTGTCAATTTTTCAAGTAAATATTTCATTGCATTACTTATTCTAGTAAATTCAGTTTCAATGACAGTCATTTTCCTTAATAAATAAATTATTTATCAGCCATTTTCGAGTTTTTATTGATATTTCATAAAGTACAAAGTCGAGTCATTTTTGAAGAGTTTGCAAATAAAATATACTATTAGTATACTAATCATCTTTTTAGATCAGGATTTTCAGATTTAACCCCTTCCGTGTTCACTGTCAGGAACTCACTCACGTGCCCAGGTGCTACTTGGGTGAGTGAAAGGCAATGGGCACGATGATCGTATGATTTTTAAATTTATAACAATGTTTGGCGGCTGACATTTGCTAGCGTACCGTGCACGACGCATTTTCCACATTATGTGTGTGTGTGATTAGGCCGTGGAATTGCGTCGGCTCGATAATTTCATAACAAATTATAAACAATTGCAAAGATACATTGAATACGATAACGATTATGGAAATATGACAAACAATAGAGTACTATACGAACCAAGTATACTTGGTTGAATGAAAATGTACAATATATTTTAACAATCAACATTTTATACGAAAGTAATGCACAAGCATATACCTTTGCGCGTATTTACGCAATGGTCGCTAGCCTTTGTCAGGCGATTTCAGGAATTGGTACGTACCCTTAGAGTGTGAATGATTGTATGCCAAGCTCGGGTGTCGGAGGCGTCCCGGGACGTCTCTCTAGTGTAGGCTCTTGCACCCGGGTGTTTGATTGAGAAACGTGGAATGATGTGTGTTTGTGTGAATGTTTTGCCATTTTTTAAATATAGGTCTAGGTAGGATAGGTAGTATACCTTCTGGTGTGTCTGATAGATATAAGTAGGTAGGGCCGGGCAGGTTGACACAGTCTCCGATCGGGTAGGCAACGTTTCGCGTGTTCAACCTGTTTCAGGATATCTTATTTGAAAAGTCGACGGCGAAGCTGTGGCGCGAACGACAATGCGTTCGCCTCTGGTTTTGCCTATCGATTTTTCGAATTTTTCGCGGTCGCGATCGCGATCGCGGTTTGGCTCCGAAACGAACGTTCTACATTATGCTCGAGGCTGCGCGTGTAGGCGAAGATCGATTACAATTTTAATCGTAATCTTTACGATTTTCCATAATCGCAATTTTTACAATTGTATT
Source organism: Nomada ferruginata (assembly GCA_963583965.1). NCBI lineage: Eukaryota > Metazoa > Arthropoda > Insecta > Hymenoptera > Apidae > Nomada > Nomada ferruginata. Next base: position 19,350,541 of record OY757216.1, read on the forward strand.
TGGTCGTGATTCGTCCACGCGTGTTCCATTTAGCTACGCGGTTAGATTTTTATTTTATTTTTTTTTCCCGATAGAGTCTCGAGCCTAGACTAAGTTTCAGCGGGCATTGCGCTCGAAGAAAAGAAGAAGCTAAATGCCGAAGAGGCCCGACAAACTGTCGCTCAAGAGGGCAACTACCAATGGCTCTGCATCCAAAGGATGGGGAGCCATTCTTTCTTACTATTTTGTCACCATGCTCGCTTTTGTATGCTGTAGTTGTAGTTTATTGTTTCCAGCACTCATCATCGAATTGGGCAAATCGCGATTTTTATTAGCGTCGCGTACGATTGATAACGGTTTGCATTAGAGTTGCGAACAAAATCAAATCGCAATTGCAATTAGAGTCAAAATAAAATAAAATTACCACAATGGAGAAGAAGATTAAACTATACAAGTAACAATTATAGCGTAGAATTGACGCAACTGTCTCTTTCATTGTTGAAATTTTCTTGTTTGTATGTTAAGACGGTATATTTCTTATTACTGCACCTCTAGTTACTGCATGATTCGTCTATTCATGTATCTCGTCTGGCATACAGCCCATGAGCAGATATAGGACACATGTGATTTCGTATTTACATAATCATAATAAAATATCATAAAGAACTCGCAAAGGTAGTTAAATGAAATGCCATCTATATCAGCGTAATAGTACACTAATATTCTGACAGATGGCGGCTGCGGCATTCTGTGAGAGATAAAAATGAAAACGCACGTGAACATTACTGTTATCTATTGGCAATGTACAATGCAACTATTTTTTAAATTTTGTCTCTTTTTTCAGATAATTAATCGTTTGGTATGCATTCGAAATTGTTCGTCCATCGACTGAAGAATTTGCAGGACGATTGATAACATATTCGGCGAAGGAAAAGTCAAGTGTCCAATCGGCTGGAACCTAATACATACTACATACACGTATATGTTTATGTTATAGGCAAGTAAATCGAAAGCAGTAATGGATCGGGCCAGTTCGAAACGTTGGGTGACCATTTATTTTTCCACCCCATCGTAGCTTTACTTTGGAATTCGTTTAACTTGACGCGCCGGATAGAAAGGGCGGTTCGTTTGGTTGGTCGAGCAGGAAGCAAATGTCACGCCGATGATCGTGAATAGGAAAATCGTGTGAAAAGTGGGAGAAACACTTTTTATTTAATCCCGTGCCGTTTAAGGTTGCTGGACGATCGAATAAATTAACCGCGATTCACCCGGCTAGAGTAGGCACGATCTACCGACGAGTATCGCGTGTATTTATCAGTCGCGATTAATTCAAGCGTTACAAAGTCACGAATGCGAAAGGCTCGGCAAGGTTTACATTGGCACGGGCCCGAGTCATTAATAACGGACACCGAGAGAGGTACGTTGCTGTCCCGCGTTAATTCGACGTATCGAATCGAACGACACACCGACGCTCGTTAATCTTCTTCCCCAATCCGTCACTCGAAGCGATTTATTTAAGGAACGATACGCGCGGGTATTTACGAGAATGGTGTACCTATATAAGTATACGTACGTGTCCGTGTTGTCTCTCTTTTCTCCCCTTCCTCCCTTCTTTATTGAGGCTCCTTTTCTTCTCGCGTAGAGGCAAACGTTCTGGCTAAATTTCATTAATGCGACTATTGGCTATTCTAAGGGCGCGGGAGATTCTCTTTGCCACAGCACAGATAGGCATCTCGCGAAAGAATCGTAATACCTTTTCTTCCTGCAAAGTGTAAAGAATGAAACAAAAAGAAAAGAATAGGAAGAATGGAAACTGGCCGGATCGATGGAAAACAATGTGCGAGCGCATCTCCGCGGGGCGCAACGTAAAAGGTCGTTACCGTAAAATTCGTCGTGCAATCGAGGCAATGTACCTACTTAATACGCACAATCGTAAACTGTGAAGAACTCTGCAGGATATTTGCGGACGGTCGTGAAGGGTTTTATTGGACAGGAAGCGGCTCCACGGCCACGGCACAGATCTCGAATTTTTCCAAAGTCCGAACGATTCGTCGGTATCGTGGCTATTCCCAAACGGCGGTTAACTACGCTTTGGATTTTAGAACACGGCTATAAATAGCTATAATAAAGCTCGCGATCATTAATCATGGACGGTAATTTCGGTTTGCAGTGGCGACACTCGCCGTCTCCTTTGCTCTCCGTTCCGCTTCCTCGACGCCATGCCCGGCGTTCCCTTCTTCCTTGCCCCTGCTCCAGCCATCAGGATGGTTGGTCGCGCAGCGCACTGTACGCATCCTTCGCGTTCTCGCGCATCCCAGGATAATTAACGATCCTAAAAGCGATCCACTCACGGTTGTCTCGTTTCGGGGCAATCTTTCCTCGTCTCGCGAGCCACCGTCACCGCCACCGCCTACTCATTGGTCTTGGAGGCACGGGCGAACACGAATCGCCATTCTTGCGACACGCGAGCCAGAGTAGCCCCAGCGTTCGCGACAGTTCTCAGATTCCTTCCACCCAAGGTCTATCGTTCGGCATCCTGGTCGATGATAGATCCCTGTTTGGTGCACGGCAAAGGATTAGCACCACCCGAAGGAGGTCGGTAAAAACGGAAAGGGGTCCGTGGAGGTAATTAGCATAGATGGTCCAGGTGGCCTCCACGGCCAGTCTTCGCAGCCGTCGATCTCTAATTATCTTAAAACGGGGAAGTTCTTCTTCTTCTTCTTCTTCTTCTTCTTCTTCTTTCCCCGATAATAAACGAATATTTTCATGACAATCGAACGAACGAGAGAAGGGACGAGAGAAAGGACGAGAGAAGTTCTGCTGGCATTAGGTATATCACCTAGGCTAATTCCATCGACGCACCTCACCGGCTCAGCCTCCGTCGATGCGTCGACAAACGTTCGCGTCTTCCTCTATTCTTCTTTCGCGCCGCCGCGCCGTGTCTTGTCTCTGTCCTCTTGTGCGAGTGAATACGGAAGCGGCGAAAGCTGGAATTTCCGGTTGATTCGGCACGCTAACGATGGGGTGGTTCAACACCCCATGGGGACCACGAAGATTTACACGGTGATCTCTCCATTGTCAACCGTTTGCCACAATCTGCTCGACGATTTGCACAATAATGGACACGCACCGGCGAACAGCAAATTAGCCAACAGAAGCGGTTGAATCGCTCGCGACTGTCTGCGAGCTTGTTCCCGCGCGTTTGCCAGCGTGGATCCGACGCTCGTGAACCGATTTCGTCCTCGACGCGAAACGATTTCGACAGACACCCGGTCGATCGAGCGTCGCCAAATCGCGAGGGCAAGAAGGGAGCGCGGGCGTGCCTGAAGAGCATTCGCCAAGTCGGAGCGACAATAATTCGACCCCGCTATTCATCAGCGGCGCGAACGTCGAAGGAGCTAGCACGTAATGGACGATCGGTGTGTCCCAGATTCCCGAGGAACGATTCCACGAACGGAGTGCCTTTCCACTTGGATATCCGTTCTTGCATCAATATTTAATCGTGGCTAACAAGATGGCGGTGGTATGCACGCCACCCAGATGGGCTATAAAAGCGCGAGGAGACCCCGTAATAAGTTAACTTACGTTCCCGGCACATCCTTGTGCAGATACGCTCGCGTGTGCGTCCGTGTGCCTACACGCGTCCACGCTGGCCAGAGGGAAGGAGGAAGAGAGAGAGAGGGGCTTGCGAAGAGTTTACGTGTACCGAGAGGAAAAAGAGACTAACGCGATTGCCGAAGGTGGAACGGAGAAGGAAAGAGCAAATAGTTGGAGCCCGTGGCTAGACGCAGGCCTGAGAACTGTCAATCGAAGGTGCCGAGAAACGAGAGAACGTCTCGAGGCGCGGCTTTTCAAACATCCTTCCCATGCCGGAGGCCGCGAATCATCTCGGGCTCGGGGTGCCCCGATCGAATAACGACGCGCAACATCGATTTTACGTTGCCGCGAAACGAACATTTGCCGGCTAATTATTTTCCGAGAGATTGCCAATTCCGATTACGCGGCTCGGTGGTAAGCAATTGAACGCGTCTGCGAACGTATGGGGGCGCAAACGAACGAACCCTCGGTCAAGGTTTCATTCCGGCGACTCGGCTTAATCCCAAGTCCCTCGGTTAATGTGCTTGGGGATTCCGTGTTCCGATGAAAGTCGGTAACCTAAACGGTCACCCCGGCCCCGTACAGGCCCTGCCATAATTTCCGATTACGCCCGAGCATACGGGCGGGCAAGCCGGAAAACACGTGTGCGCGTTCCGCACTTCCACGTGTTCCTTCTTCTTGTTCCTGCATAAATTAGGCTCGTTCTCTGCGAAGATCGTAACGACGCCTCTCTTCCCATGGTTTCGACGATCGCCACAGAAAATTCCGCACGCGCGAGGGTGCATTCTCGTGGTCCGCGGCGTCGCACTTGCACGTGCACGCGCACGACGCTGGCCTCTCCTATAAAATGTCGGAAATCGTAACGGCACGGACGGCGATGGTCCTTCGGTAGGTCCGACGACCTTCCGAGAAACACCGTAACGGACAATGGCTACCTACCGATTCGGAAATTCGACGGCCGATCGGTTTCCACTTGTGGTGAAAACGGCATGCTTCTCGCTTTCAGGACTCAACTTGTCATCGACGTACAGAGGCATAACCGATGCGCACAGCCAGCGATAAAATGATTCGCCCATCCGCGTTGCACCCCGAACAGATTCCGCTCAGGTGCAATCGATTACCATCGCGAATCGACAGAGATTCTCGGGACCTTCGATTACGAGTAGGTACCTAGGCGTACGCGCACGCGATAGCGCCCCGACTCGTCCGAGCGAGCGAAATCGTAAATCGCGCGTCGTCCGTGGCGTGCAATTATCTCGCGGTTGGTCCGCGAGGTCACAGGGGCGGATCTTAACTGCGGTTCGCCTCGTTCCTCGCGTAGATCCATATACCCTTATAAAGGATCGCGTTTGTAAATCATAAAATTCGCAGTTTCACACGCTCTCGGCTTCGACCAGCCCCTCACCCTTTCGTCCCTCGTCGCTCGGCCCCTCGGCGGCCAGGGGCCGGTGGAGGAGGGGAGCCCTCTCCGCGAACTGCAATTACCGGCAATTTGTACTACGAGCATCGTATACGCCATCTTGGCCGTGTATGTGACGTGGAGCGCATGCAGATGCGCGTACTTACAAACGCGCGGGTGAACGAGGCAGAACTGGAAGAGAGGAAGCTACGGGAATTCGAGCTGCGCAACCGGAAAGAGGGAAGGAACGTCCGACAGCGAGAGAAAGGGAGAGGACGGAAGATCGAACCGGACGAGGGTGGATGTTCCCGTGCTGGCAACGTTTTCGTGCGAATACGTCTGCGCCACTTTCTGCCTACAACTGTCGTTCCACCATTTTCCCCGTCGGATTCATTCCGGAAAAGCGTTTCATTTGCGTTTAAACGTATACCTGCTAGGGAGAGGACCATTTAATCGCGCGACCGTACCGCTCCGCACTTTTCGCACAATCGGTTGCCCAGCTGGGCACCATATGTATTTACGAAAATTCCCAAGAGTCGATGAAGGGACGGGACGCGTTAGATCGCAGGGCACGCAGGGGACGAAGAGAGAAAATGTGGTCGCAAAGTACGTTCGCCCATGGACGGCCATATTTTTCGGGCAACGCTGTTCCTGGCTCGTGTCGGGAAAGCTTCTCGGAGAACGAACGATCGATTCGCGACTGCTTCATCGGCGAGGAGGTACCTACCCATCTACTCTAGCAATCGACTTCTCTTCCTGGAAACATCATTTTTATCGCGAAAAGTGATCGGGTGTCTAGGAAACGAGAGAGGCAAATGTCGTGACGATAGTCTCGTGGCGCGGTATCGCGAAAGGAATCGCCGCAATCATGGCCAATTACCGCCAACCTTGCACCGCCGCATCCTCGATGGAACACGATACGGTATGAAAATGCGGGACGAATCGCGAGCGGAGGATCTTTTCGGGCGGTTCCATCGAGAGGCCGACCGACGAGCGTGTAGGAAAATAAAGGAACATATAGACGTCAACCGGAGCGTAGACGAGGCTGACGATCGTTATCGTTCGGGCGAGGCGGCTACTCGTTTCCCTGGATAATTGAATTCCCCGCCAGAGGAATCGACTGGATCGTGATTTGTTAAAGCGGAGCCGTGCACGCACACCTCGGGTCCGGGTATCGCGAGCCGAGACAGCGAGAACGCTCGGAATCGGGGAAATCCCGTGCGACCGTACGAAAAATCTTCGCCGTCCACGGTAGAGTTCTAAGCGCGGGGTCGTTATCCGATAGGGTGTGCGAAAGAGAGGACGAGGAAGGTAGGTGGGTGAAGGAGAAAAAGTAAAGCAAAGTAAAGAGGGAGGTGTCGATACCGGGCGGGACCATCGGCCTACCGCCTCCCGCGGTTCGCTATGCGCTGTCCGGCGACGGCGCCGTCGTCCCAGGCCCCCGCCCACCGACTACTATTTCGCCTGCGTGTGCGTTCCGTCCGCCAGCGACGTCGGGGCTTCGTCCGAGGCGCGGAAGAGAAGAGGGGATCGCGAAGGCGTTCGAACAGCGGAGAGCGTCAGAACGCAAGGGGACGCGAGTGTGCGCGCGTCAGCTCCGTCTTCGCTTTTATCGTTCTTCCGTATAGCCTCGTCGTCGTCGCGTTTCGTTTCCTTCCGCACCGTTCCGTCCGAACGGCATACCGAACAGAGTACGCTGTTCGCCACGGAACTTGTCGTTCGAGTGACCGGCTGTGGACGCGCGATGTCGGGCAGCGGAGCCGATGGCTAAAGAAATCGGTTCAATTTGTCCCGCCTTCTTCGTCGCGCTCGTGCGTACTCGTGAACACACCCGCTCGTCTCGCGTCCTGCTCCTACTCGTTTCCCTCACCCCTGCCACTCTGGCCACGAGTTGTCGTCGCCGTCGTCGTCGTCGCCGCCGCCGCCGCCGCCGCCGCTTACCCTCTACCCCTACTCCTCGCTGCCCTGTCTTTCTTCCTTCCTCCCTGGAGTGTCAGTCCCTTTCGGTATCGCGGCGTGTGCGCAGTACCACCGATTTGGTACCTGACACTGCTAACGCATAGAGGCGTACGCGTGCGCGCCGTTCGTTCGTACACTATCCGCATTTTTTCTTCTGTGCTGTTGCTGTTGCTGTTGTTGTGTATCCGCGGTCTATCGCGTCACCACGATTGCCAAGGCGTTCGCGATAGAAAACTCGCGCGCATGTCAACCATCAACGTGCCGCGTGTGCCTCTTTCGCCTTGTGACAAACCGGACACTACGTCGTCGACCAAGAGGAATCCCCTGTCGGAACGACGTCGATCGTGATAATCGGAAAGTTCTGGATCGGAGTGAATCGATAATCGGTGACAAGAAACGATCGGTGGTCGCTTCGCTGGATAGAAGGATTAACCAAAGACATGGACAAGTATTTGCGACGTCGTGGTAATAACAGTGCTTGCTCCTGGTGCCGATGATACGTCCCTCGATTTCTGCCATTGTTCACCGATAACGCGACACTTACCGACGGAGCCGATATTAATTTGTTTCGCGTCACGTGCGGTATCGGCTGGTGTATCAAGGAAAAACGAACGATCGCGCACGTTTCTTCTCGCGACGCGGCCAGAGCCTGGCGTGCACCACTGGACGCGGATAACGACCAACACTCTCTGTCTCTCTCTTTCTATATACATATACATATACATATATATATATATATATATATATATAAAAAACTCTTTACATCTCTCCCTCTCTTTCTATCACCGTATACAAGACTCTTCGCATCTCTCTCATTCTCTCCTCTAATCATAATTTGTCGGCGAGTTTCGCTGCGGGGGTGTCTCTCGTATCGTGGGGCGACCGCGTTGCGGTAAAGCAGCCAAAATTCGGGTGAAGAACAGAGAACCGTTACCATCCTACGCGATGGAAGTGAGCGACGAGTATCAAGACATGGGGAATCCCGGAGGAGGGATCGCGATGGTCAACATACCCATGGCCCATCATCAACACACCCCGGACAGTCCACTGGTGAGTTTCGCCCTTTTGTTCCGCTTGCATATCTTTCATTGTTTCCTTCCCACGGAAGAGCACCATCGCGGCATTAATCACGCGACCCTCTTGTCCGCCTTCTTCGGACCAGCTTCGAGGGTAGGTTGCTCCGAAACCGACTATGCCCGACCGACTGGTTCCCGGATGAATATTCGCGCCCGCGCAGGGGCATTTGCTTCCACGCGTCTGGACGAAATTTGCGCAGCTTCGGTCACGGGTCTGCCGATAAAATTCACTGACAATAGAAAACAGTCGCGTAGTTGCGTGTTTGCGATGAACATCACTGGAATTACACCGAAATGCTACGGCGAGTCAGAAGGGCAGTACAGTTTACAAACAATGCCGCACCGGTTGTCTTGTTGACGGCTTGGAATTTCGTTTCTTTTATCTGTCTCGACTACGAGTTTTATGCACGTGCCCATCGCTCCCGATATAAAAGTCACATTCGGTTTGTTTATACCGCGATCGCCCCAGAAATCTCGATGAATTTAATGCCCCGTAAATGTTACGCCCGATAGCACGTTGGACTACCCGTTTTCGAGTATTTTCAGGGGATCGTAAAAAGCGCTATGGGCGTCCAACGAATCCGCGCGATATCGTTCTCGGTGATTGATATCGCGAGAATATTGCATCGCGGCTGAACCCGACTACGCGTTAAGAATAACGATAACGCAGCGCGATATAAGGCTACCTCGAATAAAAAGACGCGTGGGTCGTTCTCCTGGCAGAATTAGCGGTGTTATTGTTGGCACGTTTTAGCTTTCGCGACACTGTTTGCTCGCGCTCTCAATCTTCCTTCCATTGTCATCTTCGCGTCGGCGCTAATCCTCGAATCGTTTCTACTTTACTGGTACGACCCAACTTTGGGGAACACCTCGCAAAGCTTTTCTTCGACGATGCGAGGAGTGAGGGGACCGGGGGCAAAATTTCACTCGGTGCCCTCTCGCTATTCGGGCGGCCGTTGACGTCAGTCGTGAAATATTTCAACCTGCTATCGTTCTATTCGTTCGATCCGTGTGCAATAGCTGCCTCGGCTCAGAAATGTTCGGTTGATCGCGACGATCGCTCGGCGAACGAGTGCAGGTTACCGAGGCTCTCGTTCGGATAGATTCGGAGAGGCGGCGTGAACGGTCGCGAAGGGTTGCGTCGCGTTGTCATTCCGCCAAGGGGGAGAGGTGCAAACGCGGGCGAGACCGATCCTGGCCGGTCGCGAATCGGGAGAAAGGGGAAAGAAAGGGTTCGGAAGGGGAGTTAGCCGGGTTGTCCCGTCGAGGGACAAACGGAGCGCGGAACGCAAGGGCGGGGATTCCCCTTTCGGCCAATCGGATCGACTAGCGAGTGCGCTCGCTTGCGCACCTAACCTCGCTGCTTCACCTGCAGACGCCATGTCGTGACGTCACGTTTCGTTACGACGGGACCAGGTAAAACATGCGCGGTACCATCGTCGTGGCAGTGCCGCGACAGGCGCGCCTTCGTCGAATCATTTTGAAATTCCGTGTGCGGAAGGTTCCGCGATCGAAATTCCCGAAGAGGTGCAAGCAATTACGCCGGACGAGGAGGATTCGATTAACAGTCGGCAACAGTCGGGGTCAGCTCGAAAACGTCCTTGGCACCGCGTCGACGTTCTTCCTTTTTCAAGGGGTTGCCGGTGCTATTCTCCATTATATGGTATTCGCCGAGGTTTGCGGCAGAGCACGGGCCCTAGCCCGCTCTCCCCAAGAGTTGCCAACTATTATTCGACCGTTTTACGATAGCCCTATAAAAATCTCATAATTAGATTTTGAAGGTAATATCCTGCCGAGGCCCGACCCTTGGGTCCCCGGTCCGCAGGAAGGCCGGGCCCAAATATCCACACACCAATCCGTTCCTCCTCCCTTCGCTTTCCTTTCGCCCTCTTCGTTTTTCTATCGCACAGATGCAACTGTTCTACCCGAAGCGACGAGCACTCGCGTCTAAACGAAAAAGCAAGAGCGCCTCGTCGACGATTATCCAACGGCCCGTGGTTGCTCGCGACGATGGCGCGTCTCGTCGCACGCGCCGACCAAGTATTGGAACGCTCGTTACCACCGGTTAACCGATAAGCCGATAAGGCGAAACGGGTGCGGCGGGGGATCGAATTTCGAGGCCGCTTTCCGCTCGCTCCCGGTTCGGGAGGCTGAACTTTCATCCGCGGACGTTTATCGCGACACGTGCCGACAACGGAGGACGCACCTGTCGAAACGATGATGGGCGTCCTCCACTTTTCTGCATATCGCGTCTAATCGAATCATTTTATTTAAGTGTATCACCTTAGCGTCACGATCTGTCCACGCGATTGCACCGCGAAGCCGAGTCACGGGGGGCGGAGTAACGGAATTAATTATTGAAAATCGTCGGCCGATCGGTCCGCGCAATACTATCTCGGCTGTCGCCGCAATGGCGTCGATAAGTTCATCGGGGCGCGATTCGCGGAGCGCGCATGCACTCTTCGTCGGAGCTGCAACGCGCGTGATCACGATTCAGCGGGCCGTATGCCCGAGCACGGAATGTGCCCCGATGGTGGGGAATTAGCGTAGCCGCGGCGGATGGCTGGTGGCGGCTAAACGTGCCGACGGAGAGGGGAGTCGCGGCCAAGAGAGAAGGGATGAATAGGAGGAGGAGGAGGAAAAGTGAATGAAGTAAAGGAAAAAAGCGAACGGCCAGACTGAATCGCGATTGGTCCAAACTCGTGCCGCGGTCACGCCTGCCTTTATTTATGCGCCGTGCCATTCCAACTCCCCTCGACGCGGATGCGTCGACGGCACGGCCGATATCTTCCGCTTTCGATTTCGATCTGGGAGCCGCGGGTGCCCAGTTTGCGGTTCAAAGGTACCGATCCGAGGGAGCGTCGCGACGCCCGCACGCCGCGGCCGCGTTTCGAGGTTCAGGTATATCGCATACGTAGGCACCTATGGAACCGTTATTGTCTGTCGCGTCGCTTCGAACCTGAAAGCGATCGTCGTATTTGAAATAGCGCGGAGCATTGTACCTAACTCCCTAACTCGAATTGGCTTACGATAGCAGTTTAGCTTTAACGCACTCGCTTTCTTTCCAGGTAGGATGTGCTCACCGTTTATCGTATTCACCGACAGCCGGATTAGTAATAGCGCTTATTAGCGTATTATTAGTTCGGTTAATAATCGTGATAGCTTTATTTGCATGGTCTCGTGTTATAAATATGCATTCTCGATACGCAGTGGCAGCGACAGTTTCGAGTTTGAAACGGCTCGACATTGACATTGACAACAGCAAACGAAATGACATGCAATCGAGTTTTCCAGTAGGTTACGATTACGCATCTATCGTTGGAGAAACTATTTGGTAATCGAGGCCGAGCTCTTCCCACGTGGCTAGAACGTCTCTGGCAAAAGTCGCGTCGGTGCAATATTATCGAAAGTGGTGCGCGCTGATTAGAAGAATTTTCCAGGCACGGATCGCACCGATCGATTACGCGATGTCTCGACGCGTTCGTCCACTACGCGCAGCGGCCAGCACGGTGATTCGCAGCCGCCTGCGGACGCTGAATATTCTATTGACTTTTTTGTCGGCCCTGTTCTCCTTCGTCGATCGTCCCTTCGAATCGATCACGAGGCGCGGAATGTTACGGCAGAGAGTAGAATGGAGGAGAACTCGAGGTGGCTCGGTAGGTGTACCTGCGAACGCAGGGAACGTAGCCCGGTAGGAGAAACAGAGCACCGTGTAAAAGGTGGAGAACGATGTGGCGGTTCAGATTTTCCGAAACTACATTGCCGCCACTTGGGTTTGTTTGTTGTCTTCCTCGAGTCAAGTGGGACTTTCGAAGGTTAGCACCCAATTGGCTATCACACCCCATTCTGTCTGGAAGGGAAAGGTACGAGGGACCATTAGGCGAGACTTATAAGGTGGCTACTGCCACCAAGGTGGTCGTAGGGTCCTCTTAGCTGGAAAAGACCCCATGCAGGTAATGGGCCTGGCACGAGCCTACCGATTCCCCACAGTCTAGACGCGTATATACATGTACCGCCTGTAAACGTCCCGTTTCTAAGCTTAAGCCGATTTCACGCGGACAACTTTTCACAAAGCAGCCCTTTCTCGTGCCACAGTCCGCTCCCTTTGCTCCTTCGATAGTATTTATACAGTGTATACATTATCCGCCTTGTTTCCTTTCTTTCGCCGGGACAAACGATTCGTCCTTGCGGCCGCGGCGCAGATTACGCAGCAAACGTAATCGACGATTCGTAAACGAGGAACGGATAGGTATGTAGCTAGTTTCTTCCGTTTCACAATCGTTCGCAATATGTATTTCGATCGGGCTCGCATCACCTTCGCCGGCAAACTTGGAAAAGGGAAATCGTGTGCGCACGTATTTTCGGCCGGACCCTCGTGTATCGCGCGGTCCTAAGTAAACTCTAACTCGATGGACTCTCGCGGATGTTCGTGCACGCTCGACGACGTAGAAGGCGCGCCGAGGAAAAAGGCGAAACGGGTTTCTCCGTCGAACTCGTGCAAACATCGAGAGTCGGAGACGTGCCACGACCGACCACGAACCCTCTTGTTGACTCTTCAACTTTGCTCGCGCCTTTTCTTCTCGCTTTCTCCGATGGCGCCGACGTTTCTTCGTTCTCTCGGTCCGAGTCCTCTGCTCCTCGGTACACCGGCCTCCTCCAGGTCGGGTCGTCGACTCCGTACCTGGTCGCTTCGTGGAACGACGCGAGAAACGGTAAGACTCGAGTTCAATTTAATTTCGTAAGCGTGTTTGACGAGGCAACGCCGGGAGACGATTTCATGCCGGCCGGCTCGGGGATCGCGTTTCGATGAACGGAGGCTGGGGAACGGGGCTGGACAACGATGTCGGAGAAATCTCGAGAAAGCATCGGTAAGCATTTATTCCGGCGCGATCGATCGGCGTCGCAGCGGAAATCATGATCGATTCCACGAAGGTGACCGCGAGTGCCGGCCGATGCAACTGCAACCGTGCGTGTTGCTAGTTTGCGGAAGGCGCAACCAATGCACCCGCGCGCGAGAACTCGACAGTGCACTCGAGCACCTTGGAGGGAACACGGTATGCGCGTGTACGCGTCGCTGTCCGAGTCCACGGTGCCGTAATTCGCCCATTCACGTATCATTATCCGTGCCGGTGCCTAGTGCCTGGATAACGTTGCAGCAATCGGCGCAATTACATTTTTACGATCCTGGCCAAGGCTTCTATTCCGTGACTATTAATGCCCGTTCGGCCACCGCCGATGCTCTTGCGCTCGGGGATCTTGTCGGTCTCTAACCTACTCCGGATCCGAGAAGTCGATTCTTTTTCTCTCCCGTACTCTGTCGATCGTTGCCGATCGTTGCCGATCGTTGCCGATCGTTGCCGGTCGTTGCCGTTCGTCTGGGAAGGACGGCGAAATAATTTTACTAGCGGCGGCTAACCGATCTTTAGCCGGCACGCTGTTTTTCGCAATTCCCGCGGGCCACGCCGAACAACTTTCTGTACGCGCGATGCCGAGAACGGAATATTGTTCGCCGATGAGCGGTATCGAGACACGGTTCGTTCGTCCATCGAAACGGCATGCGATCGTGACGGTGCTGTTGTATTACCGAGGATCGTGGAATGTCCCCAAACGGAAGGATTATGGGTCTTGGAAAAATAGCTTTTAACGCTATCTCGGTCGATCGGTCTTCTTCGAAGCCTTCGACTGACCAAGAGCCGCGCGTATTCGAGGGTTACTTCCTTTTCTCTTGGCCCTGTTCAAACAATAGAAATAATTTTGTAGAAAGTGCCGGTCGCCGGTCAGGTCGGTCTGATGACTTTATAACTCCGGCAAGGACGGAAAGCCGGGTACGTTACCTTTTTTCCTTCCATGACGTCACACCATTTTCATTTTCACGATAAATCCCGCGGGGTCAGGTAGTTCCATAAAATTAGCCATTTCTCCCCGACCGTTCGACGGAATAGAGGCCGTAATAAGCTTTCCTCTAGTATTTTTCGTTTCAAGACGCCTCGAGGGCCATTTGGGTTTTTATTCTCCGTAGTCCCGTTGCGCCGCTTTGTAATGACGGGCTTGGCGTTTTTATTGTCCCCTTGCAAAATATTTGCTCCTATTGGCGCCCCGTTTACGGAGTACGGTTTTCGTTCGTCCGACTCTGCGCGAAATTTTTTCACCAGGCGCAAACCCTCGTGCACGCGTTCCGCCAGAAATGCCGATAAAACGTGCAATCGCATCGACCGGTATTCGCCTGCAGGTAGCGCCTTCCTAACGATTATGTCCACGAAGCGTGGATATAAGCGTGCAGCCCGCCGTACATATGTGTATAGACATGTTGCACATTGGTCTTGGACGGCCAACAGCCTGCCATTATCTACATTTCTTACCGTTAATTCATTTTCCTAAGCACCGAACACCATAATCGCCTTTTCCGGTTTACGCGGACGAACGAAGGAACGAATCGCTGAGCGATTTGCCGGGCTTCAAGCAGCGCACTTTATGCCCGGCCTACTTTCGTTTCAATAAATCCGTCGATCGCGTACACTCGGCAAACGCTTCTTTAGATGTATTCCGTCATCGCGGAACGGTCTCTCGCCTGTACGATTACGCAAGCGTAAGCTCAGGTACATATCTGTCGCGTTTCTGCTCGTTCCAGCGAAGACACGCCGCGGCGCGCGTTTCGCCTTTGTCGTTAAATGCGCCTTTTCTATTCGCGATAATACTTCGTCGGCTCGCTCGATGATCGAAACGAACTGTCCTCCACGATTCCGCGATCACGCCTACAATTATCTTGCCTGGAGAGACTCGCGACAACGCGGATAGCTCGCGAATGCTACAGGCCGACGATCAAAGGAATCGGACGCGTTCGGAAAAGCGGAGAAGAATTAACAGCGAGGAGGATCGAGGGTTCGTGGGAATTAGCATCGAACGACGATAAGTCATAGGATTTTCGGTTAGACAGCGAAACACGCAGGACGAGCAGTTTTCTGTCTCGTCCGGGAGGATCGCGGACCCAGATCGACGTCCACGATATCGATAGTCATTGTGCATCGAGAGACCTCGTATCTCTCCGGGATTATCGATCGAGAAACCCTCCCACTGGGGGGTCTTCGGACGGTCGCGGGCTCCAGTACCTACTTGTCCCACGCATATTTCCCTCCTCTCGTGGAATCTTCGTCTTCCTTGCTTCCTGTTGCTTCCATAGTAATCCTTTCCGTCCGCCTAAATTCGAGGCTGCTTCCATTAGCCAGCAATTTAAAGGAATATTAAACGAAACGATCGGCTCATCCTTTCTTTCGATCGCGATATCTCGATTCATTCGGACGGATCGAAGAGACAATGCGGTGGTCCCCGGTGTCTATGGTAATCGAAGGAGGCACGAAAACACGATGGATTAGAATTCGTTTGTATATTTAAATAAGATATTCGAGGAAAAGATGAGAATCACTGCAGTTGGAGTTGTATCTCTGGCGAATGGGACATCGGAGGGTAGAGCGCACGTGCCGACCGTATGTTTCGAGAATAATCTCCCCGATGGTTTTCGAAGGGAACCTTTCAATTTCCGTTCCCGTAGATCTTGGCCCGCCATTAATGCATCTAACTCGAACGGGAGTGTCGACGCGACGCGACGCGACGCGACGCGACGCGACGCGACGCGACGCGACGCGCAAGTACAGCGTGCAATGCGACGATGTACATATGTAGGTCGACAGAATTTATGCGGCTGCTGGCCGTGCCTCGTGCGATTCTCTCGCTAAATGATATTCCGCGAGCGCGGTCGTTCGGTCGGAAGAAAGTTCGCAGCGCCCTTTGAACTTTTCGATAGGCAGCGCGGGGCAGCAACGTTCGCGCGTTAATTCCATTCCTTATTTATAGAAGATCCTTGAAAGCAGTTCCGCCGATAACGCGGCTGGATTTCACTTGGTAATTTTTCACGCGCGTCAGTGAAAATCACGTAGTCGGGTATTTTTTGTCTTTTTTCGTCCGTCGCAGGGTCGTTCGCGCGAACGGCCGAACAATTCCAACAATCGTAGAACGGTACACGCGCGGCCGCATTGTACGGGTAGTCGCCGTTTGTTCGTTTGCGGCAGCGATTGCATTCTGCCAGCGAGGAGGCATCATTGTCGCCCGCGGAATACAATTAGCAGTAAATTAGCATACGCCATCGGGGCCGATAATAAAATCCTGCATATTATAACGATTGCATCGGATCTCACAATGCCGTTGTCGACCACAAATTATTAATTTAATGACCGACAGTCGGCTGGTGCTTCTCCAACTCGGAGGGAGAGGGAATTACGACTCGGGAAGCGCGGTTGACGTCCGATGGAAATTCTCTCGTGCGCCGGTGACGAAAAAATAGTCGTCCGCGTGACAACTTTAACTTTGTAACAATCGCGCAGCAATCTTCGCTCGACCGGTTCTCCTTTGGAATCGTTCGCGTTTCCGGAGATCCGTACGCGTACGCGCGCGAACGGTAGAAAAGACTCGTCCGCCCCGTCGAAGGCACCTGTTCCTAGATGGCCCGACGTGGAAAGAGAAAATTCACGCTCGTCAGACATTTTAACGCGCGTCTCGCGCCGTAGAAAGTTGAATTCTCTCGGCGCGGTGGCGGATGAGAGCGATCCGCGCGAGGGGTTGCGGGGTCAGTGAAGGAGCGAGAAGAGAGGGTGATATTTCGGAGGTTATGCTCCGGGCCCGCGTCTCGCCATGAAACTTGGGAACGGGGGGGTTCGCCTCTTGACGTCTGGCGCGAGTTGCATTCGCTCGTAAAGGCGTCTCGTAACTCGAGGCGTTATAGACATCGTCGGGGGTACATAAACGTCTCGTCCTATGTGCTTACAACGCGCGTCCTCCCTCTGCTTCGTCGTTCCCTTGACCGGTGCACGCTGCTTATGTACCGTCTCGGAGGTACATATCACCGATACGCATCAGCGCGGCACGTTCTCGGCGTAGACGGGCGACGCGAATGTTATCCGCAGAATGCACGTAACGGGCTCATAACTCGGAAGACGGTTCTTTGTATCGGCGTTGCCACTCACGTATACCGTATCGACATTATCAGCGGATACTCCGGACACGTCGTCCGTTTCTTACGCGCTCGGGACGTCGCGTCGCGTCGCGGAACGTAGCCGCGTTACGTACTCGTAACTCAAAAACCTCTACTATCCCGTGCTTGGAAACTACTGCCGGCAGTAATGGCGAACCGCGTAATTGCCGGGGATTTAGTTGCGAGAGTTGCACGCCGCGAGTTGCTCGGATGTCTTCGCCAACCACGCGAGATCTTGCCCCGGTTGAATTACGAATATTATCGGCCGCACCGTTTCACGGATCACGCTCTGCCCTTTTTGCCGCGCCCCTTTATCGTCGTGCCGTGTATCGACGTTAATATGGGATCCGATCGAGGATCGGGTCGGAGCGTTCGTGCGATGGGTAACCAGGTAGCAACGTTGCATTTTAGATAAACGACGTCGGCTCGATCGCGTGCGTGCTGCTACACAAGAAGATCGACTTTTTTCCCCGGAATTTTGCACATCTTTTTCAGATCGATCTTCTTTGCTCGAGACCCCGTCTCTACGAGCACAATATTCTCGTCCTTTTGTATTCTTCGAAGAGCGCTATAGGCTCGGGTGTTTCGTGGCCCAAGATCGGATCCCGTCGAAATTCCACGGAGCAAAAAGGATGTACACGATCGAAAGGGAACGGCGGAGCTGGCCCCCGGGGTGGAGGGACAGGAAGATGACTGCGAATATATCGTTGGAGTGTTTCGCCGCTCGCTGCCCCGGGGATAAGCGGCATCCGAGGGTTCGTCCGGCGAACGGCATTCACGATTTCCAAACGATTTGCGAATTCGCGATCGTTCGTTCGTTTCTGTTTCCAACTGTTTCCCCGTCCCGCATCCTCTTCGCCGCTCGCTCCCCCCTGCTACCGTTTTACTCTCTTTTCGGAGGGCGTGAGAAATCAGGAACGCCGCGGACGCGTACGTACGCGAGATGCATCCAAGATGGAACTCGGCCGCGATGAAAGACGAAAGGGGGCAAAAGGTTGGAGAGAAGTGGCGATACGGGAGGAGGGCAGGTTCGTGATCGCTTCGAATGCGCGTAACGCTCGGGGCCGCCCTGCTCGCCCTGCCGGACCAGGCCGACAGGATTTAGGATTCGCCCACGGATTGGAGGAATCCACGGCCACTGCGATTCTCCGCGCTCGTTCCTCTTTCCTTTTCCCGCGGTCTTTCCCAGAAGCGGGACATCCAGCCAACGGGAACAAAAGTTCGCCCCGTAAAAGATCGGCGTAATCGTTATAATCAGAGATCGTAAAGCGTTCAGGAGGGACCGGTCGCGCTTCGACGAGGAAGGCGGAGAGATGGTACGAACGGGGAAACGGCGCGAAGCGTTGCTCGAACGTCGATGACTATAATTTTCGACGCGACGCCGCGCAGACGTTCGCAAAGTAAATTCAAAGTTGATCGTCCACGTTATAGAGAAGCGAGACGACAGACGCGCCCGGACCACACCGTCGCGTCGCCCGACGAAACGGCTTTCCGTCTGGGTCCCGGTTCGCGCTCCAGGACACCTGTGCGGAGCGTACAAGACTATAACCGCAAGCGTTTAATGCACGCTCGCAGACAACGCGAGACCGGACACGAATTTTATAGGCAGTTCAGGGTTTCGGCTTAATAGCCGAATTCCACGCGAGCGCGCGCGCGCGCGCGCGCGCGTCCGCTCGTGAGCCGAAATTGTAATCTGCCGAAGCAGACCTCCGTTGCTTGTTCGCGTACTTGCTCTCGGTGGGCCGAGTCCACCCGGGCGGTTTCAACCGCGGCAGCCATCGCCTTTCCGTGTTCATTGATACGAGATACAATCGGGAGGCAGTCGATTCGATTGGAGCAGCTGCTATCGTTCAACAGCGCCGGCACCTCGCAATTAGGGGCAGAGGAACGGGGGCGCCCGTTGGCGATCGAAGGAAAGAGGGAAAGAGGGAAAGAAAAAGCATTGGCCTCGTGTCGAACGATTTCGGAGCCACGATCTGTCCAGGAGAGTTCAACGAGAATTTCCGCGCGTCTAGTCCTCTCGTGCGTCCTCTTCCCGATCCATAGAAGCATAAAACGAGTCTCGCGTTCCAAAGGCAGACAAATTTCTGGCATATCGGGACCAGCGCATCGCGTTGCAATCGGTACGGGTTGAGCTCGTATAAAGCTGCATATCAGCTTAAGGGGTAAGACTAACTCGATTAGTCGCATTATTGGTATCGGATAATATGCTGCGCAGGGGTTCCTACGCTACCGGGGCATATTAGTAACAGAATCCGTACAAGGCCGCCTCGTTTGATATTACCTACCTCAACGCGAGCGACACGGGTGTTGCGTTTTCTTCGCAAGCGAACAGGCCGCGCCGCGCCGTCTAGACGGCCTGTACACCGTTCACGTTCGCGTACACGTATGTACGCGTAGCTCGCAAATCGGCCGAGGAAATGATTCCCGGGAAAACGCGTCGGCTCGGCGTCTCGAAAAAAACATCTTCCCGGCTCGCCTTTAATTCGCTACTCCGATGCCTGACAAATTTCTCCCATCAAGACCGTCCCACCTACTCGACTTCGCCGCGATCCTTACGTCTCCCCCGTGATCTTAAAATATTCCCGGCGAAGAGAATCGCACGTTAGAACGGCCGGTGGGCGAGATATCTATCGAGAAACGGCGGAGAGAGGAGCTCTTCTTAAAAATAGAATCTTTCCACGAGATCGTCGAAGAAGACGAAGCACCACGTGCGGCTGCACCGGGAGGGACAGGATCAACTTCGGAATGGTTTGTTTCCGGCGGATGTGGGGAGCGGGACGGGTCCCATAACCTTCTTCTCAAGTTCGAACTTTCCGAGTCATCGATGAGCTCTCCTCGCCGTGCGTGTCGCGGTGAAGAATGCGCGAGCAACGAGGGTGCAGTCCAAGTCGCACGCAAGTTAGTCTCGTGCGTACGCTCAGTCTCGTACGAGGTGCGTGCAAGTACGTACGCGAGGTCGCGTGCAGAGACCGACAACCTCCCCAAGAGGCGCGCGGACTTTAAGTCTGCGGCGAGAGAAGCCCCGTGTTTACGGTATCCCGTTTCTTTCTCCTTTACCGCCTTCGCGCCCCGTTCGCCAATTTCTTACAGTCGTCTCGTCGTCACCCATCGCCGTCGCCAATCCGTTTCTTCCTGGCCCGTCCAAATACTTTATCGAATATTCAAACGTTTCCCGTTACGATTCTTCCGATTTGCGTTGCGAAATGGGCCAGAGGTTTAACAACCTTTATGCTGGCCAACGACTTAACGGCAAAGCAGCGCGCAATCGAAAAGACCGTGGAAACCAAGCTTGTTTATCGACGAATCTGTCTCGCCGGCCCGATGACCAATTTTCAAAGAGAACCGCGATCCCCACTCGCGCACCTGCGCGTACAAGCTTGACGCGAGTCGCCTAGAATTGCTTCGGGAGAATTCGTTTCGAACAGAAGGGTTCGCTTGAAGGACGCTTGTCGCTCCAATTTATCAGATTCTTTTCTCGCTTTTTTCTCATTTCGTGCAACATTCCTTTGGCAAACAGCAAACGTTTCACCCCCGTCAAGTCCGCACGATTTCCCCGAATTTTCTTAGCGAGCTCGAACAGCAACCCTGTCGACTGTCGTCGATCGTTGCGAGTCATCCCGATACTCGTGGCGGACAAGGTGCAACTTGGGCCGGATGTACCCGGGCTGGGAAATATCTGTCTGCCTCGAATCGCACTGCACCCGATTAGATTTCTTGGCAACGATTGTCCACACGGTTCACCGCCGTTCGGCGAGACCGTCGCGACGGCGTCGGTTGTTCCCGAGAGTCCCGAGACGCTAATTACCTCAATTATACTCCGAATGCCTTTCTCATTAAAATTGGAGCAGCCGGTTTCAGTGGACGCGCGCATCTATCCACGTAAATGCACGTCCACGGGGCTGTTTGACAGAGCAACGTCAACAACACCGTGGATGCTTTTACAGGCCAATATGTCACCCTCTCTCTCTCTCTCTCTCTCTCTCTCTCTCTCTCTCTCTCTCTCTTTCGCTTTCTCACATATCTCGAGTCGCGATGAACGAGACAGAGTTTACGGACTCGCAGCGACCGCGCTGGCGTACTTTATTATAAACACGCCTTTACGCGGCCTTCTCGAAGCCGCTACTAAGCATCGCGGACTGGAAGACCACCTCGGTAGCAGTCCCATAACAGATTTATGCGCACCGTCCCGTTTCATTCGATCCGTTCCAGTGCTGAACCGCGCACGAGATTTCTTCTCTCGACTCGCGGACACGAACGAAGGCAGAAATTTAGCGAACCGTACTTGTTACGTCGCACGTTTAGTACCCGGTCGATCCAGTTCGATAGAAATCGCATGCCACTGCACGGGAATAATTGAATCGACATACTTTTACTCGCGAGACCATAATGCCGCGTGCAATAAAGTATAGGCAATGTTGCAATATCGCGGTGTCTCGAAGGCATATTTGATATCCGACCGTCGATGAACCGCTCTCACGGAATAAACGCAAGGTGAAAGAGGCGTACGAAATATTCCACGAATTTGATCGGGACATTGCGTGACTGCGGATGCCCTATTCCTGAAAAGGTGGATGGCAGTATATAATAAGCCTTGCAAGGATCATCCTTGATCTCGGGTTTCGGTTCTCGATAATTTGATTAATTAGCGTTTGCTGCCGAGTCGACCACTGTAATCCGCTACAATATATCAAGAAGTATCTTCTCGGTAACGATCGAGATCGTGCGCCCACCGAGATCGTCTCGGAACGATCCGAGAATCTAAGCGTTGTCACGATTCGCTCGGTCAACGGGACCGACGAACAATTTTCTTGCCAGCACGCTTTCCGTTTCCATTCCCAACGCCTCGACGATCCGCGCGAAACTGCACCGCCCAAGTACGTACTTCTGCCCGAGTGGCCGTTTTTCCTTTCCTCCCTCTTCTCCCCCCTACCCCCTTGCAATGGCAAAAGGCACGATCTTCTTCCAGCTTCGTACGCAACCCCATATACGCGCCCGACGATTGTATTATCCCGGTAGTTAATGCTATTTCGCGAGGCGAGTTTGACGAGTTTACGACACGATTCTACGAGGGTACAAAACGGATGGACGGTTCGCGACCGACCGCCCCGTCGCCCCCTCACCTTTCCGCCATCGTTGATTTATGCCCGACGTTACCTTTGCCAACGGATTTGCATCCCGATATTTATTATTCGCAATATTATCGCGCGCACCTTTATTGCGTTAGTCGAAAAGCCTGGAACGCCAGCTTCGCTGTCCGGCTCCTTTTTCTCCCTTTCGCCCGACTGTCCCGTGCTCCCTCGGTTCCCTGTGTATCCGCGGCCGCCGCGTTCGCAGCGATTTCTCGTAACGCGTATGTACATACGCGTACCCTTTGTCGACACCGCCCCCTGCCAATTCTCCCTCAACGGTTCACTCGTACAAAGTTCCTAGCCCAATTCTTCTGCCGGCATCTTTGGCACCTAGCCCCGTCGCGATTCCGTCTTTACCGTCTCGAGGTGTTTCACGTGAATCGGGCAGACCGTTCCGCGAACGAGACGCCAAGACCTGCGCGAAATAGTTGTTTCCTCCGAGATCGTGTATCATTAAGTTAACGTTAAATAAACGGTTACGCGGAGGCGTAATTTCGGTGGGACTGGATTTCCGTGTGCGTCCGCCAGGAACGGTAAGCTCGGACCGATTACTCATTCAAGGAGGCGAAAGAGCCACTGTCGGCTCCCGTTCCTTCGACCGGACACGCGATCGACCACCGTCGTTCTCTCGTCGATTCTTCCTTTCTTCTCGTCCTCTCGTCTCTCCGCGATCGGCGACCTTGGATCACGCCAACACTTCGCACCCCGTCCTTTTTTCGCTCCTTCGTAAACGTTTAATCGCTCGACCAGCGCGATATTACCGTACTCGCCGACCACTTTGCTCCGATTCTGTGCTCCGAGCCGATCGATGAGCTGCCGGTGGGGAGGAACGCTGCGTCCAACCCGGAGACAGTAAACTCGTTACGGTGTACACGCAAGTACCTATATCTATTTGCCGGCGCAGAGATTGCGCAACTTCCGTAACCGGCCATGACGTCCGCGGCGCTATCGGTCAATCGCTTATTAGAAGGGTGTCCGCCGAGGAGGAATCGAAGGAAGCGAATAATCGAAGATGAACACCTGCGTGATGACCAGTGAATCGATCCAAGTATTATATACGTCCGGGGGACGGAAACCAGTCGGGCTTCCGGAAGCGTATTGAAAGTTGACCGCACTTGAAACTACAGTCCTTCCACGAAATCGCATGCATCCGCGCCCCTTTCTTGGCCGCGTTTCCAACGTGCGCGTACAAAAGCAGGGGACAGCAACATTTCGTTAGGAGAACTCTCCACGATATCGGAGTATTTAAAAGTAGATAGGCAGACGAGTAGGCACGCGCTTCTTCTCTAGGCAGTGCCACGGTCCAAGGTCAAGGCTGCTTCCTTCCAGAAGCATCTGGTGGCCCCTCGTGCTGCGATTCGTCTCGAGGAACGCGTCGAACGGTTTCGGTGTATGCGTCGTTTGGAGACACGGTCGTCGGTTGGTTTCGTTACCATTGCGATGATCGAATGGAATAAGGAATTTAAGGGACAAGGATATTCCCTTTGCCCCCAGCGCGACCAAGGGAAAGCGTGGCTCGTCGGCTGTGTTACCCTTATCGGAGAGCGTGTCTCGGATAGGTAGAAAAAATCCCTTGGCTTGGCATAATTCTCCGTGCGCACAATAGACATACACGTGTACACTTTCGGTTGCACAGTTGCTCTTCCCGAAGAGTGAAATCGGGGAAACTCCCTTCCCGTTCGATCGCGGCGATCCCGTTCTGGATATCGGCGTTGCCCTCGTAAGGAAGAGCTCGGACGCGGACCACCACGTGGGGGTTCGTTAAAAATTCAACCGATATCCGATGTCGTTGGCATTACTTCAGAACGCGCGTCGTCCCGGTCGCCTCGGAGTCGGCACAGCAATCGATCTTACTTTTCGCCCGACACCGTTTTTACTTTATTTCCGTGCCGATGATAAATACGCAGATTACGCGGTCCACCCTGCCACGGCGGTGTATCATTGTTAAATAGCGCTCGGCCTCTTCTATTTTCTTAGCCGCTGCACAGTTGCTGCGACCGAGATGTTGCGCGCGTATATTTGCACGCTACTTACGAACGGAAACGAGCATCGTAATCACCCGAGTACTACGGTTGTGCCAAATATTTGTCGAACGGGGAGAGAAAAAGTTTCTCGAAGGGAATTACGGGGACGGCCGTAAGTATAGGCGGTACGGTACAACGAGGCATCGAAAACAATGGGCCAAATCCGATACGGTCGAGGCGGGGTAAGCTCGTTAAGTTCTCGAAACATTTTTCCATAAATTCCTCCCCTTCTTACGGCCGACATCCGAGGAGGCCACAAGCATCTTGGTTATTCTAGGTTATGGTCTAAGACAGACGCTTTCGCGGAAGGAAAATCGGGGATTAGGGCAGAGAGTTGGGCAGGGAGAGAGAGAGAGAGGGACGATCATGTGGTCGACAGATGGTGGCCTCCCGGTTCGTTGACAATAGATTTTCGGAATTTCCCGTTTATGCGAGCCAAGGGACTTCTCGTTGCGTTACCGATTTCGTCTCAATTATCCGGCTCTATCGTCTGCCCCGGCGCGCACCTTTCTTTTCTCCCCCTCTTTCGCTTGTGCGCCTCGAGGCGAAGAAACATTCGCGATAAAACCGAATTCGCCGCGTCTCCGTCCCTCCTGCTCGTGATCGGCGATTCGTGATACATGCGTGCCAACGACGCGACGGTGGAGCAGATAAGACGTTCGTTTCGCTCTAATGGACGTACTCCGATACTCTAATGGACAAACGAGTGCACTTTGCTTCCCTGCACTCGACTCTTCGTTCTCGGCTGATCTTAATAGGCGAAGCAAACCTCCCCTGCAACGCCGATTCCCGATAAACGGAAGGACATCGACGGGGGAGTTACACGAAAGGAAAGGAGTGTCCATTGGCTGGCGACGAGTGACTCACGGTTTGGAAATAGTTACGAGCCGATAGCCCCCGGTGTAATTATTCCTTCAGGTAGCCAAGGGTTTCGTCGATCGTTGAGAAATTTCAAGGTCTACGCGCGAACGTCACGCTTCCGTTTCCGTCGAGCTGTTTGCTCGCAGTCTTTTTTCGTCTCTATTCGCCCCGGAATAGGCGTAGGATTTTTCGCCGCGCCGTACGCCGAGTAACGAAGAGCAAAGTCGTTCGACGGTTTAAATTCGTACTGGAATTCGACTGGCCGAACTCGCGGAGCTTCCTATGTCGCGACCAGTCTAGCTGGATGAGTTAATGGACCGTAAAGTCGCATCGCGGTCTATCGGTTTTCTTTGCCCTCGCGCACCCCTCGCGCCACCCTAGATTGCCGCTCGCGATCTAATAATTCCTACAGGTTCCGCCGTGACCCGTCGAGACGGCGCGGCGCGGCGCGGCGCGGCGCGGCGCGGCGCGGCGCGTTCCAAATAAAGCTCGGCCAGGGTGCATCGAAATCGGGTAGGACGAATTAATCGGAGGCTCCAACTCCGATTCGTTAGTCGCCGGATAACGCAAAGACGAAACGACGGTTGACGCGGAACTTTGCCAAGCGTCCAGAAAGCGGATCGAACGCGCTCGACAGAGCGTGGGAGGCTGTCGCGGCGTGCGATCATCTCTGGTAGTTGTTTTCCATAGGAGCGCGCGCGCGAGCACACCGGCGAGAAATCGGATCGAGAGATGGCGATACAGAAATACCGAATAGTTGTCTAAAAGTGTGTGACGGACGGACAGCTGGCCGTCATTAAAAGCCCATTAGCAAGGAGCTCCCCTCTGGACCGCGTAACGCAGCCCCCAAGTTCTAACAATATCTTCCACGACGCTCCGCCACCACCCACGCTATTAATATTACTCTATACCCTCCCCTTCGGCTGGCAGCGCGGCACACCCGCCGCCCTTTCGAACCTTGCCCGCTCTTTCGGCACGGCACTCGCGTGAATTCTCGCCTTGGACCCCGGGTGACACTCGGCTTCGAGGAACCGATAGTGCATACCTGCGACTGCGCCGACTAGGCCGACCGCGACTCGCGATCCGTCGAACCGCAGTATGCACGGGCGAAGGTGGGAATCTGGGTCAAGTTCGAAATAACTATACGACACCAGAAGTCTTCTCCTTTGGGCACCTTATCCAAGTACGCGACACCTCTCGAGACGCTTCGCGTCGGTGTCGGCAGATTACGATTTCGGGGGGGCTGGAGGGTTGAATCTCGACAGAGTATGGGCGCCCAATTTGTCGACCGGTGTTCGGCACAACGAGACGGTAAAAGGGTTGAAAAACACGATAACACCGCGGTCGCGGCGCTCTCCGACAACGGCAAGGGAGAAGAAGCGCGGAGGAGGGAGAGAGGTTACGAAGCGAGGCATTTGACGAGGCCTTTCTCGCATTTGCTCGCTCCAAGACCGAAATAAACGTTTGCTCCGCTCTCCTGCTCGCTCTCTCGACGGACTTTTGGTGGCCGTGCGTGCCGAGCTGGAGGAGGGACGAAACAAGAGGAAGAAGGAGAAAAGAGTCTTTGTAGCGGCAGATCAAACTCGGCGGGTCATTAATTAAATCTGGCGGAGCAGCCATCGTCCGTCCGTCTTTCCACCGCGTCTCCGATTTACTTTACACGAAATGCGCCACGGTTATAAATATGGCTCTCGCGATGGGGACCCTTTTCCCCGAACTTGATCTTGCGGACCGCCCTCGGAGCCAGGGATACGCGTAAGCTCTCCTTGACGTGCCCGCCGATCGAGACAGCTTTTCTCGCGACTCGCAAAGCTCCTCGAACTCGACGTTTCGCCTTTGCTCGAAACAATCGTGCAGCCCTCTATCGCGTCACCGTGTCACCTCCCTTCCTTTTTGCTCGTTTTCTCTGCTTCGCGTCTCGTACGCGTTGGCCACGACGAGCACGACGATTTCTCAATGGAACCTCGTGAAAGAACCTACCGTGTACGCATCGCGTATGCACGCACACCGATTTTCCAAACTTATTTCTCGCCGCGCCTTTGGAACGGCATCGGTGGTCTCGAAAGCGACAGCTCCTTTTGGAAACACCCCCTGCCAAGGGCGTGCGAGGTCGCATAAGAACGAATCGATAAAAATAATTCGTGTCTGTCGTGAGAGAAGTCGGAGATGTGGAATCTGGCGAACACGTGGAACCGAGCGGCTCGTGCAAGACGGATCGTGGACTAGGCCCGGACGGTTTACGATCGATTCTAGTTACTACGGTCGGCCTAGGATGTATCGGAGTCGTGACCGCTCGTAAAGCGTTCTGCGCTCGAGTTACCGAAACGCGTCTCCGCCCCGCGCTTCGAGAGGTTAAAAAGACGGACGGGCGCAAAGTTCGAGGGGGCGAGGATCAGGTATCGCGAGAACGTCTCTCGACGAGGTGTCCCGAAGGAAGCTCCGCCTAAATAGACAGGTTTGATCGATGCGCCTTCACGGCGATATTGATAAATAAAGGCGATTACAGCGATGACGATTCCGATGGTCAATGAATTTATATACCTGACAAATGTCCTGGCCGAGCAGATAAATCAGCCCCCCGTCCCCGCGGCACGGCGCGTCGCGACGGTGACCGCCAGGGGTAATCTCTCCATCTAAATCGATCGATCTGCCAAAACGACTTGGATTCGGAGCTGTTTATCATCGACCTCTTACGAGTTTACTTCACGTACACGCACGAGTGCACGGACAACTCGGTGCGCGCGTACACAGCGGAAAGATCCGGTGATGAAGCCGTGATCTCTACGTGGGAGCACCGCAGGGGGTCCGAACGGAACTCGTGTAGATACTTGAGCTTTCGTTTTTATTGCGCCTCGATGGACGCCGGGTCATTCATTAAATCGTTGCACTCCGGACTCGTGCTCAACTACGGGCGCATCGTGTACGGATAAACGGCTGTTTGCGTGGAAGCTCTACGAGTTACTGCCACGAACGATTGCTCGTATCGTATCGTTGAGATTAGTCGCGATCGCGCTGCTCCTCCTGCACTCGCAACCCTTCTTCGCGGTTGCGTGTCACGAAACGCGACGAAAATAGTGTCGCGAAGGATGAGTCAAGGCCTATACGCCGTACACGCATGCGTTTTCCAACATACCTGCAATAATTCTATTTTTTTCCTCATTCGGGATTAATCATCGAGCTTGCTCAATCGTTCTTTAATTTCCGCTCGCTCTTGCCATCTGCGTCCGTAGTCCGTATCGCTTGCCGCACGATCGTCTATTTCATAGGTGCCAACAATATTGACGAACCGTTGTTTGAAGAAGATACCTACGTAAGTATATATCTTTCGCTCGCGAATACGTAGTAGTCGCGCGGTCGGTCGCTCGTTCCTTCGATCGAGTACCAAGCAATTACTGGAAACCCGTTCCCCCTTTGCTCGCCACCCTCGGACCTTCGCCGTCTTGCCGACTTAGGAAACGAGCTTGATAACATTCCCGATAAGGCGTTCTGGTTCGCGCGTGTTCGCGGCCCGGCCACCTCTGTCCTGCTCGCCCCTCGCATTTCCACTTGTACGCGTTTCAATTTGCCACGGGCGACGAATGCTCGCTTCCATTTTCCGCGGCCATAAACATTCCGCCGAACGAGAGGAGGCGCCCAGCCACGAGGGCTTCCGCGATACACGCTTTCTAATTTCTGTCGCTTCCAATTACTATTTGCTCGCCGATAAGCCGTTATTTACTGTGTCGGAACCGCGAAACACGCGTTTTCCCATTGCTTCTGTCAGCTGGATATTACGTGACCGAGGCGCACGCGGGACTCGCACGCTTGGTCGTCGAGTACAATTGCCAAGGCGGTAAAGCGAGGGTTTTTCGGAAGAACGTGCTTAATCGATGCAACAAAATTTCCCGCGCGAGGAAACAAACTCGCGCCTGCTGTTTCTTCGTTGTTCTACCATCCTCCCTCCGAACCCCCTTGCTCGATCGCTCCGCGTTTCTTCCTCGTCTCGTTTCGTAAACGTCGAACGACGCTAACGATATCGGAGCCGTTTAAGCGTCAGTCACGGCAATCGGGAATGATCTCGATGAACGGCGCGACAGGAGACCGCGAAACACGTCCAACATTTAGAGGCGCGCAGCTCGCAGCGCCCGGAGCGTTTAGGCGATGATTTACTAGCGTCAGAGCGAGCGGGTGCGCTCGCGTACGCACGCATGAACGCACGGTCGTGCGAGTACACCCGCGAAGCGTGCAAACTATAAGGTATAAAGAATAAAACAATGGCGCGCAGCGGCGCGGCGATAAATCACGACGGACTCGGTTATCTGCCTCGGCTCGTAAGGGATAACGCTGCGCGGCCCGGCCTTCGGTAAATTTAGCTATTGTCGTGCCTAGGATATATTAAATCTCGTTAAAACGTCTTCATGAAACCGGGCCTCGACTTCGCGCACGTATATTCCTGCGTGCTCCGGTCGCCGTCTTTCCACGATTCGCCTACATCGTGTCGCGGTGACGCTCGCGTCTCTTCTGGTACTATCTTCGTACAGGTGTAACTTTTTCTGGGCTCTCGCGGCTCGATTAGCCTACGCGAGGAACGTGTTCCCGGCAGGCGAACCCACGAATTATTATGCAGAGACACAATCACCCGCAGGTATACTCGGTGACAGATACGTGGGAGTGATTCTCTTCTCCGGGAGAGGAACAAACCGCGCCCACTTGTTTGCCCAGGGTAACAGTTCTACCTGAAGCTTTGGGCGGTATGTCTCGAGCCACGGGACCACTTGCGGCGCTCTCTATTGATTTATTCCGCTCATCTCGGGCTATTATCGCCAGCAAGAGACGAGGAGGAAAATACTCGAACGCGTATTTGTTCCTCTTAAAGAACGTTTTCTAGCGAAGCGTCGCGAAATTACTTGCCGTTGCGGCGTACAGCGCAGAGTCGCCGGTCTCCGCCGGTCTCCGCCGGCATCCACGAATTATCGAAAACGATACGAGAGAATGGCAGTAACGATCCGCCGCAGCACACTCTTGTGCTCCGTGGAGAGAAAGAATGCCGGCGTAGCTGGCCTCCAGGATTCGACACCTACGTGTTTGCATGCAAACAGCCGACCCGGGTTAAAACAATGGCACCCCGTGAACGCCTCTACCGTGATTATCGTAACGACGAGACGAGACACCTCTCCTCGGCCACTCGGAAACCTCGTCAGCGATACGATTCGCAGGCCGTCTCTCGCGACAGGAATACCGATTCGAGAGCGTTCGCTTTTTCACTTTCGATCCGACTCTCTACCACGGCCTCGGCGATATCCGGGAACTTTCACGGTGTCTTATCGGGAAGGGAGTCCCGGCGTGTCGGTGCGTTCATTGCACTTGGAACGATATCTAAATTCAAGCTGCCGCTTGCGTGGCGCGTCAACGAACAGCCGACCGCATCCTCGGATGGTTCGTCCTCCCATTAAACGAATCGGAATCCTACGCATTCGAGCAATCCCGCTCGTATTTGATTAGGATTCCGTGGAGCGAGAGCATCGCGTTGGTTCATCGGTGACCACCTCGAAGGGTCAATATTATCACACGTGCTCGAAATGCCGACAGAGGGACCATCCTTGTATCCACCGGTTCTCCTCGGCCGATCGCGATTCCATTTTAGATCGGGACCACCGGTTGGCGCATCCTTCGCGGCACCTGCACTCGATAGGTATATATTTATCCAAGTCCGCCCTTTTCAGGTAGACGCTCGCCGCCGCATTTCAATACACCCGAACATTCGATCAATCTATTTGCATGCTCGTCTCGTTGCTCGTAGGTCGTAGATAAAGGGGACGCACCTTGGCGGTCCATCGAACGCCCTTCGAATTTTCCACTCGTTTCGGGAAGCTGCGTATCTTGGCAGGTCGTCGAGGAAACGCGCCCGCGTGGACGAGACGGTTTCGCGGTACACCAGAATTATCGCACCGGCTTGGCACTGCGCACAGAAGCGTAATCTCGCGACGGCCACGTTCACCCTGCCCGCAGAAAGTGGCAACCGCTAGTAACTCGTCGCGATACGATCGTGAGAAAGCAATTGTCGGCCTCCCGATAACGCCGATTCAGCGACGAACGCGACAAGCTCGCGGCGTCTCGGGGGGGTCGATAGCTGGAAACGAACTAGCCGTTCCAAAGGGCGAAAGGGGAACAATTGGCAAGCGTTGCGAGAATACGGGGACAATTATTCGCGGCCTCTTTACGCTTTACGCGTTTGGAGAACGGCGTTGCCTCGTAAATCGAAGCCGGTCCCGCGACCAAGACAACGGACCACATCCGTTTTTTCCCCATGATTTTTACGACGCTCGTTTCCGCTCGCGGTAATGTCACTTTGTATAGTTTTATCTCCGCACCGCACCGGTGCGACGGGCACAGCCGTAAAATACTTGTGACACCCGTAGCATAATAATGCTGCCAGATAGCGGCTATCTGTTCGTATAGAGCCCGACGCATTCGCCATTTTCCTAATTAATGTTTAATGCCTCGATATCTGCCCTCCTTACTCACGATTACACCTGACCGGTTGATATCGCGTATCAACGCTCCCAGGGCTTTCCTCCAACCCGCACGCTCGCGGAATCGGGTTAAAATTTGCGTAGCGGTTAGGTACTGTTGTTCAACGGGCAAAATGGAAATCAATGACGTCGAGTTAAAATATTATAGCGCGTAGCATCTGTCGGGCTAATCGGAATGGTCGTTTTGCTTTCAGTCCCACCAGGAGGAGGACATGTCGGATCCAGATCTTCAGGACGAGGAGAGCGGCGAAGAGTTACCGCAGCAACCACTACAGAGTAACACGCACTCCTCGTCGGATAATGCATCCGTGTCGGCTAATACACCTACTCCGTTAACACACTTGAACAGCCTCATGGGCGCGCACCATCCGCACTTTCTGGCCAAGCTGAAAATGGAGGTCAGTGGAAAGATATCGATGCATTTGTTTTCGTCCCCGTCTCGAGGACCGTCGCGTTTCGACGGAACCGGCACGATCGACGGGTCGTGAAACGCGTTGTCCGCGTGCAGCTTCTCGGTAATGCGCGTATGCGTGTACTCGGTCGAGAGAAAAAAAATCACGCGGTCGGTGACACGAGCGATGCCGAACATTGCCGGACTGTTGCAATCGCGTTGCCGTTAACCGATCGCAAGTGTGGCGCCTTCTTGGCGGCACGGTAACTAGCATTTCGTCCTTCTTTGCGCAACAAATCGCATTCAACTCGCGTAGATTCTTATCGCGGACGTGTTGCTCTCGCGCTGGTCTAAAATCTCGAATGCCCTCCGTTTTTCACAGCCGACCGATGCGGATACGCTGAGCGGCAAAAGCGGCCTGGAAGCGCTACAAGCTGCGATGGGTGGCGCCGGTTTCAATCTACCATTCTCGTTTCCACCGCCAGCGGCGTTTCTGACGCCGCAGCATCACTCGCAAAATAGTAATTCACAGTCGGTCGCTGGCATCGGAAGCGTGGTTGGAAATCAGATCACATCGTCGGCGAGCTCGCATTCCAGCGAATCGTCGCAGGGCAGCGCCAAGAACGGCGGCGAGTCTCGCGAAGCCAGCAACCATTCGCAGAACAACTCGTCGGGGACGAATCACCAGCAGCAAACCAGCTGGAGTTTCGAGGAGCAGTTCAAACAGGTGCGTCAGGCAAGTACTACCTATCTATCTAGTCTTGCAGAGCTATTCCGAACGTCTCTCGGCTGTCGTTGACACCTCGATCACCGTGTGCCGAATCGATCTCGATTCCCGTCACCTCCGAACGGTTAACAGCCGGCGCGCGAAAGGGTTTCGATTACCGAGCAAAGGAACGCGACTTCTAAGACCGATCGTTTCCACTGGTCGAGTTGGCGCGAGTGTCGGGGGCGTTTAAGGCGGTCGCCCTTTGCGGGACAGTGGTCAGTGCCATAAGGGACGCGTAATTACCGGCGGCGAACGTTCGCGCGAGGGGAAGAGGTGGAAGAGAGCCGTCTATTGGCAGGGACTTTAATAAATGCAACGATGGTAGGTAATTATTATTTTTGCACGCGCGAAAGATAATTACCGACGGGTCGTCCCCGAATGTGTTCACTCGAGTTGCCGATGCGTTTCTCCTGGTGGCGTCGCGTAAGAAGCACGGGGCGACAGGAAACGCGAATATCTCGGGCAGAGGGTGAGAGAACGGGGACCGGAGTGAATCGCGGTACGCGCAGGAAAGGGTGAAAGAAAGAATGGAAGCCGAAGGGTGGAGGACAGGCTGGCCGCTGACCGCGCATCGGAGCCTTGTTAATGCTTCTTGTCCAGTCCCGTCGTGCCTTCTGCTCGCGTAAATATTTTTGCTCGGTCGGGCCGGTCGATGCTGCCGGCACTGTTTTCGGTTTTTGCGAAGAGGGTGTGGTGTAGGATTACCATTTAGATTGTTCACGCGCGCTGCTCGCCGATACTCTTTCGCGGCCTACGACAAACCTGTACCCTTCGTGGACCGAGAAATCTGCGACGCACTCGCGTCTACCCTTTGCATCCCCGACCTCGTCCCTCTTCCTTTGCGTCGACCGAACAGTCTTCGATTTCGCGGAAAAATGCCGAAGGGTGGTCGATGTCTGCAGACGGGGCGAGCCTGCGCGAGGCGTGTCGCTGATTAAAGCGTACGGACGCGGGAGAACGCAGAAGAGGAACGGTAGGGGGACAAGGAGCCGCGCGTAGGAATGAAAATGGAAGTCTCCACCTACTCGAAAAGCGGCGCCCGCGTCTCACGGATCGCATCCATCATTCCGGCGGGGGCGTACTTGCCGGCTCTTTAATCTTTCTTCCTGGCGAAGATGCTGCTTCCTTCCCTTCTCCCTTACGATTTTGCCCCTTTTTCATGCTGGCGGCGCTCCGCGTCTTCGCGCACCTCTCGATCCCGCGACCAAATTTAACCCGGCCAGCATCTTTCTTCCGAAAGGGAGGGAGGTATCCTCCCGCTGATCCCGAGCGATTCGAAGAGGATCCGGCGTTTAATCGGTAAAACGGAATACATGTCGCAATCGTATCGTGTGCACGGAGGAAGACGCGGCACTCCATCGGAACAATTTGCTGCTCCCTACAGTAATTCCATTACGAAACCGTCCACTTAGCTACCGGGCGACCGATAAGTCTTGGACCGAACTTTCCTCCGCTAGCGAATCCGCGAAACTCGAAATAGGGCACCGGGCCGTTTCCTTGGCGAGATCGAAAGTCCGTTTCAATAAGTCGGGGCACGTGACCGCGGCGCGGTGCACCGGTGCGATGGTTAGGAAGACGCTCGTCTCCAAGCTCCGCGACTCTAACACCGCCTACGTGTATCTCGCGGCGCGTCATCCCTCCTCGCACCATCGTTCACTCACCGTACACTCGAGCTACCACGGTCAGCATAATACTGTAGCACTATACTTTGCAGCCATTGCGAAATAACTCGTAAAGCTGCAAATTGCTAATGGCAGGTATTTCGCTGCCATATACGTGCGCACCCCGGCTCTTCGCATTGGTGGCGGGCATCGAGTTCGCGTAACGCACACCCACGAGCGCGTTCTCACTCGTACACGATCGCTCGTTACGTTCGCTCGTTCGAGCTGCTCGCGTTCGTGCAACCTATGCGCGCACAATGTCGACGGTGCATCTCGGTATCCTCCAAGGATCCTCTCGAATTGTCGCTGCGATTATGCAAACGCGACACATATCACCGGGCGGCCGCGTCGCAACGATTCGCCTCACTTGCTTTTCTCCGGCCGCTTCACTGTCCCGCGGGAAGTCCAAAAGATATATCGGCCATGAACGCGTCACTCGAGCAGCGGTGTGCAAGAGCGTAACCCTCGGACCGCACCTAATTCGTTCCCCCGTGATGAATGTTCCGCAAGGAAGTTGACCGGAGAAGCTCGTCAATTAATGTCCCCTTTCACGGATTCTCGATTTCCCTTCTTCCACCGACTGGCGTATTCGCACCGGTCATTATCTTTGTCGTTCCCGCTTATCGATCAATTAGCACGCCCATGCATGCAGAAGCGCAATTACGGCACGGTGCACCGAGATGATTATTGGACGAAGCTCGTTCACAGAAGAGGGACGTGTCCGGGCGCGTTCGCTTCCATTGTGCGGCACCCTTCGCTTCCTCCGAGCAACGGTGCAACGGTTTGTTAATTCTCCCGCATTCAGAGAGGCAGCTTTTTCAAAAGGAACGCGTCGACGATTCACCCGTTTCCGAGCAGGACGAGTCGCGAATAATCGCAGCCTTGTTGCGACGAGGGCCACGGCGAGAGCCACGAGGAGCGCGAAATTACGCACGACCGTGCCGGCCTAATCTGCTTACTTACCCTCCGAGCAACACCTGCATCGCTTACGCGGTAAACGGTCCCTCGGCGTTGCCTCTTTTCCACGAAAAAAACGAAGGAAAGAGGAGGAGAAACGATATATTGACCCGCGAATTCTTCGTGTTTACCCAATAATTGGATGTGGCTGTAAATATGGCTATTATGGCTACCTACGCTCTCCGCGCGCGCTCGTTAGAAGTTAGAAGCAAGCAATTGCGAGACGGTGCCGGTGTTTCTCGTTTCGCCCCGCTATCGCTCGTTCGCGCCTCTCTTCCAGCCGTTACAGCAACCTCCGAGCAACTGGAATGGCCCAACTCCTCGACCTTTATCGCACTTTTCCTCGGAAGAATGGTCGCGAGGCAGCCGATGGGGCAATTGCAGACACTTGGCGCCCCGCTCGAATCGTCTTCGACGGAAATCACCCCGCCAGCGTGTAATTTTACAGTGTTTGGCGTCGACGAACGACACGGAACGATTTTCTACGGTGGTAGCGCCGATAGCCGGCGAGATACACGCGAAGAAAGACATCAGGCGATTTTATCTCGGCGCCGCATCGCGTGCCCGCTGGGCAAAACGATGTTTAAGTTTGTCGGTGTCGTGACCGTCGATACCGCATCGCGATCGCCGGTTCCGCAACGATAAGAATCCCGTGCTCGAAGCGCATCGATGGAGCTACGATATTTTTCCTTAGCCGCCAGCCAAATCGTTTCGCTACACCTCGTCTCGGCGTGCACTCTCGAATTCGTTGTACGCTTTCCGGGACGAACGTAGTTCTTGGAAGTCATCTTTCGGATACAATTTCCTTTCGGCCGGTCGAAATCCAAAAAACTCTGGGCCCTGTCTGCATCGGAAGTGTCGCAGACGAGAGGTCGCCCGCGTAGGGGGATGTCTCCATCGCGTGAACGACAAACGACCGACACGAATCTCGACGCCGTCGAAAGAGTTGTATTTTGACCCCGGTTAGCATACCAAAGCTGCATTATATTACACAGGCCTGTGTGCTCGCTATTATAATGAATATCTTTGCCGGCCTATAAGCATATAATGTAAGGCACGGGATTCCATGGGGGTGTCACAGACGGCCTCACAGACAACGATTCATTCTACGACGCGTCGCGAGTCACCGACACAAACGCATCTCGGAGTTCGGACACAGGCGGCCCCGAAGAATCGTCGTCGTTGTGTAGCCGTCGAGTCGGGCCGCGGAGATATCATTTGAATTTCAATGAATCATGTGGGTGCAAGTGTCGCTCGTATTCATTCACAGCTCACACTCGTGTGCGCGACAGATACGCGTTTATAGGAACACACGGACCGGTACACTCGCGTGTATGTAAAATATCGCTCCTCGCTCGCCCTCCTCCGGCCTGGCCCGCGTGGAACAGAGGAGACAAATGTCGGAATCCTGTTCCTCTTTTTTTTTCCACGGCGCGGCGTATTCACGCTCTCGTGTTCCAAGTTGGGACAAAGGTCTCTTCTCTCGCGATTCAAGCTCCGCTCACAAAAGAAGATTATCTCTGATCGTCCTTTGTCGAACCGATTTTCCCGTGTCGCTGCTACGCGACTGTTACAGATCGTACTTTCGCTCCCCTCCATCGATAACCGTATCGAACCTTGTCATTTCTCTTGCACGAAGGATGAATGGAAGGCTGGGAGTCGCGGACGAGCGTGCCGAGCTTACTTAGAATTGTGATCGAACGGTCTTGGAATTTTTCCGCCTCATGCCCGCGCGTTTCTCGCGATTTTCCGGATTGTCCGGGCAACGCATCGATGCTTCCCTGAAACAGTAGCTGGCCCGTTCGAAATATTCCACGCGAAAAGTTGTCCCGTGGCGATCTCGCAAACGGTGCATCCGCGATTGCAGGTGCGTCGTCGGCGACACCTTGAGTAGCTCCTTTGTTCGGGAAACGCGGACGGCGCAAAGAGACATTGGTTTGTCGTGGCGCACGTCACACCTTTTCCGCGCGGAATTCCGAAAAGGTGACGCACGCGGGCATTCCGGTCCTTTACGAAAATTACAGATAATGGCTGGCAGCGTGGCCGCAAGTGCTGGCAGCTGCCAAAAACTGACGATTGTAGCGCCCTTCGCGTTCACGCGCTTCCTTCTGCGCCGAACCGCTCGATAACCCGCGAGCAAACGGGTTCGCTGTCCTTTTTCGTTCCGGAGGGTACCGAGCTTCGATCTTTGGTCGATCGAGGAGGACACGGGAAACGCGTTCCCGATTGCCGGGTCTTGTGTCGCTGCTGCTCGCAAAAGGCCGCGCGGAAGTCCGCGAACGAGCGAAGACTTGAGGTCGACGTCCCGTTTATTAAATTACCCCGGCCTGTCTCCGCGATAAACGCGCGCGTTCGAAGGAAATTAATTTGGGCGTCGGAGCGACCGAAGGGAACGGGCGCACTCCGTGGAACCGCGGCCGCGAAGATTCGCAGGGAACGGAAAGGGAGGAGGAAAGGCAAGCGTGGGACGCGCCATTTGCTCAATTGCGCTATCTGTGAGACGCCCGTTCGCATTATTCGACCACGCATGCAACCGCGTCGACGCGCGAGGGTTAAGGGGCATTCGAACAGGCCGAGAGAGACGCGCTGCCTGTACCGTCGCCGCGACGCTTTTCAGCATCCGTAATCAGCGGAACTGTGCTACGACGGACCAGCGCCCTCGTTGATTCGTTCGGGCTACGCGTGCATGCACGAGCGACGCGTGAAACAACACTTGTAACACCTGCTGGAAGTAGGACCCGATGATCTCGATGAGTCGAAGCGTTGCTGGGCCGGCGCGGCGTGGTTCGGGATATTTACAGAACGTTTGAAAGCAGAGATCGAGCGGCGTGGCGCAAGAAACGAGATGCGTCGTGGGTTGTGGGCCAACAGCGACGAAAGGACGATACGACGGGAAAAAGAAGGAGCGAGAGAGAAAAGGTTCGGGGTGGAGCGCTAGCGTTTGACACGACATGTGTCGGTCGTCTCCCGCGCAAGATCTAAGACTGGACTGGCTTCCGCTAATCCGAGAATCGTGCCTTTTAATGCGAGGCGAGTTTCGCGATTATAAATACCAGAGGATACCGGGAACCCGGTCACGGGGACGGTCTAGACTCTAAATGAATCCGCCGCTGTCACGGGGGTGTGCCGCGTCCCGCGTAAAAACTGCTCGCGGAGCTTTCGCTCGTTTTCCCCTCGAGCCGGGCGAATCCATCCGCGCATCGCGATTTAAACGTTTGTCGAAACGATTCACGGGGAGAGACGGGTAGAGACGGGCAGAGACGGGTAGAGACGGGTAGAGACGGGGAGAGACGGGGAGAGACGGGGAGAGACGGGCAGACACGGGCAAACTCGCACCCCCTGTCCTTATTACGAGAGCAGTTAGCTGCTTTTCCACATGCTGGCCGTACGCTGGCGCGGAAGTGCGTTTTAAATTACGCTCCTCTCGCGGGGAAGAGTTACGAGCTGCCGCAGCTCCCTTGCTCGCAGCTGCGAGGGACCAGGCTCGTTCCAGGCGGCGCGCGCTCAGAAGTCGACACGAGCGGGAAACGGCCGGACGAAGCGAGCGGAGGGGTCGAAAGAGGACGGAGCATGGCACAAGGTCCATCCGACGTCCCTGGTGACGGCACGCGACCCGTGCTGGATACGACATCGAAGCGTTTAGTGAAACGAGATGCCGATCCTGCGCTCGAGATAATTTTAGGATAAGCCACCCTCTGCTCTGCGGTGCGCGTGCATCGCTCCTGCCATATTCTTCGGCTTCGAGCCGTCGATAATATTAGACGGAAGGAAGAAGGGAAATCCAATCTCTTCCATATTTCCACGATTGCCGCGCTGCCCGGAGGAGGGCCGATCGGGAAGCAGAAGAAACGCGTGTCGATACCGTGCATGCATACGTGTGCACGTTTTCCTGGGATAATGCATACCGACGCTCGCTTCGTTCCACCGGGCCCGGGCCGCCATTATTACGTTCACGGGAGGAGCCGTTGCTCGCACTTAACCATGGAAGCGAGAACATCTTTTTGTGTCTCTGCCATCATGCAGGAGCCTTATTACCTCGGAGCGCCGACCAACACGTTTTACGATTACAATCTGGTCGGTGCCTCCGTTTCGCGAATGCTCGATCCTCGAGGATCTATCCAGAGATCGAGCTGATTCGTGTAATATCTTGCCCGCGACTTTTGTCAACCGCCCCGAGAACTACAAAGTCCAAACTCTGATCGGTCTCGCGATTCAGTTCGATCGAGCGGACGCGTTTAGATCGGGGGAGCACGCGCCTCCCCTTGCGCACCGTTTGCTCGATAAACGAACCACAGGATTTGGTCGGAATTACGGGGGCGCAAAGCAATTAAGCTCCATGCCCTTCGTCGTCCCTTCGCGCCTTCGCACAATTCCTCCGCCTCTCCATGGCGTCGAACGTGTCCAGCTGTTCGCGGCACTCGTCCTCGCATCCCTCCTCCGGTGGGCTTCTCTGTTTGCGCGCTTCTGGAATACGCGACGGACGCAGGCGAGAGCATTCCTCGCGGTGGTGGCAAAAGTCGTTGCTTCCGTGTCCGATCGCGTGCAGCGTCGCGTGCACCGATGCGCAATGCGGCAAGGACCCCTTATCCTCGGCAAACATCTTCTTTTAGCGGGCAACGCGTACTCTTCTCCGGCTTCTTTACGTCGGGCGCGACGCGACGCACCGAGAAGTGCTCCGGCAAAGGGTGCACTCCACGGTAAGGCGTTATTGGACGCTTTTAGACGGAAGCGCTCGAACGTCCGAAAGGGGAGCGGGTTTACGAGACTAGTTCAAGCGACAAGGTGGAGTACTTTTTCCTCTGGCAGAAGAAGTTGTAGAACGGCAGATAGAGAGTTATCGGTCGAGTATCGACAGGAATCGTCTTACTTTTTACGCGGTTCTTATCGCCCCCCGAGGAACGAGCAGCCGTCGAGTTTGTTAAGTGGTTGCCTACCGCAGCAGTGCTCCCCGCTTGTTCGCCAAGGCAGCAGAGTCCTTCGGATAATCGGTAACAGGGTGAAAATATTTCGGCGTTCGGAGAATCCCGATCGCCTGGCCTAGAGTCTAGTGTATGGAGTGCGGGGAAACGGCGGCACGGTAGTCGCGTAGCGTCTGGTTAAGGGAAAGGGCCGAACAGGCCCTCGGAGAAAGCATCGAGGGGTTGATAAGATCGTGCGTCGTAAACCGTTAAGTATCGGGCAGCGAGTAGGAGCGAAGCTGACTGAAAAGGAATATATAGGAGCGTGGGACGGAAGCGGATGTAGCGGCCATAACTTGGCTCGCAACCCTGGTTGGACCACGATAGATTCTGCGCCGGGCCTATTCCATTTTACGTTCCACTTTGGCCGCCGCGCCAGTGTGGATGATCGATAAAAAAGCGGGCACAAATCAGCCGACCGGGTGTTTATATCGCGAAG
Organism: Nomada ferruginata; assembly: GCA_963583965.1. Taxonomy (NCBI): domain Eukaryota; kingdom Metazoa; phylum Arthropoda; class Insecta; order Hymenoptera; family Apidae; genus Nomada; species Nomada ferruginata. The sequence goes on from OY757216.1 coordinate 19,391,277, forward strand.
CGGAACCGTAATTCGTAGCGCGTGCGAGACGTCCCGATTGCCGAACGAGAGACGCGCGAAAAAGCTGACGGGAAGCTCGGATCGCCGACTACGAATATTCCTCGAGCCGATCGGCGTCCGGGTCGAAGTGGAAATTTTCCACGGCCGACTGTTCATGAATTTCAGCGAGACCGCGCGGTGCTTCGAGTACATTTGCGATGCAAAAATGATAAATGAGATCGGAGTCTCGTCGGGTAGCGATACCGACGCGATACCCCGGCAGCGAGGAATTACGAGCGAATCATTAGGGTAGGTATCTTTAATCGATCGCGCTAAACGTCCGCGTACCGTATGCTATTAACAGTCGTCGAGTGCGATCGCCACCAGCACCCCCCAACCCCCTTTAATTGATCGCTTTAACGACCGTGCGGAACGATCGAACCATCTCTCGATGGTAATTAATGCGATCGCCGATGAAAAATGATCGAACGGAGAACCGTGCGCGTTCGCGTCGGCGCATCGTTCGCTCTTTGTGATTTTATCGGACAGCCTGAGCGACATCTCATCTACCCGGACTCTGTTTTTCAACTAATCACGTTGATCGATGCGAACCCGAGCGAAATGTATCTCGCGAGCGGCCTACCCGCGTAACGCGAAACGGAATCGCGAACGTGGAGCACGTGTGGAGCTGAAAAGTAACGCGCTGTACCGTTTCGTCGGAGCCGCTCCGAAATCTTGTTCTCGGTGCGCTTGCCCTTGAATTTCCCGTGGTTTCTTCGTGGTTTCTTCGTTAACGGAACGTCGACGTGGCCGAACAACCTGTTAATATTCGTATCGCGGCGATCGAGACAAATTGAAATCCTCCAGCTAACCAATGGCCATTCATCCATCGTCGCTCTACCTTTTCGCCTTTTGTGTCGTGATTTAGTGTCCCTGACGTATATTATTAACGGTCGATAATGGAACCAAGTTCGAGATCGTCCGGTGAATCCGTAATACGGTTCCGCGGCGTCCGGGACCCCTTTTCTTCGGCCCGGCGACCAAGAAAAATCCGGCATCTCTCTCTCTCTCTCTCTCTCTCTCTCTCTCTCTCTCTCTCCCTCCCTCTCGCGTCTGCATGAATTCGTTCCAGGCGTCCGTCATCGTCGCGGCAGAATGCCACTGTCGAGCTTGCTTTCAACGAACCCTGTATACCTACGTGACGTCCAATGAATCTCCGCCGCGGACGCGGAACGAACCTCGTGCCCTCGCCGTGTCCCTCGGCATCTTCGATTCTTCGCTTCCGCCTTGACAAATGTCCACCGTTTCTTCTCGAAACCGCTGGAACTCCGAAACGTCGTCGCCAGATTCGATCCGTTCTCCTTTCTTTCGCTCGCGCTGCACCATCCCGTGGCTCGTTGCTCGATGTCGCGCTATCTCGGATCGAACGTTTACGGGCGTTCGTCGAGGTCGGCGTGAACCTATTATGTACACGGCGAACGCCGTTTAGCGACACGCATTCGAAACGGGCCGCTCGTCCTCTTCAATGTTCCACTGCCGTTTCGCGATTCCTATCTCCGAGATCGTTCCGGCGCGTCTCCCCGCGACGATACGGAATCGCGTGATCGATCGGCGATAAATTGCCGGGTTTTGTCAAAATTCCGAGTCGCCCGGCCCCGTTCCCCTCGAGCTCAATTCCGCCGCCAATTAAGGGGCGACCAATTCCGTGGAAACAGCGCGGAACTTTCCCACGAGCTTGATTCGCTTTCGATCGAGCGGCTCGCACCCATCGCCCCGTTCACCGATGCGATCTCTCTTCGTTAGCCCGGAATTAGCCGGACATCACGAGCATTACGCTTCCTCTCTGTAATTGTCCAATTTGCCAAGCTGGAATCCGGCGAGCGAGTCACAAATCATTCGCACGCCGGCAACCGTTCCCCTGTCGCTCGTTCCTCTAACCTCTCTCTTAATAATGTTATTAAAATGGTTAGCGCTTTCTCGGTAGCCCCCGTGTAACGTGGAATACGAAGCGCGTGCATAGCTTCGCCCGCCGAATTCGCGTCTAGAAGCGAACGTTACGCATTACGCATTACGCGTGCTCTTGGACACTTTTGGTGGTCGTTTCGTAGCGGCACGGTGCATTTGGAGCGACGGGGCGGCGCGCGAAACGCGTGGTCGGCGGCAATGCGTGCCGCCTGAAAGGGAAAAGATCGGCAGGAAATAGCGCGGGTGGCGGGAGGACACGGTTTAACGCGGCGCATATATCGCGTTGCACGGCGTCGCCGAGGAGGCAGGAACCGGCCCGAGCCGCTCCGAAACGCTTCGTAAAACCTCCGTGCACCTAACACCGTTCGCTCGTTGCGTGAATTCATGCCGGTCGCGTGCCACACCTGCGCTCGCGTGTTACCTGCGTTTATCGGCAACCTCTGCACCGCCGCCCTCGTATCGGGAAATATGTACTTTTCTCTCGTAGAACCGCGTCGAAGGTAGGAGCGGTGTAATCGCGCGTACGTAGATGCCGTCCGTGAATCGGTTTAGCGGAAAGGCTACGCCGGAGCGTCTATTGTAGTCGAGGTTAACGACAGATTTCGACGTCCCTCCGCCGTACAATTGGCCTGCCAGTATTTTCGCTCGGCGTACAGCGTAGAGCTCGCCGCTACTATGTATAGGCGCGAAACAGAACGGCACAGAGAAGAGTGAAACCGCGTGGCTACGGTTCGTGACGATCGGCAAGCTCCGGACAAAACAATATTGTCACCGGCGCAGCCTACCTCGAGACCCGGCTCCGTTAATGCCACACGGCGACCATTGTTTCCAGCACGAATCTTCGCGGCCCATTTCGCGTCCCTCTAAACAGTCCGCCGCGAAAATTCCCCGTAGCTGAGAATGGCCGGCGTTCTTCCCCCGCGAGTGCTCCACGCACCGACGATTGCCCGACTACAAAGTCGATCGAAAATATAGTCGCTGGTACGCTTAAGCGCGCTTCAGCGTTACCCCTTGCCTCGTCGGAATCGCGCGAACACCCAACGAGACACGAACACAATGCCCATTCGAGTCTCGACGCTCGCACCTGGGTCCCATTGGAGCAACGGTGTAGGTTTTGTTGGTCGCCGCGAATCTTATTAAAAGACTTGAGGTCATCGCGAGCGAGCGAACGAGCGAACGAGAGTGTCGGTGGTGCGCGGGCGTAACACGTTAACATTGTTTGAAAGCCGCGTCTTTGATCTGAGCCCGGTTGGCGTACATCAGTCGGATTTTATGCCTACCAGGAATTCGCGGCCCCTCCATCGGCGGGTAAACATTCGGGGACTTTGGTACCATTCAGCGATTTAGTAGGGTCCTCAAACGGTTCGAGACCCTCGCCACGCTCGACGCCCGCTTGTTTCGATTGCACCGCACGCGTTGCTCTCTCCGTGGAAACAAATCTGCTCGATTCGCCATCGAGCTGCTATTCTGGTGACGCGCCGGCATTCGAGATGCGCACAATTGCCCCGATTAGATCGCGCCCGCTCGTAATCGTTGCGGGCCTCTCTGCCTGTTTTCCGCTAATTGGGGGAAACCAGCAAGATATACGAGAGGCATCGGGGGTCGCGTCTCTAGGAGATTCCTCGTCGCGATGGAATAAACGAGCGGAGTACGAATCGCCTGGAAGTGGACCGCTCCGACAGGGTTCGGCCGAATGGTTAGGCGGAGGGAAACGCGTTCATGAAGCCATTAAGGTAGATAGATCGACCGCGCTCCTTCTCGATTTCATGGAAGCGTACGGTTCGTGTGCGGCGCGATACACCTGAACGGGAACGCAAGTGTGTGTAGACGAGCGGGGTCGTCCGTGTGACGCGTCAGAAGGGTGCGCTCGTATGCCCGAGCGCCCCTTAATGACGGCGTACGGTCGAGTATAATGCGCGGGGCGGACTTTGGCGCCTCCCTAATCAATTAATCAGCGAATCTCGCTTTTATCTACGCCGTGTAGCCGCGTCGTTTGCTCCTCCACGGTTTATCGGGCGCCGATCGAGGGGCTCTCTCGGTCCCGAAGGGAGAGAATTCCCAGCGCGCAAGCGAAGCTTAATTGCGAGCAATAGCCAGCTCGCGTTCGCATCTTCGGCGGAAGCGGCTCGTTCACGGGTCGCGCGCCGATGCGATGGGACGATACGGACGCACGTTTGTCGACAGTTACGGTAATCGTCGAGGCTTCCAGATATTAATTGTCGCGAGATTGTGATCGGCACGATCGTCCATTAGCAACCAATCTCCTTCGTTTTCGTCGAATCGACGAGCTTTTCGCGCCCGTGCTCGGTGGTTCGCCGAATCTCGAGGAAGCCCGGAACGGATAGAGAGGAACAGAGGAAGGGCCGCGAAACAATAACTCGCGCGGCGAGTCGATCCACGGAGAGAGGATCAGGATCGCTTACGCTCGCCGAGAGAAACGACGGAGCTCGAAAGGAAGGGAGAAGAGAGAGATCATCCCCGTGGTCTGCTCCTCGTCCGTTAATGCGTTGCCACGAAGATCTATGGACTGCCCGTAGTTTATATGCTAATCCGTAAAGAGTGTTAAATACTCGATCATTTATCACGCCATCGCTTCTCCCCCTCTGCTCCTTCGCCTCCTCCCGGGGTTCCTCCCCCTTTCTTCTGGCCCGGTCCATTTGTCGGTCGACCAACATTCGAGCAGCTTCGAACGCGCTGCTCGAACCTTCCTTCCTCTCCCCAGCCGCCTTCAGCGGCATTCTGGCTCCGTTTCACCCCCGCGAACGCTCACCGACGCCGAGCAATTATTATTCTTTACCCCTTCGACGTTCACTCGTTCCACTTTGCCTCCAACCGCTCCGTCGATTTCGAATAAACGCGCGCGGAGAAACATATCGGCCCCCGCGCTCGATCGTCTCGCCCATTCTTCATCCGCGGGGTAACGGCGCGGCTAGTATCGTTCCCCGTGTTCTCGGTAGCCACGAGTTGGCGCCGCGCGAACGTTCGGGAACCGCGCGCGGCCACGCGGAGAGGAGTATCGCGGCGTGGGCGGGCAGAAAGATGAACGCTATCGCCAGCTTCGATCCGTCGGCTCGCGCATCTCGCGGCGGAGAAGGAAGGGTGTTTATGGGCCGCGAATCGGCAACTCGAGGCGAGATTTACGATTCGGCACGGTTAATCCAATAAGCCGCGAACGATGAGGCGTGGGCGCAAATGATGCAAGCCCGCCAGCTGGTCCCCAGCTCGTCCGGCGCAGCGCAACCACCGTGCAACTGGATTCGTGCGCGCGCTATCATCCGGGAAGGGCGACCGCGCTCCGTCCGCTCGTAATAATCGTCAACGTCGAATTCGTCGAATTCGTCGAATTCGAGCAAGGCGAATGATAAATCACGGCCCGGCTGTGCCGATCGTATCGCGGACCTCGTGGAAACTTCGCCGACCGATAAATCTTTGCCGCGCCCGTGAAAAAAATCTGGTCGCCGTACCAAGGCTCGATCGTGGCGGCGCAATAGCATTCCGCTGCAGCGGTGGTAGATTCTCCGCAAAGCTTTCGATTGGCGCGCAACCATCCCGTACCATTCGATTGTCCTCTCCCAATCGTGCGTGCTCTTTCGTTGGCAAAAATGCCGATACGGGATACACGTGTATCCGTGCGCGTTACCCGCGTCGAGAGTCCGGGAGTGCACGCGTACACTCGCCTGTCAATTTTTCGTACTCGCCTGCTCGTAGGGCGCTTGCTTTACGCGCTCGACGAGTGCACTCGAGATCAGCCGTCTCGCGAGCAGACGCGGAGCGAAAGAACAGGCAGGAGTGGAAAGGAAGAGCGAGAGGACCGCGTACCGGTATTCTAAAATTAAGCACGAGATCGCGTCTGACACGCATTTACGGAGAATCACTCGAGTGTCTCCGGCAACCAGCTCCTTTATTACGAGAGACGAAGATGGTCCGCTTTTCGTCGTTCACCGACAAGAGGTAAACAAAACAGCAAGAACGAAGAAAGGGTGAAAGAGAGGAAATCGCGAGCGCAACGCGCCGCACGAGCACGGAAACCTTCCTCCGTCCACTTTTCGGGGGGATATCGCGGTGGATCATCGGCGCTGTGCACCATTGTTACGGTTTACGAACAACTTCCGCTTCCCTGCAGTCCTGCTGTCTTCTACACGAGCTACTAATTTACTGCTGCTCGGTTGTAATGCTTTGTTCACTTCGGGTTTATACACCTGACTCCGTTTGCGATAGCGAAGGACAGCGTCGTCGTAGCTTTTCGTCGCTCGCCTCACCCGGGGCCGTCCATAAATTCGAAGGTGTCGCTCGGTCGGGCAATCGAGAATTCGAGAAGCAACCTGCAGGCTCCTACGAGGCGACCAATCGCTGACGCGTCGCTCCTGCAATTATGTAGCTCGTCGATTCGTAGAACGTTCGTCCGTCAGTACGGTACGAGCTCGTTAGACCGCATTTGAGCTTGATTAATCGCATCTTCGACAAGAGGCCGTCGTCCCTTCGGCGAGGTCTCGACGAAGATGCGCCTTAATCCGGCCCACCTTGGACTTTGAAACCCTCGCCCGTATCGACGATTTTAGAACAATGTTGAGATTCAGAAGCAATAAATTACGACGAAACGGCTCCCTGTACTCAGGTATAGATAATTCTCCGTCGGAGGGCAGGTCGCCTCTTAGCAGGGATTAGAAATCGTCAGGTAGGCGACGGAGAGTCGGAGCCAAGTGGCATTTTTCCATCCAATCGGCGAACCTTTCGAACCCCCCTTTCTCATTCTAGTTGCTGTTCACCGTTGCCCCGTTAGACACGTACATACGTATACCGAAAACAGTCGCACTCGGTGGCATGGATTCGACGACCAACCGCGTCCGCCTCGTGAAATCGGACCTCACACACCCCGGTCATTCGTAGCCTTCAATCTTCCGCAAAAGCAACGACAGGGTAGGAAACTAGGTTCCCGTGGACGGCACTGAACGGAGAAAACGGTTCGGGCGTGTCGAGATAAAACAGAGGGTGGTGTAGCTTGGTGGGGTTGAGCGGACCCGAAGGATCCGTTGCCCCGCACGCTTTCTGTAAAAGAGAACGACGGGGAAAGGAGGGAGCGAATGAGAGAGAGGAAGGGAGAAAGAGAGATGCAAGCACGAGGAGCTCGGAAAGCTTCAGGGCCAAGTTTTTGGGAAGTCAGTTCTCAATGAGTTGGCTCCGCAACGAGGTCACGTTTTCCCGAGCACGTGACTCTGCCGAGTAGCTTTATCGTTTCGCGAAGAGTCGTGTTTATCGGCCACGGTTAGCTCGTCGAGTGATTCAGTCGCGAAGAATTTTTCGCGTCCCGTGGTTAATTCTCTGTCGGCGATGGGATTGACGGATCTGGAATGGTCGAGCTTCTCGGCGCGGAGCAAGGTTCCCGCGTGCAGCTTTCCCGTCCAGAATGAGAAGCAAGCTTCCACGAATATGCTGCGCGAGGTAGGTACGTTTTTGCAATCTGCGCGGACCGTTGCCGGACAATTTATCGCGGGGACTCCAATTAGAGGCCGGTCGACATTGGCCGACAGTTGGGACGTATACTCGTTATCGAGACTATCTTTATGAAAGAACAAGCGTATCGCGTTGATCGTAACGATCGATTAAAGGGGGAACGCGGAGTTTAGAGACGGCGCGACGTGTGTGCATCGTGCTCTCGTTTCGTCGCATAAACTCGTACACGAAAAGAAACCGAAATAGAAATTCTCGGTCCGGGGGAGCAGCCCGTAAATGAGCGGCTTGGCAAGTGGCGGAGAGAGGTCCAGGGAGTCGAAAAGAGGGAGCGGTCACGGGGTAGGGGAAGCCGAGCTGCCAGATAATCGCGGGCGTTAAACTTTTATAGGCCTGATTTTCATTTATATGTTAAACACGTCATAACTCGGCGAGGGAGAGCGGCGGAGGGGCGGCGGCGGAATAAAGAGAAGGACAGCGAAGGAAAGAGGAATCGAGCTGCGATGTGTGGACAAGTTTTTCGACGCGTGTGGGTACGCTCTCGTGTGCAGGTGTGCGCCTCCGGAGCTCAGGTAGGGATCGGGAGCGACGCGGAGAGGAGACCGAGGGAAGACTTTTATTTCTAACAAATGAGCGGCAGGTATGACGATATAATATAAAAAGATCGGGGCTAGGATGCGTGGTGGCTAGTGTCCGCCGTGTATCCGGCGATCGACCGGGGGAGATCGAGTGAGTGCGTGAGGGAGCGAGAAGAGGAGGGCGGCTGTGGTGAAGCGACACCTGATTAATCGTCTTTTTATGGCTGGTAAAATATCGCCGCGCGTAACGACGCGGGGAAGGATACATAGAAAACTTTCGCTTGACAGATATGATTTTCGGTGGATCCTCGTTCTCCTCGGCTCCCTCTCGGGTTATTGAAATATTTCACTGTTTTTTGTCCGGCCGGATTTCGTTCCGCCGCGCCGGCAGGTCGCTTACACCCAGCCAACAAGCGTACGATTAATTTTCCAGCTAGCTCGCCGACAGCCGCACGGTGGTTTGTTTCGTCTCACCTGCTTGGAATTCGACCAATCTTTCCCGCGGTTCGATAAAGAGGTATCCGAGTAATATGTAGTGTCAATTTGTCCTCGCCTCGTGTTCTCCACCCGCCAAAGTCCCCCTCGTTCTCCCAACCCTGCCCATCTGCCCCCGCTTATTGTCGGACGAGGTGTCTTTCGGATGAAAGAGTCGCAGCCGCGAACGTAGTACGTATTCCTCTTGGTCTCGCGCGGTCTTTTCAGCCGCTATAACAATATAGCTTCTCGAAATCTCTTTGACAACGGGACGGTGTCGCCTCTCGGCTCCTTCCAGAGCGGAGCTGCTGACAAATGGAGACGACGGAATACATTACGCGCCACTTATCCCTCACAGAAATATATGTAGACTAATAGGCGTACATGCGTATAAACGAGGGGCATCGAGGTACGGATAAAAGAAAGCAGGCGAGGTGGCCGGTCCCGGTATTCAAATGGAAAAGTTACGGTGGTTCGGTCGGCCGAGCAGCCACCGGCGGATCCGCGCGACTCATCAGGATTCTAGGCAAACACCCGAGACATCGATAATAAATTCGTTCGGCGCGGCGGTCGCATTTGTGCCCGACTTTTGTACCTCTTCAAAAGTCTCGGAAGTTTCGAGCTGACGAAAGGATTATTCCGAATTGGTTACGCTAGGTCGCCGCTATCGAACCCTGTACTCGCGAGCAGCAATGGCAAGAATTTCCTCGTCGATGCCGAGGCTGTAGCCGCGAGTCGCTGATAACGCTCGCACGACATCCGAAACGATCTCCGTTACGGTAATCGTTTAATCGGTCCGCCGATACGCCGTATCCGAGAAGGAGCGCGACTCGGAGTTGGCCGCTGTAAAATTCATCTAAAACCTCGTAAACCGCGGTCGGCAGGACTCCTAATTTCGATGGATATGGTCAACAAACGTCCGAGCGAATATCTTTTACAAGGGGTGGGACGGGGGCCGCGAGAAACGAGGCAGCAACCGACTTTACAAAAGTGCCAAGCGGTAGCTTTTACGAGGAGCAACGGCGGCCCGTACTAAAATTATTAATAAAAACGTTCTCATTGGTGTCGGACCCCCTCCGGCCCTCAACCTGTAAGCATCGTATTTTAGATGTCGTATACGGAATCGTAAAAGAACGCTCGGTCGGCTACGTTTTCGGGAACCTACGTCGTCGGTCGAGCAGATCGAATCGACTTTGCGTCTTTACGAGCCCGATTTTCTCCCGGGCACCTATCCGCTAGGAATGTCGCGTACGGCGGCAGTTCCGTTTGGACGACGAAATTCTATTTCTCGTGCACCGCGAAGCATCCGGGGGGGAAATTTGGAGCTGTCAACGGGTACGAATCGGGGCGCGATCGGTCGCATTTAAATATCGATCCTTCGGGCAACGGTCCCCGTGGTGTTAATCGGGCCCGTTCGGTTGTTACGCGTTCAAGGGTCGAGCACGGTCGGCTCGGACGGAGGAAGAGAGCGAACCGAGGGGGAACCGACTAAGGTCGATGGTAGATGGACGACTGACCGGAAAGAGGCAGAAAGAGGTGTTCGGGCAAATAGAAACGTTCACTTCGCCCGGCTCGAGGGACTACTCTGTAAGGTCGCCGGCTACATAGCGCTGTCGTGTAAACACGCGCTAACTGCCTCCTCTTGCCGACGCCGGCCGTCGTCTCCACCCTTCCCTCCTCTTCGAGTCCGCTTCGAGTCCGCTTCGAGTCCCGCTGCTCCGGCGAACCACGATTGCTTCCGCGCGCGGTATCCGCGATGTCGCCACTTCGATTTTCCGCTTGCACATTTTGCAGTCGCAGCGAAGCACCGACGGCGGAGGAAGCAAAGGGCGTAGGAAGTTTCGAAGCCGAGACACCCGCCACTCTCTAATTCGATCGTTAAACGCAGCCTCATTAGATCCCGATATGTGTGTCTTATAACCGGTGTACGGAATTCGGTATATTCGTGGGCTACAACGAAACACGGCGGGCCTCGATATATTCCCATCGGTGATGGTTCGCCGAGGCAGCAGAAACAAAGATGGCCGTTGATACCGCGGTCAGGAACGACTGCTCGTTCTGTATGTTCGCTCGATTAGCACGGTTGTGCGAGTTGTTTCGCTTCCTCGTTAATAAGAGAGCCTCCCCTCCCGGTGCCGGTTATTCCTCTCGTCCACCCTTGCCTACCATTTCCTTTCTTCTCTCCACTAATGCGTACATAATTCAAGCCAGACGCGTACAATCTTTGCACGCTCGAGTTGGAGCAATTCAGCGACACCTATAGACAATGCCGTGGCTGTCCGTTGCGTGGGACTACGACCTCCTCGGCCTGGAACGATCCTCCGATTTTTTTCCAAATCTTTCCCCCACCGTAGCTTTCGCGAAACAATATCTCCCCGAGGAACGCAGCCACGATTCGCGAAACAACCGTCCCCAGTCGTGGGTATTAATCCCATTGCACGGTCCATTGAAATAAATTACGATATAAAATCAAACTCGTTCCGCGGATGGCGGAGAGAGAACGAGAGAGGGAGAGCTCGGTCCCTCGGGGTAGAGAAACATTAATCGCCGTTGCAAGGTCTCGCGTTGCACGGCCTCGAAGCATCGAAGACCAAGATTCGATTGCAGCCGTGCTTCTCTCTCTCTCTCTCTCTCTCTCTCTCTCTCTCCCAACCGCTTTCGGGCCCATCCATTCTTTCATTATTTGCGTCTTGATTTATTATAATCGAACCTCAGCACCGTTTGATCCGCGCCGAGGTGGCCCTTCCTTTTCGTCGGCCATCTCCCCCGTCATTTTCTCACCTTGCTCTTTCGTGTCTCTTCCGCAACCTAACCCTCGCCGATGCGGCAGAGCTCGTTCGCAATTGAATCGCGAATCCCGCAACAAACGGCCGAAGCACGCTTCGTGCCCCTGCGGCCGCATTCCGTGTACGCGTGTGTCGCGGCAACGAAAATAAAGCGAAACGTGCACCTCCGCGACTGGTTCCCCGAGCAATTGTTGCGTTGCGTGTCGGGCACCGCAGCTTTATCGCGATATCGCGATCAAATTGGACGAGCTACCGAATTAAATTTCACGATCGTAAATCTCGCACGGCCGGCATCTCGTTATCTCTCGGCTGGATTTGCCGTGGCGCAGAAAGAAGTCCGGGGTCCGAGCGCTCGATCGTCCCCGCGTGGAGAAAATTATTGGCCGGGGCCTCGCGCTTCGCGGTCTTACTGGCAGGGACCAGTTGATAAAGGAGCTGCGGCGACGAGAGATTAACGCGCTGGTTAACACGCATTTGCACCGGGTCCCTGACTCCTTCACATCGCGCAGCTTTCCTCCGCGCGCCTCAAATTGAATTAAACCGCGACCATATTCAAAGCGTGCAACTGTTTAGACACGCTGCTCAACGAGGTTGCCTCGGCCTCGCAAATATGTAGATATGGATGTCGGGTCCCTTAATTCGGTCTCGCGGCGCAAGTACACGCTTTTCCACTTTTGCGTCGACAGCACGATCGGGTCGGTCGGTCGATCGTTATCGGGTAGGAAGGGGCAACTAAATTCGACGACCAACGTAATTAATGAGGACGGGGAGGGAATGCTACGCGATCAAATATTTGTACATCGATAGAATTGTTTGCGCTCTTCTCGAAGTGACGCAACGGCACGCGGCGATAAGGAATCGCGGAACACGCGGGTCGAGGGACGATTTAACAAGCGGAACAGCCACCTTCCTTTTGCAAACACTTTACAAAAGAAAGCTGTTCGCGTTCCGCGCTTTTGGCGATGCTTCGCGAAATCCTTGAGAAATTGCGAGCAGCGGGCAAAGAGGGAGGGGGGGGGGGGGGCGGGCGGATTGTAAATTAACCGTCGACAACTGGATGGGCCACCAACGATCATTCTCGCTGGACATGGCGCGGCGCGCTGTGGACCGTGCGGAAACGTGACCGTTTTGAATGTTCGGGATCGTACGAGGTCCGGGCGAGGCTGAGTGACGAAAAGACGGACTCGTAACGCAACAGAGAAAGGGAGAAACAGCCCGTGGAGATTATTAGGCGGTCGACATAAAACGTGCTTAGGTGCGATTTAATATTTCCAGCTACGGGCATAAAATCCTGCCGTATCGGAACTTCGCCGTGAGAGTGGAAGGACGCGAAGGGAACACGAACTTCGCTCTTTGTAACGCCGACATCTGGCGTCATCGAACGTCAACCTCTTTCTTGTCCCTTGTATTTTATACCCTTCGCCTCGTAAAATAAGCTCCCGACCTCCTTCGTCGCTAGCGGACCCTGCCTCTTCATTTGGATTTTCGGGATCGCGGGCCGCTTCATCGTGCGACGGTACTCCGTTTCGATACATTCGGCCCACCTTAATATCTCAATTTCGCCAGCGAATTTCCCTCGGTTCCCTTCGCTACTTAATCGACTCGAAACAAAGTTCGATCGGATCCAGAACAACCCGGAGCGTCCGGCAAAGCGATAATTGAACGGGTCCTAGTGTGTAGGGCGTAGGGTGTAGTTGCGCGAAGGTGACGAGAACGTGTTTCGTTTCTGGATAGCTGGAAATCGATGAAAGAAGCTTTCGAAGCAATTCGGAGCGAATCGCTTGAAAAACGTCGGCGATTCCTCCCGAGAGCTCCGGCTCAAAGGAAAAGACGAACGAAGGCGAGGAAAAGCTCATTCGGATTAGAGAGACCGCTGGCCGGGGTGTATCTCTATCGCCGGAATAAAGCCGATTGATTTCGTCTAGATAATGGAAGATAGCGGATTGTGTTTCGAACCTTCGTTATTGCCACTCCACTTTCTGTTCTTTTTCCATTCGGATACGAGAGGAAACGTGTTCCGAACAGCGGAGCGATATTTCGTGGACCCTCGAAACGAGAGAGACGCGGCTCGATCATGGCAATCGGACGGGAATCCGATGTCTCTCGTGTTCGTTGTTCGCGCACACGTTAGCACGTCGAAACGCTGTCGCGTCACGGAGTTTTCCTCGAACCGCAACATTTTCCGCCAACCATAATTATCGACGTCCCCGTGGATTCGCGGGGACCGATCACCGCTATTATCCCCACGCGGCCGATCGCTCGCGCGAGTAGCTACCCGGAGACAAAACCGGCTCGATATAAACGAATCCGGCCTTTCCTTCGGATATACAAGGGGGCTGGTCCGCGTCACGCTTATTGCTTGCTTCTCTGCCAGTAGTACAAACAATCTACGTTTCCTCAATATTTCAACAGGCATTGCGACCGAGTTTCCGCGAATCCACGTATCCCGGTCTCTCGCCTGTCGGCGTATCGAACTCCGCCGACTGTTCTCACTATTTCCAGACATTCGGGAGCCATTCGCGATCAAAGAAAGGGTTTGCGCATCGATTGCTTCGCGCGAATGTATTTCCTTCGCTTCTTTCATACAGTATCCGCGTATGTATTTCGTTTAGATTCGCGCGTTTTACGAGATGCAAACGTTTCATTTCCTACGTATGTATGTACTTCCCTGAAATTCACCGGTGCGCCAGACGAGCGGGAGAAAATTCAGAGGGCTCCGAAGGTCTGTATGGTTTACGGGCTAGTGGCGATGTAACGGAGATTTCATAGAAGCGCAACGCAAGCTGTGTACACCATTCTCATCGTAATGATTATAATTACAAGCGCTATCTTTAATACGCTGGATGCGGATAATGGCAGCGACGACTCTTACGACCGCTCGTATAAAGCGAGATCTTGATACGCCCGCCGTACGTCTACGTATAACGTACGTACATACGTACACGCGTACGTTTCATGCTTCCTCCTCGAAGCTATTTTCTTTTCCCACAAACGAAGGCATTTAATGCGAAGCGTGGCGCGAGCGACGCTACAGAGATTCCAATAGAATTTGCATTGTTCTAATCCTTGGAGGACATTTCGCGACATCCGAGTTTCGTGTCGCTTCCGGGGTCAAGCGCACCAATCGAGAGGGTTATTTCAGGGTTATTTATCACACCCAGTGCGCGAATGCGCTTCTTTAACCCTACTCGCTCGGCGATCTTTGGACGGTTTCTCTAGTTCTCTCTCTCTCTCTCTCTCTCTCTCTCTCTCTCTCTCTCTCTATCTCTCTCGTAACGGAGCGTCGATCGCGTTTCGCGGATTTCCCTTTGGTCGATATTTAATTTAGCCGGGCACCAAACTTCCATGCTAGACCTAGACAGTCGACCACGTCCAAGGATGCACCCGTTTCCGTTTCGGTCGCAACGCACCCTCATGCAAGCCTTCACGGGCGGAAATTGGCCCCTGTGGCCCTGCGCCGGCGAGGGCACAGCATACGGGCACGGGTTTCGTGTGAAAACAAGGGGCAGGTAGTACAGGTATACGCGTAGCTGATTATCTAGCCAAGTTAACGAGTCGTCCCCGCGAATTGTCCTTTGTCGCCTACTCTCGGATCTCGTTTGTTCGTCGGTGCTTTTTCCCCTCGTTGCCCGCTGGCCGCGCGCTGTCAGCGTCTCCGTGAAAAAAATGATTGCAATCCGTGAGAGACGGAGCGTGCAAACACAACGGTACGCTCGCCGTTATCGTGGCTCGCTGTCAGCCGGAAGGGCGGCGTAAAGTGGCGCGCATCGATAATTACTCGCCGTAAAAGTAGCGACGTGTGGCGTTGAAATGGCGCTGTCGCCTCTCCCGCGGCCTGCTTTCGACTTGGGCAAATTTTACGGTGACCCGTCTTCCGGATCGTGTTCGTGCTCGTGAACCGAAGACAACGAGGTCCGACGAAGATCGCGAGGCTCACCTATACGTATATCCCTCGAGTGGAATAAAAACGTTTGAGCAAACAGTCGGTCGAGCCGTTGCAGAGCCGTGGACGCTAACGATAGTTAATCGTATCGCGTGGTCGCCGTCTAGGATTCCGGAGGACGCGGCGCTAGAAACGGCGCTAGCACCGCCGTGGAAATCGATCATCTCTGCTCGTAGGGACGAAAGTAACCCGATCAACGTCGGCTGTATCAGGAATTATTATTCACTGGCCGTCAGTCGATGAGAAGGAGAGGGCGGGGCCAGCGAAACATGCATCATCGAGAGCAAATTCCGTTCGCTTCTCTTTATTTGACGGTAGGAAAGGATAGGGAAAAGATGCGACGAGTCGAGAAGAAACGAGAGAGACCGATCTTCACGTGGCTGCCGTCAGTCCGCTTAGCTGTAGATCAATCAATATATGTATACCTACTCTGCTCGAAGCCTCGCACTCCGTTCTGTCTCCGTTGCTCCCCGGTCCTCCTCGGCTCGCTCCTCTTTCTCTGCCCTTCTGCTTCTTCGTCCCCTCGCCCCCTCGGCTGCCCCTAACGAGCTCATCGCTCGCGCAGCCAAAGAAAAAACACGAGAAAGTGGTACAAAATGGCCCTTGAGAAATGCTGTCCGTCCATCCGTTCGTTTGTCCAGTTGCTCGTTTCGACGCTGCTGCAGGGGTGGATAGGATCCAGCTAGGGCGTTGCCATCGACGCAGAATGGTATTCATGAATAAGTGGCTCGCGATGCCACCCTCCATTTTGGGGAACGAGCGCTTCGATCGCGTTCAAATTGCCCCCCCGCACGTACTCCTATCTACCCATCGACTTATCGGTCGCTATTAATCGCAAGAGCTGCGATCGATGACGAACCGTGACGCGCAACGATTCTCTTCGTTTTGCGATCGGCATCCGAGGAACTCGCGCGCGTCGCAGTTTTAGGTCGATGCATCGATTGCAGCCTGTCGGCGGAAAAAAATGTATGCGAGATCCCGATTGATATCTTACGTATTCTAATAGCGCGAGTGAAGCGGCTATTAATTCACTGGCACGGCTCGAGACCGACAAAAAAAAGCCCCACGCATGGCGCAAGAGGCGTATAAACTTAACCGTACGCTGTTGACATTTCTACTTGAAACGCGTGCAACTTCAGCAGGGCTATCGAACGAATTCCTACTCGGTATCGCGCAATTCGAGTTACGTCCGATGAAATCCAACGCGGCAGGGAGTGCGCGATGAAAACGCGAGCCCCCGAATTGCCCGGTCGCGTCTGACAATGAGTCGCGTCTCGATGACGAGTAGCTAGCCACAAGAGGAAAGAGCGGTCGGCGTAGAAACGCGCTGCTCAAGGATGGCAAGGAAACGGAGGCAAAAGGTCTGTCGGTGAAAGAGGGGTGGGAGCGGGCCGTATTATAAAAGCAATTAGAAGGCCTCGGATTAGATATAGCACATCGTACATAACAAATATGATAATACGGGCCGCCAGCCCGAAGGGAGTTTGGCTTTAGCTCGGTCGAGGGGGTTTCGGGTTACGTGGCAGGTTAAACGGAATCATTAATAATCGGAGCTAACTAATCTGCCTGTCCCTATGAGCACACTTGTTTCAATCCTGTTTTTATTAGCCCGGTCCGAGTAACATTTTATTCGCTGTGCAACGGAGAGGCGGTGACCGCGGGTGAATTTATTGTCGCGCGATAACGCGACAATGAATTTTTCCTGCACTCGGATCTCGGGAAAACAAACCGCGGCTCGATACGTCACTCGCAAATATTTTTACCGTTTATTCTTCGCTTCTTTCAGCTGTACGAGATCAACGACGACCCGAAAAGAAAGGAATTCCTGGACGATCTGTTCAGTTACATGCAGAAACGTGGTAAGTGCTTTCTTGTCGCATGTTTTTATCGAAGCCTCAGCAGCATGCAAACACCGTGTCCTCGAACGTTGACATAGACGTCGGACGAATTGGAAGGATAATGAAGAAAAGGTATCGTGATCGGTGGTAAACACGAGAAATGGCGGCGCATTCATCGAACCGTCGCGTCGCGTCTCTTTACCCCGACAGTTGTCCGCGACGTGATTCATTATCGTCCGATCCGCGAATCGTCCACGGGAATTAATTCCGCAAATATTGATCGGTCCCGCGCGACGTCCAAGGCCGATTCGACCTCGGGAGAACCGCAAGAATCTTCTCGCAGCTGGTGTTCGCGTCCGCGGGCATTCTTGCTCCCGCATTTGTCTCCATCCCACGGGCGAAGACTTATTGCGATCTCTTGGCAAGCGGTCGCGTTCCGAGCAGGCCTACAATTTTATCATAATCCGGCACGTCCTCCGCGAGACGCCTCCGAGTCCCGAGACGAGTCTCCGGATTTAACCATAGACCACCTACGCTTTCAGCCGCGGTTTCTTGCCTCCCGAGAGGGCACACCGATGTCGTTTCGCGTAGGTACGCGTGTGCGCGTATATATGTATATGTATGCAGTTAGCGAGTGGTGAGAAAAGAAAAGGGGGTTGGTGGAAATCGTGCGGCTGAAAAAGTTGCTCGGCATGTGCCTATCTGGCTATATTTAGTCAGCGCACCTGTCGACACCGCTGCATTATCCCGTGACATTATTTGCATCGTCGCGTGAGCTTTGGAAACCGTGCCAAGGTATTTAGAATTCGGTGAACATTCCGCGGCGCCCCGTCGAGCTTCCACTACGTCACCGACGTGCCGCTCGGAATCCTCCGCTCCCTTCGAATTTGCCTAGCGCTTGTACAGCGCACCCGCGTGCATCGTGTAACGCCAAGTACCTTTGACTTTGCGAAAATTACCATGCATTCGTTACTCGCGACGTCCGCGCCGCGCCGGTTAAAGAAGCGTCGCACACGTGCGACCCGCATCTCGTTTCCTGCACACGTGGATCCTCGGGACGTTTCGCGCCTAGCTGCGTCCGAGCGCCTCGTAAACGTCCACGTGGGTAAATGGTTCGATAACGCGTTGCATCTGCCTCCGTCACGCGAGACTAAATTAGATTCTTGCAAGACGGCAGGCGACAACAGAAACGTACGGAGCCTTGCCCTTGCTGCATCCCGGCGAGGAACGAACGATTCGAAGCGATCGAAAGAATTGGGTGTTGCTGCTGTCGGGTGTCGGGGGACCGGAAGCGCCAGCCTCTAATTATAAAGTCGATGACCCGCCGGGGTGGGATCGAACCTCTTCTGTTCTCTCCCCTTCGCGCACGATGCTTATCCACCTCCGGACGATCAGCGTCACCTTCTCTGTCTTTTTTCTTTTCAATCAATTAAACCGTTTGCAGTACATAGTGGCCGAACCTGTAATAGTGTTCTCGAACGCCGCGCACCGAGATCGACGATAACGCGCGATTAACCGTGCGATACGTCAGACGTCGAAAGGAGAAATACGACGAAGGTGTCAGGGTCGGGCGTATTTCAGAAACGATATATGTTCGCGTGTACCTGATTGTCGCGAACAGTGCAGCGGTATCGTCCACGGTAGACACAGCTTCCCCAATCACCGCCGATTGATCGTCCGATGATGCGGTCTTTACGAGGCCGATTAAAATCACCGGCTGAAAAACGGCCAGACCGAGCAGGGAACATAAACGGGGCAAGCGTGTGGTCGGGGGGTAGGCACCTCCCGCGGGGCTCATTATTGTGCCGACGCGAACAATGATTCGACGCTAACGCGATTCATAACACCTCGACCACGTTCGCAGATATAAAAGACCATTCGTCACGCATCTCGCCGCATTAGTCGGGCCATCGACGATCCTTGTTTCTTATCGATACACCCTTCCCGAGGGTCGCCCGTAGCTCGTGCGCGATGCCCGTCCAATTAATTGCTGCGAATCGTTTCGAATCGAACGAAACTGTCCAAGAGGTGTACGTCGGTTTCTCCCGTTTCTCCCGTTTCTCGTTTGTGGAAGGAACACGAAGGTTCAGGCTCCTCCGGACTTCCTCTGCCGGCAATAACGCTGGGATTATCTTAATTAACGGTCGTAAAGTTAATCATCGATAGAGACTTTTTGTCCGGCAGCTTTATCGGCGCTACCTTGAAAGGACACCGTGCTACCATTCCACGGTACTTATCTCCGGATGACCTCTAAATTCGGCGCGGTAGCAGATATTACGAGGTCGTTTCGCTACAAAGTGTCCCGCTCGTTCGTATATCAAACGTACCGACGAGCCGGAGCGGAACGCACAAATTCGCGTAAGCGGGACATAATTGGCAACGATAAGTCCGGTCGGCCCGGTCGGTCCGCGACTCGACGCGACATCCGTGGAACCGGTTCGTCTCCGTCAACGCCGCCTCCGCGATTCAGAGATCTATTAAACGGACACCACCGAATCCCGAAACGATCTTCCACGCTTCACCTACCGTTACCGTTCGCAATTAGACGCAGCGTATTGTTCCCCGTCCCCGGCAATACCGATCGAACGACAAGCCTCGGAAGAGCCGGTCACGATGCTGGGATCTATCGCGGGGCTAGGTTCTTTATTTATCGCGCGTATTGCCAGCACCTCTCCGGCCCGACCGTTATAAATCTCGAGCCATTTAATATGCAAATCCCGCGCACCTCCAACAGCCCGAGGACTCCTCTCCGTGGCTTTTTTTTCATCGCGAACGAGTTTCAATCGCCGATGTAATTCACACTGCAACGGACGGCCGCGCCGGAGCAATGCCATTCTGCGTCGAATACGTTATTATCTTACTCCTCTGGGCCCTCCTTTATCCTCCACCCTGCGGGTCTCCTCGCGCCCGATATACCCGACCCGGCAGTTGAGCGCTTGGGCGCCGACACTCCCACGAGATATCCTCGGTTCCGCCATCGTCCCCTTTCTTCCGTCGCGTCGTCATCTTCGATCGGACCAAGCGCCTCCTGGACGTCCGGGATCGCTGGAACACGGTCGCCGCGTTTCAACGATCGCCCCTGCGACTCCGAAAGCGTGTCCGCGCCAGCGGCGAAAGTTCATCCACCTATCAGCGAGGTGCGAAGCTAACCAGGAGGCCGAACGATAATAATTTCAAGCGGCGAGGGACGCGTTGCAAAGGTGCATTGCACCGGGCAGGGTCCGCGTCGCGTCGCGTTACGAGCTCTTGGTGAAAAATGCTTTTCTACGCGACCGCGGGTAACGCGTTGCCGCTGGGAACACGTGTTCGGCACGAACGCTTTTCGCTACACACTTGTGAACAGGCGGGCCGTGCGTGCCGTTTGCGTACACAACGCGTTACGTAGCTCGATACTTTGTGCCCGTTCGCGGATTATCGCGCTCCACGGAAGAAATGGAAAAAGGCACGAACCGCTCCCTTTTCTTCGTCGCACGAGTCTATGCTATGTATAGAGCGCGTGCCCGAATGGTAGCGAAGAGTAGCGAGTTCGACGCGCGTATGGAAATCGCAAATCGTCCCGGGAACTGCTCGCCCGACTCGATCGTTCCGCGGCTCGACGGCGAAAAGTAATCGTGCCAGGCGAAACTCGTTGACGGGGAACGTGCCCGGGATTCCCGTGACGAACGGTCGTTAGGTTCGGCGTTGCGCACTTTCAATTAGATCGACCCGCGTTCGCGACAGCCCACTTTCCAACTTAACGAACCTCGCCGGTGCATTTCCATTTCGCGGCGCGCGATTCTTTTCTCTTCCCCCCCGTTCTTTTTTCGCCTTTTTCTTATTATTCGGTATTTGGTGCCGGGAGCACGTTCGCACGCCGTTACTCGATAACTGCGCGACGTCACGGCACAGCGCGACTAGTTCCAATGTTGACTTGGCCTCGCAGCAACGCGAGTTGCGCTCCCTCGAAAATAGTTTTGCCTTGGATTGCTCGCGTTCTCCCTGCGACCCTTGCCGACGGGGCACCGATTTCGTCCCGACCTACCGTTCGAACGACAACGATCATCGGAAGAGCGGCGATCGAGGTTTCGTGGTTGCGCTAATGCCTTCGAGCTGGGAATTAAAGGCCGAACGAAACGGCCGACGAAAGAGGGAACAGTCTCTCGGAGGCTTTATTACATAATAAATATTAAAATTCATACGGGTTGCACCTCTACCGAGAATCGATCTTCGACCGGTCCAAAGGGACGGCTATAAAAGTCGAGAGTAGGGAGACGCTCCTCTGTGCCGAAAGGCAGCTCCTCTCGCGCGACGCTATTTTACTTTTATTCGAGCAGATCCATTCCCGAACGGTTTACGATCCGCGCTGCCACGGTGCCGGCTAGGCGCGGCAGACTCGCGACAAGGAAATTCGTACAGTTCTCTTGCTTCCGGTCACACGGGAGCAATGATTGCTCGTCGACAAACGAGTCTCGAACTACGCATCTTCGAAGCGACCGCCGAACCGAGCGGTTCGAGCGACGCGAACGAACGCCCTCGCGATTCGACGAGTCGAGAATTGAGAATTGAATCCGCAAACGTAGCGGTCAGGGTTTGGTACCGTTAGAGCCGGCGTATCTCGCTGGCTGCAAGGCGCAGGATAGGAACCGAGATCTCGAGAGAAACCGATCGCGTTCCGATAGAAATCCTGCTATCGGTATCTTCGTTCGTACTCACGCGAGTCGCCCCTTTCTATCGACTTTACGATCCTGTCCCACAACTGTACCCACGGGACGGCGCGGACGTACGACGACCCACGACGATGACGATGAGCATGAATAGAACGACGGACAGAGTCAATTCACCTTGTCCATAAACACCCATCCACGGTTACCTCCATAAAACCAAATAAAGTCCTAGCTCGCGCATCATCGTCGAGAGTCCCGGCCATGGGCGGACCTCTACCCGTTCCCGCGAATGATGGATTTCCTCTTTGACGAATCCCTCGTAAACCACCTCTAAATGTTTTCTCAGAATCGACGGGAGGGAAGGGGGTCAGGATGGTGGGAGAGTGAGGGAGAGAGAGCGGCCCTCCTCGTCGGCTGCCCAAAGTCCTTGTTGGATCACGGATCAGGCTGCTTAGGGCCACCCGCTGTTTTTAGAGGGTCTTAAATCGGGATTATGTGGGGATTACATGTCCTGCGTACGCTGTACTCCCTTCTGTTTGCGACCAAAGGATTGCACACCGAGCCCACCGAGCGAAAATGATCCGGCTCGGCTCGGCTCGTTTCGTTTCGTTTCGTTTCGTCGATCTCTGCCTTCCATCGAGATACGCGGGTACAGCGCCAACTGCGAGTACGATAATTCAGAAAGGAACCGCTCCTTTTTCATTCAACACGATTTAGCACGCGTCCCGTGTCCCTCGTATCGAGTCACGCGAACGAAAAGCGATCGCGAGCTTTCGATCGACTCCTCGCCCCCGTGAAAGCATGCGCGGGTAAATTCGCACCATCTCTTCGGCTCGCGTTTCCGAGAAGTTTCGTGATAAGTTAGCAGCTACTGGTTCCGGGGAAGAGCTGGCTACGAGGAAAAGGGGGTGAGCAATCATGAGCAATTATTCGGAATCTCTGGATACAACGATGTGCCCCCGCTGATTGATGCCCCGGGGCGATACAGGCGCAGAAAGATCGCGTTTTCGTGCAGAAGCCCCGAAATTCCTTCGACATTAATTATCATAATGCGATTCCGATGAGATCCGAAACCGGTAGCTGTCCGCCGAGCATCGCTCTCGCGCCACGCAAGGGGGGGACCTCGCGAATCGTGTCATTTTTTCACCCGAATTACGCAGGAATTCGAACGGCTCCGCGGTCTAGCCCGTACCGCACGGCTGTCCGTAGAAACGATAAGAAGTCGTCCGGCGCGAAATTCGAAAGCTCCCGCGCCGCCTGGTAGCAAGGTGTCGCGGTGCACCTGTCCAATTAGTTGGCCGCTCGTGCACGAATTCGACCTACATTTTCCAACGGCGGACAAGTGACCGGGTAGCTTCCAGCATCGGGAAGGAGAGAGGAAGCGGGATAGAGCCGCACGGTTCTCCGGCACGTTCCAGTGCTATAGATAGCACGCGCACGCGAGCCGAGCGAAAAGCATTTAGCAGGATGACGTTCGCACATTCTAGACGTCTCGACGCCGCGCCGGCCGTTCTCACCGATCATCCGTTACGTTCCCGTGACGTAATTGTCGAATTCCGCCTCCGTTACCCTGCTCCCCTTCGCCTTCCGCCCCCACCTTTCTCCCCGTTTCTACCTATGTATATCTTCCTGCACGCTTCGACGCGACCCGCGTGACAAGAATGATCGTCTGCAGCGGCGCGATTGATTAATGGCGAACCGACGAGTTTTTCGCGATTCGACTCTCGACTCTCTGCTGCTCGTTCGCCTTTCCCGATCGTGTCGCTCGCGTGGTTCGAAGACGGCGGGCCGACTCGGCCGTGGAGCATCGGGCCTCGACGGACGAAGAAAATGATGAAGGAAGATGGAAGGAATCGGGGAACGGGTTCCGCGTTCGGCGGCCTCGACGCTGTCCAGGCGTGGGAAGTGAAATACGAGCGGTGCAGACGGCCAGCGGCCATTTCCATCCTGCCGGTTTAGTATTGGCGGGCCACTAAGTCTGAACTAATTTGCTTATTAATATTTCACAACAGCGCCGATCGCTCTGGGGGTTCTTGATATATCGTCTCCCCAGCCTCGGCCCCTGCGCCCTTCCGCTCCCCCCGTCTCTCGCCTCTCGCCTCCCGCCCTTCGCTTGCCGTGCGCCTTTCAGCTCTGGCTAATTCGAACGCTTAGATCAATTTGTCGCTTAACTTGGAATCTTGTTCCCTTAACTTCTGCATCAATGCTCCATTCGCGTCGCATAAGACGCGACTAATCCGCCAAAACACGGAGCAGACGCGCGTCGTGTAACAAGCTTTCGCGCGAAGACGTCCGACCGGGTTAGGTATGTGCACGCGGACAAAAGGTTCGACGAAGGTGATCACCAGACGACGAGCAGCCTTGCCGCGATTAACGTCGTTAAAGCTCACAACCGTATCGGCGCGTTTACGATCCCTGACGAATCCGCGTCGCAATAGAGGGAGAGGGGTGGAGGAGGAGGAGGAGGAGGAGGAGGAGGAGGAGGAGGAGGAGGAGGAGGCTGCATGCGCTCACAGACATGGAAGCCAGGAATATTTGGGTCGTCGCGTCGCAGCGACGGACTCGAACCCTTATTCTGGCAGAATGACAAGCGCGAATCGAAAGTTATTTCTGCGGCAGGCCGATATACGGATTGATTTATGCCTGGCATCGGACAATAACGCGACCCGCCTGCTTTATCGCGGCTCGCGTTCATATTTTATAACCCTGCAAATAGCCAGAAACGACGCACCTTCTCGGAAGCATCGATCCTCGAGAATTTCACCGCTCCGCGATATAAGCTGCGAAGCCTCCGTTCTGTTTCTCGATCGTTCGCGTCCCGCCGCGGCGCTGTGTCGCCGTCCAAGACAATCCGGAAATCCAGATACACCCCCGGCTTCGTTGCGACGATCCGGAGACGGCCGTGGGTATCGACAATCGTAAGCAAGCCCACCCAGGTCGTCGCCACTTCTGCTAGAGAGCGGCAAACGACGCGACGGGCGGACGGGGTAACGAGCGGGCAGAAACGGACGAGAGGGTATTATCTATTCCTGAGGGTGCCGCACCGTTCCTACGATCGCGTTTTGTCTTTCGTCCGTTCTGGGGTGTCGTAGTTGAAAATTTTGCTTCTCATTCTGCCAACGGTGAGCCTTCGTTCGAGCAAAGCGTTTACTCGAAGGGACGAACGGGCGGGAATGTCCCTCTTGCCGCTGATGGTGCCAATCGATACGGGGATCCTTCTGCTTTAACGAATTAGATCGGTGGGCAAGAAAGGGATACTACGGGCGACGCCCCGGGGATCGCCTGCGTCGAAGATACAATTATTCGATCGGGGTGCAACAAGTGGCTACGGGGAAGTCGACGGGGGATTCTCTATTCTTGTCTGGGAGATTTCGATGCCTCGATAGACAGGTTCCTGCCACCGGCAGAATCGCCCCGCAAAGGCGATTATCCTATTCGGGCCGGGGTTACATCGAGATCGATCTGCGACGAGTTAGGGTTCGTCCCTACTATTTTCAAAGTAGCAGCACTGTCTTCAGTTCCTTCCGAATCGACCGGTCCTTCCGCGCGGTCTCGATAAATCGACGAGCGAAGAGAAGACGAGAAATAAGAGGAAACGACAATGGAAGGAAAGAAGACTACCAGCGAAGCTCGGCGCAACCCCTTGCTCTCGGCCTCGACGTTCCATCGCGACTACTCCCCTTTGGCAGTTAACTTCGCTAAGACGGACCGTAAATTACGCCAATATTTCCGCGAAATCCTAACAAGATTATAAAGCAGATTGTAGCACTGTTCGTAGCGGCAGTTTCTTCCTTCTCCTGCGGACCCTTCTTGATCTCTCGTGGCCCGGACCGAAGGGCTGGAACTCGAACGTTCGTCGAACGGAGAAAGAGCTATCGGTGCAACGGAGCGAGCACTCGGCAAGGGGGCGGGAGAGAGGGAGGTAGTAGTAGTAGTAGAGAGAGAGAAAGAGAGATCTATTTATAATGCGTTTGCGTCTTTGCAGGGGCCTCAGCCGGTGGAGGCAGTAAATGTCGCGTGTATTTCATATGAAACTCCACCCCCTCCCGGCTATTCTTCGCAATGCCAATCTCTGTCTCTCGTTCGTCTGACAATACCGAGCGCTAACAAAGTTAACCCGCGCGAACGTAGTCTCCCGTGTACCGCTTCCAACCTTGTCCTTCCCTTCGCTCACCGTCCTTTTTCTTGTTTCGCGTATGCATCTATGTATACATGCGCATACGTACATGCCCGTGGTCGAAGCGAGCCCTCTCCCGTTCGCCGTAATGGGTCGAGGCTCGTCGAGTCGAGAATTTTCTATCGATGGGACGTTTATCCGCGGAGAAAGGAGCAAAGATTGTTCTTCATCGAAGGCTTACAATTGCGTTCGACGATCCCGCGGACGAGCGGCGTTCCGATTTTCGTTGAACGGCTGCGCGTACCGCGAGACCGCAAATTGCCTCGTAAAGCGCGCGTTGTAGCAGCGCCGCAACACGGTTCGGAAAGAGTTGCTCGGGCGGTTCTTGAGCTGGCCGAAATACGTTCGGGCGTGAATCGCGCTCCTCGGCCGGTTAATTAAAAAAGCAAATCCGCAAGGGACCAGGGCCTCGCGACGTCCCCGCGGAGCTGCTTATTAGCTTAATTGAATCCGCTCGAAAGCGTCGCGCGTTTGGCAGAAGATTCGATAGGAGGGACGCCGTTTCACGATTGCGCTGTCCGAATGAACGATCTCGTTTTTCCTGCCAAGAAATTGGCCAGCTGAGGAGCGAGGCAGGTATCTACGTGCTTGGACGAGAAATCGGCCGCGATAGGAAATCGATGGCCAAGGGGGAAGCACTTTGGGGGACGGTACCGCAAGGGTATATTCCGTTGGCAGCTTATTGAATAGATTCCAGGGCCGTCACGCGAGATTCCGGGAAAAGTCGTTTCGCGCTCGTCCGAAAGGCTTTTAAAGCGGACGCGCAGTCGGGCCGCAGCAGGCCGCAGCAGGCCGCAGTTTCTGCGTCGGTTAATAAAGGCCTCCGACATAGTCGATCGTTATTAGATCGGGCACTCCTTCGGCCCGCCGATCCTACCCGCCCAATATGCTTCGCAATAACCCATAAAATGCAACATTTTGTTTCGTATACCAATTACCCCTACTACGCGGACGTATCGTCGAGCCGGCTGTGCCGTCGTGCCACCGAAGCCTGCTCGTTTCGTCTGGATCGTCCTCCTCGACGGTCCTTGGACGCGGTGCGCGAGGCGACGGCTTCGCCATTATCGACCAAACGCAATCTATCTTCAAGTCTTATGATTACGCTGGCGTCCGTTGCTGTACGTAAATTGCGACCTGAAAACGACAAGTCGAAGAAAGTCATTGAGGGAGCAACGATATGAAATGCCGGGGGATTTAACTGCGCTCGGCCGATATCGTGCTATCTATTGAATATGCAATAGGGAGTGAACGACCGCGGGTAGATAAAGAAAAAATTGTCGCTCGCCGGGAGCAACGCGGTCGACGCTGTCCTCGTGTGCGCGTCGTTTTTTCGATCCAGGATCAAATCGTATTGCGTGTTCGGAACGAGTCGTCGCTCCGACCCCCGTGGAACGCGCCCGAATCGCGTCTGCGAGCATTTAAAATGTCGACAACGAAGCGGCGTTCGCTTCTCACCCCTCGCTTGCCAACGCAGCGCGCGAAAATTATGTACCTGCAACGATAGCACGTAACGCCTGTACCTACGTTACTTCCAACGGTTACTTTGGCTGGCTGAAGCGGGCGTGCAATGGCCACCATTGCGGCTCGCTACGCCTCGAATACGCCAACGAGACGCGGTGGCGGCGGCGGTGGCGGTGGCGGATGGCGGTGGCGGCGGCGGCGGCCATTATAAAAATAACTGCTGATTGGACGCTCTACCAAGAAAAGTCGTAATCGCATCCTGAAATGCCTCTCCTCTCTTCCTTTCACTCCCTCCTCCTCTTTCTTCCCTTCCTCCCCTTTTTCTTTCCCCCTCGCCATTTCTTCCACCTTATCCTCGCATCTTTCTCTCCCTTTCGGCTCCCTCCTCTGTTCGCGGATTACTGCTGTACTGGCTGTCGAACAATGAATCTCGCTCACGCTTAACCACACCTTGCACGCTCTCTTCTCTGAATTCTTTCTTCTCGATAGATCTAACTTTTCTTTTCTTGCTTCGCCAACTTGTCGATCGCGCGCCCCTCTTCTCTTCTCTATCGAACGATCTGATTCAATCGAGCCGAGTTCGGCCTCGCAAACCGTTTCATCGGTCGATCAATTTTGTTTCGCGCGAGGCGCTGGGAGCAAAGAAGTAGCGCAAAACGCGTGGATGGATCGGAAAGCGAACGGGGTGTAGAGAATGTAGTCTCGGCGAGGAAGCAGGGTTGGGAGGCAGGGAAGAGAATCGAGCGCCATTTTGCGAGCCGAGCTTTTATCACCGCGCCCTATATAGGAACATTATGCCTGGGTTGCCCGGTTGCGCGTATATCAACAATAATTGCAGGGCCAATAATAAAGCCGGAGGGACCACGCTCGATAGCCCGAAATTGCCGGTTCCCCTACCCTTGCCTGCAACGTTTTATTGCCTCCTCTCTCTCGAGAGAGAGCAGGAATGGCGGCATCCCCCTTCGTCCTTCTCGATGGCGGATAAACGATCCTGCGATACGAAACCCACTGCTGGCGATGGCCACACGGTATTCACCGTGTCGCGAATTCTCTAGCAAGTAATTCGTGCAGATACAAACACCAGACCAAAGTATTCTTCGAAAGTAATCGATTACGTGTAACGTTGATCCTATGAAATCTTAACGGATACTGTCGCTGCTATCTGGTCTTCCTTTTTCTTACTTTCTGTGGCATCGTCGCGTTCGCTTCGTTCTCATCGTCGTCTTCGTTGCGGTTATTCTTGCTGCTGCTGTTGTTGTTGTTGTTGTTGCTGCTGCTGCTGCTGCTGCTGCTGCTGGTGCTATTGTTGCCGTGGCGTGGCAATCGCGATGGTGCTGTTGTAGCAAGACGTTTTGCACGTGGAATCGTTCGCGAGCTCGTAAAGAGCCGCAAAGGAGAGCTCGCACGCGCGATAGCCACGAGTATTGCCCTTGTTAACGCCCCGTTAACTCGAACCTCTGGACAAACTCGTAAAATTTGCCGGCTTCGAGCCGGTAAGGCTACCACGCGGTGTACACGACTGCCGGTGAATTTTCGCGTGACTTTAAATCGAGTCGGAATTATGTGTTTAGTGCAAACGTCGAACGAAGCATCGCGATGCGGGAATATCTCCTCCTTCCTTCTCCTTCTCTTCTATTGATTTTTTATCTTTTTATCTCGCCTCCTTGCCGAGTCGTCCGTGTTTTAAATGGATGTAACATAATTAGGGAGAACGCACGTGCATAACGAAATAGTACGCGGAATCGTTTAACTTCAGCGAAGAGTAGGTAATTCCAGAAAAAGATAGCGCTAGATAATGCGTTGTTTTCAATTATTTTTCTCCGCCAGCGCGTATTTATGGGAACGGCGATCAGATTACGACACCCTGAAAGCTCGTAAAGTCGGCCTTTACATATACGTGTATATATGTATAATATATGTATAGGTACGTATACTTGGATGTTCCTGAACCCTGGGACAGTCGCTAACTCTTGCTAACACCCGGTCGACACGGACAACGAGCTACCTCGAAACCCGACAGAGTTGTCGCACCTACGCAAGACAGCCTCGTCGACTAAATTCCAACAAACTTATCGATATCGGTCCCAACATTTCGAACGATTCTCGGGACTCCTGTCTTGTTTCGCGTTTAAATGCCGTTTAAATGCCGTTTAAATGCCGTTTAAATGCCGTTTAAAGAAGAAATGTTTGCCAAATTATCTGTGCCAGCGATTCGTCCCTCCCGCTGCATCTGTGCCCTTTGCCGCTACTCTTCCCTGCCACTGCCCTCTTTCTTCACTCTATTTGTTATACGCGAGCGTACGATGCACGTATGTACGTAGGTAAGGAGATCGTAAAAGCCGCGGTGCTCGCGTGATCGTTACGAATTCGTTATTGCTCTTGTTAACGCCCCTCGCTGGAAGCCTTGGACAAACCTCGTAAAGTTTTAGCGCTGCACCCTGCGTAAACCACCGTCGAAAATGCGCCCGAACCGATCACGTGACGGATAAGAAGGTCGAGTTTACCTCGAACCGAACGATACGTATAGCTCCTTTCTCTATTTCCTCCCCTTTCTTCCCCACCGTCTTCTTCTTTCCAGCCCAAACTAATTTTCCTCTATTTTAGGGACCCCGATCAATCGGCTACCAATCATGGCGAAATCGGTGCTGGATCTGTACGAGCTGTACAATTTGGTGATCGCAAGGGGAGGCCTGGTCGACGTAATCAACAAGAAACTCTGGCAGGAAATCATCAAAGGCCTCCACCTGCCATCGAGCATCACTTCCGCGGCGTTCACTCTGCGCACCCAGTAAGTAGATCGTGAAGTTTCTCATCCGGGACCCTATTCCGCCCCGTGCCTATTCTCTCGTAACTCTCGTACAGAACCGCTCATCCGAGCATGAAATCTGCATCGATGACTAAGAACTCCGAACCTTTGCGTTGCTGCGTTCCCCGTAAAAGGACTTGCAAGAACTTGGGAGAACTGGCCGCGCTACAAATCTACCTCCTCTACTCGAATCGATCTCCACTTTGCCTTTTTTCATGTTCTTTATTGGAGTACGCGTTCGGTACGGAGGCAGCGCGTTATTTGTTGTTGCACGACTCGGCGGTTTCAACTATCGCCTCGAGTGTACGTAGACGAGACAACAGTGAAATAGAAAAGAGTCGCGGTGCACGCCTTCCGGACAGCCGTTCTTCGGTGAACGCTATCATTATTAACGCTGGCGAATGCGAACACCAGGAACGACTGTTTGTGTGCTTAAGATGGCGGCTTGTATCAAGAACAGCGTGTTCTCCGCGAAACAAAAATATACGAAGCGCCGCTGTACAAAAGAAGCTTCTATCGCGGGAACACACAATATTAACGCCTCTGGCCGTGCTGGGAGCACTGAAAACTGCGGAAAGGAGCCGATGGGGCGGTGCGCGGCTCGTGCCGGTTAACCCCATTCGTCACCTGCCAGGGGAAGTCGTCGCCGGGACGACACGTTCGTGGATCTAGACCGGGTGTCGAAACGGAGTGTCCGCCGAGAGTTATCGGACAATTTCTGGATATTAAGATCCCCGATCCGATGCTTCGCCTATTATTAGTCACGTCTTCGGCTACGACACCCCCTACTCCGACGTTTCAAGCATCGGCTGGCCAATTCCGTAAATTTCGAATGGCTCTGTGCAACTGTCACCGGTTGCCCTTTTCATCTACGCTCGATTCTGGAAGCTATTATATAATACGTGTACATACATTTCCCGCCAGCTCGACGAAGCCCGGAATCCTCGCGTCTTTCAGACCGCGCCAAGATCTCACCGTATAGTTAATACAAATTTGACGCTCGATTTATCAGATAGCTATTCTCGTCGCGCGATTCGCGTCGCCTCACCAGATGGCAGGATGAAATTAATTAAAGCTTGCAAATTCGTCGCGACAAAGGAAGCATTCTCGTGTGGTGCGCGTCGTATCGTCGTTGGAGATTTCCGACCGACCCCGACCGACCCCGAGAGACACGAGCTACGAGAGTACCGAGCCTTAGCCGAGGTGGATCCAGTTTCCCAAGTTCCCTTTCGTCGAATCGGAACTATCGTTCCGGAGATGCAAGGGGGTCTCGTGAAAATGATCGGGCTCGCGACAACCGGTCAGCTTTGCCCGAGGAGCAGGGACAGGCGGAGGGAGTGAAATTGCAAAGGGAGACGCAGGTTACCGCGTATCCGGTTAGTATCGCGGGGCGACGACTGAATCGAGCCACGCGTCTTCACCGTGTAATTATATTTATAGTCGCGAGAGAGGCGGCAACTCGCCGGACCGTCTTTTTCCATTGCACCTCCTCGGAAAGATGCTCCGGTTTCGACAAATATCATTTGCAACCGGGACCAGGTAAAATGAACGTTATCCAAACGATACAAACTCTTCGGACAGCTACACTCGGGCACAGATACGATTGTTCGAACGATTGGAGGCCTCTTGCAGGCGAGAATGTGTAGCTGCAAAGCGTGCAAAAGGAGCGTGGAAGAAGACAGCTGCCAAGTCACGTTTACTTCGTAACGCGTAAATTCAGCGTTTCGCGAGGCAAAATGCGGCCACGAATATCGAGACGATCGGTGCAACGCGAATTTGATTATCACCCAGTGATAAAGATAAATAGATACGGGGCAGGAGGGAGGGAGAGAGATTTCGGGCCAAACCTGAGACGCTCACCCGACAAAGGCTCGCGTGCACGCACAACGAAGAACTGGACAAAACTATGCGCGTCGCTCGCGCACCAGACTCCGAAATTTTAGACGCCGAGGAGGACCGGCTATTCTCCAGTGACGGAGCGCGAAATGGAAGAAGAAGACGAAGAGGAGGTGGAGGTGGAGGTGGAGGTGGAGGAGGATGAAGAAGAAGAAGAAGAAGAAGAAGAAGAAGAAGAAGGCAAAGAAGTCGAAGGGGCGGAGGAGGTGGGAACGACCGGGCCGAAGGGCTAGTTTTGGCTGCAGTCTGGCAGACAATCGTAAAAGCCGAACGATCCCAGCGCGAATTATAGACCGCGGTTCCCCGACGAGAATATGTCTATCCACGAGCGTGTGTGCGAATGCACAACCAAGTATGTAGACAGATACCTATATTTCTGGGCATGTATGGCTTATTCTTCGGCTGGCCCGATAGCGCGTCAGAATAAACAATATTTACGAATTATTTAGCCACCCTGCCGTCGAAAAAAGTCGATTTCGCGTTGCGGTTTCGGACCTTCCTCGCCAGCTTGTCTTAACGTCTTCTTATTATTACGAGCGATTCCATTTCAGACTTTGCTCATCGCTGCTTCTGTTTCCTCAATTCGACTCGTATCGCTGGTCCCCGATAAGAGGTTGCTGTACCATTCTTCCGACGCGAAGGATGGTGCCGTTCAGGTGCAATTAGCAGGGTCAGGTCGAGCGTCTCCGGCGAGACCGAGATTAAATTAAGCGACAGGCGACGAACGTTGTTCCCACCTACGCCGACTTTCCTCGCAATGATTGACAATGTCGGCTGTGCCCTGCTGCGATACCAATTAATTACTCCCATCCACTGTTCGCCCTCTCTCCGTTTCCTCGCCTTCCATTAAATCTGGTTTCGTACCCGAAGCGTTTCGCCGCACACAATTTACGCTTTGCTTTGGAATTTTAGAAAGCGACCGACGAAAGTCGGCCCCGTGCGAAAAATCAACGCGATCCATCGTTCCAGCGGCTTTGCGCGTGCGTCTATCAATTTGCTTTCTTTCCAGATACATGAAATACCTGTACCCGTACGAGTGCGAGAAGAGACGACTGTCAACGCCGGCAGAGTTGCAGGCAGCGATCGACGGAAATCGACGGGAGGGACGCCGAAGCAGCTACGGGGCGTACGCGGCCGGCGGTGGCGCGACGGCCGATGGTCTGATGCAAAGAAGTCCGCACACCCCGAGTTCGCTCGCGTTGCACGCGCAAATGTCACCGCTGTCGTTGGTGACGGCCGTGGCGGCTGGTGGCCAACACCATGGTCCGCAATCGCTGGTGAACGGAAGCGCCGCGCACACGCCTCTGTCACACCACCCGCATCATCCCCAACACCCTCAGGGACTCCCTGGACAGCCAGCGAACGCAGGTGAGTTGACATTTCGACATTTCACTCCGCTCTCGTTTGCTCGAACGAAAGGGCATGGAAATATGTATGCACATCAGCGGAAGCGAGGCGTCGCGTCGCGTCGCGTCGCGTCGCGTCGCGTCGCGTCGCGTCACCGGAGGCAGCTTTTAGATGGAAAGTTAGCGGTACGCTAGGAGACAGATGCGAGCGGAGAAAAGGGAAAGGTCCAGAGGGGAGTGCAAGAGGACCGGGTTTATTTTAAATCGGTAGTTAGGGTTTCAGGCCTCCCCGGAGATGATGATGCGAGAGCGAAGGAGACGTAATTGATTGTACGATCCTCCGGGAGACAGGCGTTAACGGATGACTCTCGCTAACGAGCATTCCTACTTCTCTACCCCTTTCTTCTTCCTTCTTCCTTCTCGCCCCTATCCTACCACTCAGCTGCGCCCCTTTCAATTCTGTTCCGCCACCCTCTGACCCAACGTCGAACCAATTTTCCTCCTACGACTCGCACCCTTCTCGTTCGCCGCTCGAACCGCCCCTACAATTTTCTTTCGCGTCCAATATACCCAACCGTGTCCCTTTCCACGGGCCAACCAATTTTTCGCATCGGTAGAAAATCAAATTCATATCTACTAATCAGGCGCGACGGTCTTCGCTCCAGTTTAATATCGGTCTAGACGCGACCTTTCCTTTCGATCGTTCCGTATCGCAACCAGTGCACCCGTATTGCACCTATCCCATATGCTTCTGTTCGTCGCAGGACCTATCCCAGGAATGGCACCATCCGAGTTCGAAGCACGCATGGTCGAGTACGTGAAACTGCTGAACAAGGAATTGAGAAGCGCTGGCGCCGGAACACCACCCCCGATGATCCATAGACAAGGAAGCGCGTCACCACAATCCACCACGCCACCCAGAGACGGGGGATTCAGTGCCCTGGAAATGTCCAGACTCACCTTGTGGAACATGTACAACAACAACACTCTGTATCCAGGAGTTGGCCACCCGCCACCCCTGTCTCCCCAAGCGCCGCAATCGCCAGTGGCCCTTCCAGCATCGAGCCCTGAACCTCAGAGGGAGGCTCTCGATCTTGGACTCAGGTAATGTATACACGTGTGTTTCATTCGGAGGAAGATATGTACGCGTACGTCACGTGACTGGTGTTATTTGAACGTTAACAGGTCATCGCCCATGTCCCAGTCGCCGGTCAGACAGGGTTCACCCTCTTCGGGAGGTAGTGTGCAAGTGAAGAAGGATCAAGATCTTCTCAGCATTGGACCACCGCCAATGAAGAGATCACTCTCGGACGACGAGAATCCCGCAGAGAAGGCCGCCGCTGTATCTCCCGTTGGCACGCATATTAAAATTTCCAATCGGGGTAGGCGGCTCGAATATTCATTCCCCGACGATTTCTTTATTTCCCAGCCCAAGGCGTTCCTCGTAATCACACGACTCTAATGTTCGATTCCAGGGGACGGAAGGAACGGCGACAATTCGTTGGTAGTCAGTATGGAGCTGAACGGAGTGATGTACCAAGGTGTTCTGTTCGCCCAAACTGAGAGCAAGTCCGCCAGCAGTGCAGTAACATCCAACAGCAGCATGAGAGTGTCGCGGAGCATTGTCTCGTGAACTGCGACGACAGCCTATACGCGATGCCCCTATACTTAAGGCGCGCATCATTCATATACATGTAGCGATGATAGGCCTCCACGTACATAAACGGTCGAAGCAGTCTGCCCATTGTGTTAGCGACGGATCGATCGTAGAGTCTTCGTAATTGTACAAATGCTGGGATGTGTTTCTTTTTTGGTAGACAGATGCTTGGGAAAACACGACTCCAGTACGGTTCGACGCATCGGTGTGTTTCTTCGCCGAGATTTCACAGGGAACCGTTCGCTCCGACGTGTTTCGCGGATCGGTCGTTCGTTCATAGACTCTTCCTGTTATAAAAGACGTTCTCACGAACAGCTATGAATTCGTGTTGTGATATTAGGTGCGCGCAGATGGACGCGTCTGTCCGATCGTCGATGATTCACCGATTTCTTCTCTTGTCAGTGGTTTCTCTTGTTAGCGATTCTAGAGAATCCTGTTCATCGTGGAATGGACACGAACGAGTAACCGAGAAGACGGTCATTTAGCATCATCTTTCTTTTTCCCCCTTTTTTCCCCTCTCCCTCTCTCTCTGTTTCTCTTCCCCTTATTCGCCGATGCTAGCAAATGAACCGATCGATGGATCCTCCCTTTTGGAGTTCTCGTGCCGTACGTTCGTTTACAGCCTTCGGGTTCTCGAACGGTCGACGTTTGTATCAAGGTATGTACACGAGTACCTACCGATCCGATAGAAATTGTATAAATTGTGACGATCAAATTAATGTCGACCAAGGTAGGCTGCTCCGCCTCGACGACGATTCAAATGTTTATGTGTGAATAGTAATGTATGTATGATTTGTGTGCAATGATAGCAAGAAAAACGTCCCCTTTTAATCGTATCTCTCGCGCCTTGCGTTCCCTTTCATTCAAGAAACTATTCGGAATGCCACTCGCCGTCTATCTTCGCGTACTCCGTTTTTCCTATTATTTGGGGCGTGAGCATAATTTAAGGATGAAAATGCACGAGAAAAGGATGATGAGAATTAATCTTTATGGATGTACCTACAATGAAAACTACTGTTCCAAGTATCTTGACTGGAAGCACTCGACTAAAAGAGGGTTACTGCTACGAGAAACGAATTTCCGAACAGGATCGACCATTTCCTCTTCTTCTTCTTCTTTTTTTTTTATCGCTTTATCACCGAATCAAAACATCTTAACTTATTTATTGACGCCGATTTCTCGATTTCTCGATTCCTCGATTCCTGAAGTTCGGTAGTAGTTTCCATTTTCGTCGATACGACTCGAGAAATCGGCCTCCTTCCGATATATTTTATAGCATTTTAAATGAGCACGTGTACATTTGTTTTTATCTCGACTATTAACACGATATCGCTGCAAATGTAGAGAGGGCAGATGTATGTTTGTGTGCGCGTGTGCGTGTGCGTGTGTGTGTGTACGTGCGTTCGCGCGTATACATAGATATGTATGTATAAATGTGCGTACGTGAGTGTGTGTGTGTGTGTGTGCACGCGCCTGCGTGTGTATATATATATAATATATGTACATTTGCACGCACACGTGCACACGTAGACACGTGTCCATCTTGTCGCTCGTTCGTTAAGTGTATATAGTCATTTGAACATTTACTTTTCTTTCGCAAAAGGGACAGAGCTCAGTGCGACAGTTTACAAGCGAATACGCCATTATTACTATTAATATTAATATTATTATTATTATTATTTTTATTTTTATTATTATTACTATTACTCCCATTATTATAATTACCACTATCTGTTAGATTTAAAGAGGGGGGGGGGGGGAGAGAGAGAGAGGGAGAAAATATCTGTCGTGATTTTTATATAGCTAGGCACGAGTCATTTTTATTTTCTTTCACTTTCTTTTCGTTGAAGCCGGGTTTGAAGAAAAATCCTACGGAACGGATTGTAAGTTGCCGCCACGGATTCGCATATAGAAAGCTGTAATGAATTCGAACGAGCGAAAAGATGGATCGCTCCTGCCCATATCCTCCGATTTCACTCCTTCGCGTAATTCTTTTTTTTGCTTTTTTTCTTCTTTTTCTTTACTAGACGCGGAAGGAGTGAGCATTTGTCCTAAAAGCATTTACCCGTGTAGCAATTGAGACGTTCGATCACTCGCACCGCTTTGCACGTTCGCGGTTCGCGCGCGTGCAATCGATCTTAGGACTCCAATTCGTCTTTCC
Organism: Nomada ferruginata; assembly: GCA_963583965.1. Classification (NCBI taxonomy): domain Eukaryota; kingdom Metazoa; phylum Arthropoda; class Insecta; order Hymenoptera; family Apidae; genus Nomada; species Nomada ferruginata. The sequence goes on from OY757216.1 coordinate 19,428,435, forward strand.
TTTTTTCCCTCCTTCTCAAAGGATGTGCAAAAGTTCCGCGTTCCCCGTGTCGAGTAGGGCCAGTTCGATAACGTTGTCGTAGCCGAGAGAACTGTTAGACGCGATACATCGATAGACGGATCTTAAAAAACATAAGTGTGTAACAACATTGCACAGGTACTATTATAGTATGCGAAAGGCAGATAATGAATCATGCAGAATGGAATCGTATCTTCTTACGAAACTTATTCGCAAAGCGGTCAGAACGAGAGTAAATTATCCATTGTCATAATCGTTAGGGTACATGCTTAGCGAAGGTAAGATATTAGAGAATAGGAGGTGCGTAGAGTGAAGCAAAGGAAGGATTTTTCCGAATGATTTTCCATCGATCCCCGAACAGGTGGCGGAAAGAGATATAAAGCAATAGCTTCTGTCCTAGGATCCTAGGACTTGTGAATCGATAATGATACGGCGTTGAAAGGGAAGAAATTGTTTTATTGTTTATAGCTCGAAGGTTAGCCAAAAAAAGACTGTTACATAGGACGAATATTATATATGGTAGAAATAATTTCTTATTATGGTTATTAAGAACGATATTATTGTCATCGTCAATATTAATATTACGACTATATTACTGCTATTCCTATCATTACTGTTAGTATTATCCAGCTATTTACTATTATCACCTTGTTATGGCGTGATAGCGAGTAACGGTTCTAATAAAAGGAAGAAAATATGAAAAAAATGTCCTTTAAATATTCGCGTATAAGTAACAAATGGTATACTTGTTGCTCCTGTTTTCTTCTCTCACGGCAAATTGTCAGCCTGCTCTCCGCTTTTAATTAAAATGCTTGGTCTTGTATAAAAACTGGGAAAAAAACTTCGCGCGACATTCTTTAAACTAATGACGATATAGATCTTTCTTTTTTTTTCTTTTCCTCAAGTGGTGCCAAGTTTCTCCTCCTTTTCCATTCAAATTTATTGTTGACAAGTGACAATTCGATGAAAACAGTAAGCAACATTACCGAAAGTATAAACACGTCGGCAAAGTATGATTTACAAAAACAGGGAAAAAAGCATACAGAGTTATACATTTCTTACACTCGATTGTGATTTTTATAGCTTACGAAACGTACGTTGATGCTTGGTTTATAAGCATTGTTAGTTTATTCATCAATGTCAAAAGAAAAATGCACCACATTTAGAGACATAACATTGTAAGAATTATTATAAATGTTGTATATACTATATATGTATATGATATCGAAGAAAACAAAAAAAAAATGGATCACCGATGACATTTAACTATTACAGTCTCCGTAAGTAGTGACTTAGTTATCTGTAAGCCCATGTAAACGAGCCCACGAATATTATAACGAATAAAATCGGCATTACTTTTATATCTGTTTCTCTGCATCGGAACGTTTATTATTTTTTATTATTTTTATACAAATACATATTTTATCTTATCAGACACTGTCGCATATCTTAAGGCGAAAGTCTTCGATCGTGGACAACAATGCTTGTCTCTCCTCTGGCGTCGCGAAAGTATATTGCACGGACGATAGACAAAGTTTTATGAGTTCCTCTCGCCCAAGATCAAACGTTGAATAAACGATCTCGTATTCACGTGACAAAGATGTATGGAAGACGCCTTTGTCGTCGGTCTGAAAAATGAAACGATCCTTTTCCGAATGATTCCTTAAATCAATATTCACAATTATACTCACAGCGAGGCAAATAGGGTGACCAGCTTCGTACAAATATTTAAACTGATGAGTCTCGTAACTAGGCACTGTTTTGCACTGAACATTCGACGTTAAGCATAATTCTAGATAAAAAATATATTTCAGTTGAGGTACTAATGCGACCAATGGATCTTCGTAGTTTCAACATTCTTACCGACAGGAATTTTTGAATCTAGAAGCATTTGGAACAATTTCTCCGATCCTTGTAAAGTGGGGTGAACGCAAGTACAATGTCCTAGTCTATCTGGTCTGAATTCAAGTATATCCGTAATTTCTGTTTCATTTGAAATCTGTAAGGGATAAATGACGGAGCACTGAATTATGAAATGCGTCTTTGGAAATTCACATAAATTGCTAACTGAATTTCACCTCTGCGCAGTGAGCTGCAATCTTAAGACCAGCTAGTCTGGCTTTCTGCAGTAACTCTAAAAACGTGCGCCCTGTCATTGGATCTCCGCTTAGATCGAGCCCAACTATGTATTGTGGGTATTTCTTGAAAAAGTTTATTGCTAATTCTATATTTTCTTGAGCTGCCTCGTACCCTTGTTTCCGATTAATAGATATTAATAACTTTGTTGATGTAGTTGGAAAGTCAGTCTTGCAGATACTACGGTTATGAAGCAATGTAAAATTTCAGAATGTGGTGAAACATGTAATTTCAGAAATAGACTGCAATGCGCAATTGGATTCTACTTACTCAAATGCTTTCATAATTGCTTCTACATATTCATGTTTTGTCATTTTTCCTCGCACATAACGAGGAGTGCTTCTAAGCTCCAAATATATCACATTATCTTCATTGAACTCTTTAACCGTTTCATATGTAGAACGAAATACAGCTTTAGGCGATACCGTTAACGAATGTGCTATATCGAATGCCTTGAAACATCTGCAAACAGTGCTTATACGTTACACATATAATAGATATTAACAATGATATTAACATACACTACATAAACAAATAATATTTAAAGCCTGACAATTATTCGTACTCTGCTAACGACGAAAACTTTTCCATATTCATGACTATGTTTTCGCAATCTGCTGATCTGAAATTTTGCATTTTGTACAACTTCTTCAAAGTATCAGGACTCAGGGACCCATTTAGATGCGCATGAAGCTCCTACGAAATATACAAAATATAATTCAAGCACAATCGCTTTTTACATACAAAATTATTCAAAAACGATACCTGTTAACAATTTACAAACGTTAACCTATGTATTACAGATACGCATACTTTCAATTACGTACCAATTTTGGTAAAGATTGACAGAAACTTTTTAAGTTCATTGTATACAGTATGTCACGCTTCGTTTTAAATGCAAAATTTTTCCTTAGATATTAATGTTTTGTTTACCTATGCAAAAGAAGGATATGTTTAAGGTTTAAGGTAAGCAGTATACATATACATATTAGTAAGATGTATAATATAATATCATTAATGGGCAACGTGAGTAACTTCACCTACCAGGTGTAGGAATAGACAAATCATTATATAGATCTTTGCCGCTCGGCGTCACTGTCATACCGATTTAGAAATTCGACAAGGATTTTACCGATCTCTACTCATAAACACCGACGATATATAAGAATAGACAAGACATCTTATGGACTTTCGTGGCCCAACGTGACTGTCATACCGACTCAGAAATCCCACGCTGATTTGAGCGTCCTCTGCTCATGGGCAGTGATCACTTGAAGAACTATTATTTACTAAAGTAGTGGGGACGGGATTCATGCTATTGTGTGAATATATGTAAATGCTTTGAGGGGATCAGGACAGCTTTTTCTCGAGCAACGTTTCGGTAGAAAAATTGAGCTACGGTGCCTGGTCGCGCGATGCACTTCGGCTCGGCTCGAGTTGAGTCGAAACCACATCGCGATGCATCGGGGCAATGAAATTGACAGTATCACGTCAAGCGTCCCGCCTGTGCTGTCCCGCTTTCATTGCGCGGCAAAGAACGAGAGAATTCTTTAACGAGGATCGTAGGTCCAGCTAAAACTTAATCAGAACCCGCCGAAGTTTAATAGGCACGACCCTAGAGTCGTAGGTCCGGCTAAAAGTTGGTCAGAAAACGTAAAAGTCCAGTAGGTACAACTCTGGGATCGTAGGTTCAGCTATAAGTCGGTCAGAACCCGAAGAAGTACAATAGACACGATCCTAGAGCCGTCGGACCGGCTACAAGTTGGTCAGAAAACGTAAAAGTCCAGTAGGTATAACCCTAGGATCGTAGGTTCAGCTAAAAGTTGTTCAGAAGCCGGTAAAGTCCAGTAGGGACGACCCTAGAGTCGTAGGTCCGGCTAAAAGTTGGTCAGAAAACGTAAAAGTCCAGTAGGTACAACCCTAGGATCGTAGGTTTAGCTAAAAATTGGTCAGAAGTCGAAAAAGTTCAGTACGTATGACCTTAGTACAGTAGTACGCACGACCGCGATCGGAGACCTTCGAAGAGTTCGAAAATTGCGAATACCACCGAGCGCGACCGAGCGTTACCGACGCGCCGGCGCGTCGCGGAGTGGGGATGCCGGTGCGCGGCGCACGCGGTGTCACTATCAGTTCAAGCGTCGTACCGTACGGGTCGTCTATGCTGTCGAAGGTTAGCGACATATGTACATCAGCTTACAACACAATAGCATCTCGGGGTTTACATTATCACCGCATACGCTTGTCTATTACCTTCTATTAATTAATACACGTTTATTTAACAATCGTTTGACTATCGTGGATATCCATTAAACTCTTTCTCGAGTCTCTTTTGCTGGACGCTTGACCGGTCATCCGGTACCACCGATTTTTTGATTCGCGATAACTAGTCGTTTATTAAAATATCGGGTTAATTAATTTATTAGTTTAAACGGTTCTTTGAATATTTATTATATTTTATTACACGATTATTCGGATTCGATGCGGTGTTAAGGTTGCGTTTATTTTCTTTGCAATGTCACTTACATACTCAGTTACATATGTCCTTTCGCAACTTTGAATTCGATTCTGATTTTAGCACAGGTTTATCACGTTGCTTTTCTTTTTGTTGCAGGTACAATGGGTGATTGGTTGGTGGAGGATAATATATTGAGGCTGCAGGAATGGAGTATTGCGATACAATTACTGCGATGCATAACAATAAGTCCGATGACCTAAGATGAAGGATTGGTAACATTTAACTTATTATCCCAACAGTTTATGTATATTTCTTGGTATCTGGCGATTGGATTTCGATTGAAAGTTATTGAACAATTTCGTTATTGTAAATAGATTTCAATACTTACTTCCCTCTATTCGTATATCCATGTTCATTAAATAATGAAAACATTTCAAATAGAATTTACAATATATCATTCGCGATTGAAACTAGAGTCAGTAAATTTCATTACTTCTAAACGAAAAATTGAACGACGTTCATGTTTCGCTGCATATCGGTCGCGATTTCTATTATAGCTTCACTAGTGTTCTTGTTGACACTTTTATTATCTCTGTGACTTGGCACAAGTACGGTCAAATTGAATTTTCGATGCAGGATTGCCCGCGTACTTACGTATTTATTGCCATGCCCTTAAAGCATGATAAATAGTTTCGAGTTTTGATTTCTACAAGCAGCTACGAGAACTTATAAATGCGCGATATTGCTTACTAACTAAGATCATGATCACCTTTAAAACTCGGACAAAGAACAGTCACAGTATGCTTTTGATAAATCATTTATATTAATCTATAATAGTATATCTTGAATAGACAATTAACAGTAATTAAATCAGAATAATAATACGGTAGTACTTTATTAAAACAAAGCAGTATTTCCTCAACAGACGTTTGACAGGATGAAGAAATAAGAAAGAGATAAATAAAATCAAATGTGTATTGCTTCAATTTCTACCTCCTCACCCTATTTACTAACTTGTACAGATTCTCTTTCAGAAAATTTTGATGACCGCGCGCAATGCGGTCAGTAGAGTCAGTGCTTGCTCCGTCAAAGTTCTTTTTATTGTTTTTAGAGCGAAACCGCTCATAATAATTATAACTAAATATAAATAACAGTAAAGATACGCGAAAGTAGAGTCAGTGTTTGCTTCGAAATATTGCTCTCGCGAAATTAGAGTCACTTTGTTCGTCGATCACAATTGACGTGCGCGATAGTAGTCTTTTATTTTATGTTTTTTTCTTTCGCAATAAGTATTCCGGTATTAGAGTCAGCACCGATGCAGTTCGGCGAGTTCGGGCACTCATCCATCAACTCGAAGAGTAAGTATCTCTGTATTTCTTTAATCTTATTTTACAATGGTCTTTGATAATTGTCATGATCGAAAAGTACTCAAAACGCAAAGATTTCAATGTTGTCTGTTCTTTTGAATGTTTCAGAAGGTGCCATGGGCTCGATGGTATTACCATAACGATATTGTTGACCGCGCGCAATGCGGTCGGTAGAGTCAGTGCTTGTTCCGTCAAAGTTCTTTTTATTATTTTCTGAGCGCAACCGCTCTTATTAATAATTAAACATAAATAGCAGTAAAGAGACGCGAAATTAGAGTCAGTGTTTGCTCCGAAATAATACTCTCGCGAAAAATAGAGTCACTTTGTTCGTCAATTATTCCGTTTCCTTTTCCGTTCTCGGCTCGGAGGACTGATGATAAGGCGCTTTTGGCACCTGTTGCGATATTTGGGTTGCACTTTCAGCGACGAGCGGTGTGTGAGGCTGCGATCGTGGTTCTGGACAGGTGAACCGCCGAGTGGGATACTTCTCCCCGTTAGACCACGCCAAGCACACCTTGGGGTGGCAGAAGGCATAAGGGGGCCAAGTCGGATCGTGGTTGCGGTTTTACATATCCGTGCCTCAATGATTGCTGTGGCTCGGAATCGAAACTGGTGTCGATGCTAAGTCGTTTTACTGTCCAGACTCTGAGCCGAGGACTCGCGGGCTGCTCGGTAGCAGTCACAAAAACAGTAGAAATACTGTCGCGAAATTAGAATCACTTTGTTCGTCAATCATAAGTGTTCCATTAGAGTCAGTGTCCTGTTCAGCGAGTTCGGGCTTTCAGCCATCAATTTGACGAGTAAGTATCTCCTTCGTTCTTTAATCTTGTATTGCAATAATCATTGATAATTAACACATTCCAAAAGTACTGAAAATACATAGATTTTAATGTTGTTTGCTCTTTTTGAATGTTTCAGCAGCTTCCATGGCTTCGATGGCGACGAGCTTGACCGCACACCTGGTGAGTCTGCAACCGGTGAGTGGCATGCTTTAAAGTTCCTCTGGTCACTCAATCATGTCGCAGGACGAAAGGTCCGAACCGACACGGGTGACTGGTTGTAATTACGTAGATTTTTCTGGCAAGCACTGTGACCATGGGTATATGGAAATATACTCATGAGTAGTAACTTCTTTACTGCTTTATATTATGTGAGGATAGGTCTTCTTGTACAACGCGTTTTTAAATAGCTTGATAATTTTAAAACAGATCATATTTAGTACAAAATATATCACTATATATCTTTTTATAATAGAGTATTTAATTGAATACCTATGAAACGATATTTAAATAGTTATTAATTATTGAATGAATATAAAGTAACGTCCAGTATTCTACGTGCATTAGTTTGTAGTGGAGAAGTCGAATACCATTCGACTTCGTTTACTTGTCAATTGCAATGACTGCACAGTTAGAATAAATTGCATAATTATTGCTGTTAGTAAGAGTGTAGTATTTCATCTTTTTCTACTTTGATAATATATAAAGTGAAGGTACTCATTTACCTTGTCAATTTGTTGGAACTATCGAATAATTTTATTATTCGATATCCATATTAGTCTTTAGCGTTTAAAGATATCGATACGTTCATTGTTTCCGTACAAAATGTTAATTAAACCTGAATGTACAAGAAGACAATACGCGAACGGGTAGTTTTCGAAATCAAGGCAATCAACTTTTAAAGCAATCTTGCGTTTTAGAATCAATGCTTTGATAACGGGAACGCCCGAGGATGTTTCAATTTAATTCAAAGTATATTAAAGTAGAGTCGTTGAATAATTTCTCTATTAACGTAGAGTCTTTGAATAATTTTTCTAATAAAGTAGAGTCACTGCATAATTTTTCTAATAAAGTAGAGTCACTGCATAATTTTTCTAATATAGTAGAGTCATTGCACAATTTTTCTAATAAAGTAGAGTCATTTAATTTTCTCTTCAATAAAATAGAATCATATATAGATCTGTTGTACATATATATGTATTTTAGCCCGTTAGAAAATCAGTATGTCCTTATCATCTTTTTAGACGAGGATTTTCAGGTTTAACCCTTTCCGTGTTCACTGCCCGGATCCCACTCACGTGCCCCGGTGCTACTTGGGTGGGAAAACGGTGGTTGAGCACGATGATATTTTTTAGTTTATAAGCCATAAAATGATTTATTGTTGGCGACTGACAGTGCGTTGGTGTATCGTGCACGACGTAATATCCCGCATTGTGTGTGTGGTTAGGCTGTGGATTTGCGTCGTTCCGTATTAAAATGTAGCTATTATGACCAAGATAAGATGTCCATGAATTTAAAACAGAGACATCATTTTTAGTATTATTTGCTTCAATAATTCCTACTATATTTGGGCACGAAGTTTTTGTCATTTAAGATGGCAGAGGCCAAATGCCAAAAAGAATTGAATATACTTATCAATTGCTATCAAGTACCTCTTGTATCGGTGCTATTTAATTATTTTATTAAATATCTATTAAATATCTCAACCGCGACGTGGTTTTTTCCACGTGAACGCAGAGATCCCAGCCACTGTCAGTCGATTTCAGAAAAATGGTACGTACATTAGAGTGTGCAAGTTGTGTGACAGCACTTGGGTGTCGGGGGTGTCCCGGGACGCCTCCCTAGTGTAGGCTTTTGCGCCCAAGTGTTTGACTGAGAACCGTGGAGTGTCGTGTGTTGGTGTGTTTGTTTGCCATTTTTTAAATATAGGTCCAGGTAGGATAGGTAGCATACTTTCTGGTGTGATTGATAGACATAAGTAGGTAGGGCCGGGCAGGTTGACACAGTCTCCGATCGGGTAGGCACTATTTCGCGTGTTCAACCTGTTTCAGGAAATCTGATTTGAAAAGTCGACGGTGAAGCTGTGGCGCGAACGAAAATGCGTTCGCCTCTGGCTTTGCCTATCGATTTTTCGAATCCTTCGCGGTCGTGGTCGCGATTTAGGCTCCGAAACGAAACGCGTTACATTATGCTCGAGGCTGCACGTGTGAACGAAGAACGATTACAATTTTAATCGTAATCTATGTGATTTTCCGTAATCACAATTTTACGATTTTATTTGATCGCCATTCGGCCACGTGTGTTCCATTTAGCTCCGCGATTCAAACTCTTTATTTCACCTTTATAAGTTTTTCCTTGGTTTCCGATTAGAGTCTCGAGCCTAGTTTAAGTTTCAGCTGACCCTTGAGTCCGACGAAATGGAGAGGCTATATGCCGAAGAGGCCCGACAAACTGTCACTCAAGAGGGCAACTACTAATGGCTCCCCATTCTTTTTAAGAATGGGGAATCATTCTGTGTTACTACTTTGTCACTGTGCTTGCATTTTCATTTGTAGAATTTTTATTTGTACTTGGCCGATGCACATTCCGGCCCAACGATACAGCCCTCCCAAAAATATCGCGTTGCTTTAGAGTTGCGAAGAACTTGCGAACGGGTCGAGTTGGAGTTGCGTTGAATGCCACTTATTGCTATTCTTATTGCTAGTTAAATTGTAGTATTTTATAATACACTTTACATTTGAGCTTCTAGTGTTGCGGAAATTGTTTTCGCGTATTGGAACTTTCAGTTCATTTTTCAGAGGATCTTCAACTTGCTTAATTTTGGATAGTACATATAATTTACTGTTTGCTTTCTATTAGTCTTAATAAATAGTGTTGCGAAATGATTGTATCGCGAGTTCCAGTTAGCGTTGCGTTGATTAAAGATCGCGTTTTTAAGTAGAGTTGCGACTACTAGTCCCCATCTGCTTCCAATTGGAAGCCTGTTCCTGAACCAGGAACTTTTTCTTTTCAGCGTTTTATATTTGCCTTTCTTTTTATTTTATTTTTCTTAATAATTATACTACCTGGAATGTCTGTTGATGGAAGTACTGCTAAAAATTTGCAGACATATTAGTAAATTACTGTGTGAACGAAATGAAAAGAAATGAAAAAGAAAATAAATGAAAGAGAAAGGAAAGAAAAAAGAAAAGAAAAGAAAAGAATAGAAAAGAAAAAGAGCAAAGTAAAAAACAGATATAATTTGCAGAATCTTTGATAAATTTATAATAATTCTAGATAGTAGATTTAAATTAGAGTTAATACTAGTGACTGTTCATTATTGGAGTTTAACTCTTAAATATTTCCTCTTAATTGTTGCAATTCCATCTTAACCTTTCTTTTAGTAGAGCCAATTTTTATAACTTTTCGAGCTTGCTTTGTAGAAATTGAAATTCACTCGCGATATCCGTAAATGTTTAAACAAAAATCCTTGCACGAAAAACGTTATTGGCAGTAGTTGGGTCTCGGCATGGTGATAGTTGAAATTTGATATTTTTCTTCCGAATAATCGTTTGTCGCTTCTTTGTTGAAGCAAAATAGAATCAATTGTAGTGAAATGTGACTACTTCATTTTGGAGTTTTTAATGAACGTGATACCACCATTCAGTTTGATCTAGAACGTACAAAAGAATATATCACTTTGGCCGAAATCCAATTAACTATTGTTAACAAAAAATAGCAGCATTTTTCATATCAATTCTGATTTATTAACTGCGCTAAAATTCAGTTATTACGAATTAAAAGCAGCTTCATTTCGATATAAAATGGGGAGGCTTGGGGATGTCAATAATCCAATGCTTGAGATTGTTACAGATTCACAGATGAACCCAAATATGCTATATTAAACAAACATAAGTACATACGTCAGAGGCTCAAGAGTGGAATATATAGAATACAGATCCAGAAATATTATCAAAGACACGACTGGAAACTTTAAAATTAAAGAGCCAGCCTCGTCGATTCAATTTGTGAGTTTAAGAATTCATTCTTATAATGCTTTACTAATTATTTCGAGTTTGTGCATGTTTCAGAAGCATTGAAAAGAAGAGGATTCACGAAACAATGTATAATACGAACACACCCTCACCCCATCCCTGCCCCAAACCCCCTGTCCTTATTAACTAATTACAGGTGTTAGACAATTAATTAGGCAGGCCCAAATATAAATCGAGCAATACATTTAGCTCTTTATGTAGGTAGGATTTGTCTCAACACACAATCTTAGATCTTTATACTGGCAGGTTTTACACGAATTGAAATTATTAGACTTTTAATTAGGCAGGGTTTATAAAACCAAATATTGTTGGCAGGTGCTGCAATTTTTTGGTTCGGGTTTCTGTCTGTTCTAGGACACCATGGACCACGAGAGATTAATACGGACTAACCGAAGAGGATCCAAGTATATGTATACTCATACCTACATGAGTATGGGATAGTATCTATTACAGTCCTATGTAGATAGGATATTATTGAAATTGTTCTTTTATTCGATCTGTTAGATGTTATACTAGGTAGGGTGATTCTAGTCTTAAGTTAGCTCTTTAGTCAGGCAGGACGTATTCGAATCTAATCTAAAATTTAAGAAAGTAGGGTTTATTTTTAAGTTATGTCTTAGCTTTCAAGCCCGCAGTGTTCACCACTGCAATAATATTTCGTTGTCTAGTTTTTAAGATCATAGGATATATTTTTAAGACAGTTTTATTTCAGGAACGTGAATTCTCTTGCAGATTTTCTTTCAGGTTTCCTTCTCATATTCCATTTAGCTTTCGGTCGTGAATTTTCCAACTACTCCTCTTGTTGTCTTACTTGTACTACGATCAATTACTGAACGTTCTACAAATTGACAATAATAGGAGATTTTTCTTTGTCACATGTTATATTAGAATTACTTTTCGCGTAATTGGAGGGTGGAAGGGCCGTGGCTAGGGTGGGTCTCCATGCGCAGTAACCTCCTCGTGGTGAGACCCGGGCAATCAATTATTTATCGCATAATTATTAAACGTTTAACAGATGTTTGATAATTATGTGGAAAATAATTCGAGCTAATTGACTGCGTATTGCACTTAGGATACAATGTACAATAATGGCCGCTTAATGTTCGTTTTTTTCCACAATTAATGTTCGCGGACTCATCCCTACCGATTTTTGGACCTGCTCCGATGTATCGAGGATGTAGGTTGCGTTCGAGTTATCTCCACTTGTCATCAGCAATGGTCCTTAACACGTTGAGTGCCACGCCGGTTTTGCCACGTTTTCCGTTTAGGCCAGACGGCGCGCCGCGGCGTAGCTTAACACTGTGATACCCCGACGCCTGAACGAAAAGTTTAGTGTCAGTCACCGATGACTGACGCGGCCTGAACGGAATGTTTAGTATCAGTCACTGAACGAAAAGTTGATTGTCAGTCACCGATGACTGACGCGGCCTGAACGGAATGTTTAGTATCAGTCACTGAACGAAAAGTTGATTGTCAGTCACCGATGACTGACGCGGCCTGAACGGAATGTTTAGTATCAGTCACTGAACGAAAAGTTGATTGTCAGTCACCGATGACTGACGCGGCCTGAACGGAATGTTTAGTATCAGTCACTGAACGAAAAGTTGATTGTCAGTCACCGATGACTGACGCGGCCTGAACGGAATGTTTAGTATCAGTCACTGAACGAAAAGTTGATTGTCAGTCACCGATGACTGACGCGGCCTGAACGGAATGTTTAGTATCAGTCACTGAACGAAAAGTTGATTGTCAGTCACCGATGACTGACGCGGCCTGAACGGAATGTTTAGTATCAGTCACTGAACGAAAAGTTGATTGTCAGTCACCGATGACTGACGCGGCCTGAACGGAATGTTTAGTATCAGTCACTGAACGAAAAGTTGATTGTCAGTCACCGATGACTGACGCGGCCTGAACGGAAAGTTTAGTGTGAGTCACTGAACGGAAAGTTGATTGTCAGTCACCGATGACTGACGCGGCCTGAACGGAATGTTTAGTATCAGTCACTGAACGAAAAGTTGATTGTCAGTCACCGATGACTGACGCGGCCTGAACGGAAAGTTTAGTATCAGTCACTGAACGAAAAGTTGATTGTCAGTCACCGATGACTGACGCGGCCTGAACGGAATGTTTAGTATCAGTCACTGAACGAAAAGTTGATTGTCAGTCACCGATGACTGACGCGGCCTGAACGGAAAGTTTAGTATCAGTCACTGAACGAAAAGTTGATTGTCAGTCACCGATGACTGACGCGGCCTGAACGGAATGTTTAGTATCAGTCACTGAACGAAAAGTTGATTGTCAGTCACCGATGACTGACGCGGCCTGAACGGAATGTTTAGTATCAGTCACTGAACGAAAAGTTGATTGTCAGTCACCGATGACTGACGCGGCCTGAACGGAAAGTTTAGTGTGAGTCACTGAACGGAAAGTTGATTGTCAGTCACCGATGACTGACGCGGCCTGAACGGAAAGTTTAGTGTGAGTCACTGAACGGAAAGTTGATTGTCAGTCACCGATGACTGACGCGGCCTGAACGGAATGTTTAGTGTGAGTCACTGAACGGAAAGTTGATTGTCAGTCACCGATGACTGACGCGGCCTGAACGGAATGTTTAGTATCAGTCACTGAACGAAAAGTTGATTGTCAGTCACCGATGACTGACGCGGCCTGAACGGAAAGTTTAGTGTGAGTCACTGAACGGAAAGTTGATTGTCAGTCACCGATGACTGACGCGGCCTGAACGGAATGTTTAGTATCAGTCACTGAACGAAAAGTTGATTGTCAGTCACCGATGACTGACGCGGCCTGAACGGAAAGTTTAGTATCAGTCACTGAACGAAAAGTTGATTGTCAGTCACCGATGACTGACGCGGCCTGAACGGAATGTTTAGTATCAGTCACTGAACGAAAAGTTGATTGTCAGTCACCGATGACTGACGCGGCCTGAACGGAAAGTTTAGTATCAGTCACTGAACGAAAAGTTGATTGTCAGTCACCGATGACTGACGCGGCCTGAACGGAATGTTTAGTATCAGTCACTGAACGAAAAGTTGATTGTCAGTCACCGATGACTGACGCGGCCTGAACGGAAAGTTTAGTGTGAGTCACTGAACGGAAAGTTGATTGTCAGTCACCGATGACTGACGCGGCCTGAACGGAAAGTTTAGTGTGAGTCACTGAACGGAAAGTTGATTGTCAGTCACCGATGACTGACGCGGCCTGAACGGAATGTTTAGTGTGAGTCACTGAACGGAAAGTTGATTGTCAGTCACCGATGACTGACGCGGCCTGAACGGAATGTTTAGTATCAGTCACTGAACGAAAAGTTGATTGTCAGTCACCGATGACTGACGCGGCCTGAACGGAATGTTTAGTATCAGTCACTGAACGAAAAGTTGATTGTCAGTCACCGATGACTGACGCGGCCTGAACGGAATGTTTAGTATCAGTCACTGAACGAAAAGTTGATTGTCAGTCACCGATGACTGACGCGGCCTGAACGGAAAGTTTAGTGTCAGACACCGATGCCTGACGTGGCACTCAACGTGTTAAATATATCTCACGCTGGTTCTCAGTACATCTCAATCCACTCCCAACACAGCCTAAACCGAGCGTGCCGAGAAGTGATAAGCATGAACAATTCCTTATAAATCAGATCCTTTGATAGTGTTCGCTAGGCAGCCTCGAAGCAGAGAAGATTAAGTGGGCATTACTGTCCACTGTAGTTAATTGAGCGAAGAGAATCTTAAGTTCTTATTGCAATTACTTTTGATGTCTTGTTTGTATCTTTGTATCTATCTGTAGCTGTAAATATTGTGTATTATTTATTGCGCTGCTTCTTATGTAGACCCTTCTGTTTTCTGACGTCTTCGAGATAATTCGTTAGTAACATAAATCATATATGTTTCGCCTAGAGAATTACATTTTCTTATTTCTCAAGAAGCCTTCTTTTTTATAATTGAAATACCCATGTATATATCTTTTAATTCATAAATTAATTAATATCTGGAACGATATAGTTGAAACTACTAATCTGCCATATCTACAGTGCTTGCTATGGTTCTGCCATCTATACAGAGCTCCTTGAAACTACTCGCACCTGCTATGGTGTTGCCATCTATACAGAACTCCTTGAAACTACTCACGCCTCTTACTTACCTTACGTGTAGATATGGCAGAGGCCCGAGTAGTTACCAGGAGTTCTTTATAGATGGCGAAACTGATGCCCACTTTGGGTGTAGGTAAGACAGGGATGTGAGTGGTACGTAAATTCAGACACCTGTTTATAAGTAGCGGTGCGATAATGTTCATAAAATTTGGTTATTTATGTCTCCATTCATCAAATTGAGTTAATAATTCTCGAAAACCGTTTTGTACACTCATTTACAGATCAATAAAGTGTTAGCAAACACCGTGTTACAGTCTACATAAAATTTAATATGTACGGTAACATTGCAATTTCCATTGTTCATTTTATTCTACAACAATCAAGCTCTTTAGCACAGGTAAATGCATTTGTGAATATTTTTTCCTTTAAATAAATTTTCCGGCACGTAATAAATACATACTAATAGTAGTAGGATTCTTTATTTCGGCCTCGAAGCAATGAAAGTTTGGTTAGTTTACATATAACCTATCTTTGCATTACTATATGGACTCTTGCACTCTCATCTTCCGTTTCGCTGTACCTTTTAAAACCTTCTCTACCTTACGTATCACATTATTCTTATCTCTTTATCGCACATGTATTATACATCTTTCCATTTCCTCTCTGTTTCATTTCAAATTCCTAAGTCATTTCTGCGCTATTAATTGCCGACTCTTTCCTGTTCTCTCTTTACTTTGGTACTGTCGTATTGCTCCCGTTTTAATACATTTAAACCTTTCATTATATCTTGCTTCTTGTATTTTTCTTTGAAGGCTCTCCGTTTGATCCTTTAGTTCCGTTCTTATCAAAAGTATTCTCGCACTCGTTCCATTCGTTCTAATAGAACCTTTCTCTTATACTTCTAGTTTGGCCCGCTCTACTTTCTTTTTCGACTAAATATCATTTAACAGTCTTTCTATCTCCTGGCATGTACTTACTAATATATTTTTTGTGTGCGTAGGTCTCGTAGCCAAAGGATAAGGAGCATTGACCGCCAATTCTCATTGTGCATAAACAGAAGGAAGAGGAAAGAATAACTCTCGTCATATACATACTTCAGTTATATTAAATTGGTTTTGTGGGATTGGAAGGTGTATGCAACGAAGGCTGATGTAAGTGTAATACGTGTCTAAATATATTTTTTTTTCAATAAATCTTCCTGCGCGTAATAATTACATACTAACAATAGTATTCCTTTTTATGTCGGCCTCGCAGCTATGAAATTTCGACTTAGTGTACATATAACATAACTTTAGATTACTTGTTAACTTATGCATCCTACTCCTCCACTCTTTCTTGCAAACCTATACATTATCCCATTACTTATCCCCTTATTTCATTTTGATTATACATTTGGTGTTTAAGACTCTCCATCACTTTCTTTACTTCTCTTTTCATCAAATTCATTCATGTTTGATTCATTCCATTCCTTTTTAAATAATCGCCCCCCCCCCCCTTTTTCTTATACTTATTGTGTGGTCTTTTCCTATTTTCTTTTCTTCTAACTATCCTTTAACAATGTTTCTTTCACCTGTTGCATGCTTACTAATATATCTTTTGTGTGTACAGGTTTTGCATCCAAGGAGTAAGGAGCATTAACCAGTGCATCTCATCATGCATAAAAGCAAGAAAGAAGAAAGAATAACCCTTGCCACATACTTTAGTTATCCTTTAGTTATAGTAAATTGGTTTATAAAAATAGTTTGTAACTATTAGCGCATAAGATTAATTGTGAACAATTGTGTAATTAACTGTTATGTATATCTATTATATGTATATTTTATTTTATATTCAGTTTATTCGGTAGATCTTATATAAACTTTAATAGTACGTTTACTACAAGTTCTACTGACTGTGCTAAATGTAAAATGAAAGATATAATAAATAATTTACATATGCACCAGTTACACAATTGCTGCAATTTAAATTTATACGCTTCTGCATGTAAACTCTGTAAATTTTAGTATAAGTTTTACCTGTAGGAATATGTATTGTAAATTAACTTCAAAGAATAGTTTATAAGTATTAGATCATTTATATTTATAATATTCTTTATATTATATAAATGTTAGTTTAGAATTGATACAAGATTTACTTGTACGATTAATTGTAAATTGATATATAAGAATACTTCATAAGTGTTAGCTTGTACATTTGAATTCCAACATTCTTGTAACTTGTATCTTCATTAATTAATTTAATAAATCTTCAATAAAAGGAATTCTATTGCTCTCTTTATTTTAACACCTTACCTATCCTTGAATAGACCTGATTCCACTTCCTTAAACAAGAAGTACCGTGGCCGGACTTTAAATGCAAAGTCCTAAAGCGAGAAACATGTAAAAATAGACCTGAACATTATTAACGTTGGCGCTAATGTTGTTAAGGAATTAATACGACTTGATGGGTTGCTCTTCAAATTTAAATTCTCGGAAATTCTTGGAACGTGACGTCATTTCCAAGAATTGGTGAAGTCGAATACCTCCTCGCATATCATATTCTCCTGATACAAATCCAGGATTTTCTGCGAGGTATTTTTGGCAGAAACTCAGAAATTTTGCGCCCGGAAATTCCTGGAATGTGACGTCAGTTCTGAGAACGAATACCTCCTTGCGTATCATATTCTCCTGATACAAATCCAGGATTTTCTGCGAGGTATTTTTGCCAGAAAATCGGAAATTTTGCGCTCGGAAATTCCTGGAACGTGACGTCATTTGTGAGAACGAATACCTCCTTGCATATCATATTCTCCTGATACAAATCCAAGATTTTCGGCCCTTAAATTTCTACTGAAAATCGTGGATTTGTATCAGGAGAATATGATATGCAAGGAGGTATTCGTTCTCACAAATGACGTCACGTTCCAGGAATTTCCGAGCGCTGAAATTTCCGAGTTTCTGCCAAAAATATCTCGCTGAAAATCGTGGATTTGTATCAGGAGAATATGATATGCAAGGAGGTATTCGTTCTCAGAAATGACGTCACATTCCAGGAATTTCCGAGCGCAAAATTTCTGAGTTTCTGGCAAAAATATCTCGCTGAAAATCGTGGATTTGTATCAGGAGAATATGATATGCGAGGAGGTCTTTCATCGCAGCAATTCTTGGAAATGACGTCACGTACCAGGAATTTCCGAGCTCTTAATTTTTTGGACTTCTGCTAGCCAATTTTGCAAGAGGTGAGGACTTAGAATTTGCTGCTTCCAAATTTAATAACGAATAGGGCCATTTTTACAAGTTTCCCGCTTTAGAACTTTCCATTTCAAGTTCGCCCACGGTACTTCTTGTATAAGGAATTGGAATTAGGTTCTTTTAAGGATTGTTAAGGTTTGAAAATAAGAAGAGCAGTCGAGTTCTTTTCATTGAACATTTATTTAAACTAATCAACGAAGATACAAGTTACAAAAATGTTGTAGTCCAAACTTACAAGCTAATCCTTATGAACTATTCTTTTATATCTATTTACAATAGATCGTACAACTAAATATTGTATCAATACTAAACTAACATTTATGTAGCATAACAAATACTATAAACATAAATAATCTAATACTTATAAACTATTCCTTGAAGATAATATACAATATATCTTACAGATAAAACTTATACTGAAATGTACGTACATACTTTATATGCTAAAGCTTATTTTAAATTACAACAATTGTGTAACTTGTGCATATGTAAATTGTTTATTATATCTTTCATTATACATTTAGCACATTCAGTAGAACTTGTAGTAAACGTACTATTAAAGTTTATATAAGATCTACCGAATAAGCTGAATATAAAATAAAATATACATATAATAGATATACATAACAGTTAATTACACAATTGTTCTCAATTAATCTTATGCCCTAATAGTTACAAACTATTTTTATAAACCAATTTACTATAACTAAAGAATAACTAAAGTATGTGGCAAGGGTTATTCTTTCTTCTTTCTTGCTTTTATGCACGATGAGATGCACCGGTCAATGCTCCTTATTCTTTGGATGCGAAACCTGCACACACAAAAAATATATTAGTAAGTATGTAACAAAAGAAAGAAAGATTGTTAAGGGACATATAGAGGAAAAAGAAAGAAGGGCGGGCTAAGCTAGGAGCACAATAGAAACAGAGGATTACTTGCAAAGGAATATAACCAGTCTGGCAACATTGAATTTGATGAGAGATGAAGTAAAGGAAATGACGGAGAGCCATAAAGGAAGATATTATGAAATACAACAGCAGGTAAGATCTGGAGTCATTAAAAAGTGGAAGAAGTAAATGAATAAAAGTTGCCATCTGTGCATTTGTGCATCGCAAAGGTGCGAACATTTACTAAGGGAATGTATGGAAACCGAAAGGGTAGTTACGATACAGGACGTGACGAGTGGAATAAGAGATGCAAGGATAGAAGAATGGCTGAGGGATTTGAAACTGAAAGATATATGATACATGCGCAATAAAGAGATAGCTATTAAGAAAGCGGGCAATACGTAAGGTAAAGAAGGTATGAAAGGAATAGTTAAAGTGAGGAGTGCAAGAGTTTGGATAGTATTGTAAAGTTAGTTTATACGTACACCAAGTCCAGAATTTCATTGCTGTGGGGTCGAAATAATGAATAATACTACAATTAGTGCACTTATTACACCCTATTGATATGAAATTGAGAACAGCAAATGATTGTCAAGTAGTATTAAGTAAATTTTATACACAAGAGGTAGCTAACCAAACTTTGACAAGTGGAATATGCCACTAGAAGTGATGACGGCTACTGGTAGTGTCTATAGTATCGCCATCTACAAAGATGTGCCTGAAACTACTCGTGTCCCTGCCATATCTACGCTTAGGTATGATTGTAGGAAACGCAGGACACTATATACATATTTCGAGTGTAGGTAAAAGAGGGTGCCGAGTAGTTTCGAGCAGTACTTCATAGATACCGATCATATATATATTTATCAAGTGACCGATCTTTATGACACCGACGAGATAAAGGAATAGACAAGACATGCAATCTATTTTTTCGGCCACGATTTCTGGGTCCCGGGGACCCATTACCATTTCCGTGTCACTCGCAACGTTACCCACAGATTATACAAAACGATGCGAAAATTAAATAATTTTAAAGAATTCTTTTGTTCTTTGCCGCAATGAAAGGCAACGAAGGATATGAAACATTTAATGTTAATTAAAAATCTTTTAATTAAAGAAACACATGATAACAAGTTTTCTTATTTCAATTGTACTATCAATAAATGAAATAATTTTTAAAGTTGTACTTTACATTATTTTCTGATAAATTACCAAAAAAAATTGAGCTAAGAGATGTACATTTTTTTAACACCCAAACAATAAAGTTGCCACAATGGAAAAGATAGTGACGATAATTGTATACTACAATTGTTAATTGTATAGTTACTAGACAAATTCTTTAATTCTCTTTTTCATTGGAGCAATTTTATCGTTAATGAAACACGCAATTTCTTATTAATATTCAACTAATAACAATGACAAAGTATCTCATTTACTAATATAAGGCAATTCCAGCGATAAACGTGTCTGCAAACGATTAGTGTTCGCATTCGGTCCCGAGCGAAGTGCACTAATCGAGATTTTTCTGAAAATATATAATACCAAATTAATAATTGGAGTATACTTTATACTCCGATCAAGAGTAGGTCCAAGGATTGGTGGCGATGTCTCGGCGAGCATTAATTGGGGAAATGAACGAACATTGAGCGGCCATTATTGTACATTGTATCCTAAGTAAAATACGCAGTCAATTAGCTCGAATTATTTTCCACATAATTATCAAACGTCTCTTAAACGTTTAATAATTATACGATAAACAATTGATTGCCCGGGTCTCACCACGTGGAGGTTACTGCGCATGGAGACCCACCCTAGCCACGGCCCTTCCACCCTCCAATTACGCGAAAACTAATTCTAATATAACATGTGAGAAAGAAAAATCTCCTATTGTTGTCAATTTGTAGAACGTTCATTAATTGATCGTAGTACAAGTAAGACAACAAGAGGAGTAACTTGGAAAATTCACGACCGAAAGCTAAATTGAATATCAAATGGAAACCTGAAAGAAAATCTGCAAGGGAGTCCAATTTCCTGAAATAAAACTTTCTTAATAATATATCCTATGATCAGAGAAACTAGACAACGAAATATTATCACAGCAGTGTACACTGCTGTCTTAAAAACCAAGGCACAGTTTAAAAATAAATCCTCCTTTCTTAAATACTAGATTAAATTCAAATGCGCCCTGCCTGACTAAAGATCTAACTTAAAACTAAAATCACCCTACCTAATATAATATCTAAGAGTTTAATTAAAAGAACAATTTCAATGATATCCTACCTAAATAGGAATGTAACAGATACTTTATCATATTATTGTAGGTATAAGGATGCATATTCTTAATTCCTCTTCAATTAGTCCATATTAATTTCGTCATCCATGCCGTCCTAGAACAGACAACTGGCAACTGGGCAGGGGCTGGGCACGGTCAGGGGCTGGGCACGGTCAGGGGTTCGGCACGGGCAGGGGCAGGGGAAGGGTGAGAGTGTGGTCATAATATACATATTTTAAGAAATCCTCCTCTTTAGCTGAGTCCTTTGAATCCTTCTGAAACAAAGACAAAGTGGATGTAATCAGTAAAGCATTATAAAGGTCTTCAACTCACAAGTGGGATCAAATGGGAGGTAAATAACGAAAGTGACTGCTACCGAGCAGCCCGCGAGCCCTCGGCCCAGAGTCTGGACAGTAACACGACTTACAATCAACACCTGTTTCGATACCGAGCCACAGCAATCATTGAGGAACGGACATGCAAGACCGCAACCGCGAATCCAGATTAGGTCCCCTTATGCCTTCTGCCACCCCAAGGTGTGCTTGGCGTGGTCTAACGGGGAGAAGTATCCCACTTGGCGGTTCACCTGTCCAGAACCACAGTCACAGCCTCACACACCGCTCGTCGCTGAAAGTGCAACCCAAATATCGCAACAGGTGCAACAGCGCCTTACCATCGGTCCTCTGAGCCGAGAACGGAAAAGGGAATGAAGCAAAAAACGAAATGAAGCAAAAGACGGAATGAAGCAAGAAAGGAAATGAAGCAAAAAAGGGAAGTGCAATGCGCAGTCAATTAGCTCGAATTATTTTCCACATAATTATCAAACGTCTCTTAAACGTTTAATAATTATACGATAAACAATTGATTGCCCAGGTCTCACCACGTGGAGGTTACTGCGCATGGAGACCCACCCTAGCCACGGCCCTTCCACCCTCCAATTACGCGAAAACTAATTCTAATATAGCATGTGAGAAAGAAAAATCTCCTATTATTGTCAATTTGTAGAACGTTCATTAATTGATCGTAGTACAAGTAAGACAACAAGAGGAGTAACTTGGAAAATTCACGACCGAAAGCTAAGTTGAATATCAGAAGGAAACCTGAAAGAAAATCTGCAAGAGAATTCAATTTCCTGAAATAGAACTTTCTTAAAAATATATCCTATGATCTTAAAAACTAGACAACGAAATATTATCACAGCAGTGTACACTGCTGCATTAAAAACCAAGACACAGCTTAAAAATAAATCCTCCCTTCTTAAATACTAGATTAGATCTAATATAACATCTAAGAGTCAAATTAAAAGAACAATTTCAATAATATCCTAACACACAGGAATGTAATAGATACTTTACCATACTCATATATGTATTAGTATGTATTAATTAGTCCGTACCAATCTCTCGTGGTCCATGGTGTCCTAGAACAGACAGAAACACGAACCAAAAAATTGCAGCACCTGCCAACAATATTTGGTTTTATAAACCCTGCCTAACTAAAAGTCTAATAATTTCAATTCGTGTAAAACCTGCCAGTATAAAGATCCAAGATTGTGTGTTCAGACAAATCCTACCTACATAAAGAGCTAAAAGTATTGTTCGATTTATATTTGGGCCTGCCTAATTAATTGTCTAACACCTGTAATTAGTTAATAAGGACAGGGGTTTGGGGCAGGGATGGGGTGAGGGTGTGCTCGTATTATACATTGTTTCATGAATGCTCTTCTTTTCAATGCTTCTGAAACATGCACAAACTCGAAATAATTAGTAAAGCATTATAAGAATGAATTCTTAAACTCACAAATTGGATCGACGCGGCTGGCTCTTGAATTTTAAAGTTTCCAATCGTGTCTTTGATAATATTTCTGGATCTGTATTCTATGTATTCCACTCTTGAGCCTCTGACGTATGTACTTATGTTTGTTTAGTATAGCATATTTGGGTTCATCTGTGAATCTGTAACAATCTCAAGCATTGGATTAGTGACATCCCCAAACCTCCCCATTTTATATTGAAATGAAGCGGCTTTTAATTCGGAATAACTGAATTTTCGCGCAGTTAATAAATCAGAATTGATATGAAAAATGCTGCTATTTTTTTATAACAATAGTTAATTGGATTTCGGCCAAAGTGATATATTCTTTTGTACGTTCTAGATCAAACTGAATGGTGGTATCAGGTTCATTAAAAACTCCAAAATGAAGTAGTCACATTTCACTACAATTGATTCTATTTTGCTTCGACAAAGAAGCGAAAAACGATTATTCGGAAGCAAAATATCAAACTTCCACTATCACCATGCCGAGACCCAACTACTGCCAATAACGTTTTTCGTGCAAGGATTTTTGTTTGAACATTTACGGATATCGCGAGTGAATTTCAATTTCTACAAAGCAAGCTCGAAAAGTTATAAAAATTGGTTCTACTAAAAAAAAGGTTAAGATGGAATTGCAACAATTAAGAAGAAATATTCAAGAGTTAAACTCCAATAATGAACACTCACTAGTATTAACTCTAATTTAAATCTATTATCTAGAATTATTATAAATTTATCAAAGATTCTGCAAATTATATCTGTTTTTTACTTTGCTCTTTTTCTTTTCTTTTTCTTTCTTTTCTTTTCTTTTCTTTATTCTTTTTCTTTTCTTTTTCTTTCTTTTCTTTTCTTTTCTTTATTCTTCTTCTTTTCTTTTTCTTTCTTTCTTTTCTTTTCTTTTCTTTTTTTTTCTTTTCCTTTCTCTTTCTTTCATTTTCTTTTTCATTTCTTTTCATTTCGTTCACACAGTAATTTACTAATATTTATGCAAATTTTTAGCAGTACTTCCATCAACAGACATTCCAGGTCGTATAATTATTAAGAAAACAAAAATTAAAAGAAAGGCAAATATAAAATGCTGAAAAGAAAAAGTTCCTGGTTCAGGAACAGGCTTCCAATTGGAAGCAGATGGGGACTAGTAGTCGCAACTCTACTTAAAAACGCGATCTTTAATCAACGCAACGCTAACTGGAACTCGCGATACAATCATTTCGCAACACTATTTATTAAGACTAATAGAAAGCAAACAGTAAATTATTTGTAATATCAAAAATTAAGCAAATTGAAGATCCTCTGAAAAATGAACTGAAAGTTCCAATACGCGAATGCAATTTCCGCAACACTAGAAGCTCACATGTCAAGTAAATTATAAAATACTACAATTTAACTAATAATAAGAATAGCAATAAGTGGCATTTAACGCAACTCTAACTCGATCCGTTCGCAAGTTTCTCGCAACTCTAAAGCAACGCGATATATTTGGGAGGGCTGTATCGTTGGGCCGGAATGTGCGTCGGCCAAGTACAAATAACAATTCTACAAATGGAAATGCAAGCACAGTGACAAAGTAGTAACAAAGAATGATTCCCCATTCTTAAAAAGAATGGGGAGCCATTAGTAGTTGCCCTCTTGAGTGACAGTTTGTCGGGCCTCTTCGGCATATAGCCTCTTCTTTTCGTCGGACCCAAGGGCCAGCTGAAACTTAATCTAGGCTCGAGGCTCTAATCGGAAACCAAGGGAAAACTTATAAATGTGAAATAAAGAGTTCAAACCGCGGAGCTAAATGGAACACACGTGGCCGAATCACGATCAAATAAAATCGTAAAATTGTGATTACGGAAAATCACAAAGATTACGATTAAAATTGTAATCGTTCTTCGTTCACGCGTGCAGCCTCGAGCATAATGTAACGCGTATCGTTTCGGAGCCTAAATCGCGACCACGACCGCGAAGGATTCAAAAAATC
This sequence comes from Nomada ferruginata, assembly GCA_963583965.1. Classification (NCBI taxonomy): domain Eukaryota; kingdom Metazoa; phylum Arthropoda; class Insecta; order Hymenoptera; family Apidae; genus Nomada; species Nomada ferruginata. Next base: position 19,453,506 of record OY757216.1, read on the forward strand.
GATAGGCAAAGCCAGAGGCGAACGCATTTTCGTTCGCGCCACAGCTTCACCGTCGACTTTTCAAATCAGATTTCCTGAAACAGGTTGAACACGCGAAATAGTGCCTACCCGATCAGAGACTGTGTCAACCTGCCCGGCCCTACCTACTTATGTATATCAATCGCACCAGAAAGTATGCTACCTATCCTACCTGGACCTATATTTAAAAAATGGCAAACAAACACACCAACACACGACACTCCACGGTTCTCAGTCAAACACTTGGGCGCAAAAGCCTACACTAGGGAGGCGTCCCGGGACGCCCCCGACACCCAGGTGTTGTCACAACTTGCACACTCTAATGTACGTACCATTTTTCTGAAATCGACTGACAGTGGCTGGGATCTTTGCGTTTGCGTGGAAAAAGACCACGCCGCGGTTAATTTTTAACAGAATAATTAAATAGCACCCATACATAAGGTACTTGATAGCAATAGATAAGTATATTCGATTCTTTTTGGCATTTGAACAAAATGATGACAAAAATGATGTCTCTGTTTTAAATTAATGGACATCTTGTCTTGGTCGTAATAGCTACATTTTAATACGGAACGACGCAAATCCACAGCCTAACCACACACACAATGCGGATATTACGTCGTGCACGATACACCAACGCACTGTCAGTCGCCAACAATAAATCATTTTATGGCTTATAAACTAAAAAATATCATCGTGCTCTACCACCGTTTTCCCACCCAAGTAGCACCGGGGCACGTGAGTGGGATCCGGGCAGTGAACACGGAAAGGGTTAAACCTGAAAATCCTCGTCTAAAAAGATGATAAGGACATACTGATTTTCTAACGGGCTAAAATACATATATATGTACAACAGAACTATATATGATTCTATTTTATTGAAGAGAAAATTAAATGACTCTACTTTATTAGAAAAATTGTGCAATGACTCTACTATATTAGAAAAATTATGCAGTGACTCTACTTTATTAGAAAAATTATGCAGTGACTCTACTTTATTAGAAAAATTATTCAAAGACTCTACGTTAATAGAGAAATTATTCAACGACTCTACTTTAATATACTTTGAATTAAATTGAAACATCCTCGGGCGTTCCCGTTATCAAAGCATTGATTCTAAAACGCAAGATTGCTTTAAAAGTTGATTGCCTTGATTTCGAAAACTACCCGTTCGCGTATTGTCTTCTTGTACATTCAGGTTTAATTAACATTTTGTACGGAAACAATGAACGTATCGATATCTTTAAACGCTAAAGACTAATATGGATATCGAATAATAAAATTATTCGATAGTTCCAACAAATTGATAAGGTAAATGAGTACCTTCACTTTATATATTATCAAAGTAGAAAAAGATGAAATACTACACTCTTACTAACAGCAATAATTATGCAATTTATTCTAACTGTGCAGTCATTGCAATTGACAAGTAAACGAAGTCGAATGGTATTCGACTTCTCCACTACAAACTAATGCACGTAGAATACTGGACGTTACTTTATATTCATTCAATAATTAATAACTATTTAAATATCGTTTCATAGGTATTCAATTAAATACTCTATTATAAAAAGATATATAGTGATATATTTTGTACTAAATATGATCTGTTTTAAAATTATCAAGCTATTTAAAAACGCGTTGTACAAGAAGACCTATCCTCACATAATATAAAGCAGTAAAGAAGTTACTACTCATGAGTATATTTCCATATACCCATGGTCACAGTGCTTGCCAGAAAAATCTACGTAATTACAACCAGTCACCCGTGTCGGTTCGGACCTTTCGTCCTGCGACATGATTGAGTGACCAGAGGAACTTTAAAGCATGCCACTCACCGGTTGCAGACTCACCAGGTGTGCGGTCAAGCTCGTCGCCATCGAAGCCATGGAAGCTGCTGAAACATTCAAAAAGAGCAAACAACATTAAAATCTATGTATTTTCAGTACTTTTGGAATGTGTTAATTATCAATGATTATTGCAATACAAGATTAAAGAACGAAGGAGATACTTACTCGTCAAATTGATGGCTGAAAGCCCGAACTCGCCGAACAGGACACTGACTCTAATGGAACACTTATGATTGACGAACAAAGTGATTCTAATTTCGCGACAGTATTTCTACTGTTTTTGTGACTGCTACCGAGCAGCCCGCGAGTCCTCGGCTCAGAGTCTGGACAGTAAAACGACTTAGCATCGACACCAGTTTCGATTCCGAGCCACAGCAATCATTGAGGCACGGATATGTAAAACCGCAACCACGATCCGACTTGGCCCCCTTATGCCTTCTGCCACCCCAAGGTGTGCTTGGCGTGGTCTAACGGGGAGAAGTATCCCACTCGGCGGTTCACCTGTCCAGAACCACGATCGCAGCCTCACACACCGCTCGTCGCTGAAAGTGCAACCCAAATATCGCAACAGGTGCCAAAAGCGCCTTATCATCAGTCCTCCGAGCCGAGAACGGAAAAGGAAACGGAATAATTGACGAACAAAGTGACTCTATTTTTCGCGAGAGTATTATTTCGGAGCAAACACTGACTCTAATTTCGCGTCTCTTTACTGCTATTTATGTTTAATTATTAATAAGAGCGGTTGCGCTCAGAAAATAATAAAAAGAACTTTGACGGAACAAGCACTGACTCTACCGACCGCATTGCGCGCGGTCAACAATATCGTTATGGTAATACCATCGAGCCCATGGCACCTTCTGAAACATTCAAAAGAACAGACAACATTGAAATCTTTGCGTTTTGAGTACTTTTCGATCATGACAATTATCAAAGACCATTGTAAAATAAGATTAAAGAAATACAGAGATACTTACTCTTCGAGTTGATGGATGAGTGCCCGAACTCGCCGAACTGCATCGGTGCTGACTCTAATACCGGAATACTTATTGCGAAAGAAAAAAACATAAAATAAAAGACTACTATCGCGCACGTCAATTGTGATCGACGAACAAAGTGACTCTAATTTCGCGAGAGCAATATTTCGAAGCAAACACTGACTCTACTTTCGCGTATCTTTACTGTTATTTATATTTAGTTATAATTATTATGAGCGGTTTCGCTCTAAAAACAATAAAAAGAACTTTGACGGAGCAAGCACTGACTCTACTGACCGCATTGCGCGCGGTCATCAAAATTTTCTGAAAGAGAATCTGTACAAGTTAGTAAATAGGGTGAGGAGGTAGAAATTGAAGCAATACACATTTGATTTTATTTATCTCTTTCTTATTTCTTCATCCTGTCAAACGTCTGTTGAGGAAATACTGCTTTGTTTTAATAAAGTACTACCGTATTATTATTCTGATTTAATTACTGTTAATTGTCTATTCAAGATATACTATTATAGATTAATATAAATGATTTATCAAAAGCATACTGTGACTGTTCTTTGTCCGAGTTTTAAAGGTGATCATGATCTTAGTTAGTAAGCAATATCGCGCATTTATAAGTTCTCGTAGCTGCTTGTAGAAATCAAGACTCGAAACTATTTATCATGCTTCAAGTGCATGGCAACCAGTACGTAAGTACGCGGACAATGCTGCATCGAAAATACAATTTGACCGTACTTGTGCCAAGTCACAGAGATAATAAAAGTTTTTAATAAATACTAGTGAAGCTATAATAGAAATCGCGACCGATATGCAGCGAAACATGAAAGTATTTCAATTTTTCGTTTAGAATTAATGAAATTTACTGACTCTAGTTTCAATCGCGAGTGGCATATTGTAAGTTCTATTTAAAATGTTTAAATTGCTCAATAACTTTCAACCGAAAGAAAAGAACTTGAGCCAAAATCCAATCGCCAGATAACAAGAAATATACGTAAACCGTTGGGATAATAAGTTAAATGTTACCAATCCTTCATCATAGGTCATCGGACTGATTGTTATGCATCGCAGTAATTGTATCGCAATACTCCATTCCTGCAGCCTCAATATATTATCCTCCACCAACCAATCACCCATTGTACCTGCAACGAAAAGAAAAGCAACGTGATAACCCTGTGCTAAAATCAGAATCGAATTCAAAGTTGCGAAAGGACATATGTAATTGAGTATGTAAGTGACATTGCAAAGAAAATAAACGCAACCTTAACACCGCATCGAATCCGAATAATCGTGTAATAAAGTATAATAAATATTCTAAGAACCGTTTAAACTAATAAATTAATTAACCCGATATTTTAATAAACGACTAGTTATCGCGAATCAAAAAATCGGTGGTACCGGATGACCGGTCAAGCGTCCAGCAAAAGAGACTCGAGAAAGAGTTTAATGGATATCCACGATAGTCAAACGATTAATAAACGTGTATTAATTAATAGAAGCTAATAGACAAGCGTATGCGGTGATAAAGTAAACCCCGAGATGCTATTGTGTTGTAAGCTGATGTACATATGTCGCTAACCTTCGACAGCATAGACGACCCGTACGGTACGACGCTTGAACTGATAGTGACACCGCGTGCGCCGCGCACCGGCATCCCCACTCCGCGACGCGCCGGCGCGTCGGTAACGCTCGGTCGCGCTCGGTGGTATTCGCAATTTTCGAACTCTTCGAAGGTCTCCGATCGCGGTCGTGCGTACTACTGTACTAAGGTCATACGTACTGAACTTTTTCGACTTCTGACCAATTTTTAGCTAAACCTACGATCCTAGGGTTGTACCTACTGGACTTTTACGTTTTCTGACCAACTTTTAGCCGGACCTACGACTCTAGGGTCGTCCCTACTGGACTTTACCGGCTTCTGAACAACTTTTAGCTGAACCTACGATCCTAGGTTTATACCTACTGGACTTTTACGTTTTCTGACCAACTTTTAGCCGGACCGACGGCTCTAGGATCGTGTCTATTGTACTTCTTCGGGTTCTGACCGACTTATAGCTGAACCTACGATCCCAGAGTTGTACCTACTGGACTTTTACGTTTTCTGACCAACTTTTAGCCGGACCTACGACTCTAGGGTCGTGCCTATTGAACTTCTGCGGGTTCTGATTAAGTTTTAGCTGGACCTACGATCCTCGTTAAAGAATTCTTTTGTTATTTGCTGCGCAATGAAAGCGGGACAGCACTGGCGGGACGCTTGACGTGACACTGTCAATTTCATTGCCCCGATGCATCGCGATGTGGTTTCGACTCAACTCGAGCCGAGCCGAAGTGCATCGCGCGACCAGGCACCGTAGCTCAATTTTTTTACCGAAACGTTGCTCGAGAAAAAGCTGTCCTGATCCCCTCAAAGCATTTACATATATTCACACAATCGCATGAATCCCGTCCCCACTACTTTAGTAAATAATAGTTCTTCAAGTGATCACTGCCCATGAGCAGAGGACGCTTAAATCAGCGTGGGATTTCTGAGTCGGTATGACAGTCACGTTGGGCCACGAAAGTCCATAAGATGTCTTGTCTATTGTTATATCTCGTCTGTGGCTCAAGTTAGTCGTAGGGTGCCATGTCGGTATGGCAGTCACGATGGGTCACGTGATTGGTTTATTCATACAAATAGTCTGCGGCTGTATTTTCGAAAACAGGTCAAGTCTGATTTGCCTGAAATTTTGAAAATGGCTTCATTTTACATAAAAGCAATGTTTGCGAGAGGGATTTGTAGCAACTTATGTGTTCACAAATGTGACTGGTAATTTAGGTTGAAGCCCGAAAGGGGATAGAGTTATCCGCTAAGAGGTAAAATAGCTTCGTGACTGTACCAACATATCTAATGGAGAATTTTGCACATGCGCACTAACGTTCACGACAGTGACAATGCAACGAGACGATTGCAAAGAGTAAGAAAGAAACAGGACAACGATGCTAGAAAGGGGGTGTAAATTGGAAGAATTTGTTAGTATACACTCCCAACAAATGTATTAACGTGATTGGAACTCCAAAGTGGCAGAATAAATTGTTCGTCTATGCGGAAATCGTTCAGAACCAAGGATGTATACTACGATTAACAATACGAAGAGAGTCGTAAACGTTCCGAGCTGATCTTGAGGTAGGTTCAATCTAACACCTCGCCGTACGATTACAAACAGTACGTCGTTCAGTCCCGTGGTACGTTGAAACGTTACTAGACCTCCCCTCCCCTTCATTCCACCCTTAGCCCCGTCGATGTGTATGCTATTTCAATGATTGAAAAATCGAACGATCGAGCAGAGTGTTGCCTTCGATTTAGGTAACTTTGCCGTTCAGCGTCTCTAATTTTGTTCTTCTCCGTCTGGTTTTCTAGATATCTGTAACCCCGAGGGCAAGCAATTCTTACAAGTAAAGTGTAATCGGCAGCGGTGAATGAGAAAAAAATGTGTTCGAGCGAGCTGTCCAGGTCGCAGGAGTATCTGAGTTTTCGCAGCTCTGTGTCCCTGAGAAAAATTGTTGTTGACGCAGACGGCAGCAAGGTAAATTGGTAAATTTGATTGTACGTTGAAGTCTCGAAACGGCCGTTGAGTCCCGATAGGATCGCAATCGAGATCGAGATCCGTAACAGCGACATCGGTTTTACGGAATAGATATGAAATGTGCGGCCGGTGAATGGGAATATCTATATGTATGTATATATACATATACAATACTTTCGTATTGTATGCATGGCGGCGTTCCGATCCTTGCTCCGAAGCCAGAACTCGGCGGTCGATGCTTCCTTTAATCGAACGAATTGAACAGAGCGCGATGAACTTTATCTCCACTCGAAGCGTCGAACATTGATTAATTAGTTGTCGTATTTAAGCGTGAAAAATTGAACGCAGCAAAAATGATGCACTGTTTTTTTCAGGGATGGAAAGTGTACGACTCAAGTCCGAAAACCATTAAATGTCCACTCGTATGTCTTCCACCGGTCAGCGGAACGGCCGATGTTTTCTTTAAGCAAATATTGGGCTTAGCAGCGAAAGGATACAGAATTATCGCGGCAAGTTCTGCGAGCATAGAATACGTACATACAATACGTTTTGTAAAATACGTAACTTTCGTTTCAGGCCGAACCGCCGGTGTATTGGAATGTCAAGGAATGGTGCGATGGGTTCAGAAAACTTTTGGATTACATGGAACTAGACAAGGTGCATCTATTTGGTGCTTCATTAGGTCAGAACGTACGAAGAAAAATTAACATTTCATTCGGCGGCACAAGCGTCCGTAGGTAGGTACGTTCGAAACCATAATCAAGCTACTTATTTTTAGGCGGATTTTTGGCGCAAAAGTTTACCGAGGTCAACGCTCATTGCCCTAGAGTAGTTTCGTTGGTACTCTGTAATACATTCACGGACACATCAGTGTTTAGTTACAATGATTCCGCAGCAGTGTAAGTACCATCATTTCCTACGTAACCGAACACGTCGGTCCTTTGTAACCGCTACAAAGCCAAAAGAATTCATCGTATTTCATCGTTTGTTTCTCGCCTGTTTCGAGATAAGCGTTTATACCATATAGCAGAATGCGATACGCTATCTCGAGCGTATTGAGTGGAACTACTACTAATCAATCTGAATTGTAGCTTTTGGATTTTACCGTCGTTGGTATTGAAAAAGATGCTAATGGGAAACTTTGTGACGGAAAAGGTCGACGGAGAGATCGTGGAGGCCATAGACTTTATGGTGGAACGGGTTCGTATCTGCGAAAATGTGCTATATTCCGTAGATATACATATGTACAATACGTTCGCCTGGAATTGTATGCGTAATAATTATTTCACAGTTGGAGAGCTTGACGCAACCAGAATTGGCCTCTCGATTGACGATGAACTGCGTCAACTGTTACGTACAGCCGCAAAAGGTTTGCCACCTACCTATCACGATCGTAGACGTATTCGACGAGTACGCGTTATCGAATTCTGTGCGAGAAGAAGTGTACAAGTGTTACCCAAACGCTAAATTGGCACACCTAAAGAGCGGAGGAAATTTTCCATATTTAAGTCGGGCGGCAGAAGTTAATTTGCATTTACAGGTATGCACGATTTACCGCTATCTATGCGGTTGAAGATATTTGCATTACTAAATAAATACAATACGCACAATCTACTTGGACAGATCCACTTGAGGCAATTCGAGGGTACAGAGTACGCTGCTTCCGAAAGGACAAAGTTATAGCGTCACTGTAATGGAATAGAAACAGAACAGTACATTGGTCGCCTCGACACCCATACGTGTTCCTCTACACTCCATATATTCCCCGATCACCGCTACTATCAGCAACGCCTACGTACTAGGTGGCATGGCATTGATAGTAATCCGGAAACGTTGAAAACGTTCAACAAATATATTCGTCGTATCAAATATGCCGAACTACTCTATAGTATACTGGTCTTGTAAAACGTTTATTGTCATTTTATCGCGATCAGATAGTAATTACTCAAAGTCATCACGATGCATCGAAAACTCGGAGATGTTACGAGTATAAAAGGAGTAAACAAGGTATTCATTAGAGATTAAGGAGTCTCTCAATTGACTATACAATTGAGAAGAAAGTTGTCAAAGAAATAGGAAAAAAAACTTGAACACAAACTGCGGCGTGCATTACGATTAAGAAACTATATCTGATGCGTATACTCACGAATTCGACTTGTATACAATATTTGTTAGAAATAAATATAATTTTGTTAGAACCATTGTAGAAACAGCGATCAGATATCGGTGTTGGTACATTTCGTTGGACGCAGTGTCAGTTCGATTGGATCGTTGATCGTCTCGCCGGTGAATGAACTCTCAGAAAGTGCAGCGTTTGTAAGGTCGTCTAACCGACACGGGAGACCGTACAAGAACTTGCTCGGTATCGATTTCTCGCCGCGCAATCTCGCTCGCGTTTCTCTTAGGCAAGCTCCGATTACAGAGCCTTTCCTGTCCACCTATGGGACACCTTTACATACTCCCGTACACACCACGCGCGCATTAATTACGGCTGTGCACAGAACCGCAGGCACATCTCGGCTGGCCTGGTTCCGTTTTTTCAACGAAACTTGACGCACCAGCGTCCACCCTTCCCGTATATACACGTAACCATCCTATAAAAAAGTCTCCGACTATAATTACAAACAAGGACCTCCAACAAATATAGCATTGCGCTTCCAACTCCACCTGCCCCTTTGGTCCAGTTTGCTCTTACTTCGGTGCCTTAATTTTACATCCAGACCTATAAGTGCATTCCAGAGATTCCCATTGTCCGATTAGATTGCAGGTAGCCGCAACAATGAAGCCGGCGCGGTGCGGCGCGCCGATTTTCACGACAATCACCGAGCCATGAAGCGGGAAACGACGCGTGTTTGAAAGTTCAGTCGCTCAGGTGGTCACGTCGCGGGCAGCAGCGTATTTCGCTCACGGTCGCTATCGGAATGTCGTGTACACACGGAACACCTCGTCGTCGCACGTACCGAAGATTACTCCGTTCTCTTACGTGATTCTTCCACGCAGAGATAAATCACGTACATTTCTCCCGAATGCCATCCCCGACGTTCGTGGATCGTGGTTGTCTGAAGATCCATTCGGCTAGTTCTGGCAGGGCGAATCGCGTTGATAGAAGTTTCGTTTCGCCACGGTTATCGCGGTCGATCGATAGGCGGCAAAAAATGCAGCGGAAGAGCGACTAATCGTGAAAAACAAATACATTTTCTTCATACATGCTCGTTCGACACCTCACCTGGTGACAACGGAGTCGCGTAGAATTCAATACCGTGACAGACAATCGCGGGACGTTTTGTCGGTGTTTCCGGCACGCATCGGCGGCGATTCAACGCTTCTGAGTCCAGATAGCTTATCCTAGTTTATCGTGGTCGATCCATCGCCTAGCGAGTATTCGACCCGCGACGCGTTTGCCTGCCGGTGTATAGCCTTAAGCGGAAATCATTTCGTTAGCCGGGAATCGAATCGCGGGTGAAAGGAAGGTCGTGCAGGACGGTGCCGTCCAGAAATTCCAGCTCAATGTGAAAATCGTTTTCTAGAGATTCGTGTTGCAACGGAAGGTTGCCGATGGAGGAGGAGAGCCGAATTGGAATATGCATGAGCGTCTTGCGGCTTCCGGTAAAGCTATGAAACGAAACTAGACGGATGCGCACCTCGATCGAGGCATCGACAAATAAACGTGAGTTTTAATTCGAAAGGAAACATTTTCTTTCAGAAGTATGTCTTGGCTTGCGAAATATGAAGAACTGGAAATTCTTCGAATGCCAGAGAAGATAGGTTTTTAGTTCACTTAGCTTATACTTTGATTGCGGAATGAAACTCGAACGATTGATCAGCGCAAAGAAATCGAACCACGCGCAAATACATATTTCTCGTACGTCTGAACCTTCCGAATTGAATTTTCAGAAGAATGAAGCGTTTCTCGTACAATCGCACTGGGTTCACCTGAATCGCAAACAAAACGGAATTTTGGGAGGGCTCTTGTCCTAGTATCTGGCAAAATGGATAAGGTGGAGGAACGATCTCCGTTGTTGGACGGAAAAGTCTACGCCTCCACAAAAGTTGCCTACGCTATGGGCCACATTTTCAACGATCTCACAGCCGCCATGTGGTTCTCATACACGCTTATCTACTTTCAAAGGGTGGCTCTGCTGGAACCGATAACCGCCGGTGCTCTTTTACTCTTAGGTAAAGGATACTTGAATTAAAAATCCGTCGAAAGAACAGTCGAATGAACGAATTTCCATCGATCTCAGGTCAAATCGTGGATGCCATAATGACGCCCATTTTCGGAGTACTGGTCGATCGGTACCTAAAGAAAAAGATATGGCACATGATCGGCTCCGCGATGGTCGCGCTAACGTTTCCATTAATCTTTGGTGGCTTTGCAAATCCATCGTATTCCGGGATCATGTCCCTCTACATCTTCAGCATTGCCACGTTTCAAACTGGCTGGGCAGCGGTCCAGATATCCCATTTATCCATGATACCAGCGTTATCCAACTCGTTACTGGCTCGAGCAGACTTAACCGCAATAAGGTAACGTTAATGCCAATTTTTACGACGCTTTTATCGTTACGCATAATTACTTTGGGGCCTCGTGGAGTACAGGTACTCGGCTCAAGTCGGAGCAGCCGTTGCAGTATTCATCGTTACTTGGATAGTTTTACCGATGAACGGGGACGCCATGGATCGATTGGCGCAAGAAGACAGTTATAAATTCAGGGTGAGTTTCGCAAATCCGGCTGCCGAAGATAGCTGGATCGTCAGCCTCTCTCCAGACGCATTTGGTCGTAATACGTTCCACGCTATAGCCTTAATCGTTAATCACCCCATTACTGTTCCCTCCGAAACGGAAGAATTTTCTAACGGGCATCGGGACTCAACGAGGATTTTCCTTCGCAGAACATCGTGTTGACGCTGACGTTTATTGGTTTGGCGGCTACCACACTTTTTCACGTCTTTCTCAAAGGAGATCTGCTAGAGAGCAACGCGTCCCATAAAGAAAGCGTCGAAGAAGCTAGAAGACTGATCGATAATCCTCAGAGCAATCGCAGCTCTTGGGTTAGCACGACAATTTTATTGAGAGTGGCTATGCTATACGTAGCCAGCCGTTTGTTCATCACGCTGAGCACCGTGTACTTGCCACTGTACATAGAAGAAACGGACATCGATGGAAGACAGGCGCTGGCCACGATTCCGCTCGTATCGTATCTATCTTCCTTTTTCGCCGCGTTGTTGCTCAAGTACCTAAACAAGTCATGCGGCACAAAGGTCTGTTCACGAATATGAAACACGCGTAATTAACCCTTTCACTGCGAACACCGCCTTTAGGCGACCACTGTCACATCCGTTGTAGCTAAAGAACTGCCCGATTGGTCTGTTTCATTTCTTGAACGCTTCGCAGTCAAAGGGTTAAAGAAGATGGAGCGGTGGACAACAAAAAAACAAGAAAGAGAAATGTTCTGATGATTTTCAGGTGTCCTACTTCTTGGGTACTCTAGTTGGCATAATTGCAGCAGCGATCACAGAGTACGGTGGAAACTCTGCGACTATCGTATACATTGTGGCAGTTCTAATCGGCAGTGGAAGTTCGATCACGATGGTCACAGCTTTGAGCGTGACGGCGGAAATAATTGGACCACGAACGGAACGGAGCGGAATCGTGTACTCGATCGTGACTTTTCTGGACAAAGTTGTTACAGGATTGGTCGTTATACTCATCGAAAAATGGTACGAATGTTAGCACTGCTAGAGAATCATTGAGTATCGAAAAAGATACGCACATCGAAACTGTTTTGTCGCATCCTTTTCAGGAGGTGCACGCAACCAGCACTTTGCCCGAATTACAACAGAGACACTTTAGCCACGGTTTGCGTTCTGTCCATGTCATTAGGACTCGTTACGCTATTCTCGATATCGCGATGCTTGTCCTAAGGACGTCAACGAGAATGTTTGCTCACTAACGTAGCGTACGCGAAGAAAGGTCCCAATTGTATCGTGATTGTCATAAGTCTTTTCTTTGTACTCGTCTACTTTTCAATAAGAAGATATGTCGCTGATCGCAATCGTTTTTGTAGGAAAATTTGTAAAAAAAAAAAAATAAATGGAACAATAAATATACATTGTATCCAAAATGTTCGAAATCAATTGTTCCGCTATCTCCCTTTTCCTCATAAGGCATCGTACGTTCGAGAAAGTTATTTTACCGACTCGATCGGGAGATCCTCTGACAGATGACTCTGTAGGGCTGTGCTATGCTCTCGGAATTTTCCAACGCAGTGGGCCGACATGGGCAGCCCGAGGGTACGATGACCCGCTCGATTTACGCGTTACGTGGCGAATCGTGGTTGCGTCGCAGAACGTGAGACGAGATTCGTTCAATTCTCTCTTGGCCGTTATGCCTCGTCGGACCATATGCATAGTTCGATTATCGTATGGACCTGACGATAGACAGGAGCATGGTTCTGAAAATGGTAGGGGAAACAGCGGCGAACGAGTCAGCCAAGGAAAGCGAGACGAGGAGGTCCCGGGAAACAAGAACGGAGGAGAGAGAGAAAAAGAGCGCTCGACCGCGCAAGCTGGCGAAATAGAGAGAGAGAGAGGGGGGGGGAGAGCGCGAGGGGGGACTGAGTGCTGGTGGTGGAAGGGAGGCAGAAGGGGTGAGAGAGAGAGAGCGAGAGAGAGAGAGAATGGTTGGATGAAGGCGCCTTGGTGGACCACGAGGCAACGACAAACGGCGCACACATCGGCTCGTGCGAACATGGCCCGGAAGGTGCGCGCGGTATTACTGCGCAGAGTCTTGTTTTGCTCGTAGGGGCGAGGGGAATACGGAGGCGGACGCACGCTCACGGGGCATGGTGTGGTGCGCGTTCTAGTAAACAACTTGTGTGCGACTCGTGCGGGGAATCTGCGTCCCGAGTAATCGTGATTTTTCTGCCGAACGAGGCCGATACCGTGGGTCAGAATGAATTGTACCGTACATGGATAGACAGTTTGCTGTGTGTCCCGCGAACGTACGGCTACGTACATGGAATTTCAGTGTTGCTAGCAACGTTCGTGGGGTCTGTAGGAACTCGAGCGCGGACTACCTCGTGTGTTCCCTCTCTTCGTATTATGTGTTTACGTGCTCTGTGACTGTACAACACGTGTTTGTATAGAACAAGTGTCGTCAGTGTTGACCGATTTTCAGTGCGATCGACCGACTTTCGATCAAGTTTGAGTCCAAACGTTTCGCCGGGAGCATCCGGGATTCTTCTCTCCTGCACGCTGACGCGGTACGTGAAATATCATGGAATTTCTTTGATAAAGGAGCTGCAATTATTTACGTTTCCGGTCACGGCGTCGCGTCTATTGACCGCCGTGCCCGCGATGTATGTATTTTCGGAACACGGCCGTGGTTGGGCCGCAACTGAAACGAATCGCGAAATCGTTTCCCCGTTTCAATACTCGACCTATCGTGACCGGTTTGGTTCGTGTATGCGCGCCAGTCGTCGCGACAGTTGAATCGGGTGTTCGTTTTCGACGCATCTCTCGATTCTCATTGATCGGCCGTTGGGTCGCTGTTTGCCCCGCAATGTGTACACCTATGTGTACATATCGTATACGTTCTCCCGTATTTACCGTAACTAACTGCACACGGAGTGAATGAACACGGGGCACAGAGAGTAGAGAGCACAAGATAGAGGTGCAGAGGAAGCGCTCAATCGTTTACCTCTGATATATGTCGGTCGCCTCGAGTTTCCTTTGGAACGAATAGAGATCGATTCGACGAAACGTGCCGCCGCGCAGGATTTCACGTCGAACGCGTCCCATCGTTCAGGCGATGTCAATGATCTGGGTGGAACTGCTTCGGCAGATGAAAATCGTGTGCGTAGTTGGAACGCATTGTATTCTCTCGTGGGGCGAGTAGGGGAATTGGGGTATAAAAATGGCTCGGGGAGTAGCATAAAGAGAGAGAGGGAGAGTGAACATGTTGGCAGGAGACGCGGTGACGAGGAGATAGATAAAACAGTGGCGCCCGATTCGGTCGAGCAGGAGAAGAAAAACGTCGGTGGTCGCGTGTGCGATCGGAGTACTGTCGATCGTTGTGGCCTGTTCAGCTCCTTGGTAAAAGGTCCTCGGAACGTCAATAGGCAGAGCGGCGCGGTGGCGCGCGGCGACGGGGCTATATCGCATTCCACGATATTTCTCTCTTTAGTCACTGACCTCGCGGCTGCTCGGCCAACCTCGTTTTCGTCGCCACTCTCGCCTCCTTGTTTACCGCTCTCTACTGATTCTGCCGTCCTGCTCGGAAGCTTCCACCGAGCACCCGGCCGGCCCTCTTTCTACTCCGGCCCCCTCCGGGGACGGGACGCTTAAGAGGGTTCCCCAAACTACCTTTCAAACCACCCTTTCCAGAAGGGTGAATGTCCGTCCGTTCGCCGGTTCGGAGATATAAATAAGGGGAATTGGTAGAATTAGAATTTTTCGAGCCGCTCCGACGACCAGTAACGCGATTTTTTTTTACGCATCCCTTGTTTTTGCCAGCTGTATTCGCGTCCGTGGAACCAATTTAGATCCCTTCGCGACAGTGCGGTCTTTTTGCGAGGCCAACCGAATGGAAAATAAAAGCAGTGCATACCTGTGAACCTCTGACAATGGGGCAGCTGTCGTGCTTTCTCCTCGGACACGAAAGACAACGGGACAAACGACCGTCTAATCGTAGAACGAAGGTAGCCATCGAGGCGTTTCGTATCGCGGATTATCCGAGTGGATCAGCTTCCGTTGCTCCTTCGGCTGTCCACTTTGAACCGTGCGACGCGCGTTTCTAAAGCCGTTAAGCGGGAGCCAGGCTTCGAAGAGTTCAGATCCGGTGAGTCCTTTTACTCCAGACGACAAAAAACACTACGATGTTTACAGTCGGACAGCCTCGAGTATCACTACGTTTCTGGATTACTGGATTACACTATTCTAATCGAGCGAAGAGCAAGCTTCTCGGAGATTTTTCCACGTGCTCCATTTCGTCTCGAGTGGAAAGCATCGTAGCTCGCATCGTGATTCATATTTAAGAAAGAGGGCTTCGCGCGAAACTATCTTCGAAACTGTTTTCCTTCGAGTTCCAAACGTTTCAATTTGGACCAACGGTCGGGATGGTTGCGGTCGAGAAACACCCTGGCGATTTTCGGTTTATTTACCGAAACCGCGCTAGGCAAACCACTCGGTATTTTTATTGCAACCGTCCCACGTGGCTCGAATGGTTGCGCAACGGCGTGTTCGCGTATCACGAGTCATTCCGTACGCGTCGCAAACAAAATTTTTATTGCGTTCGCCACGCTCGTCCTTACATTCTGCGCTGCGATCACCGCCTCGCCGGCTCTATTTTCCCGGGCTTGCGTAAGAAATTGCGCGGCTCAAGGCGGCCCTCGATTCGACGTCGTAAATAACGATCTCTTGTAATTTCTGGTCGCTCTGTTCGTCATCGCGAAAGCGGCTCCCAAGCACGCGGTCACCCGCCTTCTATAGACGTCGCGTCTCGTTAGAATGTCGACCGCCGCCCCGGCTCGTCTTTTTCGTAATCGTTCCCGCGTGACGTCGTGGCCGCTGCGACCAAGTTCCCCGCGGACGACTGTCAACGCGCAAATGACCGTACTCTTATCGCCAACACGCGCCTTTCTTCGAATCTAGCTTCGTCACTATTTTACGCGTGCACGTTGCGTGTCTAGCGGCGACAAAACGCATGCACTATCACGAGCAGTCGCGAACTTTCACTAATATTTTTCACAACTGCTGTGTCGAATCACGCTCGATCGTGCTAACCGTTTAATTTTACAATTCGAGCCAACACCGTATCAGGGGTTTAATAGCTTCTCGTGCGATATAGGAGGAGAGAGAAAGATGCTGTGTGCGTTTCAATCCTACCTACTGGCAACGAGGATCATGGCATCGTAAGCAGTATCGAAATGCTTGCTCCCGGGAGATTGGAGACAGTCGTCGGACAGATTTGGAGTCGATTTGTAACTGTAGCAACAATCGACATTCGCGCGTCCGGTTTGCCAAGGAGTTCTCACGAACGATAGCGATCGGTTCCCGCGACGATGCCGCTTTCCTAATTTCCTTCCCTCTCGTGGATCCAACGTTTGTAGCTGTCGCTACGTTTGAATGGTGCAAATCCTTTGGTTGCCGTCTCGCGAGTCCAGTCCGATGATTAGCGAGGGCATAAATCATCGACATGTTCGTAGGAATTAAGTGGCGATCATGGTCGCGTGCAATTGCTCGATAATTGCTCGCATATCGTATCTCTGCGTCAATACGCATCTTCGTGCAACTAAACGACCTATGCTGTTAAAGCATTTCTCGGCGCGACATCGGATCGCAGTAGCGAACGCAGAGAGAAAGTCATGCGGAGCCCTGAATTATTTATTAAAAAATCTCCCAGATCCTTCGGACGCGTCGTATGTCCCAGTGGTTGAGTTCCACATATGTATGCACACATTTTCATGACGTATCGGCGAGTCTTTTAGGCTACTGTCGAAAGGCGGGGCAAGTAGAACAAGACGGGCACGACAGACGCCACCTGGGTCACTTAAAGTCCAATATCACTTTCGACGATTCGAATTGATTGCCACGGATTCACGGACAACGAATCGTAGGCAAGTTAAGTTAAGGAGCCTCCCAGCTTCCACCTAATCTGGACGCACGAAAAGATACGCGGCAGGTGGTCGGCCAGGCAAGAAAAGCAGGAGGAACTGGGCCCACTGGGGACGGGGGTACGGGTGAGGGAGCAGTGCCGCGATTAAGAAAGGGTAGCGCGAGGGCAAAACGCGGAGGGAAAAAGGGCATCGCGCAGCAGCAGGTAGATGACGGGTTTGGAGCAGAGGGCGGATAAAGAACGACGAAGAAAGCGGCGCGGGAACGAGTGCCGCCCTTCCATCGACGCCGTTTCTCGACAGCGTTAAGTATGCAAACTGTGTCTACGTAGAGACGCGCGTGCGACCACGGTCCGATGGTGACGTGTGGTTCTACCTTCAACGAACTACATTTCGTTCGGCCGCGTGAACAAGCCCCGCACGATGAGAACGTGGCGGATATACGCATCCCGCGTATACATCGGTCGAGTACTTGTCGCGCGTCGCTCACAGTCCCTCGACGCGCACGGCACCACCTTTTTCTGCACTTGTTGCGACTTCGCGATGCGGCGCGTTGGGTTAATGGCTCTTCGGGGTGCGACGTGCCCCCGCAATAGTTTGCACCATTCGAGAATTACTATCGCCGAACGAGAGCGAATTTCTAGTCCAGAGGTTTCAACGAGAAGAGTCGTCTAACGGCCGCAGAGATATAGCAGTTCCGTATCTCGTTGCCCTATAAAATCGGCCTGGTCCTAATTCCACGCGCCTCGCTGCACGGGATTACAAATTGCTGTAGCTGCACCACGTTGACAATTTTCTGGCTTCCCGTGAATGGGTAATTATTTGATCGAGCGAAGTACGTCGAGGACCGTAGACTTAATGGAGCGCAAAACCGAGGCTATCGGGTTGCGCCTATAGACCTGCGATAGAGCTACGTCGTGTCCGATGTAACTAGCCTTGCCTTTTCTCCGTGATGTTTCATCGACGTCATCATTGACGAGACTTTTCTGTTTACGCGCGAATGGGACGCGACACGCACCTATACACGCTTCCCTTCGGCCTTGGCACATTTACCCGGCCGTGTGTCCACGCTCGCGCGCACCACCTTTCGCTGTCCCCGTGCATACACGGTCAGCGATTTCGAAGGGCAAAAATGGAGACAAATTGGGTCGCAAGAGCGTCGTCCTCTTTGAGGAGTTCCAGTGGCGGGGCGCAGCGCTTCTTCCGTTTTTCCCGGTACGCCACCTTCCATCCGTTCGCCACGTGAGTTATATGTATACTCGATGCGCAAAAGCAGCCTTCCGATTATTCGTCGCCGAGTCGGCACGGGAAATGTAGGCCGTCTGGGTCTCGCCCATCGACGCGTGTCCCGAGTATGTATTCGTAATTCTCGTAAGCAAGCTCGTTCCTCTTAATGAACTCTGCAAAACGTCAGCGATCCAGGTTTTAGCTGCAATCCAAATACCACGGGCGGTCGAACGGAGTACATATACCGCAAAGAGGGAGAGAGAGGGAGTGAGTACTTTTCCTCGTTGGAGCGTAACATTCCTTTCGAGGTGCGCTTCGGTACTCGCGGTAACGAATCGAAAGCGAGAGTTCCGTCTGTATATACAAACGTCTGCCGTCTATTACTACGCAGCAGACCGGGTTCGAGTTGACGCGAATCGACTCGATTTGGCCGTAGCAACGGTCGCATCGTCTAGGCGGGGTGAAATATGTATAGAGGAGCGAGGCTATGAGACGGCTGCTCGCGCTTCGAAAGACGGTCTCTCTCGTAGATAGTACATGCCGGTTACGTGCGACGAAGCGCGGCGCGACGCGACGCGATGCGCACTACGCTTCGAGCATCCGGCATTTCTTTGCGCGCTTAACACCGCCTCGTACAGCCCCGGGGTGGCGGTGGTAAGCGACTGGGCATTATCCCTAGGTTCGGCCTTCTGTCTACGCGATGCCCCGATCGAAGTCGCGTTCGAACGTGAAAGACGTCGGAGCCTCTGCGCTTCTGTAGGTTGTACGGAAACGATCCGATGCATACTTGCGCTCTACAACCGCTGTGCGGTATCTATTCTTCGCGAGTCTATTAGTCCGTTCTCCGTTATCGATTATCGATGCCTCAATGGCGTATAACGTTTCCTTCGTTATTAATACCTTTCGACGAGCGATAGGATCGCGAGAGAGAATGGAAAGTCGGGAACCTGGGGGATACAATGCTCGATGTCTTCTGTACCTATGTAAGTACATACATATGTATGTACGCCGTACACACGCTGCCGTGTCGGAGTATCGCCTGTGAAACGACTGGACCGTTATTGATTCCAGGCTGCTTTTTTTAATCCCGAGCACAGATCTGCCGAAGTCGCGAATAGATTTCCATTTCGTCGTCCCTGTCGAGATGCCCGAAGCACTATCGATATTTGCGTCGAGCGAGAGGCATCGTCTTTCGAGTCACGGTAATTGTGACAGACTGGTATCGTTTCTTCGGACCACTGCGAGCTAAGCGTCTGTTCCGGACCGGCCGATCGAAGGAACGAGAAGGCTGGATTCGGCTAACGACAAGTGCACCGACATCGATGATCGTGGAATCGGCCGGAAGTACCGGGGTACGCGACCGATCTCTTTCGCTGCATCACGCAGGAACCCGAAGAGGACGCGAGGAGAAACGTCGTAATAAGCGTTCGTGATTTTCTGTGGGAAGAGAGAACGGTCTTCTAGAGTAGAGGAGCGTGTATAGAATATTGCGAGGGCGGGAGGGATCTAGCAGAGGATAGATAGGGGAAAAGAGAGCGGCCGTGGTGGAGGGAGAGCGCGAAGCAGAACAAAGCGAAGGAAGGGAATGGGAAAAAAGAGCCGACAATAGACCAGCGGCCACGGGCAAAGCGACCAAAACAAATGTCTTGCTAGTATATGACAACAACATTCCAGTGCTGCCTCGCGCCATATTTGAATCCTTCTCGCTGCCCCCCTTCGGTCTGTTTGTCTCTGCCCCCGTCTAGCGCGGCCATCTATCTCGTTTCCTCTTCGTTCCCGGGAACGTCTACAGTACTCTACAGGCGTTCGCCTTCTTTGCTCGTCTCCCACTACGGCTGGGTTACGCTGTGCAAGCGGGTGTGCCTTTTGCTTCTTTCCTTTTCCACTTCTCTCTCCCTCTCCCCACCCCCCACCTTCTTTTCTTCGTTCTCCTTTTTGTCGTTCTTCGTTACCCTTGTTGGTCTCGTTTTCCTTCTGCTTCCACCTTGGTAGCCGTTCAAGGGAGGACAGACCACCGCAACTGCGTTCCACACTCTCCCTTCTCCTCGTTGTCCTTTGGGTGTGGGTAAATACTTAGGACGAGTGTCCGAAGTGTCCGAAGTGCCCGAAGTGCCTATAGGTGCTAATAGACCCGTGCGTTACTGTACCTTTATACTTGTACACCTTGCGTTTCTCTCGTTCGCGCTCCAACCTCTTCCCGCGTCCTTAACCCCGCCGATATCGATCTACTTTTCTGCCCGTCTCACGGCGGTGACCAATTTCTCGAGGTAGATGGGACGAACCTCTCGCCGATATAAATCACCGAGAAACGAGCTAGAAGGACGTCTCTTTCGAAGGAGTCCCTCGTTCGTAAGTTTACGGCCGTCGCAGGGGGCAATTAAACTGACGTCTTGCAGCTACGAAGCCACCGCAACTATTTTAGAGCCACCGGTAATTGTACGCGCGGCGTTTTTAGAATTTGTCGCGGCAATTGTCAAACGAATTGTACGCATACGCGTACGCCCGTATAATTTCAACCGATGCGAGACAGATCGCAGATTTTGCATAAAAAAGGTCTGGGGATCTCGTAGGATGAGCTCGAAGGATCGAAGGTAATCCCTGCGAGGGTTGGCAAGGATGCGAGGGGCGAAACTCCCACGATCGAAACCGTCGCTTATCGCCTTAGAACAGACGATCCGCTAAGTTTTCGTGGCTGCCGTTGGATGGCGTCCCTTCTATCATCTCGCGTCACTTCATTTTTGCGAGCGCACAAATCGCACTCGAAATTCTTTGCTGCGCGTAGAATCTAACAACTTTGCTCCATTTATCGCTTCGACGAAAATAAATGTTTGCCCGGGTTTCGCCGTCGATCCCTGAAAACGTTTGGTAGCGCCCATGATTCGCCTAATACATCTCTGATCGTCGAGCTATTTTGCGTAACGAGCGTAAGAAATGTAACAAGAATCGCTCTTACGTAGCGATAGCGTTTCGGAGGAGATCGTGGCCAAACGATAGGGTCGCGGAGCCCCTCTGTTTTCCCACGGTTCACCGGACCCTGGCGAACGTGCCGCCGCGGAATTCCAGGTCGAGACGAACCAGGAACTATGTACACCGCGTAAGTGGAGAACGCGGCACGGTTGGATAAAATAAGAATATCGGCGTCGACTCGTTCGCTTGCCTCGACTTCTTAATTCTTTACGCGGTTACAGCGACGCACACGGAACGGCGTGCATTCTATGTACCTGGAATTTTTTGTGCCGCGATCGTTCGCCGTATTCTTCGGACGGACAGCCGGGCTACGAAGTATGTATGTACCGCCTCGAACATCTCCCGCGAAACGTAATATGTACATGAAATCGCAGATAAAGCTGAAGGGGTCACGGAGTTTGCTGTAACGCGCGCAGCGCAACCTACATGAAGCTAAACCGGACCGCGGATTCGATGAACGCGCTAATTGCCACGCGTCTTCGCGGCAACGGAATTCACCGAACGACGCGACGCAACGTCTCTACTTCCTGAATGTTCGATTTCCATGCATATTCAAAGCTGTCCAGATCCTTTAACACGGACGCTGTTTACGGACGAGCGTACTTTTGAAGGACAAAAAAACACCCTTACCTGCATTCGCTCGCGAATCGACCAACAACCCTTGCGTAATCAGATAGATTTGTTTATCGGTTTCGAGGAGATTAAATGCAAGTGGGAGTAGTTGGTCCAATTAGTGCGAAGGAGAGTGTGGCACGGGGACGCGGAAGACGAAAACGGCAAAGCACAGAACCAGCTACGGTCGCAGTGTTACTCTGGCGATGGAAATGACGGAAGCCGTGGGGGTGGCTCGAATGGCCGGGGGTTCCAGATGGTAGCGTAAGTCTGTCGGAGGAGCGGCAATAGGTGAGCGTAGTCCAGAGTATCGAGTGGGGATGGGCGCGAGGGTGGAGGCTGCGGAGGGCGGGGCCCATCCTTTCCTTGCTGCGCACTTTCTTACCCCTCCGTTGGTTCGCATTCAACCCTCGACGACCACGGGTTAGAAAAGGTGGTGGCGCGAGCTTTCCTTCGTTCAGTGTCTCACCCGCTGTACAGGATCAAAGTTCGTCGTTCTCCGCTGTCGAAGAGCTTCGTCTCGACGACGCAGCTGTGCGTTGTGCTTTATCGGCTGTGCGTGATAGGGTTGCTGGATTCCAGGATGCCCGGGAACTCGTTCGTCGGACTCGTGCGTTGACCCTTTGGTTCTGTGTCCACCAGCCGCCACGAGGACGCCTACCCCGTCCACGTCAACGGGGGTATCGGGACACTCGCCGCGCGGTGGTGCGATTTTCTTCTGCTACATTTTAACCGCACTTTAACTGAGTATGTACGACGAATTCGTTCCCCTTCTCCACTCTTGTGCATCGTCTTTTCGCGTTCTCTTCCTTTCGTTGCTTCTCGGTGGTGGGATAAGCGAGTAGGTACTAGCTTTGCCAATGTCTGACATGTGCATGTATAATTAGCTTTGTACGCACGCCGCATCCCCGAAAGAGGTTCACAGGAAGAACCAACGCAAAGTATATCGGACGAGAACGAAAGCACGTTTCTGCAGAAAACGGCGTGGCAGTGTTATGATTCGCTTGGAGCGCCAACGCCACCAGTGCGGTGCGGTGCAGCGGTACGTCCGCGTCCACTTTCTACCTGCCCCGCCTAAACTGCACGAAAACTAATTTCGCAACGGACCCGACCTCGTCTTTATTTACGGTCGATCGTTTGGCGATTAAAATCACGACTTTTAGAAGAATGTTTGATCGACGAACGCTTTGCACCGTATGCTGCGACACGGACCGATCCAAGCGGCAGACACATGCATCGAAACGTGCACCTCCATCGGATCATTGTTCGATAACCCTTGTAGCTCGTTGAAGGGTCAGGACGGTACTCGATCCGTCGATATGGAACCACGTTGATCCTTGGATGTATTTATTATCGCGGATCGTTCGAAAGGTATGCTGAACGTGTTGGCGTACGTGGCCAAAGGAAGACGAGAGAGGGAGAGCGAGTGGGTGAGTGAGTGATAGAGTGAAAGAGTCGGGGGTGGAATTGGATGGGGGGATGCTTTGCTGTTTTGCGGGCGCGTCGAAAGGCAGGAGCTTGCTCGAGGGATGACGATGGAACGAGAGCTGGGATCGAGCCGGGGGAACGGGACGAGAATGTTGCCCAAGGGTGAGGACGAGGGTGAAGGGGGTCAATGCACGCGCGTCGAGGAGTCACTCGAACAGGGACGAGGACGAGAATGGGATCGAGGGGGTAGCGGTAAACTGCTGGGCCTCGTCGCGCGATTTTCAACGTGTCCCGATGACAAGCGATGCACCGACTCGCCTTACAGATAATTGGATATTAGACGTTTTCTCCTTTCCTCTCAGGCATTGAAATTACACGCGGAACGATAGCCAGACCAAGCTGCTTGATTTTTCGATGATTGTTCTATATCGGTGGCCGCATACTTTTCGACATCGACTGCATAGAACGATCATTGGCTCGAATGATGCTCGCCAGCCGATCTTTTGTTCTACGTGAATCTACAATGCTTCGTATTGCCTGCCGGAAGAAAGTACCGCGGATTATCTCTACATTGCTTCGTATTGCCTACCGGTGGAAAGTACCGCGGATTATCTCTAGATTCGAAAACTGTCAATGGCAAAAGGATTCCGTGTAAACATCGTTGAAATTCGCAGCACGTACGGTCGATTGGCTAGGAAGATTAACCCATTGTTCCCGTTTTCTGAAATCCTTAAAACGATTCCCAATTAGGAGATCTCCGCTCCAACTGTGGTCCTCCAAAGAAACGATCGAGCTAGCAGACAATGACACGCGTTACTTTTACCCTTTCTAGCTTTCCTTTTACGCTCGATCATCTGGTTAAAAGACGTCTTCGAACACAGTATCGTGGCAGCGTACTAAATCACGCCTGATCTCTCGAACATCGGAGATTATGCGCCGCACCATTTAGGATGCGCGTATATCGTGTCCGCTTCTCCGAACGCGTATGCGTAGCAAGTAGCATGTACCGATCGAGGTTGCATGCTTTCCTACCTTGTATCGCGACAGGCCGCGACAGAAGGAAAAAGAGAGACGTCTATTATTACGCCGTGGTAAGAAGCGCACCCTGTTCGGCGAAATTCTCGCGATAGCCGCCCTGCAAATCCCTGTTGCGTGCGGTTACATATCTCTCGCGGGTTAGTCGTAGCCATTTCCTCTCGCTTCGATTCAAGTTCTAAAACGTGGATGTCTCCGTTGGGAAACCTTGTTTGAAATTTAAGAATACGAAATTTGTTAAATTTTATAAACTCAGAGCGCGGACAATTCTATACTCTGCACTATCTTTCGGCGAACGATTTTCCACTCTATGGGGATGTCTGGCATCGAGAGGGCGGCAACAGAGATTTTAGACGCACGTACGAGTGTATACGCGGTACGAAACGTAGAAATTCGGCAAAGTTGGAGAAAGGAGGTGGGACCCAGTCAGTAATGCAAGATGCTTCCGTTCGTGAACGCGGTACGACAATTCCAATTATCCGTGCGCGTGCCTGTGTCGCATCGGTATGTATGCTCGATAATGGCCTCCGCGATCTCGCGTGTTTCCGAACAGTACCGACGTATATCCTGTATTCGCCTCGTTCGATGAAATATTTTGCATGGCCAACAATTCTGTATCGATCTCGTAAAAGCTAATCCGTTCGCCCTTTCAAACGCGTTTCGTTTTCCAAAATGACGAATCCCTTGCGAGCTGGTGCGCTTGCTATTTAATTCTGCCGCGACAGAGTAGTCGGCCGGCATATTGATCCGCTGCTGATTATTCCTCAATTAATCGCACGTGGATGGTAAGAAACTATTGCGCCGCATCATGCAGGGCTGCGTACAAACGATAGGTAATAGTAAGGAAATTTTGAATGATAGTTACAACGGTTACAATAGCACGCTCGTCGAAATTAGGCGTGGTCGACGAAGTCAACAACGACGAAACGTGCGCGCAAATAGCTTATCGCTTTTCGTGGGAAATCTATCGCGACTATTGCGACAAAGTCGGTTGCTACCATGTCGTTCGTCCGATAACGGCGCACGATAACATTGTAGTTGGATCTTTTATTCGATTTTGACCGACATTGCATTTTGGAGCACATTATTACAAAGCCTTTCGGTCGACCGAGATTCTTCTCCTTCGTTTCAATTTCTATGGTGATCGATCGGCAGGTTGCTCGTTACGCTTCCAATGCGCGGCCGCTCTGTTGTCGCTGGACCCTAAGAAATCTCGATAACGATTATCCGGATATTGTCCCGTAGTGTCGCCTTGGCACGCGTCGATAGAGTGACGCGGTCCAGTCGATACCGAGTTACGCAACCGCGGCGTTAGAATTCCTTGATCGCGTACCCCACCGCCATGAACTCGCAGACGATTTCGAAATGGGTAGTACATACTCCTTTTGCGGTCGCTCGTCGCAATCTTTCGATGCCAGGGGCTATCGAATTCGCGTACGCGTGTTTCTGCGGGGAAATGTAGAACGATACGTACCTGCGTGTCCCGAAAATAATTTATCAGCTATTTAGTAACGAAACTTTCTTTCACGTTTCGCGCTACAGCGAACGACGACGCGACGTTGACACAAAGGCGGGCGAACGCGTCGAAGCGAATATCGTTTAACGGAGCCTACAGGTGCGAACAAGCCGACCTCAGGCTAACGCGGTGCGCGTAATCGCATTTAGAAAACGTGTGTTCTAGGCGGACAATTGGGTTACAGAACGCGGTAGAGAGCGTTCGCGCTGGCTAGGCATGTGGCAATGTTTTGGTCGGCATCGATCGACCACCCCTTACACTGCGGCGTAGTATCATGCTCCTTTGCTTCTCCCGCCCGTTGCTCTCCCACCACCCGCATAATCCCCCCACGGCCTGGTTCGCTCGCCACCCTTCCACGCCAGGGGTTCTCGATGAAATCGCTTCGTGCCTACCTCGTCGCATTCGCTGCTAGTCCAGCAGAAAGTAGTAGAAGAAAACAATTCCCGAAAGTTGCGAAGCAAAGATGTACATAGGACGGACTCGTTTGCCGAAAGGCTATTCGCAAGTGCACGGTCCTCGCGACGGAGATGGCCAAGCTCGAATCGTGAATGCGATTCTCCTCGCGGGAGATGGCATCGTGAACACCGGTTCCTCGGTTTTTTCGAGCAACTTGTTTCCACCAGCGATCCGCGAGCGTAATCGTGACAAACGGAATCCAGCGGAGAGCCCCGGCCAGCTGGAATTCGCATCGCGGTCGCCGGCTCCGCGACGGTATAAACTGCAATTAATTTATTCGTCTGTCTCGTCCGGCGCGCACCACACGCTCGGGGAACGCAACGTTCAAATTCTTCCCGCAACGGAGCACTGCTATCAGCAGGCCGAAATTCGCCGAAATATGGCGAAAACTGGCGGCCGGGACCGACCGCTGCCGAATCGCCTCTGGCCGGCGCGCGGCGCACGGCGACTTCGCACGGTTCCAGTGGTTCTCACGTGGGTCCTCGTCGCGGCCGAGTTCATTGAACGAGGCGGCTAGGCGCGGCGTGGCCGCGAGGAACGGCGTGCTCCACGGTTCGCGCGGGTGCTCGCATTGACAGCGCGCGGAATATGCATACTGTATTATATGTACATATATCGCCTACGAGACCTGCCTGGAAATGTCGAAACGATGTCACGCTGCGTCGCGTCGTTTCACTTCGCTTCGCGCCGCTCCGGGCCGCTCCGGGCCGCTCCGGGCCGCTCCGGGCCGCTCCGTGGCGGAACGATCTCCGCGCGACGCGACGCTATCGAAAATTACTCGACCTCGTTACGTTTTTCCGCGCAAGGATGCCTCATCGGTATAGATTCTTCGACCGAGTTACCCGCGCTCCAAGGATTTCTCCTTTCGATTCGTTTTAGATCGATACTGCTTTTAGTTTTAATACGCTCGCTCGGTAGCACCGGGCTATTCGAAATCGAAGTCGTTCGTTTCGAAGCTTCCACTCGAGCTTCGTCGATACAGGTCCGCTTGGAAGGGCACCGGAAGCCGCCGAGGTTCGACGAGCGAACGGACGCTGGGCGGTAGGCGTCGAGCGAGGAATTCTACGAAGGGGAGTTCTTCGTAGCGGCAGTGCGCGTGTGTTCCTTCGCACGCGCACTTTCGTAGAGCGCGTAATTTTATTTGCACAATGATAGAGACATCGGTTGTGTTTGTCGCCACTCGAGACTAGTATTATATCTCATTACGTTCGCCTTTATCGCCCGCGGTATTCTAGCTTTCAAAACAACCGGCATCGTAACCAGTCGTAATAAAAGTATCTCTGCCGCGTGCGTTTCGAGCAAAGAAGTGTTGCTCGCACACCTCCGGAAATCAGGCTCAAAGAATTTTCGAGCCCGAAAGCATCCGACCGCGCATAGAGAACTCTGAGGAAAATCCGTTTCCCAACACAATTTGCATTTAACGCGCACCCCGAGTGGAAGCGAAATTCTTGTCTGGCTTTTCTCCGGCACATCGAACCGATTTTCGCGGACTGATATCACTGACGGAAGAGAGGGGCACGCGGCGTGGAAGAAATCGAACGAAAATCGAAACAAATAGCACGATCCATGGAGCGGCCCGTTTCTAGATAGAACAATGTTGCGTTGCGCGAATGCGGACTACGAAGATGCGGTGCAGAAAAATGCGATAGGCTCGAACGGAGACACGCTGGCCAGGGTACACAACGGTACCGCTGCGATCGTACCTCTGCTGTTGTCTTTGTCCTGGGTAATCCGGTGTTGTGGCCCTAGCTAACGAAAAATGTATGAGAGTGCGAAGGGCGATCGAGTATTGCGCGCGTTTCGGTTCGGTAAATTGTGGAGAGATGGGGGTTAAGTTTGTAGCAAAGGGGAAAGCAAGGACTGGTGCGGAAAATAGAACGACGAGAGACTATCGACCATCTTCTCTGCCGTTCAGTTGGTCCGACTTGCGCGAGCAGCCAGTTACGCATCAGCGTCGAGGAAGAGACGCCGAAGAAGCTGATACGACGTAGTAGCCGAACGTCGCGTCGTAAGAAAAGAAACCCGTCGGCTGCGACCAATTCCACGCGCCCTTTCTACACTCCACTCCTCCTCCTTTTCTTTCACCTTCCCCACCTCGTGCCTCTTCCTTTCGCGGCTACGATTCAGTACCAGCCACCGTGTTTTCGGTGCGTTGAACCGCAGGACACCCTGACCGATGTCTATTTCTGCGGAACACCGAGTCGATGGAATTCCGCCGAGGCATGGATAGGCGCTACTCCGAACTGTGACCGCGGCAGTCCTCAGCTGCTATCAGAGATGCTTGAATTTCATTCGCGCGAGCTATACACCTAGCCACGTACTCGTATATGTATACACAAAGTTTCGAAGAACGGCAAGGTACACGCAGCTGGAAGGAACGAATCAGAAACAGTGTTGCTGCGCAGCCCGGTAAAGCACCGGAGTCTCGGAGGGAGTCTCGCCTCCCGATGAAGCGCGCGACAGGTGATGCGCGAAAGCGCGCGGCAAAACGTGCTAGAGAGGAAAGATAAACAGATGTCGGACGATCGCATCGGTCGGTGCAGGCGGACCAGCAAACGCGACATAAACACTTGATAGTAGAACGAACGTAGCGCGTGGTGAATGAAGCCTGCGGCCTACTCCCTTCCCGTCGCCCGTCCCTCTGCCCCTTTCGCTGCTCTTCTGCCCCCCTTCTACTTCGTTCGTAGCCCGTAACTCTTGAGTCGGTCGTCGTCCTTTCCCCGCCGTCTTCGCGGGGTATTTGGCAGCCCCACTCTGCAACCGCGTGTGCCCCATCGCTCCGATGACCGATGCATCTATCCTCCTCGTTCATCGTTTCACTCGAATCGCCAAGTAGGCGGCGGCCGTTGCGGTGGCGGCGACAACGGCAACTGGCGACAGAGGTACATATACATATGTGTACCGGGGTGCGTCGCGACGCTCGGATCGGTTGCAACCGCAATCGTCTATATCCGCCACGATTCATATTTACGCAAATAGAAGCGCGATTAAGGATGGTCGTTGTTGCGCCTCTATGTATCTGGACCGGGCGACCACTTTTTCAGCCTGTCGAGATACCCAAGTCGTACGAGTTTGTCTCGCTTTCCGTTGGGTCGACCGTTTCCCAAACGAGCTAGCCCTGTATTTTCCCATCCGGTTGGATGCCGTGAATCTGTTTCACCGGAGGACGGGCACAGCAAGCAGATCGATAGTGAAGGATAACGCGTAACGGGTCTCAAGTATACATATACATACATACATATGTATATACAATCCAGCCGCCTTTCACGTTTTTCGTTTCGCCGAAGGTGCTTGAGCAATGCAGCCAGTACATATTGCGTTACATTTGGAAAGAGTAAGAACGCGCGGATAAAAGTGTTTCGCACGATGATTTGGAACGTTAGGCGCAGTCGATGACCAATCGCCGGTGCCGCCGGCTTTCTCGGGAACCACCGTATCCCGAATTGTCCCCGTCCTTTTCGCTCGTCCGACCTTTCCGAAAATAAACGCCGGTTTCTGCGAATAGCAGCGGCGTGTCCTCAACATTGCGCATTCTCTGTATAATTTTGCGACGCCGGAAAGATATACTGTCCTCGTAAAAATCCCCCGCGTATATGCAGTCGAAGAACACGGTGACCAAACGCGTTAACGCTCGGACGGTAGACAGAAATGGTCGACGAGGCGATACGTTCCGGGCCTTACGATCTGCTCGCAACTTTTCACCCTTCCGACGAAAAATCCGGCCTCAGCCGGCGATCTACGCTCGTCGAGCCGAATCGATTTTAAGTGGAACGTTTCGGTGTTCAGAATCAGCGCGTCGACGATTGACATTTCGGTGGGTGGATCTGTCGTTATCGGTAGTCGTCTCGTCGTGCCAGAGCTGGAAGATGAAGCGCATCGGGTGCCGAGGGGACGATGGGGCAGCGGAGATTTAATCGGGAGGATCGCTCTGTACCAGGGCGCGTGCTACCGCGTATACGGCCCATCTGACCCCCTCGTACGCAATAAATCAATTATCGCTCGTTAGCAAGAAAAATGCACCTTCAATCGAATCACGTTACTTAACCCGAGTGTCATGGTAACCAGAACGGTATTTTGCTAGCACGCGTTCGCAGCGCGGCTGCCTCGTCTTCGAAGAGTGCTTAACGCGTTGACTGCGGTTCCTATTTTCGGGGCGTTTTGTCCGATCGTTCGTAGATATAGCTCCACGCTACGACGCTTGTATCGCGGCAATGAAGGTGCATTGGCATGCTCCACGTGTCACGGGCACGTGTCACCGCAACGTATCTTTTGCGCAGCTACTATTTAGCTCACCCTAAGGAGACACCTCGTGCGTTCTACGAGCTTTCGCTGTTTGTTCGCCAGCCAATTTACGTCAAGTGGACCGTAGGTGTGGCGTATATCGCTGCTTCGAACGTAGATTGGAATATGTACGTCAGGAAAGGAGGTATGATTTTATCGGAACTGGATGAGTTCGCAGCAATAGATGACAAAGCATAGTCCGGTTGCTTCGAGACGCGCAACGCGAGCAACGTCGGCCACGCGCTATTCGGGGCACAGCACAAGCATCGTCGTCGCGCGTCGGTTCAACGATCGTAATTGCGACACGGAGCGTGTTTCGCTCGACTTTAAGCACTTTAAGTTCCGCCTAACCTCTGCTACCCGAAAGGTTGCATAGGATTGGTGGCGAGGCAGCGTTTAACCCCTGGCATCGCTGCAACGGTCGTTTCATCACGAACGAGACAGTTCCCAGGCTGTATCGATGCTCTCGTACGATTCGTTACACGAATCGGGTGACTTAATCGGCCGGGCCGGGTTGGTCCGGTCGGTGAGCAATAACCTGTTATTCACGGGCAGTGCCGACCGTTTAAAAACGTAGAACTGCAAAGCACCGGAGTACCCGAGACGAACGGTCGTCCGCCGTATCAACCACGATAATTATACAGGCGTATCAGATGCAACGCGAATGGGGAATAAAACGTGGCTCGCGAATAGTTGTTTATCGGGGATTTTGAAGGGAACGCGGTACCAACGCAGCGCTCGATTAAATTGCGCGCGATCCTCGGATTAAATATTGACGCTCTGCTCCGTAAAATTCATCACAATATTTGCCCCTTTCTGTTTACTTTGTCGGTGGAGCGAATCGATTCCGGTTAAATATCATCGCTCCATCGGCATTTCTAGGAAAGGATCGGGGGCTTATTTAAATCGCCTCGCGCATCGCAATCGCGGTTCTAGGGAAAAGGAAATAATTTCATACATGTCTGCCTTTCTGATTGCAGAATATCGATTGAGCCGATCGCAGAGGAAGAAGCGAAGCGTCGGAATATTCGGTACGAAAGACTGGTGACAGGTGCAGAGGACCCGATGGCGCCGCTGAATTCACAGATGCATCGATGTCGTCGATTCGTCACGGAGGTCTGATATTTGGCCCATTCTCGGCACAGGAAGGAGCCCGACCAGCTGCGCGAGACCGCGAGAAGAGATGTCTCTTCTACTAACTATTAAAGGAACCTCCACCTGGTCCTGAGTAGCGTCGATCTTCCTCGAACTTTTGTCCACGATCTTTCTCGAAAGACGAAGCGCGTGAAAGAAAAGAGGCGCGAGACTGGAATCGAGTTCGAGGAAGATAAACGACGAAATCGCAAGAGCTCTGCCGTCGAAGCTTGACCTGGCCACCTTGGAGAAAACAGTCCGGGGAATCCAAGCGAGTTCGAGGACCGCTAGCTACGGTTGGTGATTTTTCGCACCTGCACGAGGAATCGCACGAGCAGATGTTGCGTGGCCAATTTCATTCATCCTCCCCGAGAGACGCAAACATGGAGTCGTCAACGTGGTGCACGCGCAGGCTCGGTGTTAGCGCGCCGGTGTCCGAGCACAAGTCCACGTTCCATGCGACGACCGATTCTCGTCTGTCGACCCGCGGCGATGAAAGTCTCGCGAAAGATTGCACCCGTTCCTTTGGCGCCAAGAAAATTCTCCGCTCGTCGGATATTAGCGGCGACGACGTTAGCACGCGCTCCGTCACGCGTCGTTGTCACTGTTCGCCGGGCAGCATCGCAACGGAGGACTCGAAACCGCACGGAACCTCTTCCTCGTCGGTTCGCTCCAACCAATACGATCTTTGCTGCCTCTGCGAACGCCTGCGTGGGCCAAACTGCGATTACTCTATGTTGGAGGGAAACGGCCGAAGCATGGAGGAGGAGCCCTTGGAACAGGCGTCGAGACGCGGGGGTGTGCTGCGTCGCGACGCGGATCACGCTGCAACTTTCTACAGGTTATCTGTGCGAGCCAGGTTTCAGCGGCCCGTCTCCTCGAGTAGCTGCGCTTTCAACTTGCAACGCTGGAACTCGAAGCTGGTGAACCCGTTGCGTTGGTCCAGGCAGAGGCAGACTTTCGCCTGGACGATTTTGTTCCTATTGGTGCTCGTGTTCCCCACCTTCGCGGACCTGCAGAATGGAATTTCGAGAGGTTCCTCCAAAGAAGAAGGAGGTGAGTCGATCGTTTCGATGCATACTTGGTAATTTAGCGTGCTTGTTCGCAATAAAGACCTCCAACAATGGTGACGACGATCACGATAGTAATAGGAAAGTCAACATTTTTCCACTGACCCTCCTTTTGCCGATTTCGCAGCCGTAAAACTGATAGCGCACCATTAATTAGGCTGCACCTTTGTAGACGCCAAACCTTGTTCCCTCTGCTCGCCGTAGATCTATCCCCAGATTTCCTCGCGTAGATTCTATCTGATATGTACAACCGTACAAGTTCGCCGTTGGAACGGTTGTATTTCTTCAAAGCGGCGTTTCTGTGGGCCCGCTTCAAGTTATCATCCCGTTCGTCCTAAACCACTCAGCAGCATCCAAAATCTGTAGTTTTCGACGAGCACAAGGGTAAACATGTAAAGATAAGAGATGCTTCCCCTGGAGATCGAGAAATAACAGGGACAAGTACCGCATGTATACATATGTATATGTACGGTGGTTATATTATCGAGAATTTCTCGAGAAACTTTATACATAATTGCTTCGTTCTAAATTCTCGAGAAATTACAATATGTCTCGAGAAACTTAAATTGAAGAAAATGTTTCTGGCCAACCATTAGCTGGACCTACGACCCTTGGGCCAGACCTACTGGACTTGTACGGGTTCTGACCTTTGATTCTTGTCCGAGAGGTTGCAGCTTTGGCTGTTCGCGAAGGGAAAATCGTGTCTCCGCGGGCAACTGGTACTGTTCGTCGCGACGCGTCGCCCAAATCAAACGACACCAGATGCTTTTCAAAGATACGTCTTGCTATTTTAATGCGGTAGAATATCTGCCCGAGGCGGACCTCTGAAATTCCAGATGAATTGCATTCTCTGTAGGATTTGTGGAGGGGGCGAATATTCGTGGATGGTTAGCGATTTTATGGAATCGATCGTTCGCGGCTTTGTCGAAGGCCCGATTGGCGTAGCTGACGACGAGACTTTGCTTCGAGCAAGGAGAAAATGGAGCGCTACGTCGATCGCTCGACAGGGAACAGGGAACCGGGAACCGAACCGAGTGTGTAAACGAGCTGGAAATACTTGACCGTCTCGTCTGTGCTTCATCTTTAGGAACGATTCTTTCATCGATCCCGGAAACGCATCAGCCTTGGTCAAAACAGAAGATAACGTTTATTTTCGCTGCATCCGTTTCGATCGGGCGTCGATTAAAATGCAGCGCGACAAAAGGTATAATTCGTTACGAAAGCAAAGTGGATCGAAGCCACTCTCGAAATGGCCGGCCTTTCAGTGCGCTCGCCTTCGTGCGAGTAACTGACCTTTCCAGTGAACCCGCATAACTCTGTCGGATAATATCTCGAGGTGGTAACGTAGCCTGCAATTGGTGAGTTCATTGGCGGCCGGTCGAGTCCATAGCGCCAGAGCCAGGCGGTGATAACGCGCTTTCGAAATTCGCCACGCGAGAACATGATGGAGCAAAGACGATAAAATGAAAAAAACACGCGTGGAAGCGTGGGAAGCGGTGGAATCTCCGAGACGCATCGGCCCGTGTTGGCGAAAAAATTTGTTTAACTTTCAAGTCCGACGACGGTTGTGAACGCACCCGAATGGAGCTCGCCGCTTAGCGAGCCATGGCGTCGCGACGCCTATTCGAGCTTGCATTTTCCTTTTCGGCGCCACGTTTCATTGCCTCCCTTCTTTCTCGGCGGGTAATCGAATTCTCGCGGGTAAACGTATGATAGGCGATCGACGATTCTTGCACGGAACAAGCTGCACGAGATGGTAATTGGCGGGTGAGCGCAGGAAGCACGCAGCGCGCTCGACAATCAAATTAAAACGCGATTATACAAAACTCGGCATGCCGCGTTAATTCCCCTAACACTTCCGCCGGAAATTGAGTATTCGAGCTCGGCGATACGGACGCGGAACAGGATACCATTTACCGTAAATTCATTGACGGCTCGAAGGCGACGACAATCGCGCGCCCCCTGTCCTTTCCGGTTGCACCTTCTGCTCGCTGCTCCTCGCAATTTTTTACTCCACCTACATACGTCTGCATATCTTTCATATTGCTGCTCATTTATTGTTTCGTTTGTTAAGCACGCGCATGCTCGTAACGCAGCAGACGCTGCTTCGCGAATGCGGCCAACTTAAATATTCTACATAGCTGTATTCGAAGGGAAATGTAAAGAGATAATTGCGGCGCGCAATTAAACGTTGGACTTTAAACGAATCGAAGAGATTCCGGCGCATCTTTCTCGAACGGGGAATTAATAACGGCCGATAACACCGACGACAGCGGTGTAGTACGAGAAGCGGGAATTGAAACGCGTCGCTCCTTTTGAGGACGCGATGGACAGGCCCGTTATTCGGTCCTGGGAATTCTGCTGCCCGATTGGCCCAATTTTTCCGTCGCCGTCGTTGCCAAAGATGTTCGACTCCTTCGTTACCTTCAATTAACGGCCATCGTATCGAAATGGTTTCACGCAGCTTCGCGTATAGCTCTTTCCGAAATACATAGCTAAGCGAACACCGAAAGATGAAAGGCGTCGAGTCCAACAAGGACCGACCATTCAATGATGTGCGCGAAAACTTTCAAACCCCTCGGAGGGGAAAAAGAAGCGACTGACCCGTCGTCTATTATACATAGATTCCTCGTCGATGTTTCGCCGCGTTAAACGGTCGCCGAGGCCGGGCGAACGCAAGCCCGGCTACCCGACAGGAGGCAGTAAACAATTAACGGCACCACAGACCGCTCGGGGCGACTTTAATACGTCAATCGACCGAGAGGTCGAGCCTGATTGATTAAAAGTCTCGAAATTACCGCGGGAAGTCGAGAGAAACCCAGTTGACAGAAGAGACGGCTCCGAATGCTGCGCGTTGATTGCGATACAACTATGCGAGCATAGAGGATAGCGATAGACATCTGACCTATATTTCGCAGTTTCCCCAAACGTGTTTCTATGGGACGTGCGAATGTGCGCAGCATCTAGTAATGTCTTTTTTCGTACGGATCGATTTCCGAAACTGTTACACGCTTTGCCGACTTTTCTCCAAAATTTTACCACGGCGGATTAGCTGCACCAGCAACGTGCGGTCTTGCGCGGAAGTAGATGCGGAAGTAAAGGCGGAATTAGATGCCCCGGCCGGAGCTGGTGCGAAGTCTCTCGATACTGTAGATAGTTGTAGATGATCGGTTGGCGATTCTTATCCTAGATTCTAGAGTGTCGTACGGACGGAGTGAGCTTTTTGTCGCGCGTCGTTCCCTCGTTGCTGCTTCTCGGTTCTCGCTTTCACGCTTCGCCACGTGTCCAGACATTTGCATCTCGTGAACGTTTCGCGATGCTTGATCCGGGACCGTATCTTCGGCAGGTGTAGCCGTTATACGAGATGCACCGCGATCGGGTCGACGAGGTGGATGAATCCGCTGCAACCAGCGTGGCCATAAATTTTAGCGACTCGAGCCAGGATCGTTTGCAGCAACTACGCGTTCTATTCCACGACACTTTCGGAGTGCAGCGTGCGCGTCTCTAAAGTGGGTGCGCACGCGTCTCGGGTGAACGAATTCATGCTCGCACTGCATCGCATTTCACGAGACATATCGACGCCGACGCTGAAGCTGAACTATTTTCGACGGTGAGCAACTACGAATCCGTCGCGCAAACGAGTTGGCTGAGATACAAATCGCGCGAACAAAGTTGCAGAACCTTGCCACGGTGCGTAGAAGCTTTTCTCACAGGTCCGACTGATTGTTTACGATGCATCGCGGTGGCAATGCTAACTGGCCGAACCTGTTCAACCTTCAATTAAAAGTGCTACATTCTTGAAGACCGCGTGAAAGTAGATCGAGAAGCAACGAAAGCAGCTAGTTACGACGGGCTAGCGGCCGAATCATCTGGAAAGCGTAGCAGGGGACGTTGACTCTCTCGGCTTAGCTGCATTCGAGTAAAACAACCGTGGTGGTCGTCGTCGTTGTCGTCGCGTCGTCGTCGACGGGATCTCAAAGTGGAACATGCCGCGAACCAACACGATTCGCGTACAATTTACCCGTAAAATAATTGACGCAAGATAATTGCCCTTCGCTCGTCCCTTGTAAATTTTCCATCCGACAAGTAGCCGTTAATTACCATTCCGTGTTCGTCGTCTCCTTCCCCTGTCTCTCTGCTACAGCTCATCTGGATCAGTTTACGGGCAAGCCGTTTGTTTTAACTGAAAAAGAGACGCAGCACTATTTGGAAAGTGATAAAGGGAACGCGCGGTTTGCGAGTTCGATCGGGTTCCAACGCTGCAGGCCAAGTTAGCGAACGTCGCGACCGAATGTCCGCCGACTTTAGGCTCAGCCCAGGCTGTTTAGGCTGTTTAGGCTGTTTAACTACCAACTTTCACCCCAACCTGGTACAACAGCATCCTCGGAAACGGCTAATTATTTTACTGTCCGTTAGTGAAATTTTCCTCGTCGGGCTCGCGGAACGTGATAACGCAGAGACAGCAGCGCTGCAGCAGTAAAGTCGAGTGGACGGTTTACGAAACTTTGGAAACCTCCGAAACGTGTCCTACAGTTTTCCTACGAGACGCGTGCATTTCGTAACTACGTAACGTTTCACGCGTCATCGTCGCAGAGGAACGGAATTTACGAGCCTGTAGACGTCCACCATTTATTTATGAACCGCGTTACTGTGATTTAAAAGTCGTAAACGGTGTAATAAAACGTCGCGAAGGCTACGGAGAGCGCGTGCCTTTTTCTCGTTCAAATTACTACAACCTGTGGTAATGAATCGATGGAGAAATACACGTACCTCGTGTTACAGTTTCGGTAGCGGGCTTTGTTAAGTGTCGTTTACCACCGGGGAATCGAAGGCGTGACCTGTGACGCACCGGCGCGCCGCGGCGGTCTTGCGAGACTTTTACGACCATTGGGGAAGACGTTTAACGAACTGGCGCTCAGCCGTGGGCAAACTGAGACAAGCAATTGCGGGATCGGAGCCGAATAATTCAATAATAATAGTAATAAGAATAGTAACGAGAGTAGTCGTAGGAACGATAACGGACAAGCAAGAGAAGGAAATGGTGATATCGTAGGAGTACGCGGTACAAAGGAGCGAAGACGAAGATAGATGGTAGAGCTTTTCTCAAGCAAATTCTCTACCGACACGTGTCAGTGGTCTGCGTTCCCTTTCTTCCGCTGAAATGGAACCCCCGCAGGCCATATGGGACAGGAAAGTTTGCGCGCGGACACGTGATGCTTGCAAGTACGGGCACGACGCGACCGAGCCAAGTGGCAACGGAAGTCGTCCGGTGACACTATTTAATGATTTCCGGTGAACCGAAAGACGCGACGATCCAAAGGTGCACGGGTGGATCGGCGGCCAAAGGGGTATCGCGGCGGCTCCGTCGTGCAAACGTACACCCATCGGGGCCAGTCGTTATTAAGGGGGGTGGCCCTGCCGCTTCCTACGGGTAGGTCACGGTGACGTGTCTCTGCATCGCCCCAAGGGAGTTTATCGTACTCCTTCGCCGAAATTAATGGACTTGCTTGCGTTACGGGGAGCGAGAGAGTCGACCCTTGCACGGGATTTCAACGTGCCCTCTACATAGGGGAAGTCGCAAAGATTTCCGCCAAGTGCCGGGCGGGCTCGCAAGATATATCGTTGCAGAAATCGGGAAGCTTGGAAATTCTCCTTCGCAATCGGCGGAAAAGAAGCTCGTTCGGCGTTGGGCGATCCTTCGGAGGACCAACGTTATCCAAGTACATAGCAGCTGTCAGCTGCCCTGTCTCGTCGACCCAAGGCCGAGCGCGTTCGAGCGATTCGCCCGTGAAGATCGAGTCGCGAAATCGGGTGAAGCGCCAGGGGTTAAGGGACAAAGGGGCAGGATTTTCCGAAGGTGGAACGCGAAAAACGCTAAACTCGAGTGGGAGAACCGGTTGGCGGAAGCAACGGAGGAAGGGAAGAAGGCATCGTCTAGACGGTAGTTTCCGGTACCGCTCGAACGCACAACAGAAGATTCCACCTGGCCCTACGCGGTCATCGGCTAGCCACGGTCGACGAACCCGTTCGTGGTGTCGGTCGCACTGCGCGAGCTCGTTCGCTTCTGCCGACCTCCGCGCAGAAATCCGATTAATACGTGGCTCGTGCACGTTGCCGAATCGACTTAATTCCTCGGTAATAGCCCAGCATGTTCCAGCCAGCTTGTCGCCCTTTCCCCCGATCAATTGAGGTCAGGCGACACTCGGGGCGACAGCCCTACGCTCCACGCGGGGTGCTTGAACTCGTGAACGCGTTCGGGGAGCCTCTCGCTCTTCCTAGGCGTATCTCGAAGCAGGCTTCCGCTCTCTCCGCTATTGTGCTGCTATCGTACTTCTACACGGCTAATTCGCCATTGGAAGAGGAGTTTCCTCGCGGCCAAAAGTTCTTCTTCCCCCGTATTCTACTGATTTCTCCGCGCAGTTTGCATTTTCCAGCAACGATACCAATCGGTATTATCGGTGCAAGATTTGCCGGCGCCCCTTTTTCCAAGTGTCCAGCCGCGATGGATGCGTCGCTGGATCGATAGAATCTCCTCGCTTCTCCAAGAAAGATCTGTCGATTCCGCGGTCGAAACGGCAACTTAACGACACGATTGCAAACCCGTTTCCCCTTGTTTCCGTTCAACGAGGCCACCAACATCGCGACTCACTTACTATTGATTGCGACGATTCGAAAGCGAGAGAACTCTGCCAGTCAATTATCCGACGACGGTCGATAGACCACGGCACGTGGAAACTTGGCGTCGGGCGGCCCAACGCCCGCGATGAAACTGGAAGGGCGACTGCTTAAATGTATGCAAAGTATATATTGTATATATAAAATATTCTCGGATTCCGTTTTATTTGTTTCCTTCGCGTTCCCTCGGTCGGTTTGGATCGATCGAAGGAACGAACGGGCAGCATTATCCGTACCAAATGCGCCGCTCGAAGCATCGATCGTAACCGGTTCTCTTGGTATGCACAAAGTGGCAATTAGTTGGAACGATGTTGTAGTCGGTGAGAATATATTATTAACCGCGAATTCTCGTTTAGAGGAGTGAACGCGAGTCTCTACAAAGTTGCTCGAATCGGCTGATCGGCGCGCGTTTGCTCGACGTTTCCAAGAACGCCGAAGACCAGTCGATGGGTGCCACCACCGCCTCCACCACCGCCACTTTCGTGCTAGGAATTTTCCATCGCGTACCCCGCCGCGTTCGAAGGTGGCTCGCTGTCCCGTAGTACCGGTTCGAGAACGATTCAACTTCTCCAAGGCCTCGGATCGTGAGAAGATTCCGGGCGACAAGGTGAATTACTCGATGTCCGAAAACTCTCGGTCGCACGGTTTAACAAGCTCGCTGCCACCCAGAAAATGTTAGTCGTCGTGTCCTGGACACAACGAAGTGAGTGCGCAGTGGTAATTCGTCCGTGGACCACAGTCGCCGGATGACACACGGGTCATCGCATTCTACGTCAACAATGCCTCGACGGTGGCGGCGAACCCGTTCAAGCTCCTCGATGCGTGCCATAAATTTTGTTTTCCCTCGCGGCCTTGGATGCTTCTTCTACGTCATGCTCCATTCATGAAATGTGTTGGAAGATAAATTTGAAAGTTGGAACGTTAACGCTCGCGCGAACCCACGAGGCTGGAAGGGACTCTCGGTGTAGGCCATCCGAGTGCTTCGGCCTTTGGGTGAATGGCTAATAGCCTTGAAGAGAGCGTCTGGAATGCGGTGTCCGTTGCAACTTTTTCTTCCAGC
Organism: Nomada ferruginata; assembly: GCA_963583965.1. Classification (NCBI taxonomy): domain Eukaryota; kingdom Metazoa; phylum Arthropoda; class Insecta; order Hymenoptera; family Apidae; genus Nomada; species Nomada ferruginata. Next base: position 19,494,000 of record OY757216.1, read on the forward strand.
GCAGCGGCTGCGGGATCCCATCCGGCCTGTCACGTCGCCTGCTCACGCCGCGCCATTAAACGCAATGGCGCGCTGCAATTTCATTGCACTCGCCCGCCACGCGAGTACATATTCGCGGACTCGTCGCACGATGCTCGACGGAATTGCCAGCCACGTGTCTCCAAGCTCTTGACGCACCTGTTAACGACTCCGTTAAGAGGCAGCCTGTATTGAAGGGAACATACCAGGGAATACCGCAACTGTTTGGACGACCGAGCACCCACCGCCAACAATTTTTCCTTTCTCTAGCGTCGCACCTTCATTCATCGGACCGCACACCGAGCCAGGCAGAATCGCGCGTCACGATACCGCTCGGAGCTTCCGAAACAACTCGAATTTCATTTCGTTTCGTCGATGCGAGGATACGCGATACGAAGGAGGTGACGCGGTCGCTAGGTGCTTCTGCCTATCGTCGGCGTCTTCCCTTCTATCTTTGGCGCAACGGCCGTGCACAGGTGGTTTATTTATAAACGCGTGCGCGACGCAAAAAGCGACCGTTCGCCTTGTATCGGTCTCTGGCGAGTCGTTCGATCGAAAACGGCGTCTACTGCGAGAGGACGAGGGGACCGCTTTTAATAGGCTACAGAGGCCGACGAACAATGGCAGGTACAGGGGAATATCGCCGCAGTAGGAAATTCGTGCATGTGTACATACATTCGCGTACAAGTGCGAGCGCGCATTGCGCAGGGGCGGACCAAGGGTTGTCCCCGTTTGCGATACAAAATTTCGTACGCTCTAATGACTTGGAGTGCAACGACTCGCGAGTGGCAGGCGTGCTTTGAAATTGTTGGGAGTTTGAAAAGCCCGTCATCGTCGGGTCCAGGGTTACGACGGTGCGCAGCTTTGGCAAATTTTACGAGACGTAATTACTCGGTAATATCGACGGCAATTTAGTCTCGCGCCCCGTTATTATTCGTTATAAAAATTGTTCTCCGATCTCCGGCGGACCTAAGGGGGACAGCCGATTCAATAAAGATAAAGCTGTCGGTCGCTGCTCGGCACCATCGGGGTCCTGCCACGATCGGGACGACGCGTCGCATCCTACGGGCTAACAGCTAGCTCGTCGCCGAACCGAATGAAATAGCAAAGAAAAAATTCCCTGATCGATTTCGATTTTGTTGGATTCGCGGAAAGAAAGTAGGGGCCTGGTTAGATAACCGGTTGGCCGGGTCACTTTTCGCGGATAAAGGCCGCAGGTACGCCTGTAACGGTGTACGTAGAATTTGCATACGCGTTTCGCTTCGAAAGGAGCCTTTTGCTCGGGATTCGAGTAGCTCGCGCATTCGGCGGCAACATTATTCCATTAGACGTATGCTGATGTCGAGAAAAATTCCCCTCCCGTGACCCTTGTATTCGCGGTTCGATTATCGAGCCTCTTGTACGCCTGCTATCAATCGCGCAACCATAATGTACGGACGAACTCGTTAATGTATTTAGATTTAGGTATATCGGCTTGCCGGGTGTACTGGAAAATTCATCTCTTCCGACACAATTTCCTTGGCTCGCGTGCGATCGTAATGGTGATTGCGGATCGACGATATTCGCGGAGTGCGATTACGTTACTCTTTAGAAAAGTTTCAAAGTCGCGCACGTGTGGCGCAGACGGAAGCAAACGAATAGGACAAATTGTTTAGGTGACGAGGAATTTGTTTGGTAGTCGGGCGCCAGAAGACTGGCGCTTGGAGTCTTATCAGTCGATCGACTCGCCGTTAGACGATAAGAGAACTGGCACGTGCCGGTTTGATTTTCGAGTGATTCATTATGAACTTTTCGCTTCACCGTGCCTGTCGAAGAAGGTGCACAATTGTTTAAGCTCCCGTTGGCGCCAAAAATGGCTCGGTACGGAGCAGGCCTGGGTTGTTGGCCGTCCAGGTGCGGGGGCATCTTTTGCACGCCCGCAGGAACGTCTCTGCGCGTATACGTATTACAGTGCCGAGAGAAAGAGGTTAAAGTATTAAACTTATATTGCACATACTCGGCCTGTCCTCCGAATAACTCGGAGACCATTGGCATTTGGATCGAATCCGTGGGGAAGCAACGGATATCAGCGATCTAGTCGGGTTAATTCAAGGTTCGCGCGACCTTGCCTCCAGATAGCGAGTTTCGTTACCCCGTGGCCGAATGATAATGAACCGTAATCGGTGCGGTGCCGGTGGTAGCGGCGCGCAGTCGTCGCCGGTCTCTCTCTCAACCCTTTCTCGATCGTCGCGTCGGTTCATGGTTTTCGTCCGCGGTACAGGGAACGAGAAAACTGTAGCCATCGGTTGCACCAAACGTTCCAGGTCAATTTGTACGTCGACGGTGTGCCTGAGCGAGCATGGCGTTGTTTTTCTGTTGCAGTGTGCCAAAGCATAGACATAAGAAACAGTGTGCGTCATTTCTCAAGACTGAAGGGGTGCCGACTAGTCGAAGGCTTCGTACAAATTTTACTAATCGACAACGCCGAGCAGTCGGAGTACGCGAACATCTCGTTCCCGGAACTAAAAGAGATCACCGGACACTTGCTGCTGTACAGGTAACCTCGACCTGCTCCACTCCAAACCGAATCGGAACTGTGGTCATTTCTCGAACCGACTGGCCAATACTTTGCGTCTTGGAATTGCACCTAATCCAGGGCATGCTTCGACGCGAAACGTACTTCGCGACTCTTGTATCGCATCGTCCCGCCACTCGCGCGTCCCTGTCGATGGGTAATTCGTCCGGCTAACGATAAGTTAAACCTACCAGGAATCGTGTCCGTTTGCTCGATTAAGGGTCACTAAGCTTCCTGTCGGTGTTTCGTCCTCCCTATCTATCTGGTTTCCGATCTCCTTTTGCGAGGGAACGTGGCACGTAAGCGCTGCGTCATCCAGTCGGCTTCCCATTCGCAGTCGCGGTCGCAGTCGCAGTCGCAATCGCAATCGCGTCGATTTCCCTCTTTCGCTGATTCTCTCCCCTTTGTTCTTTGGGCGTACTGCAGGGTGAAGGGGTTAAGGAGCATCGGCCGTCTCTTTCCTAACCTGACCGTGATTCGAGGCCACTCGCTGTTCGTCAACTACGCTCTGGTCGCGTTCGAGATGATGAATCTCCAGGAAATCGGACTGCACAGCCTCACCACCATCGTGAGAGGCTCCGTTCGTTTCGAGAAGAACCCTGCGCTCTGCTACGTGGACACGGTCGACTGGGACCTGATTGCTAAGGCGGGCAAAGGAGAGCACGTGATCGCTGTAAGTTGCAATTTATTGAAAACTTTGACGATTTTGCGTACGGAGACAGTCTCGGTTGCAAGGGTGCCGCCGCGAAAAGCGTGGCGGTTACTCTAGGAGTTAAATTTAGGTTACGATATCGGCTATCGTGGCTACCGCATGGAGGAGAGCAGCCTGGCCGAGACAAATGTCTAGCATCGGCGGAACGCCGTACCTCTTAGACCTTGGCACGGGAATTCCAGCTCGTATGGCAAGAAATCGCAATAGCGGCTAATAGGGCGCGTTTCGACGTGGGCCAAGTGGACATCGTCTTGGCAGAAATTCGGGATCCCGTCGAGTACCGGGGGCATTATTCCGGCGAGGAGCAACGAACCGTTTCGTTGGCATCGCTCGCAACGGTAAACAATTCTATTTGGCCGCGAGTGAATAATCGTTAGAACGCGGGCTGCCGTTCCCCGCGAGTCGTAGACCCCTCGGTTCTTCTGCTGTAGCGCGAATACGTTCTGCGCGAACGGAGATTCCGCGTTGATTCTCGTGGAGACTCGCGGCATCCTCGCGGCTGGAAAGAATCGCAACCCCGGCCCAAGTCGCGACCAACTATTTCTGTCGTAGGCTGTCCGACTGTCCTCGCTACCAACGGAGTAATAATATCGTCGTCCTGTCCATGGAAAAGCATGCCGGGTTCGTTTCGCGTGTCCAATGAAAATATCGTTTTCTCTTTGGAAGACAATCGCGAACATTGGAAAGCTCGTAGCAAGATCTTCACTGTTCGAGGGATCTTTGAAATTGGAAAAGAAAAGTATCATCTCGTGGAAGCCTGACTGATTGTTTGCCGAGGAAACGAGATCCAAATCTCCGGGAAACATGGTGCCACTCTCGCCCAGTAGCTTCAGCGAGATTATCGACAGTCGCAGATACTTCAATGGCTTCGTTCGCGACGACGCGACGCGACGTTGATTTAATTCCATCTCTGAAATCGATCGTAGATTTCGTGTAACGTTAATTCGTCGCTCTAAGCCATTGTGTATTGAATCCGTGGCATTGATTCGGTTAAGGTTCGTAGCGGCAATTTGCACCTGCTATGCCGTAAGGAGTATAAATTGGAGCGAACCCGTCCGATCGACTGCACACGCGTCATTGCGGCTCCAATTCGATAATTGCGCGTTGTCGGTTGCCGAACGAGTGCTACTTGTTTACCCTCCCTTAATTACCGAAAAGTAGTTTGCTTCGGATGTATGATTGTAAACGGGTAGTCGCGAAGTGGTTATAATCTGCCAGCCGATAAACATAAACGATCTTAAGGCTTGCAAATTGATGGAAAAAATCTCCCGATTCTCGTAATGGTCACGCAACGAGAACGCCGGTAAGAATCTCGTTTTTCTTGCCCGGTTGATAGGACGGTGACTTGTCTCAGGAATAGGTCGTGGGGTGGTCGATGGAACATGACCGGGTCAGAGGGTTAATTAGCTCCCGGCTGACGGGCTAAAAATTCGAGCGTGACGAGGGACGAGGGTAGCGGTTCGAGGGCTCGTCCCGGGGTTTCGAGCTTTCGACAAAGCGAAATTGTCGAGAGCAACGTACCACCTAATCTACGTATCCTTCGTTCCTTCGAAATGAAACTTTCTTCTGTCTGATTTTTTTAACGAAAGATTTCGCTTCACTTTTTTCCGTTTCAATGAAGATTTGCAAGAATATTGCGCCTAGGTTGAACGATTCGAGACTGGGCGACAAATATTTGGAATACTCCGTAGCAGCGTAGCAGCAGTGTAGCGTTTAACAGTTTGCATAATTTAGCATTCCTGTTTTCCTATAAATATCACGTTTCCGCGTGATTTCGGCGATTTCGGCTTGGGAGAGACCAAGGTAGCCGCGGCGAAAAATCACGCTAGAACAAAAGCTGGGCAAGAAGAGACGTATCGCGATCTCGTTTCGCGGCTATTCCCGAGGTGTATGGAAATAAAAGTTTTGGTAAGGCGGGGAAGTAGTGCGACGGCGATAAAAATAAATAATAGAAGGCGCCAGACGTATCGATCCGAGCCCGAGCGGCTCTATACGTTTCGCAGGAGTCGAGGAGTTCTCCCGGCGCTAGCCCATCGACAAGGGTGAACTTGTTCCCTTGCCCGTGCTCTTGCTCGCGGTGATTCCACGTGTTCCGTTCAATGAATGCAGACGCGAGAGGTAAAATAGCGACCGTTCCTCGATCGGTAGACTGCTCTATATTGGAAAATGTCTTGGAGTTCCTGCTAATAAACGGATCGTCTAGACCCGTGGATATTGAGTCCCCTCGGTTGTTTGTTTACAGGGAAACAATCCTAAGAATGGATGCCCGGTTTGCGAGAAGCATTGCCCACAGAGACCGACCAAGCCTGACGAATACCTGTGCTGGAATCAGCAACACTGCCAACGCGGTAAGGTTTCCCTTCTTATTTTCTTTCATTCAAGATAACGAAATATTCGGCGCGCAATGTCGCAGGTGTGGTCAAAAGGCACGAGCATAGACGTTTCTATCGATCGCCTCTCAAAATGAGAACGGCATTAATTTCATACGGCGATGGTCATTAATTTATAGAGTGCGCGCTGATGAAATTCTGGACCACGGTCGTCTCGCTTTGTTCGGGGCGAAGATAAAACTACACCCGCGATTCCAGCACGCGGCTATCTTGGGCGCCTCCCACACGCGTCGATGCGTCTTTCGGTCGGTCCTTCCTTCCGAAATTGTTCGATTATCCGTTGGCCTTGCGGCAAATGGAGTCTGTCTGGTTCGCGACGAAGAATTGACGACGTCGCGCCGGTCACCACCCGCGGGTAAACCTTGCTATTCTGTTGGAAAAATCGAGCAATCGTTCGATCCCAGAGATGTTCGTTCCATCGAAGCACGATCCTCTCCGACGATAATTTGTGTCGGCGGGCACAGGGCGTAATTGCGAGGGCCGATTTCTGTTTCTGTTACAGTCTGCGATCGCAAATGCGAGAACAATGCGTGCGACGAGACGGGCAAGTGTTGCCATTCGTCGTGTCTAGGGATGTGCACTGGCCCGACCAATCACGACTGCGCGGTATGCAAAGATGTCGTGACGGCCAACAACGAGTGCAGGGACCGCTGTCCCAATCGAACATTAGAATTCATGGAGCATCGGTGCATAGACGAGGACAGATGTCGCCGAATGGAGAAACCGCGGGAGGCGTTCAACGTGAAGAACTATCCGTACAAACCGTTCAACGGAAGCTGCGTGATGGAGTGCCCATCCGGATACATGGACGAGGAGATCGGTGGGAAAGTTTCGTGCATGAAATGCGAAGGTCCTTGTCAGAAGGAATGCGCCGGAGCGAACGTGGACAGCATTGCCTCGGCACAGAAGCTTCGCGGATGCACTCATATAACGGGCAGCCTGGAGATTCAAATCAGAGGCGGGAAAAATATCGTGAAGGAACTGGAGGACAGCCTGAGCACTATAGAGGAGATCGACGGCTATCTGAAGATCGTTCGCAGCTTCCCGTTGATATCGTTGAATTTCTTGAAGAACCTACGGGTAATTCAGGGCAACGACATCGACAACTCGAAATACTCGCTACTGGTCATGGACAATCAGAATCTGCAAGAGCTTTGGGATTGGAGCTTGCACAAGGACATACAGATCCTGTCGAAGGACGGGCCCGGAAAAATTTTCTTCCACTTGAACCCGAAGCTGTGCCTGTACAAGATCGAAATATTGCGGGAGAAGGCTGGCTTGAGCCCGTTCACGGACTACGAAGTAGCGCCGAACAGCAACGGCGATAAGGTTGCCTGCAACGTGACCGAGCTGAAGACCAGAGTGGGCAAGAAATCGCCGTGGGGCGCGGTGATCGAGTGGGAGCCCTTCGTCCATCACGACGCCCGCTCGCTGCTCGGCTACGTGGTGTACTTCATCGAGGCGCCGAACATGAACGTGACGATGTACGACGGCCGAGATGCGTGCGGTGGCGACGGATGGAAAGTCGACGATGTGTCCGCGAGTACTAATACCAGCTCGACGAAGGACAGCTCCAAGTTGGAGTCCGGTCGACAGGAGAAGAACGTGCACACCCATTACCTCTCTCAGCTGAAGCCGTACACGCAGTACGCTTATTACGTGAAGACTTACACGATAGCCACCGAGAGATCCGGAGCGCAGAGCAAGCTGACGTACTTTCGAACGATGCCGGAAGCTCCTACCTCGCCCAGGTCCCTCAGCACCTGGAGTAACTCGAGCAGCGAACTCATCATGTCCTGGATGTATCCTCTTCATAGAAACGGAAACCTGACGCACTATCGAATCTTTGGCCGGTGGGAGCCGGACGATCCCAACTTCATCGACCAGAGAAACTACTGCGACGAGCGTAAGTAAAGTCCACGGCTATGCCTAATTTCCGAGGACGCGAACCACGCCGAAACGTTCGGGACGTTTTAGCTATGCTGCTGCCGGACAAGAAGGCTATTACCCTAGCGGAGGAGGAGAGGAAGAGAATGGAGGAGGAGAAGGAGCAGAATATCACGCCGGAAGCTGGGAGCTGCGAGTGTGCCGACAGAGAAACGGATCAGTCTCTGAGGGAGAAGGAAGCGTCCAGTTCGATAGCTTTCGAGGACGCTCTGCACAATCAAGTTTACGTGAAAAGGAAAACTAGGCGAAAACGAGACGTCGCCGAGATGTCGATCCCATCTTCGAGGAAGGTGAATTCCTTGGATCGAGATCAGGTACGGCAACGGTTGGAAGCCCTTTCTCGTTTCTCCCTCGCTTCGAGTTCTTTCGCAAATACTTGACAGATTCCTTTCTTTTTCCCCTTTCTCGCTTGCCATACGACGGGGCCCGACGCAGCCTGTGGTAGACAAGATCGAGAACGGAACGTACGTGGTGTTCGAGCGCCTGGTGCCCAGCACAAATCTTTCGTTCGTCATGAAAAACCTCCGTCATTTCGCCGCGTACAACATCGAGGTGCAAGCGTGCAGAGCTCAGGAAATGAACGACACGTATAAGAAATGTTCCACCAAGAGCATGAGGACCTATCGTACGTTGCCGATGGAGAGCGCAGATAATATTCCACCAAATACATTCAAAATGAGCATATCCGGCGAAAACAACAGCCTCACCATGGTCACGCTCGAGTGGGACGAACCACCGCAACCCAATGGCCTAATAATCACCTATCAGATCGAGTACAAGAGAGTGGATATTCAAAACGTGCGTATAATGATAATAATAATGGTAGCGGCCAGGTTAGTAATACAGTAGTATCGTGATGTCTATAGGTGAGAAAAATTCAATTTCTTCAATTTCAGTATAACCCAACCGTGGTGTGCATAACGAGGCGAGAGTTCACGAAAGCGGGTAACTCGTACGTACTGAAGGAGCTTCCATCTGGAAACTATTCGGTGAAAGTTCGAGCAACGAGCCTCGCGGGATACGGTTCGTACACGCAAGTAAAATACTTCTACATCGAGGAGCGCAACACTCTGAGCACACTGTGGGTGGTCTTCTGGCTGCTGTTCTGCGTGATAATGGCGGCCGTCGGTTTCGTCTCGTTCTACATGCTTAAGCGAAAGTTTATGAGGAACGAGCCGAACGCGACGCTGATCGCCACCGTGAATCCGGAGTACGTGAGCACGCCGTACGTTTTGGACGAATGGGAGGTGCCCAGGGAGAAGATCGAGATGCTGAGATCGTTGGGCAACGGAACGTTCGGAATGGTGTACGAAGGTATAGCAAGGGATATCGTGAAAGGAAAAGCGGAAGTGCGATGCGCGGTGAAGACCGTGAACAAGGACGCGACCGATCGGGAGCGCATCGAGTTCCTGAACGAGGCTTCCGTGATGAAGTGAGTCGAGTCGATAGCGTTTCACCTGACATCATATTTACGAGACTGCTTCTCCTAGGGGGTTCGATGCTAACCACGTGGTCAAGCTGCTCGGGGTCGTTACACGCGGACAGCCGACCTTGGTAATCATGGAGTTGATGGTGAACGGTGATCTGAAGAGGTACCTGAGAAGTCACAGACCAGGGACGTGCGAGATCGTGACGAACGTGCCCCCGAAATTGGATAGGATATTGCAAATGGCTATCGAGATCGCCGACGGAATGGCGTACCTTTCCACCAAGAAATTCGTGCACAGAGACTTGGCAGCCCGCAACTGCATGGTCACCGAGGATCTGACCGTCAAAGTGGGCGACTTTGGAATGACCAGAGACATCTACGAGAGGGATTACTATCGGAAGGGAAGCAAGGGTCTGCTGCCGGTCAGGTGGATGGCACCGGAAAGTCTCAAGGACGGCGTGTTCAGTAGCTACTCCGATGTGTGGAGTTACGGCGTGGTGCTATGGGAGATGGTGACATTCGCGTCGCAGCCGTATCAGGGTTTGTCGAACGAGCAGGTACGCGCGCGTAGCTTTTCATCGACAGCTGCTTTAAACCGTATAGAATTTTCCCGACGCCTATGCTCGTAGGTTTTGCGATACGTAATAGAAGGGGGAGTGATGGAGCGACCGGAGAATTGTCCAGAACTGTTGTACGAAATGATGAAGCGGACCTGGAGGCACAAGGCGACTAGGAGACCCACGTTCATGGACATTGCGACTTTGTTGCTGAAGCACGTCGATTCGGACACATTCGAGCAAGTCAGCTTTTATCACAGCGCGGAGGGTGTCGAAGCCAGGAATCAGAACAGATCCAATTCGCCGCAAGTCGACCAGTGAGTGGATTCATTTTTTAACGCTTCTTCGGTATACCGTGCGTTCGCGCGATTAACGATTCGATATTTTTTTCTCTCCTTCTCACTGTTCGGTACAGACACCTAGAGCTGGCTACGCTGCAAGACCTTCGAGAGGAGGAAGCGGAGGGCGAGGAGGATTCCCCACTGCGGCAGGATTTCGGTGATTTTGCCAGCTTCGAACCCAACAGTATTAAGAACAGCTTCAGCCCCCGCTTCAGAATGGACTCGTACAGCGAGAACTCGAAAGCAACTACGAACTGTCACGATATCAACTCCTCGGATGCGCCGCTGAAAGCGGGTTTCGACGATTTCGACGGGGTGTCCGCGGATTCGATGGCTTCCGGCAGGGACGCGTTGAATTTGCCGTTCGTCGAGGACAGCCTAAAGTCTGTGAAGAGCTCGCCGTTCGTGAACGCGAGGAGCGCGTCGCGGAGCGTGTCGCGGAGCGTGTCGCGGAGCGTGTCGCGGAGCAACCTGAGCCAGCTGTCGTTAAGCAATAGATCGGCGAGCCCGAAGAACACCGGCAAGCGAAGCTTCGTTAGCAGCCTGAACTCGTCGAAACTGGCGAATCCGGATTACGAGAACGGCAGTCCGGAGATTCTGTCGGCTGCGGAGAAGAGGGAGACGCTCCCGTTGCGGCTCGATTTCCCGTCTATGGACGCTATCGATAACGAAAACGGCGTCGACAAGAGGGAGACCGTGTCGACGGCGGAGTACGCGAACAAATCGGAGCCCCTGAACAACGGCTACATAGGCGGGGCGACGACGTAGCGTTGACTCGACGGTGGAATGTACTCGTCGCGCTGAAACGGTACGATGTTCCGGGTGCGTGTGAAGATCGCGCCGAAAGCTGACCGATAGCGGCACGTTTCGCACGGGGAACGACGGCGGTCGCGTTACCCGCGGTGGCGTGGCGAGGTCCACAGCGACCCACGAGAGACATCGATGAAAGAGAAAGTCCAACCGTTCGAAAGGGGCAGTGTCTGGAAACTCGCGATCAAACGTTCTCAAAGTTCTTTGCACGGCCGGGCGGCACGGAAGGTTCTACTCGTAGACGCGGTCGGACGCGTCAATGTCGTCAATGTCTTCGACGTCGAGCAATTATTTTCATAGAAGCACGAACGTCCCTCGATTTCCCCTGCCTAACGATAAGTAGTATCGTACGGTTGGAGTACGCATAGATTTTGTTTACCCGCGCGTATACTTGTTACAGCAGACACTGCCTTTTCAGGCCGCAGTTCGACAACGTTTCCCGACTAGTCGAAAACGAAGCGGCAAGGGAGTACGACAAATACGCGACCGTGTTAAAGATTTATATAAAGATGCGCATGCAACGCGTATACACGATGTCCGTGCCCCCTCCGTGTATGTGTTCCGTTACCGCGCTTCTCTTCGTTCCAACTGATCGCGCGAGGAAGAGAAAGGAGAAGGACACATAGGCTTCCTTTCGTTGACCCCGCGTTCACGAGACATAGTGGCAATTAAGCGAGGCAAGCCAGGGGTAGGGCGCGATTTTATATTTTACACAGCATATGCGGATGGACGCGTTTAATTACCACTATGCCCCCCGAATATTCGTAAACTTTTTCGAATGCTATTATTAGTACCGCAGGGTAGAACATTCGTTACAGAAATGAAACCGATATACTCGAGGATCGCCTCGATAATAGAGAAGGGAGCGATCCGATAAACGCGTTCCCCATTGTTCAACAGTCTCCGCGTATACATTCGTCTTGCATGTATGGTATGCTCGGCGTGGGTCGAGGGAAATTCTCGAAATCGTGCAATAGAAGAACGACGGCTGGCGAAATCGAGAGAACATAAACGGTTTTGCTCGACGAGAGCCGAGGTCGATCGACCGAGCATACACGCGAGCCGGAGGAATCTGTCGCGAGCGACTCTACGCGCAGTCGAATATAGACGTTAACGAGCCTCTAACACAAGACTGATTAGCTAATCCCATTTATTACGCCCGTATTCGCTGAGTAAGTTTAATGTTATCGAACGAAATGGTAAAAGTTCCATATACACGATACGTATATCTGTACACTATACACGCAGTTTCTCATCTCCGCAGAGGTTTATTTTTCTCTCTTTATATTTTCTTCTCGTTCACCGAGTATCCACCCACGATACGCTTCGTGCCTCTCCTCTTTCACCTCGAGACGTATTCGCGCTCTCGTAATTCGTTCCTTTCTCGGGCCCTTCGCGCGCCAACTACGCTTAAAGCACGAGAGCGGTAGCAGGGACGCGGGAAATTCGTTTCCGCGGATGACTGAAACGCACTTTTTCCGCCGGCCGTGTGGAACGCGTGTTAAGAAAAAGGAAACTGGAATTCGTTTTCACTCGATCACCCTCGCAGTTCGCCGCTCTTCGCCGCCCCTCGCTCGTCACCTGTGGAGGTTGACCGCGGTAACGAGATTAGAAAATCGGTGACCTAATAGTACCAAGTACCTAAGTTATTCGTAACGCTTCGCGCAAATCGGTCGGGACAACGAGTAATCGTGCAAGCGGGCAGCAGGGAGCGCCTGCTCGACGCGAGAAAGGACGGCGCCTAATCTTCCGCGTTCGCTTCCTTCCACGCTTCTTCTCCCCTCGTCGACCACAAGTGCCAACAAGTTGAAGTTTTTCCGATTGGCCGGCGCGGTCCTCTGAGTCGCGATCGCTGGAATCAATTATCGCGCTCCAAGTGCGAGTCACGGCCAAGGTTCTTCAAAGTTCTTCTTTCTGCTGTTCGCAGTCTCGCTTAACGTTAAGATAACCGTATCGATCCCCGCCAATATCTCGTTCTCGGAGCGAGAGTACGGTGCGATCAATTCGCCAATGGATGAATGAGTCGCGCGCGACTCGATGCCAAAATAGGTCTGCCGCGTTGTCGTGTCTCGTATTTATTGCAAACGATCCGAAGCGCAGCTCGTATTGCACTACGCGAAGCATCCCAAGTTCGATCCGAAATTGTTGAGTTTGTTAGGCCTATGATGGTCTTCGGATCGGGTAACGCGTAAATGTAGATACGCATACGTTGAAATTAGGGAAACGACTGCGCGAGTTCGAACGCTGCTCTGATTAAATCCGCGAACACGATGCTAGCGATCGCAGCGAGGCAGGAATTTCAATGAGCGACACGGTGGTCCAGTTTGAATCGGTGATTGGTATCGAACATGGCGCTTCGGCAGAGAAAATGAGACCGTCTAAAGGAGACGCCGATGTTCGTTCCTTGATTCTTTTCGCCGCCTCCTGCTTTCCGATGTTTAATCGATCGAATCGTTGATCACGCTTGGCTTATTTCTCTTGCTGTTTTCGGCGACTTTTACATAGGTAGTACATACACGCGTTCTTTTAAATTTTCGCTATTTTGTTTTTCCTTTCGTTTCGACCAGCGATGACGCGCTTATACCTGGCGAAAATCGCGGTAGCGTAATTTAAGTAACGATAGAAATCGAGGACTATGCTCTTGTTCCTATTCCGCATCCTTTCTTTTTACTCTTAACTCTACTACTTACGTACGATTAGTCATAGGCGTGACACGAGTAACCTAAGATTCTTAGATTTTCTTGCGACATTTACGTTTAAGGTTTAGGTAGAGATCGCACGACCTGCTCCCGTGTTTCTCCGCGTTCGAAGCTGCCTCTCAGTTCTCTGTCCAAACGATGAAAACGATTCCTCACACGACTGCTCAATATTAGATTGCTCAAGCTATGCGATCGATCCGTAGATCCGTAGAGAGGCTGGCATCGAGGATGGTGGTGGCATCGCGGTGCGCAAAAGAACGAAGAAAAGAAAATGCAACGATTCTCCTTTCCACCGCAGCAGTTTCCACATACATTTTTCGTATTTCGCTTCTCTCTATCGCTTTCCATCCATTTTCACCACCGTTTCCATCCTCCCGTTCTCGTACATATCGTCCCTTCGAGAAACTTTCCGTATCAGCCATTTTACTGCGCACGTTTCCGCGCTAACGCGTTGCTAGCTGCTAGTTGCTACATGCTACTTGCTAGACAAGACAAAAATAGGAAAAGGAGATGAACCATAGACCGATTTACTCGGAGAAGCCACTAATGTTTATAGGAATCTTGTAGACAAGTTTTTTTTACGCCGATCGTATTTTGCATAAGGGCACGAGTCGAGAGATATTTGAAAATATCGCCAACTGTTAATCCGACTGTTAGATTTACCGTACTCTTAGTATTCTCACGTTAAGCCCGAAAAACAAAACGGACAAAGATCGACGCGACGTCCGTTGTCCGCTCGTTCAATTTTTACGTCCCTTTGGGTAAGAACGATTCCACGATTCGTGTGGAAAATGGTCCGCAAAGGGAAGACCGATACGTTGTTCATCCAATACGGGTAAACGTGTTTCCTATTATTTATTTTTTTTTTTGTACATACATTATTGTCGTATTTATTTGTCAATAAAGAGCTTGCGATACGCGGATAAGAAAAGACGCTTTCATCATCGGCCTTTACCTTTCACACGCACTATACGAGTGGGACGGGAAGAACGCCGACGCTGGAACGATCGTCCGATTCGGAAACAATGGACGGACCGGTGTCGCTCCGACGATAGAGATTTCAAGTTATCGCGTCGAATGTAACTACCACCACTGTGCAACGACCAGCCGAGAATAATTGCCAACCTTCGAAACCTGTCGCAGTCTCCGATCGGGAAGAATATCGGGAAGAATATCGGGAAGAAAGAATACTTTCTCCTCGAGTTTCCTTGAAATTTCTATGCAACCTCGCCACGAAGTAAGAAAAGAAATACGCGCTAGTGTCGGCCAATTGGCATGCGAATCGATCGTCGCAGCGATCGTACCGATGCGTTACATCGGCCGGTGATGCTATTTTCAAGTAGTCCTTGGTCCGCGTGGCCTACTCGGCGAGAAAATTCCTTTTCTGTGGAACGTACAATGCGCGATTGAATTATGGCCGCAAGACACGCCTCGTTTCGCAACCTTGCCGATTTTCCTCGCTGCTCGGAGACTCGACGATTGAATTCCGACAACGGAACCTAGCGATTCTCTCGCGCTCGATCGGCGTATGGATTTGAAATCTAGGAATCATTTATATTCGACGCGTTTCCCGCGAGACACGTTTTTCTAGAGCGTAATACGCGTGGTGCTTTCACTATCGTTCTCGCCGCGACGAAAGGAAAGTGCTGAAACCCGTCCCCCCGCTACGAAAATTGTCCTGCACATCGTTCGCCGAACCGCAAACGTTTTCGCCGTGCCACGCGTCTACGCGGCAAGAAACAGGATTGCTGGTAACGAATCGTTGCTCTTAGCTTTAAAATGGAATGCTATTAATCATCGTAATAATTGTAATTGTAATTGTAATTGTAATTGTAATTGTCCGACGTTGTAAAATCATGACTGTCGTGAAAGGTTTTCCCTGTTCGTCGAGCCTAATATGGCAGTCCGGTTAAACCCCGTTAACTGTAAATTTACTACGACGATTGCTACGCTGTACGCAAGGTGGAGACGGAATTTTATTTACTAAATACAGATTTTTTAATAAAACACTTTTTTGTAAAGGAAATACCGACGGTTCTGCTTGTTTCGCGCGGGCCTCTTCGAGACGCGACTCGTCGAGATTCTTCGCAATCGTCGGCCCGCGAAACAGATTCGTATACCTGTAGAATTTTGCATCCCGCTTGTTACCTGCTCGCCACGAGCACCCAAGACTCGTCGCATCGTAGGCCTATATGCAACCGTAATCCGTTCACCAAGAGCCTGACCTCGATTTCGCGTTTCAAGAACGTGCCTCTTGGCGTCACGACTCCGAATCGTCACGAGCTTTCCGATTCTCTTATCCCACGATGACGATTTTGCGCGCGGAGCCACGAATTCCAAACACGATCAGCTTTTGATCGCGTTACGTTTAACGACTCTCACGGTTTCGCTGTTCCTCCGTGGAACAGGCGAACGAAAGGACACAGTAGCAATAATACAATAGATCGAAAGAATGAGCTTAAACGGTGCGCTGTTTAGCGCGGTCACTTGCCGGACTTCGGAACACTCAGAAGTGCACCGGCACAAGGTGACCACTGATCGACCAGCGTATACGTACTCGTCGCGCGCGTGCTTAAGCCGTGATTGGAGAGAAAGTACTTAGCTACGGGGATGAAAAAATAGCAAATCGATTGCCACTTTTAATCAGCTTCGCGACTAACCGCGCCACAGAGCGGTCGATCCGCCGCGTGGTACGTAATTCGTTTAAAAGCTACGAACGGGAATTTCATTCGACACGGTCTTCGTTGGAATGCGTCGAAGGAGAAAGAAGGTTTCGCAGATGGCGCGTGAACGTTACCATCGACTCGCCGATGGAAATCGAAGTCTAGGCCCGCGGAGAACCGTATCGATTCGAGCGTCACCGAGAGGCAAAATATTCAAAGGTAGACAGCCGAAGAGATGGCCCGAAGCAGCGTGTACCGTTACTACCTGTTCCTCGAACCATCTCTCCTTCCATCTCTCCTTCCATCTCTGATCCCGAGCGCCGCCAGGAATAAGAGGAAGAAGCCGGGTCCCTCCTCTCGCAGAAACCACCTTTCCTTCTACTCCCCCGGGGATACCTGCTCCTCGAGGACCGCGAAACTTGGGAGTCGTTGACCCCTAAAAACGAGCCGCTTCCACGGAAAGATTTTTTTCCTCCCACTCTGTTGACAGCTACACGTACATATCGAAAATCTGTGCCTGTGAGCTCCTTCGTTGCACGCCGCGGGCAATATCTCGGAGAGATCGGCGAGCAACGCGACACGGACGAAGAGAGATGCGCTTCTTGCGACTGGGTCGAGCGAAGAAGAATTCGTGCTAGCGCTTCAATGATTACGACCAAAAGGAAAGTCGGACCGACGCGACGTCCTCTCGAGAAGTTTAACGCGTACCCAGGCCGCGCCAGATAGAAAGCTAATGGACCGTTTCACGAGCGAGTTTGGAAATTCTCTACACGACTTCCGAGTGCTTGGATTGCCTAAGGACGCGAGCATCGACTAGAGGCGAACCAAATATCGCGCCAAGATGGACACGCTTCGCGCGAGCTTGATCGAAACTGCTCAACGATTAGCCACGACATCAGAGGATTGGAAAAAAATCGCATCGTGACAGCGTTCCGATGCTACCACGTACCTATGTATGTACATACGTAGAGACGCCTACCACCTCCGATCGCAAAGTCACCTGTCGCGCATCTGTTGCCCCGCAGCCTCCGCTCTTTCTCTTCCCTCTAATTGTAAGGCGAGGGAGGCGTACCGGAGGATCCGAGAAATGTTCCACTTCCCGTCCTATCCCATAGCTGCTTGTAACCCGCGTAGCGCGTAAATTATACGTATGTTGCAGGGCGAATTCGAGGCGCTATTTAAAAGCCATTAAAAGGAAGCGTTCAATATTCTTGGCACGCCGCGCCGTTGGCGCTCTTGTGCACCGTTGCTCGATCCGATTGCGCGTTCCGGCCGATTCCAGGTGCTCTGTACAGGTCTTTGGAATCGGTAATCGCGAAGCCAGTTGCGGGTTATTTATCGTTACTCGATACTATCGTCGGTTTAACTCGGTGGAAACGGAGCAACGCTTTACTCGATTGTTACGTAAAAGACAAGCGCACACGCGGCTAACGCGATGAGGATCGCGTGACAGAGCGGCAGCGATTCATCGGAGCTGTTCACCGCCACGGAAGGTGAGTTTCTTGTCGCGCAACCGCCGCCGAAAATGCAGTGACAAGCAAGAAGTAACGGGGAGCAAAACGGACAGAATAGAGTTCTTGACCACGCGTCAAGTACATAAAATCACGCGCACCTTGCGGCATCGCGCCATTCGCTCCAGCAACCCAGATCTCCGCGCGATGGAAATACATACGTATACCGTTAAAACGTGCCAGAGGCTCGGAGCCGCAACTCCCGTTCGACGAATAGTTCTTTGCCAGAGATTCTCGCCGCGGCTCGTC
The DNA here is from genome assembly GCA_963583965.1 of Nomada ferruginata. Taxonomy (NCBI): domain Eukaryota; kingdom Metazoa; phylum Arthropoda; class Insecta; order Hymenoptera; family Apidae; genus Nomada; species Nomada ferruginata. Next base: position 19,511,880 of record OY757216.1, read on the forward strand.
GACGATCGATACAACACCGATGGATCGTTCGAATCTGTATATCCGGAAGATCGCGGGGCGACCGCTTCGGTGTTATCGGCTGACCGCGTTCCAGAGCATATCCAGGACAGATACATAGGTCGATGGAACGTCGCGTCGAGTCGCGTCGGCTGGAAGAGGCCGATTCTCGCGGAGAAAGCGCCGCGCCGGTGAGCTGCATCGCTCGCGCTTTTTGCCGCGTTTCTTTATAATTGTCGCGATCGACTCGTCTCGATCTCGGGCGCTTGTATCCGTTCGGCGGATAAACGTGTCACACCGATCACCGATTACCTGTCCGGCGATCGAGCCGCACCCCTGAAGGACGCTCGTGCAAAGGGTGCATCGCGATAGAAGTGATAAACGGCTTCCGGCGATCTGCTGCTTACAGCTGTGGCGCGTATGCGCGACGCGGCGCGGTTAACGCGAGCGAAAGTAAATGCATTTATGTATATACCTGGGAATTATGGAGACACGGTAGCATCGCTAAAAGCAACGCGTTTCCCGACCGTGGAAAAATGGACGGGAACTTAACGGGAAAGCAAGCGCACAACCGAATCCAAGCGTTCCAACGTCTGTCCCTTTCAAAGAGGCCCATCGTCCCGCAAAGCATCCAGCGGTCGCACTTTCCACGCGCAAACGGTCGACCGACTCGCGTCGAAACTCGACCGGGAAACGAACGCTCCTCTGCCACTGAATCAGCGATCCCGATAAACGACGGCGCAATATTCTCACGGCCGTCGCCGCTTTCGAACATCTACGTCTCGGTGCATTGTGGCGGCTTTTGCATAATTCCACTTCCGGCATTCCGTTTTCGCCCGCGTGGCCACCGACCGGCACGGTGTTGCCGGCGAAAGTGCATTTAATGGCAAATAATCAGCAACGGCGAATCGAACGATCGGAAAGAGGATCTTCGATGATCTGCGGATTCGAACGCGTGTGCGCGTTTCGGTGGATTCGCGGTTAGGGCGGAAAGACACCAGTGGTGTGTCGGACACGCCTGACAGGATTACCCGTTCAGCATTCCCATGGCTCCTGGGATGCCATCGAAACCTCCACGGGCCTGACTTTTAAAAGGAAAGAAGCCAGATCGATCTACGAGAACTGGTCGAAAGGACGCGCTCGTCCCTGCTCATTGTCAGTACAGTCAGCCACTCGTTTCGTAATGAGGCGCCGCAACATCCCGTAAGAATTTCGCGTAGCTGGTGTTCTCTCATGAATGGCGAAACCGAATATCTGACAACGCGGAGACACGCGTAAGGGGTATCCAATACATCGGGAATTCCGGTCGAAAGAATGCATTGCACGATTGGTCTCAATTTGGGCATTTCATTGTGGCCGCAATGCTACTTAAAACGGTGGGCCAGGCAATAGTGGTGGCCAAACAGTATACTACAACTACGGTATACAAAAGCGAGCATAGTGAGAAAATAGTAAGAAAGAATGGCTCTCCATCCTTTGGATGCAGAGCCATTGGTAGTTGCCCTCTTGAGCGACAGTTTGTCGGGCCTCTTCGGCATTTAGCCTCTTCTTTTCTTCGAGCGCAATGCCCGCTGAAACTTAGTCTAGGCTCGAGACTCTATCCGCAAAAAAAAATAAAATAAAAATCTAACCCCGTAGCTAAATGGAACACGCGTGGACGAATCACGACCAAATACAATTGTAAAAATTGCGATTATGGAAAATCGTAATGATTACGATGAAAATTGTGATCGATCTTCGCCTCCACGCGCAGCCTCGAGCATAATGTAGAACGTTCGTTTCGGAGCCAAACCGCGATCGCGATCGCGACCGCGAAAAATTCGAAAAATCGATAGGCAAAACCAGAGGCGAACGCATTGTCGTTCGCGCCACAGCTTCACCGTCGACTTTTCAAATAAGATCTCCTGAAACAGGTTGAACACGCGAAACGTTGCCTACCCGATCGGAGACTGTGTCAACCTGCCCGGCCCTACCTACTTATATCTATCAGACACACCAGAAGGTATACTACCTATCCTACTTAGACCTATATTTAAAAAATGGCAAAACATTCACACAAACACACATCATTCCACGTTTCTCAATCAAACACCCGGGTGCAAGAGCCTACACTAGAGAGACGTCCCGGGACGCCTCCGACACCCGAGCTTGGCATACAATCATTCACACTCTAAGGGTACGTACCAATTCCTGAAATCGCCTGACAAAGGCTAGCGACCATTGCGTAAATACGCGCAAAGGTATATGCTTGTGCATTACTTTCGTATAAAATGTTGATTGTTAAAATATATTGTACATTTTCATTCAACCAAGTATACTTGGTTCGTATAGTACTCTATAGTTTGTCATATTTCCAGAATTCGTTATGGTATTCAATGTATATTTGCAATTGTTTATAATTTGTTATGAAATTATCGAGCCGACGCAATTCCACGGCCTAACCACACACACACATAATGTGGAAAATGCGTCGTGCACGGTACGCTAGCAAATGTCAGGCGCCAAACATTGTTATAAATTTAAAAATCATACGATCATCGTGCCCATTGCCTTTCACTCACCCAAGTAGCACCTGGGCACGTGAGTGAGTTCCTGGCAGTGAACACGGAAGGGGTTAAACCTGAAAATCCTGATCTAAAAAGATGATTAGTATACTAATAGTATATTTTATTTGCAATCTCTCCAAAAATGACTCGACTTTGTACTTTATGAAATATCAATAAAAACTCGAAAATGGCTGATAAATAATTTATTTATTAAGGGAAATGACTGTCATTGAAATTGAATTTACTAGAATAAGTAATGCAATTAAATATTTACTTGAAAAATTGACAAGCTATTAAATAAACCTCGGGTGATTCCTTAATCGAAGCAAATTGTTCAAGATAGCTACTCCGATTTGAAAATCTACCCGTATACAAAGTGCCTTCTTGTACATAATGTGTAATAAATTTCATACGAAAGGGACTCGACTATAGCATATGAAAATTAATATTAAATGGCAAAAGAAATATCATTATATTAATTTGTTTTAATTCACGAATACTATAATCATGAAACACTTGCAGTAACGAAGTCGGAGGGTATCCGACTTCTGCACTGCTCAATAGTGAAAACAAATTATAAATGCAATTATAAATTCAATATACACTGTCCTCAATGAATGTATATACATTTTTTCAATGTATTTATTAATTTCATGATATATTTTTATCGAAATAGAGGAACCCACATGAACAGTACTTATTTTATCAAATATTTATTTGAATAAGAAATATTTCTATGGATCTTAATTTTTTTATATGAAAAAACGCGGAGTCCGAGAAGGCACATCTAACCCTATCTAAGAAATAATACACAAGAAAATAATGTTACAACTGACGGGTATAAAAATTATACCCGCGATCACTATGCTCGCAAAACTACTAAAAAATACAACCAGTCACCCGTGCCGCTTCGGACCAATCGTCCTACGGCATGATTGGGGACCGGAGGAACCAAAATGCATGCGACTCACCAACTCGTTGATTGCAAAAATAGCAGAAGTACCTACTCATGGAAGACATCAGGAACATCACCGAGGCATCTCAATTGAACTCAATCATCGGCAAGTATCCAAACTGTAACTAAACAGGAAAGCGAAGAACATTAAAATCTACTGTTTAATCTACAGAATTTAGTTCTTCATAGAAAACTGAGACGTGTTTAAAAAATACTTACATTTATCGCTTCATCAGTGACGCATACAACATCCCCTTCAGTGATGCACTGACTCTGCTTCCGATAGCGAATATAAGAGAAAAATAAAAATAAAAGACTGTACGCGACCGCAAATTATGTCGGCCAACAAATTAAGATGCTACTTTGGCGATTGGAATAATTGATAGAGAGCACCGGTGCTCTGATAATAGTATCAATATCTAGTACGTTAAAAACACTGACTCCACAATCGCGTGTAGCTAAAGTGTGAACGAAAATTTAAGCAGAGCCACTTGCTCTGAAAAAGCTAGAAAACTTCGAAGCAAGTACTGACTCTACCGACCGCATTGCGCGCGGTCACAAAATTTTCTGAAAGAAAACATGTTCATCCTATCGAGTGTTTGTTACCAGTGATATTTATGAAAAATATGAAAGTATGCACGAAAAATATGCAAGTGTGCATTAACAATATGCAAATATGCGAGGAAAATGTACAAGATTAACAATGCAATAAGTTATTGCATATGTTTTTAATGAACACACCTCACTGAAAAGTCTACCACCTGTTTCGTCAGCCCGGCGTCAAGTAGTAGAATGAGAACCCTCGCCATCGTCCTTTGCCGTTGGGCTACGTTCAACACCCGAATAAAGACAATCACTATTTTTATCTACGATCGCCTGTGTGTCCTAGAAATATTTCAACGTATACATTAGTCGAGAAGTATATTTCTATGTTTCGCGATAAATTGTCGTTTCGAGAAAAAACAAGCGTCCTGGCCACAGGCAGAAACAGTAAAGAAATACTCGAAAATAATTGCTTGTATTATGTTACTAATTATCTGCAACACGACTGTATACCATACAAGTTTTATACGTGGTATGAATTATAATTTAATAGAGATATATTGCTAAAATTCTACTTATTTCAACAAGAAATTTAGAGAACGCTTACCTGTCAGCGAGAGGTTGATTTGACAATATGGCGCCGCGTCACTCTGCTCCTGCGCAATCCCGTTCAAAAGTCTCCCGTTCGCGCCATTTCTGATTCAAAGCAAGCGAAAGAGACGCCATGAAACAGAGAAAAAACTGAAATTTGAAATAAATCTGTTAAAAATAAGCAATATTATAATAATATTGTTAGAAACTGCAGAATATATTGCAGGATAATGAAATTTAGGGCCGAAATATGTATATCTATATGTAGAAGTAGTGTTAGATACAAAAAATGCACGTTGGGCGAGTCCACTTACTACGCAATGTTTCCTCACGTTCTACTAAAATATGACTTAACATTAACAAAAAACACTACAGAACTGTCAGGAGACGGGAAATGAAACCAATTGATATAATATTATGCCTTTAGGAATATGTTAGGCTATGTGACGTACCTTAATTCGACGGACACTCTGAACACGTCAAATCCCTACGAGATCCTTTGGGCGAAAGAGGGACATTTTCTAAAAACATTGCGCTAATTGGCCGGCGACTGGACGGCTGGTGGGGGGGTGGCGTTCTTTCTTTAAGGCGGTTGTTTTTGGAATATCCGGTCCAACTGAATATTTTGTATTAGAAGTGTTACAGTATGGATATTAGTCGAATTAGTGGGATACAAATATATTTATTAATAATAATGACCACACCACTGTAATAAAATGTTTGTAATATTTGCTGCACTATAGAACAAGTAAACTATTTCCGTCAAACAAATATTTGTCTTGCCCTAACTTTATTTAAATTACAAATGCTGCACAGACACCGACGAGATATTAATAAGAATTCATATACCTCGTCTGTGGAAACTGCTTCCCTGATTCCCGCATAGCATTCACATGTATTCACACAACTGCATGTCTGCTGTTCCCAACAGTACTTGAGTAGATAATAGTGACGTAAGTAAGTAAACAATAGAGGACGTTCAAATCAGTGTCGGATTTCTGAGTCGGTATGGCAGTTACGTCGGGCCACGAATGTCCATAAAGTGATTTGTCTATTCACATTTCTCGTCTGTGGCAATAAGACTGACCCAAGGAATCGTAGGTTCAGGTAAACGTTCATCAGAATCCGTAAAAGTCCAGTAGGCACTGCCCGAAAGTCGTAGGTGCAGGGAAAAGTTAGTCAGAACCAGCAGAGGCCCAGGAGGTCTGACTCATGGACTTGTGCAGGTTATGACCAATTTTGAGCTGAACTTCTGCGGATTCTGAACTCTAATTTCTCAAGAAACGAAAAATATCGAAAAATAACACTCAACAGGAAAATTCGTCTCTACGCGAGTAGAATAATTTTACCGGCAAATCGTATCTGTTTCCAGTTCACGGCGCAGAGCAAATAAATGCATGGAAAATTGGGACCGCTTCGAGGTGAAGTTTGAACAGGTGTATCTACGACTGGCTGAGCATAACCCGAAAAAAACAATCAATCGATGCGAAAACAGGCGCGTTCCATTCAAGGCGACCGCGGATAGCAGTCAAACCGCAAGAATCTCGTTGAATCGGGTCGACTAGCAAGGTGCGCGTAGCGGTGAGATCGCGTGGTTGCGGGTCTTCTTCTCGAAGGTATAGCCGGCGTCGTATCGCCAAAACTCGACTCCTTGCTGAGAGTTCGGAACGTTGCGAGCGATTTTTCCAATCTTCCCGAGCCCTCAGCGTTGCAAATTTTCCCGAATTCGAATTGGAGCGACGCTGAATCGGCACTGGCAAATGCATAGTTAGTCGAAAAGTCGCTGGTTGGCACTCCAATGGTCATCCGTTGCACGCGAAAGGTGAGGAACGGGAGGAACGTATGGGCGCTTCGCTGGCTGGAAAAGGAGGTTGTGCGATCGGTGGAGGCAGCCGCGGCTAAAGAGTAAGAGAGAAAGGGTGTTAGAGAGAATGGACGGTTGTTTGGGACGAAGAGGGGTAAAGAAAAGGGGGGAGAGAGACAGGAGACTGTGTGTTTGTAATCAAAGGGGGATCCGCGGCGCGGCGCGGCGCGGCACGGAGCGGAAGAAAGTCAGCCTACTGGCGAGTAGCGTGAGCCAGTCCGACACGGCGCGCTGTCCTGAATGCACGTCGAATCATCGAAATCTCCGCGTTGTGGCCACGTGATCGTGCACCATCGCCCCGTATATAATACCATTCCCGGCCTTGTCGGCTCGACGTGATTCCCATTTCTCGATTCGCACCACGGTTCGAACGAACGAACGAGTTCACCACCTATGCAGCTTCGCGTATGTCGAGCAAATCGAATCGCGCGAGCTTCGATCAGGTAGATACAGCATCGAGGGTCTAACGGTTTAACGCAGCAGGTGGGTTGCCCGAAACATCTTGGAGTTAAGCAGCCTGCTAACAGATTCTACGTGGATACAGTGCTGGTGGATGCGCGATTCAAAGAACCGGCCGGGTTTACCTTTCGGCTTACTCCTGACGGCGCAAACGAGTGGCAAATGAATGGTGAGTAGAGGCGATCGCCGTGGAAACTGGATCAGCGTGGATATTTCTGCTCGACAGATGCCCCGGAGGTGGCTGAAAGTCGAAGAAATGCGAGAGACTCGGTGGTTTTGATTGGAAACGTTGGGCCGGACGGGCGTGGAGCGTGACGCTCGAGAGACTCGAAAAAAAAGAGCGGCAGCAGGTGGGCGAACGTATTACGCGCAGCGCAATCAGTCGATCGGTTAGGGCATATCGGAGGCGACAGGAGAGCTCTTCGCGATCTCTCTGCTATCGAGAAACGTTTGCTTAATTCGTTTAACGGGACGACGACTTTAGTACGGCTTCGATGCGCGTCAGCGACGAAACAGATTCAGCGGAGAGCAAAATCAAATTCCCCTAGATTTGTTCATTCGAAGGTCGGGCAAACGAGAAGCAGGGTCCGTTTCAAATGCACGTACCTACATGTAATACGTCTGTCCGGTTCCTCGATTCGTCCACTAGATTCGTTCACTCTACCTCTCTGTACGTCCACTCGCCGCGCTCGAGTGGGACGACGCGACGACGCGACGACGCGACGTTTCCTCCGATCGACGAGAAATCTCTCCAACGAAACCAGTTTTCGTGGTAGCGACCACCGCGGGACCTTTGAAAGCCGATGGCATTTCGTGTTCTTTTTTCCCTGCCGCGGAGAGACCACGATTATCTACCTACCAGGTATTCCGAGCCGATGCATGGATAATTATTCCCGATCCTCGTGAAAGTTTCGTGCAGCACAGCGAAGCCGACGTTAGGAAGCGCTACGCTTGCCAAACAAATAGCAGTCGAGATTCCTTTAACGCTTCAACGACATGCCTCTTGTTGTGCAGCTCGCTCGATTTTTCTTTTATTTTGCATTACACGCGTACAACGTTTCCGCGTTTCTACGATGTTTCCGTGCGGCTCGTTTGAGCTACATAAAAGAGAGTCGTTACATTTCATTGTTGGCACGAAGGTGCGCCTAACGAGTAAACACCTGCTTATCGTTAGCTGGAACGTGATCAATTGTGGGACGATCACTTGGGTTCGCCTATCCTTTCGCGAGCGAGCCATCCGAAAACGTGGCGCGAGTAGTCGAATACAGTAGATTGAACCTGCAAGGCCAAGACCGGAAGGCTGATGCACTCGTTCTAATGAAATGGAACGAATTTAAAGGGTCTGCCTTCCCTTGCGAGATAAATGCACGAAGATTTAAGTAATGAATGGAGTGCGCTGTCGAAATCCGCGAAGCGTAACGGAGAACGGCACCGTTGCGCAATTCTGCCCGTATTGTAGTGTCGTTCGCGGCTGGGAAAACGTAGAATTCAAAGGTTTGCGGTCTGTAAAGATTTCCGCGCGGAACGACCGATGCTTCCGAATAAGGGAGACAGTTCTATCTGCGCCGCGAAATCGCTTCCCATTAGCGTATTCGCCACTCCGTTTTCCGCATACCTAAGCACGGCGATGGTGTCCTTTGGCATCTGGACTTTGATCACTCCGTACATGGATTTCTCGCAACTTCTAATTACCAGACGAAGTACCCTTCCCCGCGAAGCACGCCAACTCGTGCATATTTTAGTTGGCCAATTAATGGAATTAATGGAAACTGGACGATCGTTCGGCGCTGAAAGTAGAATATGTCTGCTCGGGTTAGAGCAGAAGGGAGAGGAGTTGTAGGTCAGTTTCGAGCGGTTCATTAATTCGGAGCAGGCTCCGGTGTCCCGGTTGCCCGACAAACCGATTACCTGGCCGTAATCGAGCCGTGCATTTATTAGGGTGCGGTACAGTTTTGGGTGTGAAGGCGTACGAGCAGTTAGAGGGTTCCACTTGCGATTACTTGGAGGGGGTTATCGTACCACGTTCCTCTTTCGAAGACTGCGAGTAGCACCGTCGTAGGCGTCGATCGCAAAGAGAAACAAATTCCTGGTCGTGCTCCGCGCGACAGCCTGCGTTTACCTGGTCAAGAATCTCGCGAGAACAAACGCGTCGGGAAAAAATTTCCATTTTTTTGGACATTTCGCAGTCTTGCTCCGTTTCTTATCTCTCTCGATCCGGCGCGCTCGATTTCTGTGTCAAGTTCGAAACGGAACGATGATGCAGAGAACAGGCAGGAACAACAGCGTTTCGCAAGATTTTCGCGAGGCGACGGAGATGGCGCGTCGAGAATGTGCCGCTCAGCCCCGTGGCTACGAATTCCGTTAGCCGCACTTGTATGGTTCTTCGGTTCCTCCCGTCTCGCCCTGTCCTCTGCCCACGGATACATTTTTTACCTTCCCGACATCCTCGAGATGCACGGCTCGATCCACTCTGCTCTCTCCGCCGGATTTCGTACGATCTCTTCCACGAAGAAAGTCTGCCACCGGTGCGCTCGCGTATTCGCGATCAATCGCGCAGAACTCACCGCTGGAATCCCGATCTAACTGTTTGCGAGAATCCTCCTACATTCTATTCTATCGGCTCACAGCGACCGATCGGTCGTCGTCGTTCAAAGTTTCGCGCATCGAACGAGCGTCGCCGTGTAGGTTTGCGAGACTCGTGGAAGAACTTTCCATTCCGGTGGTTCGCGCGAAGCGTGGAAAGGAAATATGAAAAATTACGACCGTGATTTTATAGCGAATAGAGAGGGGCACAGTTGGCCCATCAGCTGATTGCTCGACAGTGACCTCGGGTCAATCTACTTTCTACTTCTCGCGTTCTATGGAAACCAGAGGCGGCAGCCGAGGATTCTTGGTTGGAGGCGAGCATACTTTCTCGCGACACGACACACGTATACACGCAGGTATCGTTAAACGATTGGGATGCTGATGAGTGAAAACGGTATGGGACTACGAAGAAAGAGTCGGCTTCGAAGAGCAGCTCCGTATATCGGTCGTGGCTTCGTCGCGAGAAGAGATTTCTGCTAAAACACGCGTCGATCGTGCGTAAACGTTCCTTGGCTACCCGATTTGTATCCACGCCCCTCCTGTGCCAAGTTTCTTCGCAATTTCCAGCGTAATCGTATCGTAACAGTACACGGGTAGCCAGGAAAACGAGCGGCTACATCGAGACACATGAAAGTTCCGCGTTAAGTTGGTCACGCGAGTACGCCGGCACGCAGTTACGACCGCTTAATGACCGTTCGAGAAGATCTTCGCGCTACGCGACACAGTTACCTGACATCTATTCGTCGGCCGGGGACGACGATTCTCCAGACGTCGGAGTGGCAACTGCGTCGGCACGAATTCCAATTTTCGCGGTAGAAATAACAACAAATACCGCAGCCCGTTAACACCGATAAAGCGTCGCGACGCGTCGGATCGAACCTGCGATCGATTGCGATCGATTGCGATCGATTGCGATCGATTGCGATCGATTGCGGTCGATTGCGACACAGGCCCCGTCTGGTCTACAATGGTACGGATCTGCTTTCAGGGAGTGGCTAGCATTCCGGACTGTAAATATCATCGGGCTCGCGATGAATGGGACGCTTTAAGGACGATCCGGAAAATGGACGTCGCGAAGAGTACAACGGAGGATTTCGTGACGGTGGTCAGCGTCGAGAGTCAACCACCTTCGGAGAATTTCGTCACCGTGCTGTCCATTGGCAGCAGCAAGAAGACGGACGAGCCCGCTCCAGCCGCGAAATCGACGAAAAGGCAGAGCGACGGAGCGAATGGGCCGCTCGAGGAGGAAGTGGAGGTTTACAGACTTCCGGGGGAGCGACTGGGCTTCGGATTAAAGTTCGAGGGTGGAAACAAAACGTCCGAGAGAGTCCGGAGACTATTCGTCCAGAGCTGCGCGGAGCAGAGCCCGGCGAGCAGAGCCAAATGCTCCTGGGGCACCTTGGGCGAAGGCGACGAGGTAACAACTTGAACTCCGGTCAATTAGACCGAAGATGCCCTTTCCGCGCGACGAGCGACTTTGATCGTTTCCTCTGGGTCGGGAGGCCCAGTTGCCGCGGAACGATTCCCAGGAGAAGCGACCCGATGTTCGCTCGTAGCGCGGAAACAATCATGTCGCCGCGTCTCTTTTCCAGGTACTCTCGATAGATGGTGTACCAGTGACACACATGACACGGCTGGATTGCGTGAGGAGATTGCAGGAGTCGCAGCTGGTTATCAAGCTAATGGTTAGGTGCAGAGGAGCGCTCAGGCCCGAAGTTGTGAGCGCCGAGAAAAAGAGCAAAGTGCCTCCGGAATTGCCGTCCCAGCCTCCGCCCGTGCCGCCGCGAAAGCTGAGGCAAGCCCGGGGCTTGGCCGACGGCGAGGCGAACCCTAGTCCAGCGAAGAAGTCCTGGAACGGATCCAGGGGTCCGCAGAGCACCTCGCAGTCCAGTTCGCAGAGCAGTTCTCAGAATGGCTCCCCTAACTCGCAGCCTGCCGGTCAGTCCTGCAGCAAGTCGACCTCCTTCGAGAGCTGCGAGTCTTCGCCGAGAACTGTCAACGGCCCAGCACCGGAAAGCCCGAGGGCCACGCCGAAGGAACGTTCCCCGGAGCTGGCGAAATCGAAGCAGGTTAGATCGGAGGAAAAATTGGCAGGTGAAATAATCTGGTTCGCGATTACTCACGTTCGTATGCCCGCAGGAACCACCGGAAGCAATGGTGTACATGGACGCCAGGTCCCAATGCGGGTCGACACACGGAAGCACCTCGGACGACACTGGAAGTTCGATGTCTACGGTGATCGATCGATTTTCCACGTCGGATCGAGTGTCGACAATTTCGACGGCCTCGACTGCGTCGGCCACCTCCGAGCAGCCCAACGAATTTGCGCGAATCGATCGGGACTTCGATCAGCTGTCCAAGGCGATTTGTCCTCTCGATAATTTGGACAAAGATTACACAACGAGTCCACCGGATTATTTGCTGCGTCGTCTGGCCAGCTCCGAGGCGGTGACCCACGTGGAGTCTCGAGGAGAGGTCGAGAAGATCACCGCGGTTGTCGCGCCTAACACGGTGCTGATCGAAGAAACGATCACCTTCCAACCACCTCTCAGCTTCCAGGATGCACCTCTGAGCTACGGACACGAGGCCCGGCCGGATCTTTTCTACACTGCCGATCTAGCCGCCGACTCGACGACGCATTTCAGGCCAATTAAGGACGACGTCGAACTCGTCGAGCGCGTAAACAGTATCAACGAGGAATTCCAGTCGGCGAACTCCTCTCCGGAGTCGGAGAAGCGCAAGGAAGCGTCCGGTGTTCGAGGCTCGAGCAAGAAGACACCCCCGCCTCTGCCGGCGAGAAATCACGTAAACAGGATCAGCGTCAATCAATCGATCAGCGATCTTACCGCCGATCCGCGTTCCCAAAACCAGCCCGACCAATCTAGCGTCGATCGCTGCGACGGTCAGGGTGCACCTGTTCTGCCCCCCAAGCCGCTGCCCAGAAGGGACGTGAAGGTGAGACGGAAGAGGCCACCACCGCCACCGCCACCGCCACCACCCACGATCGCACCCCGAGTCGAGGTGAAGCCCTCCCCGTTGCCGGAGTCCAGGGAAACGAGTTTCGGCAAAGAGGAGGACCGGTCGTCGCGTCCAAACGCCGAAGCAGTTCCGAGCGAAGCGGACGAGGCGGTCGTACAGGCAGGACCCGGAGAGGGGTCAAAGACATCGGACGGGCAGGATTCGTCGGTGAATTCGAGGCGAACGTTGAAGCGTTTCACCGGCCAAGATAACGATGCTGAGAGAAAGGGGAGCGACGAGACGGACGACACCGAGTCAACGGAGAATTACGATCCTGAGGAGGACGGAGGGCACAGGACGAACAAGGTGCTCGAGATCATCGAAATTCGAAAAGCGAAAGCGTTTCCCCCGCGGGGGACGAACGCGGTGTGCCGTGACGAAGATGCGGCGAATGATAAGATTAGAAACGGCGAGAGCGAGGTGATTAATTGCACGGTACACTCGACTGCCGGCAGCAGTGATCAGAAACCGGACGGGAGCAAGGGCGAATCGAAGACTGAAACGGAAGATTCGGAGGAGGACATCGAACAGGTTACGAAATTTAACGAACCCATAACCGAATCGGAAGATAAGGGATGCGCGCGAAGCGAGAGTCAGGATCGCTCAAAGGAATCTGGATCGCCGTGCAAAAAGGGCGTACTCGGTAGGCGAGACAGGGAAGGAAACGAAGACCTGTATCGATCGGGCAGCGATTATGATCGCGATCTTTGTAATTCCACTGCGGCTGGCGACCGAAACGCCGAGGAAGTAGTGGAAGATGACGATACGAGCGACGAAAGCGACGACGGAGATTACTACTGGCAGAGTAATTTAGCCACGATCGGCGAAGAGGAGGAAACGAATTCCCTCGAATACACGGACGCGTAAGTTTCCTCAGTTTCCGTACAAATTTTCCGAGGAGATCTAATAAATTGGTGAACGAGCGTGTCTCGTTGCTCGCGTGCCAATGCGTTCGCCGAGAAAAGCGGAAGCGTACCATCGTTCATTCGCGATAGCGTACCTAATAATATGCACTCTACATACCTAACTAGAATAGCTGTTTGATTGCAAGCAAATTATTTCCTTGTCCGCAACTATTCTGGTTTGCCTCGATTAAGACGTGCGCAACGATTTACGCTTGCCAAACGCTACCCGCATTTATTTATAGCACTCTCGTGCCACACCTAGGTCGATCCACCATCGATTTCCTATCGAATTCTACGCGTGTCCGAGCTGCTGCTTTATCGTTCACCTTTGCCGGTCGACTCGAAGCACGCGCAGCGGATCCAGTAGAATGGAAAGCTGTCGATTAACGTATCGGAGGATCCTCGTGGATTCGAACGCAACGCGCTTTATCGATTGTTCCATGTGGGGAATGCGCCGCGTGTCTCGCGCGACAGCCGATGCGACGAGGGCAAAAAAATGTTAATCGGCCGCTTCCGCCACGGTCGCGTCAAATGACCAAATTGTCCGACTACGCGAAACGCGACGCTGTACGCAGAAATTGTACTTCCAATCTCGCGAACCTGACGAAAATTTCACGGTATCGCAAAATTCAAGCTGCTCTTGCTTCACAGAAACAAAGAGGCGAGCGACTGCGAGTCTATCCCGGCGGAGAAAGCAGAGTGCCAGGAGTCGGCCGGTAAAAGGGACGCGTTCGTTGCAAATGGTAAGTCCATATGAAGCATACATTTAATTAAACGGCGCCCGCTGGAAACTAATAGAGAACGCGCCAGCCGCGCAGATCTGTGTTTCGCGCAATTCCACCGCTGCCCGCTGCAACTTGCATATTACATACCTTGCAAAATCGATTCCATTGAGCTCGGCGTAGAAATAGAAGTCGCGTGCACGCGTATCGAAGGAATTCGACGGCCCCGCTTCGCGTCGCGCTTCGCAAAGGTTGCGCTTGAATCTCGGTGCGTTACGCGCCGCTAAGGTACTCCGGTTTCGCGCGTCTGCGCGCCAACGAGCATTTGAAGCGAAGGCGGCTCCCTCGAGCAGGAGACAAAGGCGTGTTTGCAAGGCGCACCTTCGACGCGAGGAATTTCTCTACGGTGTTATCTCTGTCGAACGGAATCAGCGCTGCTACTCATTGTCCGCCAAAGATGGATCGCGACTCGCGCGACGATCGCCTCCAAATGGATTGAAAACGTGTATCTCCTATTGGCGACAGTTTGCGCGCACGAGAAGAAGGAATTTAATGCATCGCCGCCCCATTGCGCAAGAGGTGTACGCTAATTGCTACGTTGGATGTACCGGATGTCGATTATCGTGGGCGTACGCGCGATCATTACACTCGGTACATTATAGCGAGCAGCGAGCAGCTCGCCACGCGAGCCAGCAGAATGTAGGCACACACAGCCGAGGTTTTCCGCACCTCGCGCGTAACCTGTGGCACTCGTCGTTCTCTCGCTTCCTAAACACCGTCCTAAACACGGATTCCGACGCTTCCAGGTAGCCAGGTAGAAATTGATAAAAGCTCCGGACGGGTTCATCTGTACGAGTGATGCGCGACCGCGAACACTGCGTTTCGAAATCCACGGAGATACCGTAAATCCACGGGGAAACCGGGTTCGATCGGTAATAATCGGCGAGCACCACTCCTCGAAAGTGGATGGCCGATCGCGGTCGGTGGGTGTGAGAACGAAACCGTTAAGAATAATTCAACAAGCACCGGGGAAGGTAAGGCACGTCGGTGATCCTAGCCAGGTAGACGGCTCGCGCAGCTAACGAAGAGCCCGCCTTCTAGGATCCTATTGAACGGGAAATTTTACGACGCAAGAATAAACGTTCCGCGCGTTACTTTCAACCAAAGAGGTGCTTAACTTTTCGTCGTTTTTGCACAACGAAATCGTTGACATTCCTCCGTTCGCCGTATCGCTTCGCTCGCTTCGCAACCTTGCCGCTCCTTAAACAGAAGCATCCACGCTTCGTCGATTGGGTCTCCGAATTGTGTGGCAGAAGCGTGTGGCGGGTCTCGCCCCCGAGAGCCGTGTCAAGCACGTTTCTGTGGCGATCGAGCGGCATCCGATTACGTAAAGCGCAACGCAACAGATAATCGGGAGAGACGAGAAATGGTTCGCTAGAATGGAACAAGGGGGTATTCGCGGTCGGCCGTGTCACCGCGTTCCATCGGGTGAAGCTTTCTAGTCGCGAGTGTGGGTGGTTGGTCAGGGTCCGTGAGGGCATAGTAGTCACAACAATATGGCGGTTGCGCATACTCGGCTCCAGTGTTCGCCGTCTGGTCTCGGGTTCTCGCAGTGGCTGACCGCGCTCAAGGTCCCATTCCCCCTTAATCGCCTTCCTTTTCGAGATCTTTCACTTTGCTTCGCTCCCAATCGAAGAGACCGCAATCTCTGCCCAACGCGCATACATGTACGTGCCGCCTATGAATCCTGATCGAAGGAGGCAGCATTCCACGTTGACAGCCAGACGATTCTGGTCCCAGTATACGGACCCGCGGATAGCCAGCCCAATCCGCGTTTTCGTCCCGGATTCCCTATTTTCTCTTGGAACGTTTTCGACGCGTCAACGAGCATGCTCGAGGACGAGGCGCGGCGCGGCGCGGCGCGGCGCGGCGCTGCGGCCCTGCGGTGCGTTAACCCAAGCCCGAACATTCGTTTCCCTTTCGGTTCCAGGGAACTAGGCACGACCGATGATTAGAAGTCGGCGAAACGATGCTCGTCTCGGAGCATCTCGGAGCACGGCTTCGACGGCAAATCTCCGTGGAACTGGAACTAGATCGCTCGGCGTCTCATTTATTGCGCAGCCAACGAGAAATTGGATCGGTCGGGATGTTGGGCAAGCGCTGCGCGAATGGTCTGCTGCCAGCTCTCAGCGCGGGTTTCACCGACACGATCGATGCTTTCTCCGTGGCGCGTAATCGCGGGACAAACGCGCGAGGAAAGTCAACGGTGGAAAGATAAAAAGCGATGCTGGTGATTATTGGCGATAGAGAATGGGGGCAATCGCGCCTACGCGCGTCCAGGACGTACAATTGAAGCGACAACATTCCGATGCGGCAACCCGGAAGGAGCTGGAGCACCGACATCGATAAGTTATACTCGAAGCGAGGCCAGCGCGTGCCTGTGTCGCATCCCGTGGAATTCGACCTATAGCAATCCGATTGACTGGAAACGCAATGCTTTCCCTCGCGCCGCGTATGTTTGGCGGGGACTTTTTGCGTGCACGCAAAGTACGTATCAGATGCGCGTACTTCGATGAAAGTATTTCCAATACGAAGGATGCTTACCCTCGGGCCGAAAGGTGCGAGGAAATGTCCCTTTACAGTTACACTCGCGCTCCGCCATCCGGAGAGCGCATCGCGACTGACTTATCCGCGACACCGCGGTAACTCGGCTGCCGTGCTCGAGGCGCTAAAACATTGCCGCCGAGAGAACGAGCACGAGCGATCCGGAACGCGTACCTCGTGCAAGCAGGACGCGACGTACGATCAGCGGATGATTTTTCCCCGGTCGGAATATCTTTGCCGCTGTGACCGGCGACATTGCTCGCATGCCAGTTAGACAGAGGGAAAAGATCGGTGTCTTTCGACGACTTATCGTCGATAACCTTCGACTCGGTGTCGGTCGGGACGTTCTATCGGTGAAAAATTTGCGCGATGCCTCGGCGCTGGAGGCTGTCCGAACGTTAGTCGCGGCTGCATCGTTGCTCGATCCGACCTCGGATAAGTCGGTGAACGAGACGATATTTATTTCGCGCCTATAACAGCTCCGTTTGTTATCTCGAGCACGGAGCTTGTACGCTCCTTGCTGGAATCGAGGAGATCCCGTTCGGCTCGGAGCTGGCTTTAATTGGAAGAACTGGCCGGTCCTCGGTCGGTCCTCCGTTGGTCCTCGGTCGCACGAGGAATTCGTGCAGAGGCCGTGCAGATTCTCGCATTCCGCACCGATACCAGAGGTCCGGCTTCGGTCTCTCTCCCTTTCTGCATTTATAGAGCCGCTCGCGCCAAGTTTGAACTCTCGAGGGCCCTCCGTGCCCCCTCGTTCGCGAAACGGAAGAAGCTCGACCGGTTTCTTTTTTGTCGCGACCCGTGAGCGTGCGCGCACACGCATCGTAGAACGCGACCACCGCTGCACCGGCCCGGCGTCCGAAACCCACGAAAGAATGCACGTTTGCGTCCGGGTATGCATACTAGGCGAAAGGCCAGTAGCCGCGAGCCGAACATCCGCCCGCATATCCAGCGGAACAGTATCGCCAACTTTCGTTTTCAGCGTTTTCTTGCTGGAGATCTTATTTCACCGATCGTCCGCTGCTTTTCTCTGCTGCCGGACGCGACATTCGCTCCGGCATTTCCGGCGCCGACTGATCAGTTTTCCGCCGCCACGATACTTTTCCCTCGTGCCTACCTCGACTTTGGGCTTTTTCGTTCCCCCGCTATCTGTCGCGAACGTGAGATCGAAAAAATTCCGAATGGAATTTCGCAACGGGAGGCCATCGAAATCCGATACGGTCGATTCGTGTTCGCGAATCCGTTATCACCGCCCGGTCGTCGAGCCTGTTCGACAGCGACGAAATTCCGTGTACACGGAACGGTCGAGTTTAAAGGCTCTACGTTCTACGCGAGTCGGCCTTTGCGAGTGTGCATCTCCCATTTGCGTCACGTTCGTCATTGTCCGGGATATTGGGGCGCGAGGCGCGTCGCGCATGCAAATGCATCTTGGCTAGCGGTAATTCGCATATACGCGTTACGCGTTGCCGAGTAACGTGAAAACTCAATAGCGGCCAATCTCTCTGTCGTAAGCAGGCGCGAAACACGAGCGTTCGTGGAAAAGAGGGACACGGATAAGCACTTTGGCTTTCTTCTCCAAACATTCCGCGTACCGTGGCGTTGCACGCTCGCGAGAATAACACACGGGCTGCGAAAAGTTTCGTCTGCTCGATAACGCGTCGCCAACTGGACCGCAAGTGCGGGAGCTTAGCGCATTCGAACTTGCAAGAAATTCGAGCCCTCGAAGGCTGGTTAACTTGTCTTTTACCGCCTCCTCCGGCACCGGCCCCCGGCACCCCGGCCGCAGCCGCCTCGCGGCGATTTCGTACGTCAGTGACGCTCAAATCCATTCGAAAGCTCCGAAGCCGTCCCTCTCGCTGCTCTTCCCCGAAGCGGGAGAATTCTTTTTACGAGGCTGTCTTGCTTCTCGTGGAATCCACGGGAACGCGACGCAAGACGCCGAGAAGCCGAGGGGCCGATCGATGGAATCGCCAACTCGGACAAGATCTTGCCGGGCAAGGTCGCGCGGCAGCTACACCGAAACGTTCCGATGAAAGCTACGCGGTCAATCTGCTCCAATGGCAATTCAATTTTTCGGCGATCTTGTTGGAAACGCATGGCTAATACGTATACGTAATACGGCTCCGCGAAGCGCAGCTGCGAGACGATTCAATTCGATTCTAGCGTCATGAAACATGTATAAACCTAGCGGCGCGGCGCGGCGCGGCGCGGCGCGGCGCGGCGCGGCGCGGCGACGCGAAATTATAACGTTTAAGTACTGCACATACGTACCTGTGAAACATTCCTGGTTCCAAGCCAGCCTGGTAGCAACGCGCCGCGATTAGGTCTTCGAAATTCCTCGTTCGCGTGGACCAAGATGGTCAAGATGAGTAGGCGTTGAATAATACATCATCGATAGCCTTTCGTATGGAAGCAGCTTTCCATCGTAGAGTGACTCTGTCTTCCTGTCGTCGTACTTCCGCTTCTGGTTCCTCTTGCCACGAAAGATTAAACCCTCGCCCTCCTCTCCGAGGCACGCACGGCAAACAAAAGTTGTGTCGCGCTGCAAACGAGCCTGCACAGAGAGATCGCTCCGGATGCGTTTACCCGATTGCCGAGATCGCGGCGCGGCAAAGCATCCACGTTTCATCGACGAAAGATGCGCAAGCAGTAATGTTACCTAGAACGACACGCGTCCCGCGCCCCCGCGATCACCAGCTCGAAATACTTTTTTCCGGCGCGGCAGATTCGAGCGCGCGAATCGAAATAAATCGATTCAATCGACGCGACGTTCGACCTCGCGAACGGCAACCAACGTGCCCCACCGAAAAGAGCACTCCTTTGTCCGCCTCCGCTCTACTACGCCACGGAGAGAGACTGCGTTCTCCAAATCGATCCGATACACTCCCGACCTGTGTCGAACATTGCCCATCGATAATTTTGTCGCCCGGTCGATACATCGCGCCAAGCGCCAAACCGATATTCGATGCACTCGAATATCATTTGTGGGAAATTTAACGCATTCTCTAAATTTTTCGCCACTTTTCGCCAATTTTTTCTCCGCGTCGTCCATTGATTTCAATGGCGAAACCTATGGAAAAAGTACAAACTAGCAAACGTTATTTAACGTGGATGGAATAGGTTTCGAGAGATATTCTTGTAAAAGTAGAAAATATTTAGTCTGCGGCACGTTTGCTAATCGGCGGGAAAGATATTTCGAAATACAGTATGGCCTTTAGAGTATGTTCCGCCCCTTGGAGGATCTTCCGAAAATCTGTACGATTTTTTTAGATCGAGAGAGAGAGAGAGAGAGAGAGAGAGAGAGAGTGATTTATATGCATGCGCACGTTTACGATCCTATCGAGTTAACTCGAAGGTAACCTATCAAGAGTAAAGGTACGTCGGTCTCTCCGTGGGACCAGTAAGGAAGCTTCGTCATTGGTGGAAAGGGATGGCCAGCGATGTCCCAGGCTGAGGCAGAGGCAGAAAAGCGTTCGCCAGTCTCCTCTCGACGCTCCGAGTGAAAACGTTCCGAGGGTCTTCGCCTCGCGCCTTGCTCGCGTTACCGCTTCTGTTCCTGTTTCTGTTTCGGTGCAGTCCCCCAGCTCTTGTCCCCAGGTTTCCAGAGGGAAATATGCTTCTGTATACCGGTCTGTAAAATCTGCGATCTTTCAATTGCAAACAGGCCGGATTGTATCGATAGATACTTACGCGCCCGAGCAGAAGTCGCGAAGAGTTGACAATTGTTGCGAGTCGCGGCTTCCAAAGTGTTGGATTCGTCGACGGCGACTGGTGCCGTTCTCTCCTAAAACGTGCGAACGAGCCGAGAGATATTAAAAGCGACCGGTTCCGTGGGATCGTCTTGCTCGTCAACGAACTACAGCTGCCGGACGAGTCATGGAAACGGCTTGATTCGTGAGTGGAAAGGTAGCTAAATATTTACCTCCTCTGCGCCATATTTTTCATGTATATTTGTGCAAGTGGTGGTTCGACGACGGTATCGCTAGAATTACCTTTAAGAGGCCGCGCTCTCGCGCTAACAGTGTCTGGCCAGGAATGGAACCGGCGCGCGGCGACTTTGTTCCGCGCACAGCACACCTCGCCTGCGCGGATAATGTTTGTTCGCGCGAAATTTTCTGTCGACTACGGCGTACAAGAACGTCGAAGAGAACACTGCTAATCGGAGTATGGAGTTTCGCGTAATCGGCTGATTCACTACCTATCGACGAATAATTCGTGCCTGACTCACGAATCGATCGCGTCATCGTGATAGCATACTAAATAAAATACCGTTAAAAAGGAAACCGCAAGCAAGTTGCTCGGCTAAAGGCCAATTAGCAGGCTCGAATTTACGATTCGGCCGTGAACGACGCGAGAGCGTCTTCGACAGCAGGATGTGGGATATTAGCGCGCAGTGTGCAGCTTGGAGGATAAAAAAAGATTCTCCCCCGGACCGTACGTTTCCATCCGTGTTGACGAAAGAGCTCCGGGCCGGAGGAGGATCCAGCAAATTCTTTCCAAGCAGCCTCGACCCGTTCCCCATAACCGTTCTTGCCTGAAAACCCACGGAGCGGATGCCCGTGAACCGAAAGAGAGGAACGCACGAGCGGACAGAACCCGCGACCTCGCGCCGGAGAGAATTCGGCTCCATACGCCAGAGGATGCACGCAGAAAAATTGAATTCGTGGTGCGCGCTGACCTCGGAGCTGCACTTTCACTCGCCACCCACGGAAAAACGCAGCCCCAGCTGCCGTTCGCGCGTAAAAGATATTTTGCGAATCGCCAAGGGCTTCGGACGCTGGCAGCTGACACCGCAGATGGGCCACACCTGCCTCCAACTTTTATTTACCGCCGCGTTCCGCTGTTGTTTCTGCGAGAAATCAGACTCCCGCTTGCCTGCCCATCTTTCTATCCGACTTCTCCACGTTTCCGCAGCGCGGCCTGCTCCAAAAACGTCCACTTTGCTCCGTCCGCGTCGGGTCGCGAATAAAAGACATAGAATTCACGGCGCGTATGGCACAAACGGCTCATTCATCTCCGCGTGCGTGCGTACGCTCGCCTACATATTAAATTTCCGCACGGCACGCTGCGCTGCGATGCGTTGGTCGGATTATCGGTCAGGCGCCAACTAACTCTTTCTTCGGCGCGACTCGCGAGATGCACCCTGTTAACTAAGCTTCACCGTCGCGTGCACGCGTGATTTTGGTACCACTAACTCCAAGCGATCCTCCAATTAATTAGAAACCAATGATCTCGGGCATACTCGCGCGGCATCACGACCTTGGTACGCTCGGAAATTTTGCCGTGCTTCCTTGCTCCGCGAGCCACATTATAGGCATTACGCCGATCCGTGATACACGCTTCTACCGGAATACCCAGCGTGCCCGCTCCGGCCCGCTCCGGCCCGCTCCGGCCCGCTCCGGCCCGCTCCCGCCCGCTCCTCGCACTTTCCAGCTCGCGAACGTATCGTAAACGAGTTTACGATTGAAGAATACCACGCGACGCGACGTCTGGCTTGGCGTGCGTTCACTCCAACGATGAGCTCGCCGAGCTGGAAAATAGTGTTTCGAATTTGACCGGAGGGTTCTGGGCGCGGAAGGGAACGCGCCAAGATTCAACAGGTATTCTTTCGGCAATGCTGTCGAACAGCTGGTAAAAAAGCGGAACGGATTGATCGAAGGGGCGGGCACAGTTTGTTATCAGAACTGTTTGTGCTTCACCGACACGTCGTTCAACAGTATCGACCCACGCGACGAGTAACGCGCTTCCGGCCAGCCGCTCCTTCTCGCCGTTTAATCGCTGCGATTCCATTCGATTCGATTCGCTTCGCTTCTCTTCTCTTCTCTTGTACAGTTCACCGCGCGACTGTTTAAGAGATTTCGCCATCTCCCGATTTTCAGACGCGCACTCCGATCCTATCGGACAAGGGCAGCAAGGGCGTTGATAAGTGTGCGCGCACACTTGGCTCGCTCTCGCCTTCCTTGTCCCCCGCGTCGGCACGGTCCAGCTCGACGCCGTTTTCAGCAGCAGCCCGCAATTTCGCGTAATTATTATGTTTATCTTTCTCATTCACTTAAGCCGGCGCATCAGAGCTCACGGAGGTCGATCCACTCGTCGATTTTACCGAAACGTTTTCGCTCGAACATTGTACCTGCGAAATTTTACGCCGCCGCGTGTCGACCATTACCTCCGAGGGGCGGTGCGGACGATCCACTTTGTCAAACTCGATTTCCGTGATTCCCTTCCCGTTCGTCCACTCGGACTCGAAATCTCGCTCGGCCAATTATCGTGTGCTGGAACGAGACCGATACTTTTCGGAGCAAGCGGCAGCGGGCACGAGCTTCGCGCTCCAACGTCTCGTGCCTTCGATGCTGCTCGACAGCGACATTGAATTCTTACGGGCCACGCGTCCGCCGTTATTACCTGGCTGAAAGGCCGACCGCGGTGATCCACTTTGGCAAACTCAATTTACATGATTTCTCTGTCACGGACGCGACGCCTCGCGACGCCTCGCGACGCCTCGCGACGCCTCGCGACGCCCGCTCGCGAAACCTCTCGGCTTCTGCGGAGTTAGCTCGGACGGATTGTTCTGTATGCCGCATACCGGGGGTCCATGGAAAAATGTAAAGAGCCCGCACAGGAAGGAGGACAGAGGAAGGGAAAAACAATGAGAGTTGGAGACAAAAATGAAGAGCAAACGAGAGAAAGAGGGGAGGAGAAAGGTAAAGACGGTTGGCGAAGAGGAAACGGTCGGGGTGAAGGAGCGAAGGGTTGAAGGAGTAAGCAGAAGAGGAAGAAGTGGAGGAAGAAGAAGAAGAAGAAGGAAAAGGAAAAGGAAAGGGAGAAGGAGAAGAAGTTAAGACGGTCCAGCGCGGGCAGCATCAGCACCGCAGTCGGAGGTGATGACCTGCTCAAGGCCACCCGCTCCCAACCTCTTACTTATTTTTCGTTGCTCTCTTTTCTCTCTTTGCACATCCCCAGCACTCCCTCCTTCCTTCCGTCACCCTCTCGCTCGCTCCCTTTCCTACCAGCCTCGTCCTCTTCCTGTTTGCCGTTTCTGGACTGCAGTCGACTGATTCGTTCTCTCTGCTTCTTCTTTTGTACTTTGCTGCCCGTTCCCCCGGTCGGAACCCTTAATGTCAACTTCCCGCCGGCACTTTCGTCGAGCTTCTCTTCCCGTTCGACCGCCTCTGAAAAATGTCCTTCGAAACGTGTTCGTCTTAATCGTCGCGGCACCAACAGTACCTAGAACCGGTGCAGCGTGCACGCGGTGGTGGCATCTCCTTTCCGCCTGGCCAAGACAGCATCCCCGACTGAACCGTCCGCAAAATTGAAACGGACACGGGGAATTTTAACGGGCGATTAGGCCACGATATTTGCCTCCGCAGCATTCACTTCGAACGCGTACCGTGCCGGCTCGCCGTCGGGGGTTACGACGCACCGCAGCGACTCGTAAAGCGCTTCGTACCTATCGCTCTCCTTAATCTGCCTGCGCCGCAAGAGCGTCCTCGTTAATTCGATCTCCTTCCCTTTTCCTTCGTCGATGTAATTTTCGGCGGTCAGCGATATTAAAACGGCAGCAAGTGTGGGCGAGTGAAAGAATTGCAAAGAGATCGAGTCCGCCTGGAACCGCGAACCTCTTCAATTGCAGCTCCTAACCCCAAGAAGATCCAATAAAACAATGAAATTCACTTTTCCGTCGATCTGCTCCGGAATGAGAGCATCCACCGATCGAGATCAGTATTAATGGCGACTGAGTTCAAAGGTTCGTTACTGTCAAGGGGTGTGGGGGCACCGAGTCTCAAGATACGGATCTGTGCGAGCTGCGTTCATTAATTAAGCGATGAAGGTCGCGGAGAACAAGAGACCAAGATACCAGTCGATTCGACTTTAGTCTTCCGCGTATGTATTTCGTTAGCTGCCGACGGCTGAACGAGTCGCGTGGTGGTTGGCATACCGAAATACGTCTCGCCATTCGATTCGCGTTGGCCGCCGACGAGCGGCAGAAAGTTTGCTCTCGTCGAGCTTGATCGTGGCGCACACGGTATACGCGTGTCGTACGCTTATTCCGCTCTCCGTCTCCGTGTATCTGATGTTTAATAAACGTCGGGTCAACTGGAGTGAACCGTGCAGCTGTGTCCGCTAGCAGCAAACTATTACCTCCATTCATTATCGCTGAACCGTGTTGCTTGTGCGCGCGCCTTTTTCGTTTCGCGACCGAGGCTGGACAATTTTTCCTAATTGAATCGAAACGTCATGTCCGCGATACCAGGGCGGTCGTCGCGGTGGCGATCGCGACTGGAAAAGTCGCGGAAACGCAGTCGAGTGGCGACGTTCGATGACGCGATCGTCGATTCAACTTGTCGTCTTTCTTGCTTGCAGCGCGGAATGACGAGGTAGAGAACGCGAATCGAGCCGCGAACTTCCCCGAGGCCGTCGCAGCAAATCTTCACGCAGGTAAGGGAACACGCGTTACTTGCTCATTGTCAGATACAGTAGATACAGTTGGCTTTAGAAACACTCGGTGGCCCAGGTATTCTCGCGCGGCATTCCGTTCTCGGGAACGCTTCTCTCGCTCTGCAAAGAAAACGAGCGGAAAGAATTTGCCGCGCCGCCGCGCCGTTCCGGCGCAACAATGGTGCTAAGTATATAAGCTCCACGATGCGATGCAACGCGTCGTCCCGTCCTTCGCCCGGTGAAAGTCCGCAAGAATTCGCCCTCGATCGTGCCTGCGAACTTCACATTGAGATACTCGTGACGTGTCACGAACACCTTCGGGACCGATAATGAACGCCTCGTGCCAGCTCCGGGACGAAAACGTATATCTGTTACTTGTCGGAGTCACGATTCTCGCTCCGCGCATATTTCTCGCCGGCTGACAATGAGCTTTCCTCCCGCGGCGAACAAACTTCCCTTCGGCATCGCGAGATCGTTTCTATCGCCGATTTCGCAACTCCCATATCTTATCTACCGTCTTCGATTCGCCACGAGTCGAACGTGTATAGGCATGTGCATCGTTCATATATCGGCCAATGCGACAACGTGCCTGGAGCTGATGTCATTTGTTAGCAGCGTCATCGAACCGTTCACGTCCACGATGAACTGTTACGTGGTCACTGAAAATACAATCGGGTAACGCAAGTATGTATGTGCTCGTTTTCTATTACACATACGCGTCCGCGTCGAGTAAACGATGCGATCTGTCCGCTAAAAGAAACGAGGAAGCCCATCCGAGTTGGTTGTTTCGATATCGAGGCACGTATACAACCTCGCTACATTTCCATCGACTGCGATACTTTTTCTCCAGCTGGCGCATGCACGCCGGCTGCTCCGTAAAAACTTAATTGCATAGGATACTCGAGGTGTGATTCGCTTCCTAGTTGTTTCGCGGGCCGCTCCCACCAGCGAAAACGACCGAAGTCGACGCGACGCGACGTTTCGAAGCACGTATGCACCTTGCAGCTGGAGCATCGATAAAATTACAATTATTCTAGCATCTGCGTTAAAAGTTTCGTCAACCAGCTTATAAAGTAATACCTCTGCTTGTTCTCTTCCTCGCTGGATTGCGATTAGGGGGACAGTGGAGCCGCGCGTTCTTCTCGGACACCGGTGAGATGTGACGTATCCAAGTTTCTAGGCCTCGCGTCCCTGAAAGGTCAGGTCTGCTCGGATCTTTCGACCCGCGCGTCAACGCCGAGCTGGGGGAATAATGTGGGAACCGCAGGATTGCGCGATCGTTGGAGTTTGGGTGTGCCGAAACGGAGTAACGGTGGCCGTAATGATCGCCACGAAATCAACCTTTCCAATTCATCAGCGAACTGGCGGAATCGATTTCGACATTCCGACAGTACACCAATTGTTAATTAAAGGCTAAAAAAGACTAAAGAATCGCATTCGACGCGGTGGCAAACGTATTGCGCGAAACTATACCCTGAGATCATCCGCCACGGTCTCGCGATTTTTTACCAACGATTCCGGTGTATAGCGAATACCGTAATGAATCGAAACTTGGAAACTGGTTTTCAAGGAGGATCTGGTTATCCGTGATCGCGCCGAATCGTCGAAAAGCAAGGCGCATCGAGAAGCCGAGCAAGCGGCGAAGGTAAATTTAATGAGAAACTTCGGGAGTAGTGGTACCGAAAGTAAGCTTTTGTTTGCTGCGTAGTCGCTTGTAACAATCACGGCAAGAGAGAAAGGAGGGACAATGATGTAACGCATGAATCGGAGTGGGCGATCGGCTGGCAAAAATTGATTTCGCAATGCGGCCTAGCGAGAGCCTGAGCCAACGAAATATTCGTTGCCGAATCTGTACTGCGAAGTACGCGCGAATCACGTAGTCGACGATCCGAGTAAAATGGAAGTGTTTGCTCCGCGATGATCGATTCGTAGCGGCAGAAGAAACGACCAAGGACGACGACAATCGATGGGAAGCATTTCCTTCTCGCGAAAGGCTGGAAACGTGTCAATTGTAATCGCGTTCGATAGCTGCGTTCTAAACGGTCGGCTTAGCGAGCAATCGGCGAAACGTGCACGCACGTGGTCGAGGCCACTGGCAGACCTGCAACACGATATTAACCCTTTAACGCGGTTCGACGTATTAAGTTGCGCTCTACTCGTGTAGATTTAAGCAGCGGCGAGGAGGGCGTTTCGCTGAATTTCAGACATGCGTAGACTCAGTGATCGTCTTCTGCGCGCAAATTAAAGGATGGGCAAGCGTTACGAGCCACTTGGCTCTCGTGAATCGCGCTGATATATGGCGTTTGGCTTAAGCACAGCGTTTTACCCGAACGACCCATGCCCATTGAAAAATAAAACGGTCAACGTTCGTCGGCCGAATCGAGTGTGATCGATGAATCGAATCGGAGATCAGCATGTACGTCCAAGGAGAACAATGAACGCTAGCAGGTTGAAACGATATCGTTGGACCCGTAGTTGCAACTCCGAAACCGTTCGATCGAGTTAACGTCACTGGCAAAGATAAAAATACCAATTAATAATCTACGGACAAGTTTCCATACTTTAGTGATTCGCGATTCGGATCTACCGATGCCAAGGCCGAGCGACTGTTGTATGCGTCATTTATTTTCGCGATCGATGGAAGCTGGGCTGTGGTGGTTTAGCGAGCAGCGATGGTCGCATCTCGAAACACTTTTCTCTGCCCTCTGTCCCCGGCAAAACCAGGTGAAACCCGGTAAAAATTTCCAAGAGTGACGGCGATTCATCTTTGAAAAGTCCACCGTCGATTCTCAGCAAATCTCCCCTGCAATTGCACAGCGGCCGTATCTCGTATCGAAAATTCGATCGATAAATTTTACCTCGAAATCCAATCAAAGCTATCTCACGATCGGGTCGATAAGAGTTCGGGTCGAAAGATCAATCCGGCGATATCGAGTGGTCGCAGTAATGGAACGCGGAGTGCTTCCTGCTCCTGTCCCACGGCACGCATCAACCGATGCCGTACCTTGCCACTTACCACTTACATACCACTTTCCAGCCGTTCCGCTCGAAGCGTCGAGCACCTCGCGCGCGCCGCTCCAAACAGACGCTTCGCGCGGTTGACAAACGCCGAGAAGATTAATCGGCGTGGAACGCGTTCGCATTGCGATTAATAGCTTTTACCCTTCGCGTGACGCGACTCTTTTTTCTCACCTGGATCTTGCCGCATAAGTCATTCCACTTGGAACGAGCACGCGTGGAATAACAGAAACGGGAGTGCGTGTCATCCGGCTTTAGTCGAGCGTAAGTAGCGACTCGATCTGTCCTCATCCAAACAGTTCGATTCATCTACCTACGCGCGTGCAATTAAACTAAATCGGCAAATCGGCGAGAAAACTACCGGCAACCCACTTCTCTGGGATAGCACGGCTCTCTAGCCGATATCTAGCCGATAGATTGGAAATTCGGCGATGGTCATCAGTCGGCGCTTTATCCCTTCTCTCGTTTGCGAGCGCGTAACGCTCGATGACGGTGCTAACCACGGAAGTCTGGCCTCGACTAGCAATGTCGTCCAGTCTTACGAGAGCTTTCTTACCGGCAAGAACGAGTCGTCCTTCCCGTCGCTTTCGCCCCTTGCCAGGGTCCCGCGTTTTTTCTCCGAATCGCGAACCCTCGGAAACGGAGAGACGGAGACGGTTGGGAGCGTGACCCGCCATTCGGCCCTCACCTTTTTCGACTACTTCTCGGGGAAAGTTTCACCCGTTTGACCCATTTGCCTCTGGGAAAATTCAGCTGCTTGGAATAAAAGAGAAAGGTAGAAAAGAATATTATGTCACCGGCGAAGAAGCCCGACGCTGCGCCGATAGGCCCCTGCCAGAAGCCCGGTTCTCGAACGAAGGCGAGGTCAGTTTACTTGCCGTCAGAAACCCACCGACCAACTAGTTTCGCGGATTTTCCAATGCCTGGCGAGAAAAGGCAAAGAAAAATCACGAGTGCTAGCGCTGCCTTGCAGATGATCCGATACTCTGGTGACACTCGAACGACTCGCTGAAACTTCTCTGGGATCGTTTAGAAACGACATTCCACCGCATCGCAATCCAGTTTAGGTTCGGATAAATCACGAAACGAGACGATCCACGAGCTCCATCGCGGCGGGGCACCGAGAACGCGGACGTATGTCCGACATCCGATTAAAATTCCCAGCCGGGCGCGCTGCTGTGCTGGTGCGGTGGATGGAGCTAATCGGCTGTACGCGTATATAGAGCAGAAAGATGATTCGTATCTACATCGGGGATATCGAGCCCCGTAGTTTACGTAGTTCGGTCACCCATCTGCTCCGATTTCACGGGACTGCGCCCAACGAATTCCTCGATTTTCGCGGACATCGTTGCGCTCGTGGGAAACAGTTTCATTGTCGTATGTTTGTAAATGATACGCGAGAAGTAGAGAGGTGTTCCGTTAAACGACCGGAACGCGGCTGGTAGAAAGACGAAACTCGTAGGTGCAGTTTGTCTACGAATTGCATAATACGTACACCGGCACGATCCTGCCACTCCATGGAATTTCCAATGGCACGTGGGGCCTCGTATCGCAAAATCGGTCGAGGAGTAGCGCCGGTCGCACGTCTATCGGCGATTAGTTCCATCGGACGGCGGCTAGCCAGGAATGTTAA
Source organism: Nomada ferruginata (assembly GCA_963583965.1). NCBI lineage: Eukaryota > Metazoa > Arthropoda > Insecta > Hymenoptera > Apidae > Nomada > Nomada ferruginata. The sequence goes on from OY757216.1 coordinate 19,541,757, forward strand.
TCAGAAGTTAACTGGTCGCGCTTTATTCGCGGTGTGCAGCAGATAGTCGAAGGGAAAAGCGGCACGCGAGCGCGATTCAGCCGGAAAGCGGAAACTTTTCCACCGCGATCTCTCATCTCCATTAGAGATCCCTCCTACAGACCCTCGTCAATTTCCCCGCGGACCTTTTCCGACAAGAATATTCCCCCTGATCGTAGTCGGTCGCGGAAATTCCTATCGAGACACCGCGCCGCGTTGGTTCGAAACTCTTATTCCGTTCGCAGTTTCGCGCGCTAGAATGTAGAAATCCTTGGATACGAACGATCAGAAAACCGCGAATGATACTCCGGAGCGGTCCAGCGGTACGATTCTCTTGCAGAAGCCGAGCTATCTATGTAGATACATATACACTGGGCCCCGTTTAAGCGGGATAAATGTATAGCAAATTCAAGTTTTTATAGACGGCATCGAAACGTTTTCGAAACACCACCACCGCGTGTTTTTTTGCATAAAAATGAGAACGTGCATAATTTGTCGGTAACGTTGCGAGTGACATGGAAATGGTAATGGGGCTCTGGGGCCCCGCAATCCGGCCACAAGAGAATGCGTGGCGCCATCTCGTGTTTGCCGCGCTTCGGCCAGCTTCGAAACTACCTTCCTGGATTCGCATCGTTAATTCGAACACGTGCCTTTTCCTCGGTTTTCGGTGGGCATCTTCTTAACCGGACTGGTCTTAAATTACAGCCGTGGCCCTAAGCTTTACTTTCCAACAGGTTTCAAAACTATGGCACTCGCGGTTGAAAAGTTATTAAGATTTTAAAAATCGGGAAAAATGCACCTCGGGGCCACTGCCACTATGTCTATAATAATATTGTGACGCATCGTGAAAGATGTTTCGATTATCGGGATGCAACTGGGTTTTTGTAATGCAGCGACCTTCGTACTGAAAACAAGAAAAGGCTTAAACTTCTGCATTGCGTAAATCAGATTATCTCGATCGCGTGGGGCAGGCGAATAAACCGGAAATGGATGTTTAAAAAAATATCCGTCGAACGCTTCTGAACTTTATCGGGAACTGGTCGCATATCTGACATGCTCGAACGAGGCTACGCTCTCCTTGTCCCGAAAGCAACGACGCTTATGGATTGGAAAAGCAACGGATTGCAGCACCGATCTCCACGTCGAGTGCACTGGAGCAACTTTTACGCACGAGTTCCGAATCTTGCTCGAAGCGAAGGGAAATTTTTAGTTCGTTCCGTTTGCTTGCGCTGAAAACTTGCAAACAGGACTTCCCTTGCACGATCAATTGCGCGCGAACGGAAATTTCTACCGTTTGATTCGCAATGAGGTATTGTATAACGGGACGTTGCGTAAATTTGTAAGCGCGTGTCAAGGATTATAGGAGAGTTGAACGTGCGCCGAGGGAAAGAGATTCGAGGTTTCAACGACAGAGACTAGCATTAACGCGATCGCCGTCTTCCAACCGTGAGCCGTGTTCCTTCGGCATCCGAATGCCGACATCGGTACGGTAACTGCGTTGCGCGTTCGTCCAAGTTTTCCCAAAAGGTCGCGAACGTTGCTGCCGCGCATTCGTGGACAAGCTTCTTGGACCAGATTCGTACTGGAAAGTTTCGCGTCGTTTCAAGCAGATGGCCAGCTTCAGCAGTGAACGTTGACGATGTCCCGCATGTGATTTCAGAGACGGTAAATGGTAGGATGGACAACTGCGGAGGCGGTCAGCGCCTGCCCCCGGACGGGGACGAGTTTCCAACAGCCTACCAAGAGTTCGGCGGCAGCGGCCAGCAGTACCGTTTCGTGACAACGAGCAGCGCGACAGCGAGAACGTCGACGATGATCGGGAACGGCCGGCTCGTTTCCAACGAGACCGCGTCGTTTATGAGCAACGAGGGCTACAAATTGCTCGAGAGCGACGCGATCGGCACAGCTGGTATTATTCTGGCAGACGACAGGGTCGCCGGGCTGGCGAGTGTCGAGAACGTCTGCCAGGAGACGAAGAGCACAGGGCTGCCGAGCATCGAGATAAACGGCAAGATGAACGTCGAGAACGTTTGTCAGGAGGCAAACGACGACGCGACGCCTTACATCTCGGGCGACTTCGTTAAAAAGTCTGGGCCCGTGATCGGCTACTCCAGCTACGGGAACCACGGGAGCGGTAACACTGTAGTGTCGGAGAAGAAGATTGAGATCACAGGGTGCTATCACAAAGACGGTTACGCGCCGGTTATCGAGGAGCAGCAGGTCCACGCCGAGAAGGACGCCCTAGATACGCCTCCACCCCTGCCACTCACTGGTAAACTTTCCTTCCGCTTTTTATTTCTGTCTACTAGCTTGCACGGCGACCGCCAAACCCTGCTCGTTTCCGTTTCAGGACCACCCAAGATGGAAGCAAACTGTCCTCCGACGTACGCGAGGAACGTACCTATTCTCGGAGCGACCGCGACGCCGCGGAAATTTTCCTTGAACGGGGAACCGTGGAGACAGGACGATAGGTCTGAAAGATCCGTCAGGGATAAAATTGCGATGTTCTCGTCGCAGAGTAGCTTGGACGGACCTCTGTTTCCGAATTCAGTGGCCGTTGCTTCTGCGACCAGCGGCGGCGGCAGGAGGTTGTCTAAATACAAGTCTACGGAGGATGTCTGCAGCGACGAGAAGAGCCCCGGCCAGAAGGAGAGGGTCTCGTTTTTCGCAGACAGAACGCAGAGTTCGTTGGATCTAACCGATTCCGTCAGAAACGTTAACCAAGAGCCTGGAAAAAAGTATGGACGGCAGCTGTCCTCGTGTACAACGCACGGCGTCCCTTTCGCGTCGCCGACTATCCGCGCGTCGAAAACGTTCCCGGTCGTTGCTCGAAAACCGGCCAGCTCGATGGCGGCGACGTCGATAAATCCATTCGAGGCTACCCCGTTTCCGAAGTCACAGTTAAACGATTACTCGCCGACGACCACGAGCCACAGTTCCCCTCACAGTGTTTCGTTGAAACCTGTCGCGGCGACCGCCTTGTCGCGTGCCACGAGCTTCTCCGGAGCGACGATCTACGGCCAGGATCGAACCTCGACCACGACTGACGTCCCGACAGGAGCGCACATCACCAGGACTAACTCGTTAGCATCTACGTTTAAGAGGCCGCCGGCCGAGGATAACAGAAGAACGAGCCTCGATCAGCTGATCGAACAGAGGAGGAGATCTATATCGAAGTTGAGAGGGCTGGTTATTCCAGAAAAGGAAGCTATTCCCATCGACGCCCCCATCGTCGATTTACCTGAAATCAAGTCGCGGGAGTCGATACTGTTACATCAGGTAAATGTATTTCCACGATCTATCGTTGTTCTACACGCAGTATATTATTTGGAATGTTTGATCATAATTTCACGATGAACTGTCCGCAGCTAGCAAAAGTCAACATTCAAGATAAATGGGGATCCCAAAGTTCCTTAGCGAGCAGCGCGAGCACAGCCAGTATTCCCCTCAAGGCTACCACGTCTTTCAAAATGCCAGCTCCTCAGATACACTCAAAGTATTCGCCAGCTTTCAAACGGAAGAGTTTAGCTGTCTACGGATCCTCCTCCACAAATTTATCCACAAATTTATCCACAAATTCTCACAGAAATTCGTCCACAAACGGTAACACCGCGAACACACCTCCGGTCCCGACAACGTTCAATCCGTCGACTCTCTCCGATCCACCAAAAAGTTTGGAAAGCATATGCAGTCCGACGAGAAGCGACTACAGTTTCGAGTTCACGTCGACTGCCAGCTCGCCGGAAGGATTGCGAAGCAGGCCGAAAATCGTCCAGAGCAAGACCAGAATGGATTACGATGATTCCGACAACGACTCTGCGGTTAGCAGCTCGCAGAGCAGCATTTCTCGGGGATTCAGTCCGCCAATGTCACCGGTTCCCTCCGAAAGATCCCACGTTTCTGCGGAAATCTACCAACGGCGCTCCATTATTACGAACAGCCCAACTAGAACGTACCCTAGGGAATCCAGCGTCGAGTTCCTCGGCAAGTCGAACAATCTAGCCGATAGAACGTACATTTCCGAGAGATCGTCGTCGAGCAGCAGCAGCTCTGACTTTCGCTCACCGACGTCCGAATCGAGCTCGAGAAACTCTCAGATACCTCAGAGGCAGCTAAAACGATCCAACAGCACGGACACAAACTGCAGCACTTCTTCGACCCTCACCTCCGGTTCACAGGCCAGCGCGGAGTCTCTCTCTAGAAGAGTGCTGAAGCCTCAAAGCGTGGAAGCGATTAATCGAAAGAATATACTAGCAAGTGCAAGATGTAGAAGCGGCAGGGATCTAAATGGGTCGCCTTTGATCCAGAGAAAGTTCCGCAACGAGGAGTGCCGTTCGGCCGCCGGTGAGAACGGCGACGATAATTATCAGGAAAACCGGGCGATGGACACGGTCTCGAGTAGCCAAGAGGTGAAGATTGCTTATATCGAGGTGACGGATTCGTTCGCAGAGGACGATCCTTTGCAGAAGGAGAGTGAACGGTCAAAGATGTCACCGAAGGGAATCGTGCTCTCATCGAACGTAAAAGCATCCAAGTTCGAAACGATGGAACCCTCGAACGATCTGAGGATGTGGGTACGCACGGAGGCGAAAGCTCTGACCAGAATCGCCGGAGAGAAGCTAACTAATAGCGCCGAGAAGAACTCTCCAGACGCGAATAACGGTCCCGCAAACAGCACCTCGAAAGCCAATAAATCGACGGTAATCGACGAACGGCGAAACAATTATTCTGTGGATCTGTCGTCGTCGATGAGAAACGCGGAACGCGAAATCGATACTGCTCGCTTGGAAGTGCCGAGTATACCAGCGAAGAAACCACTCGACGATCAAAACGACCTTCTAACGATCCTCACAACGAAGAGCAGATCTAGATCGGCGATACATGTGGACGACGGGAGTTACGGCCGGTCCAAGTGCCAGATGAGTTTAGAAGACATTCT